>OY740813.1:23504832-24104832 GCA_963514005.1 Raja brachyura | reverse complement strand
TGGGTTGTGGAGGATGTACTCTTTCTGCCGTTTATTCTAGATTTGTCTGTCCTCCCAACACTGGGTCTCAAGGTGCCCTCTCCATTTTGAGTGAGCATGTGCAAGGGATTCTCTGAAGATAGTGGAGTTGATGCATTTTCTCAAGGAGGCTTTGAGAACATCCTTGAGTCTTTTCACCTGACCACTTGATAATCTCTTCCCGTGTCTGAAATTCAGACCAGTGCCCATTTGTGGGATTCTGGTTCAAATGTGTGAATGATGTGGCCTGCCTGACATAGCGAACTTATTCTGCATTAGCCAAGGCAGCATAGTTTCCCTCATGGGCGAAGGGATCTGGCCCTTATACGAAACAATAGGTGCTTGCATGAACTGAAGAATCCTGATGGCAATAGCTAAATTCTAAACTAAGATGAGAATGGCAGAAAAAACTTGTAATCTTCAACAAAGATTAACATTTCAGAATGAAGCTCCATACTTGAAAGTAGACTTTCATTGTCTTGAAATATGATTTTATGTTTTTTTTCATTTGATTGCACAAGGCCTAGCTTTTTTTCTGCCTTAGTCAGAAGGCATTGATCAAACAAGCATTATGCCGAAAGGTACATTTCTAAGCGTTTGCCATATTTCATGAAGATACACCAATACAGTTCAACTTCCGGAGGAATAGGCCAAATTGGATAGTAACTTCCTGATGCTTGTGAAGTACAAGAGTTAAAGATTAATTGTCATATGCACTGACAATGGAACAATGAAATTCTTATTTGCAGTAACATAACAGACCCATAAACTCAACACAGAAAAAATGTGACCATTTAAAAAAAAATCATTAAATTAACTGTAATACTGGTACAAAAAAGTCGTTGATGTGACCAAGGAAGTCCATTGAAGCTTGTAATTGTTCAAGTTAGTACTGTGCAGTGTTGAAGAGCCTGATTGGCTGTTGGGAAGAAGCTATTCAGTAATCTGATGGTCACTGTTTTCGGGCTCCTGTAACTGCTTTCTGATTGTAGGAGTGACATGAGAGTGTGACCAGGGTGGTGTGGGTCTTTGATATCGGCCGCCTCTTTTTTGAGGTTGCACGTTGTACAGATCTTTTCGATGGTGGAGGGGGGGGGATCAGTACTTGTGAGGGGCCAGGCAGTGCCTGTCGTTCTCTGTAATCTCCTTTGCTCCTCAGTGCTTGAGTTGCCAAACCTGGCCATGATGTATCCAGCGAGTTTGCGCTGCACCGTAGACCTGCAGAAGTTCAAGAGAGTATTACTTGCTCTACCAAATCTCCTCAATCTTCTAAGGAAGTAGAGACATTGATGAACTTTCTTTGTGATTGCATCAATATGTTGGTCCCTGAACAGATCGTCAGAGATATGCACGCCCAGGAACTTCACCATTATCCCATTGATGAAGGCTGGTTCATGGATCCTTGCGATTTCCCCTCCTGAAGTCAACAATCAGCTCCTTGGTCTCACTGACATTGAGAGTAAAATTGTTGTTCTGGCACTGTTCAATTAGATTTTCATTCTCCCTTCTCTGATTTGTTATTACCCATTTTATTTTGTCCAGTAATGACGTGTTAACAAATTTAAAGATAGCATTGGAACTGTGTTTGGCTACTGGGTGGAGAATGGGTAGATCAGAGGATTGAGCACATAGCCTTAAGGTGCCTCTGTACTGGTGGTTATCGAGGAAGAAGTGGTAGGGCTCTGGGGGGTGTTGTAGACCAGATCTAGGAGTGCAGGTGCATGAGTGGTCAAAAAAGCTTTTGGCACATTGGCCTTCATCAGTCAGGGTATTGAGTATAGCAGTTGGGAGGTCATGTTGCATTGTATAAGACGTTGGTGTGGCCGCATTTAAAGTATTGTGTTCAGTTCTGAGCACCATGTTGTAGGAAAGATGTTGTCAAGCTGGAAAGGGTACAGAGAAGATTTAAGAGGATGTTGCCAGGAGTAGAGGGTCTGAGCTTTCGGGAGAGGTTGAGTAGACTGGGACTCTATTCCTTGGAGTACAGGAGGATGAGGGGTGGTCTTATAGAGGCATATAAAATCACGAGAGGAATAGGTCGGGTAGAGCCTCTTGCCCAGAATCGAGGACCTAGATTTAAGGTTAAGCGGAAAAAAATGAATAGGGATCCGAGACGTAGCTTTATCACACAAAGGGTGGTGGGGGTATGGAACCGCTTGCCAGAGGAGGTCGTTGAGGCAGGGACTATCCCAACATTTAAGAAACAGTTTGACAGGTACATGGATAAGGCAGGTTTGAAGGGATATGGAGGAACCGTGGGCAGGTGGGCTCGTGACATGTTTGCCGGTGTGGGCAAGTTGGGCTGAAGTGTTTCCACGCTGTATCACTCTATGACTAAGTGCTGCTATCAATTCGTACTGATTGTTTTCAGAAATTGTAGATCCAGTTACATAAGGACGTGCAGAGAACCCATTTCCGAGTATGATAGGTTTGGAGGGGACAATGGTGTAGAGGCTGAACTGTGGTCGATATACACCAGGCTCGCATACGTTTTCTTATTGTACAGTGTAGAGCAAGCGAGATTGCGTCCCCTGTTGATCTATTGCGGTGGTGGGCAAATTGTGCTATTTCCAGGTCCTTTTTAAGGTAGGAATTGATATGTTTCATAACCAACCTCTCAAAGCACTTCTTCGCCGCAGACGTTAGACTCATAATGGCTTCTTTGACTTTCATTGGCACAACTTTGGATGGAAAGACTAGGTGCTGAGAGCTCTCTTATACCTGCAATAAGGAGGCAATTAAACACACTTGAGCAATCACAAACACCTGTGCAGCCGGGGGGGGGGGGGGGGGGGGGAGGAGGTGGTAAACTATGTATAAACACAGCTGTAATTTCTACATGGTGACACCAAAATGTATAAAAATGACCTTTAATAAAATCTGACAATGTGCACTTTAACCACATGTGATTTTTTTCTATTACATATCTCAAATATATGTGGAATACAGAGGGAAATAAATAAATGATGGGTCTTTGTCCCAAACATTATGGAGGGCTCATTATGAAGCCTTTGATATACTACAAATAGTACTACAAATAGATCAGCTTCCACCACCTTTTTTTGGTTTGGAATAACAAAATATAACTTGCAATTGGTTCTGGCTTGTACCTATTAATACATGTTGTTAATGCTTGGCTTAAAATAGTTCAGAGTTGTGTAAAACAATTACATTTATAGCATCAGTTGCTATATCTATTTGAACAACATTTCCCAATCCCCCCCCCCCAATACCCCCCGGAACCTGCAAACAATGGAAGTCCTGTTTTTATTGTGAAACTGTGGGAGTTTTTTTTCCTCCATCTAAAAAGCATCATTTTTAATTTTCTTGCTCTAAATCTAGCCAAAGCTTGGGAACTCTGCTGCCAAATTACAATAGGATATAAATTTGTTTTTCCATCCCAAGCATCAACCAATGAGAATATCAGCTGCTGCTTATACTCTCTAGCATGCATTTGGTTATATTGATTTAGGTGGATTAATGCATATGGCAGTGGACATGAGAGGCAACATTAGTGCTAATGACGCAAGAACAATTTATTTCTCCTCTCTCTCTCTCTTTCCCCCATCACCCAACAACTACCATTTAATTTAAAACTATTTTACCGTCTCATTAACATCTTCCGTCAAGTATACCAGCTGGACCTTGCACTTTTGCAAAATGAAGCTCCTCGACTAACCTGCCTTCTCCGTTAAACACCGTGTCCCTCAGAGTGAAGGTCCACAATGGTACCCTGGAAAACAAACTGACTGCTTACCATATCCAGAGAGTGCCCATTCAATGGCAGTCACTATCACTTTCACACCCATTTGGGGGGGGAGTGTATGTATGAAGATAGTGATTGAGCCCAGCACACAGCCTGTGGCATTGAAACTTGTGGCCTGCTAGGCAGAAGTGATCTCTGCCCTCCTGTGGATGACTGAAACCTAGATACAGCAGATACCATAAAGCACTGGGAAGGTCCTGCCAGCAATGTCTTGACAAAATCCCACAAATGAGCTTGTAGAAACATAGAAACATAGAAAATAGGTGCAGGAGTAGGCCATTCGGCCCTTTGAGACTGCACCGCTATTCAATATGATCATGGCTGATCATCCAAATCAGTATCCCTTACCTGCCTTCTCTCCATACCCACTGATCCCTTTAGCCACAAGGGCCACATCTAACTCCCTCTTAAATATAGCCAATGAACTGTCCTCAACTACCTTCTGTGGCAGAGAATTCCTTCTGTGGCAGAGAATTTCACTCTCTGTGTGAAAAATGTTTTTCTCATCTCGGTCCTAAAAGATTTCCCCCTTATCCTTAAACTGTGACCCCTTGTCCTGGACTTCCCCAACATCGGGAACAATCTTCCTGCATCTATGTCCAACTCCTTAAGAATTTTGTACGTTTTTATAAGAAATCTTCTAAATTCTAGCGAGTACAAGCAGAGTCTATCCAGTCTTTCTTCATATGAAAGTCCTGACATCCCAGGAATCAGTCTGGTGAACCTTCTCTGTACTCCCTCTATGGCAAGAATGTATTTCCTCAGAATTGGAGACCAAAACTGTACGCAATACTCCAGGTGTGGTCTCACCAAGACCCTGTACAACTGTAGAATAAATGAAACCTCTTCCAGGCCAACATTGACTGTTTGTTGGCTCCAATAGGCAAGCTATGTCACGTATGATGTCAGGCTCCCAAAATGGATGGTCTACTCTGAATTCTGCCGTGGCAGTACATTATCAAGAAAATGGTGAAAACATTTCAAGGATGTTTGCAAAGCAGCCTCCTAAAGTGCAGCATCTGCATCGCGTCGAGTGTCCCTGACAGCTCAGTGGAGAAGGAGCATTACAGGTGACATTGAGAAACACAATGAAGATGGAAGACGAGGCATTACCTCCAATTCACCTGCCCTACCAGCTGGTCATGCTCCACCAGTGACAGCATCTGTAAGCGCCTCAGTGACCTCATTAGCAACTATAGACTCACATCTTTGGAGCAGAAGCAAATCACCTTCTATTCCAAGAGACTGCCCAAGTCAAAGAAAAGCTATAACATTTACTTGCAGTTTGATGACTGGTTCTGGAAAGCAATTTGTCACGCTATACAGTAAACACTTGCAATTAAGGACCTCAAATAGATTTTGGTTAAAGGCGGTAATTTGTGGTGGCAGTTGGCGGACAGCATGCAGTGCAGCAGAAGAGTGACGATGGGGAGAAAAGGCGAGCAGGAAAACACTCGACGAGCATTGCATTGGGACACTAGTTTGCATTGGCCGCTACAAAGTGAGGTCCCATGGTGTTGGATGCAGCACGTACCACTGCACTCTGGCTACGCTTGCCTGAGTAGCACTGCCCACACATCCAACAGATTACCAAATGGGCTGGTGCCACGTGGCGTGCTTCCGGTTGCGGGAGCAGAGAGAAGGAGCGGCATGAAGGTGGCATGAGTACCGGGCCTGACCCTGGTGCACTGTGTGTGGGGCCAGGGTTCTATGAATTCCCACTGGTTTAAACACCCTTCCCCCAACCCCTCACCCACTCTGGATGCCGCGTTTTATCCCGCCCAACTTTGGGTTAACAATTAATATTTAGCCTCCACTCCTGCACCCGGTTATAGTGGGCGATTGGCAATAACGAACTCCAACCCCCCCTTCCCCTCCCCCCCCCCCCCCCCCCGTTCACAGGGAAAGGAAAATTAAGTTAAAATGTGGAATCATGAAGCATACCTGCCAAAGACAACACAAGATGAATGCTGTTAGTACACGTCCACGAGAAGCATTGTTTGTGTGAGACGTATTGAGGAAAGGTTGAGAATTCTTCAATATGGGAAGAGACAGCTGGATACCAAGCCACATTTGATGCAATTATCCAGGCAAGTCGCGAGTGTGCCGTTTTGCAGCTTTAATTAATGAGGCAGTTCACAAGGGAAATTGAGGTTTTGATCAGAATTTTTTCCCGTTGGCAATCTTGGAGAACATAAATAACTAACTCTTAATGGGATGATTGCTAATACTTGCGTTGATGGTTGTATCTGGTTGAATTTTGCATTGAAGAAGAATTATGTTGGAAATATAAAATTAATGTAAGGTGCCGATTATTTGTAGGGAGAAGAAAACTATTAATGTTTCAGATTATTGACCAGTTCTGATCAAAGTATGTTGATCTGAAGTGTATGTTTAGATGTTTTTTAAAAATGCTGTCTTATTTACTGAGTATTTCCAGCACAACCTGGTCTTTATTTTGCATTTCTACACTCTTCAAGATTTATAGTATAGGTTAACCTTATTGCAATTTATGTCAATGTAGAGTTTGCACTTATTTTGAGCAATACCAGTTACCTTTTTTTGTTGTACTCCACTATGAATATGTGCTGTGCTTCCACATAGTTTAGATGTATACTTTTTATTTCTCATTCAAGAAAATATTAGGTGTGCTTGACCATTCGGAATCCGAGAAATAAAACTAATTACTTTGTGATTGAAATTATGATAATTTGTGCAATGTATATTTCATGGAGTGTAGTTAATATTTCATAAATATATTGGAATGTTAATTATCCTCTGGTTCCAAAAAGAAAAGCCAAAACTCTCAAGCAGCAAAATGTGACTTCAGCTGTCTGTCCGTCTGTCCGTCTGTCCGTCTGTCCGTCTGTCCGTCTGTCCGTCCCTGCCTGCCTGCACTCTTCACGCAATTATAGCTTCCAAGGAAGAAAAGTCATTAATGTGCCATCACCAACACCAAAGAACATGATAACTCATTTATCAACTTGATTTATTGCTGCTTGATACAAGTATTTGGTTGTGCTATGATAGAATTCTATCTTCTCTTAATTACTGCTTTTCAAGTTTTGTCTCAAGATCTCCCAAGAAGCATTTACATAATATAGACCCCACGGCCATTATTTATATTAAAGTAGGGTAGATTCCCCTAATCAAATAGTACCATCATGCATATGTTTTGTTTTTATTGCTCTGTTTGCCTTGCAAAATAAATGGCGAGTCAATGTCACAAAATGGGAAAATAACTGGAGATGCAAGGAGCTGCAGATGCTGGTTTACAAAAATGCTGCAATGCTGCAGCGGGCCAGGCAATATCTCCGGAGAACATGGATAGGTGACGTTTTGGATTGTGACCATTCTTCCAATTATAGAACTAGAAGCAGTCAGCTGACTACTCAACATGCCTTTTCTAGTAAACTGTCATAGTAAATTCAGAGTTTAGCTTAATGGTTTTGAAATAATGTAATTACTGAAAAATGTAATTGGTAAAGATGTGGATTTGTGAAGCAATAGTTCATCTAAGATGAAATAATTTTTTTTTAAAGATGCTTGTTTAAAGCTTTGTGTTGAAAATTGGTTTTGTCTTGTTCAAAGCCTAAATTTCCGTACGTTGGCACTTGTGCTGCATTACATGTAGGATGTAGAGGATGCCTTGGAGCACTTTGCTTTTGACACTCTTGTCCAATTGAGCGTCCAAAGATCCAGATCAATTTGTATTGTGATTTATAAGTAAGGATAGGTAATATTGGGCAAAGATGAGAAGAAATCTCTTTGGCCAGAACATAGCTAGGCTTTGCAATTCTCTTATCCAAGGTGTTGTGGTGGATTAGTTATTTTGTTCAATAAAAAACAGTTAAAGCTTTTAGACATGAAGGAAATCAAATGGGATAGAGCAGGGAAATGAAGCCAAGGATTTTGAATGGCAGGGAAATCTTTAATGAACAACAGACTTACTGTAGGTTCTTCCGAGTATTGCTTTCTTTGAGTCATAGTCATACAGCACAAAAATAGACCCCCCCCCCCTCAAATAAGCACCTTGTCCACTGTGACCAAGAAGCCCTTCCATGCTATTCGCATTCATTAGACTTTGACCATGTCCCTCTAAGCCTTTCCTATTCATGTACGTGTCTGGATGTCTTTTTTAATTGTTATACCTGCCTCAATTATTTCCTCTGCAGCTTGTTGTACTATCTGTGTGAAAAGGTTGCTCTTCAGGTTCCGATTAAATCTCTCTTTCCTTCACCCCCCCCCCCCCCCACCTTAAACCTATACCCTCTAGTAGTTCGTCAATCTTGGATGGGGATGGGGAGCATGTGCATTCACCGTATCTATGCCCCCAATGATTTTATAAACCTTCCTAAGATCAGCCCTCAATCCCCTATGCACCAAGGAGTAAAGTCTCAGCTTACACAACCTCTCCCTATAGCTCAGTCCCTTGAGGCCTGGAAACATTCTTGTAAATCTTTTCTGCACTCTTTCCAGCTTAATAGCATCTTTCCTATAGCAGGATGACCAAAACTGAACACACTACCCCAAGTGAGGTCTTGAATATGTCTTCTCTAACTGTAACTTAATGTCCCAACTTCCATACTCAGTACCCTGACTGATAGAGGTCAGCATGTCAAAATCTGCCTTTATCTCCCTGTCTACCAGAGATTCCACTTTCAGGGAATTATGCACTGGTATTGCTAATTCCTTCTGTTCTGCAATACTCCCTAGAGCCCTGTCATTCACTCTGAAAGTCCTACCTTGTAGGACATCCCAAAATGCAACCTCCCTCTCCCTCCTAGGTGACCAAGATTATGCTGCAATTCTTGATAACCCCCTTTACTGTCTACAATCCTCTTCCTCTTGCATATGGCGTGCACAGCCTAAAGTTGTAGGACTATTTGTTCTATTTGATCTTATTTGATTATGCATGCCGGGTTGATTGCATTCGTCGAAACAGGGCGCACCACGGGAAGATTGCAATCTTCCACCCCACTGCCTGCAATACTAGCTATTTTAGGATCGTCTGCAAATATGTTAACTATGTGTTGTTGATATGGATGACAAACAAACAGCATCAACCCCGAGGCACATCACTAATCACAGACTTCCAGTCCGCAAAGCATCCTTACACCATCACCCTCTGCTTCAAACTAATTATGTATCCTATTTTATTTTTCTGTTCTTATGTTTCACTCCTGGGAACCACTTGGCACTTTATTTTCCACAACAGATGGGTATAGAAGGACAGAGGACACGCAAAGAACCCTGCCCCATGTCTGTCCTGCCAGCTTTGAATGCGTGGATATAGATCTCTTTGTTTAATTGGTCTCAATAAAGACAATACTTCTAACAACATATTGTGTTTTTAGACAGAAAATGCTGGAGTAACACAGCGGGACAGGCAGTGTTGACCCAAGGTCTCGACCCGAAACATCATCCACTCCTTCTATCCCGAGATGCTGCATGTCCCGCTGAGTTACTCCAGCATTTAGTGCCTATTTCAATTTAAACCAGCATCTGCAGTTCTTTCCTATACATTGTATTTTTAGTATTATGAAAGACCATCAATCTGTGTTGCATGTTCTGAAAAACTCCAAGCTTTTAAATCCAGAGTAGACTATATAATTGAGATGCAAGGAGCTGCAGATGCTGGTTTACAAAAATGCTGCAGTGGGTCAGGCAGCATCTCTGGAGAACATGGATAGGTGACGTTTTGGATTGTGACCATTCTTCCAATTATAGAACTATAATTAGTTAGGCAACTGCTCAACATGCCCTTTACAGTAAACTGTCATAGTAAATTCAGAGCTTAGCTAATTGGTTGTGAAATAATGTAAATACTGAAAAATGTAATTGGTAAAGATGTGGATTTGTGAAGCAATAGTTAACAAAAAACCCTTGGGACATTTTCCTAAAAGTCTATTTGAACAACATTTGAGAGCAACATTACAACACAAAGCTTGAAGAGAGAGGTAGAGTTTGAAGAGGAACGGTGCTGTCGAGGAAATTGGGATGTGACTAACAATTTTAAACGTCTCTTTAACTCCACAGAAAACCCTTAGATGTCTCATTTGGTAGTAAATTAGAATCCACAGGAATGGAGTGGGAGTAATTGGAAGAAGAATTAATCTCGGAATAATAATGGTGGATGTAACGATGTGTTTAGTGAAGAAAACATAGCAGTTGTACCTTGACCAAAGTAGTCTTATTTCAGGAATTCCTTGTCTATTTTTAAATGAAGTTGATGTTTGTGGAATTTGAAAGGTTCAATGCTGAATCAAGTCATCCAAGAATAAAGGATGTAGTAACAACGTGGCTGGATTGCTTTGCCGATGACCCTTTAGCCATCTTGCTGTTGGTACTGCTTAATTTTGGGCTAGTGTTTGAATTGGGATTAATGTTTCGGGATCAGGATTTGGTTATTGGGAGTAATGTTGGCATTGAACATTTATTTCACTAACCCATTCTTGTTACCATAGGGACTGCTATTTTGCAGTGTAATTGAAAAGCAAAAAACTGCAGATTATATAAATCTGAAAGAAAATCAGAGAATGCTGGAGGTGATCAGCAGTTGAGGTGGTAATTCTGATAATGGTTCATTGACCTAAAATGATAATTGTGTTTCACTCTCCTCACATGCTGCTTGACCTACTGAGTAACTCCAGTGTATTAATACATCTCCAGACTTGATTGGAATGTGAGTACATGTGAGAATGTGACATGTCACGGGGTTACGCCTGTTTGGTCATGAGTAAAACACGACCAAACACGCCCAAGGAATCATACCTTTTTCTGGTTCCCACTGGAGTTTCAACATGTTGAACATTTTCGGCAACCTGCTGCGACTATGATGGGTGTCACTGAAAAAATCGCGTGGGACAGGCCCTTAAGATGTTAATGTTTTGTAAAATCCCTTCATCTATGTTGAGAGGGAGAAGGGTAAATCGGAGGTGTCAGTGTTACAGTTGAATAAAGGGGACAATGTAACCATGAGGGAGGAACAAGGAAATGGCAGATGAGTTGAGCAGGTACTTTGGATCCATCTTCACTAAGGAGGACACAAACAATCTTCCCGATATACTAATGGCCAGAGGATCTGGGATGATGGAGGAACTGAAGGAAATCCACATTAGGCAGGAAATGGTGCTGGGTAGACTGATGGGACTGAAGGCTGATAAATCCCCAGGGCCTGATGGTCTTCTTCCCAGGGTACTTTAGGAAGTGGCTCTAAAAATCGTTGACACATTGGTGATAATTTTCCAATGTTCTATAGATTCAGGATCAGTTCCTGTGGATTGGAGGGTAGCTAAAGTTATCCCACTTTTTAACAAAGGCGGGAGAGAGAAAACAGGGAATTATAGACCGGTTAGCCTGGTGGGGAAGATGCTGGAGTCAATTATAAATGATGAAATAGCCGCACATTTGGATAGCAGTAACAGGATTGGTCCGAGTCAGCATGGATTTACGAAGGGGAAATCATGCTTGACTAATCTTCTGGAATTTTTTGAGGATGTAACCAGGAAAATGGACACGGGAGAGCCAGTGGATGTAGTGTACCTGGACTTTCAGAAAGCATTTGATAAGGTCCCACATAGAAGTTTAGTGGGCAAAATTAGGGCACATGGTATTGGGGGTAAGTGCTGACGGATAGAACATTGGTTGGCAGACAGGAAACGGAGTAGGGATTAACGGGCCCCTTTCAGAATGGCAGGCAGTGACTAGTGGGGTACGGCAAGGCTCGGTGCTGGGACCGCAGCTATTTACAATATACATCAATGATTTAGATGAAGGGATTCAAAGTTACATTAGCAAATTTGCAGGTGACACAAAGTTGGGTCGCAGTGTGAACTGTGAGGAGGATGCTATGAGAATGCAGGGTGACTTGGTCAGGTTGGGTGAATGGGCAGATGCAGTTTAATGTGGATAAATGTGAGGTTATCCACTTTGGTAGCAAAAACAGGAAGGCGGATTACTACCTAAATGGTGTCAAGTTAGGAAAAGGGGAAAGTACAACGGAATCTGGGGGTCCTTGTTCATCAGTCAATGAAAGTAAGCATGCAGGTACAGCAAGCAGTGAAGAAAGTGAATGGCATGTTGGCCTTTATAACAAGAGTAGTTGAGTATAGGAGCAAAGAGGTCCTTCTACAGTTGTACAGGGCCCTAATGAGACCACATCTGGAGTATTGTGTGCTGTTTTGGTCCCCTCATTTTAGGGAGGACATTCTTGCTGTTGAGGAAGTGCAGAGTGGGTTTACAAGGTTAATTCCCGGGATGGCGGGACTGTCATATGCTGAGAGAATGGAGTGGCTGAGGTTGTATACTCTGGAGTTTAGAAGGATGAGAGGGGATCTTATTGAAACATATAAGATTATTAAGGTTATTAAGGGTTTCGACGCGCTAGAGGCAGGAAACATGTTCCCGATGTTGGGAGTCCAGAACCAGGGGCCACAGTTTAAGAATAAGGGGTAAGCTATTTAGAACGGAGACGAGGAAGCACTTTTTCCCTCACAGAGCCTGTGGAATTCTCTGCCTCAGACGGCGGTGGAGGCCAGTTCTCTGGATACTCAAGAGAGAGATAGATAGGGCTCTTAAAGATAGCGGAGTCAGAGGATATGAGGAGAAGGCAGGAACGGGGTACTGATTGTGGATGATCAGCCACGATCACATTGAATGGCGGTGCTGGCTCGAAGGGCTGAATGGCCTACTCCTGCACCTGTTGTCTATGGTTGAAGACAAAATTGTAATCAATTGCAGCATTTTACATACTTGGCATATTCTTCTTGTTTAAAATTTGATTTATTAAACAAAATCAAACATTTCTGTTATTAACGTAGCATTTAATCTAATACATAGAGTATTCTTCGTGTTTATACAACCTCTTGAAGTACTTTACAAACTTTTCAAGTATTTTCTTAAGCCCAGTCACTGTAATGCAAAGAAGCAGCAGCTTTGTCCTACAAAAGGCATGAATGATGACATAGGATATGGTAATATTGTTGTAAGTATTGCCATGACTAGACTTGATTGGAGGCATTAATTGAAGTCCCACGTGGCAAATAAGGAATTTAATTTCCATGTAATAAGCACCAAACAGTCCTAGGGTTTGAAGAAGGGTCCTGACCTGATATGTAGCCTATCTAGGTTCTCCAGGGATCCAGCATTTTGTCTTTCCTTTGTCCCAGGCCTATGTGACTTTGCACGAGCTGCGGCACAGTTGTGCCTTAACTTCTTTGTGAAAAGAAGCAGCAAAGCTGCTCAATACAAGTGGCAGTCAAGGACAGCAGTATCTGTTGTCTTGGCCATAGATGCCTGAAAGTGGCGTTGCAAGTAAACGGGGTGGTGAACAAGGCGTTTGGTTTGCTGGCCTTCACCAGCGAGGGCATTGAATATAGTAGTTGGCAGGCTATGTGGCAGTTGTACAAGATGGTGGAGAGACCATATTTGGACGACAGTGTTTAATTTTAGTCACTCTGCTATTGGAAAGAACGGACTAAGTTATGAGAAAAGGCTGGATATCCTAGGACAGGAGGAGACTGAGGGGTAACCTTGCAGAGGAGTATAAAATCATAAGGGGCATAAATAGTGTGAATATCCACAATCTTTTTCCTAGGGTTGGGGAATTAAGAACTACAACATGTACTTTTTAGTTAAGAGGGCCAAGTTTTAAGGAGGGGCATCTTTTTCCACACAGGGTGGTGCGTATATGGAATGAGCTGTTGGAGGAAGTGGTTGAGATGGGTACATGTGGACAACTACATTGATAAGAAATGTTTATAGGGATATGGGCAAACCCTGTGCAAATGGGACTAGATTACATTGGCACGTAATCGGCATGGATGAGTTTGGCAAAAGGGCTTGTTTCTGTGCTGTATGACACTATTAACTGGAATTTTAAATGGCTATTAGGTGAGTCACCATGTTGTGGATCCACTCCCCTCGTGGGAGCACATATTGCACTGAAAACTTGTATTTTACTGAAAAAATGTTATTGTTAGAGGTGCTGTCTTCAATTAAAATATTAAACCAAGATCTTGAATTCTCACTTGGGTGAGTGTGAATGGTACTTTGACACTATTCAAGAAATGGCTTGTGTTGATGGACATTTTTGTGCGGTTACTATATGTCCATGAAATATGAAATTAACATTAATAATATGACATTTCACTTCTATTATTTGAGAGATGGTGAATGTGAAATTTGCTGCTGTTTTAATTTGCCACATTACAATTATGATTTACCCTGTAAAATCATTGGCAGTAAAATCATTATTGCAGTTGAAATAGACAGAAAAATAATGTGCATTTATGCACTGTTTATTATGCAAAGTAATATCGTAGTTGTGAGAATTTGGTGCCGTGAGGAGCAGTTGAAATGACAAGTGTTACCTAATTATTACTTTGCTGTAAATTCAATATGGTACAACATGTTGAATGTAGCTGGTCTTGGATTAATTGATGATATCTGTGTGGCAAGTGGAAAATTTAGATCAACCCTTGATAAAACTGGAAGAGAAACTCTTTCTCAGCCTGACTCCTCCCCTTATCACATTCTTGACACACTTGAATGTATGTAACATCTTGCACGAGGCTTTGAGAAGGGGTTGTGTTGTTTTTTTTTAAGTGGGTTTTTGGCGATTCTATGGAATGCAGTGATAGAGATAGAAAATTGAGCGCATTGGTTCTGGATAATATTGGAAGGAATAGCCAATAATTGTTTAACCAAGGTAGTGGGGAGAGGAATTTCCATTATGGGGCATGATCTCAACCTTTACTACTGTGGGCTTGGAGATCGTGAATATTTAGCACTTCAAGCTACACTTTGAATTTTCGAGCTGGAAACCGATAGGGGCTATTATGGGTGGGCAGTATTGACGGCTGCATGCGTCTGGGAGGAATGTAGATTAGAAGAATTGCCAGGAGAGTTTTAAAGAAATGAAATGAAGGCTTGATTAAGGTTTTGGCATCTTTGCTACACATTTATAATGTTGACGTATTGGTCATTAATGTGCAAAGAAGCTGATGCATTAAGAGTAAATTTGCAACATTATTGCCAGATCTTGTGGACCTGAGTTATAGAGAGAGGTGGGAAGATAAGGACCTAATTCCGTTTAGATTAGAGATACAGTGAGGAAACAGGCCCTTCGGCCCACCACGTCTGCGCTTTCTAGTGATCCCCACACACAAACACCATCCTACGCACACTAGGGAAATTTACATTTATGCCAAGCCAATTAGCCTACAAACCTGTACATCTTTGGAGTATGAGAGGAAACCGGAGCTTCCTGGAGAAAACACACACAGGTCTCGGGGAGAATGTAAAACTCCGCGTAGGCAGCACCCAACATGGGTCTCTGGTGCTTTAAGGCAGTAACGCTAGCGCTGTGCCACTGAGAGACAGAAAGAGACTGAGGGGTGGTCTGAGATAGGGTGATGTACATAAGATGATGCACACAGTCTTGTTCAACAACTAGAGGGCATAGGTTTAAGTTGAGGGAGGAAAGATCTAGTGAGGAGCAACATCTTCAAACAGAGAGTGGTGCATATAGGGATGAGTTGCTAGAGAAAGTAGTTGTGGCAAGTACAAAAACATTTAAAAGACATTTGGACAGCTACATGGATAAGAAATATTTAGTGGGATATAGGTCAAACACTGGCAAATGAGACTAGGTCAGATGGGTGAAAAACGGGTAATTGGGCCAAAGGGCCTGCTTCCGTGCTGTATGACTATGTATTATGGGGTTTCATCCTCACACCTGGCAATTCAGCATATTAAATTAAAAGTCATCTTGAGTTTTCACTGAGAATATTCTGTATAATTATGCCTTGATGTTATGCAATGTACTTCAGTCCAAAGAACTAACCTTTAAATTATGTAAATTCCTTGTTCATTTCATTGGGAGGGGAAAATCACTTGAACTCTCAAGAGAATGGTCCTCTAGCAGACTGACCCTGCTCCACAACTCTGCTGCCGGACTGTAAAGGCACATGGGAATTCCCTGATAAATGTGGGGCATTTGGCATAACCCAGAGCTACCTTTCTGCCAAGGAAGACTTTGAAGAAATCCTTTACATGTTTAAAACACCTGCACAGATTTTATGCAACTGAGAAAATTTATTTGTAGATCATGACTTCAAACTTTGTTCAGGATAGTGTCTCCAGTGCAGCAGCATCACTAATGCTCTGATCTTGAGACTGGGACTGCCATGACCAAGCTTGTCAGGACACTGTCCTCAAAATGTTTAATTCAGTGGGAGGATAAGGGAACAAATGTCAGCATGTTGATATGGGCTACAGTATTCGAGGCTCTAGTTACACTTGGGTCATCTCCTTGGGCAGATGAACACTATTAGATAGTCTTTAGATATACGGCATGGAAACAGGCCATTCGGCCCACCGTGTCCGTGCCGACCGCGATCAAACCATACACTAGTACTATCCTACACACTAGGGACAATTTACAGAAGCCAATTAACCTACAAACCTGTACATTTTTGGAGTGTGGAAGGGAACCAGAGATCTCTGAGAAACCCACGAGGTAACAGGGAGAGCATACAAACTCGATACAGACAGCATCCGTAGTCAATATCGAAACAGCTTTGTTGGTGCTGTGAGGCAGCAGCTCTACCTATGCCACCTATGGTGTTTCCATGCACAACCAGACTCCCAAAACTGATATTGCAGATTCTCTTAGCAAAATCCTGTTGCTAGCTCTGCCTGCACAAGGGATTACCAGCAGACAGAAGAAAGGAGTCCAGCATATTTTCCAAGACACCTCAAATGTACCAAATCCCCATTGCTGCACAGTGTGGAAATAGCAGAAGGAGCACATCACCTTTTAAAATGCCGACCAGCCTGTTCAGTGATGCACTGCCTGTCCCACCTGTGGCACAGTCTGTAGTTTCCACAATGACTTCCTTCTATCTTCTGAATTGGAGTGGAAGCAAGTCATCATAGAAACATAGAAAATAAGTGCAGGAGGAGGCCAATCGGCCCTTCGAGCCAGCACCGCCATTCATTGCGATCATGGCTGATCGTCCCCAATCAATAACCTGTGCCTGCCTTCTCCCCATATCCCTTGATTCCACTAGCCCCTAGAGCTCTATCTAACGCTCTTAAATCCATCCAGTGACTTGGCCTGCACTGCCCTCTGTGGCAGGGAATTCCACAAATTCACAACTCTGGGTGAAAAAGTATTTTCTCACCTCAGTCTTAAATGGCCTCCCCTTTATTCTAAGACTGTGGCCCGTGGTTCTGGACTCACCCAACATTGGGAAAATTTCTCCTGCATCTGGTTTGTCCAGTCCTTGTCCAGGAAAAACGGGAGCACACAGGGAAAAGGGAACTGTCATCTTATGGAATGACAACACTTGTTCAAGGGACCAATTGGGGGGACAGTTCCTTTCACAGTGTATGGGGAGTCTATGCTAGTGGTAGTTTCGGGGAGAGCAGGACCGTTGAGCATGAGGGGGTCTGGGATAATGCCAGTAACTCACTCACTAACCGCTGCTGCGGCTCTCCAGGCGTGGAGCCACCACATTGTAGCCGGGGATAGACGCAGCTCGGGTAGCTGCGAGCGGCCGCCGGGACCCGACAGTGAAACTGTCCGCCACTTCAGCGCCGTCTGCCGGCCCGCTCACCTCTGGCAGTGCTCTCCGTCTGAACATCTCTCACCTGCCGCTCGCTCATGTCAGCGGCTTCCTGCAAATCCTTAAATTCCCACAGCCGAGTAATCCGCAATCGTGCTGTCGGAATTTAAGGAGTTGCGGGACATGAGTGAGGCCAGCGAGGGGCAGGAGAGAGGTTTTGCACGCCTCCGTGCAAGGAGCGTCGCAAGTGGCATGCTCCCGACCCCACCTGCACAACATTCGTGCCCTCCCCGCAACTTTACCCCAAGCCAGACTCCCCAAATGTTATGAAAGGAGCTCTCCCCACACACCCACACCCCGGGAAATACGGTACTTAAAAACATAAACACAAAATGTACTTACCACATTATCGGTACACAAGCTCCATTCTTCTCTCCCTGTTTCCTAAGATACACTTAAAATATTGCCAATCCATATTTGAAAACCCCGCCAAGAAACTAGCACTGTGCAGGCGCAGTAGGCTGCTGCACCTGCGCAGTGCTGCAAAGGCAGAATTTCTGCTGCCTTCAGCCCAGCTTGAAATTGACGCTTGAAGCAGCACTGATGGCACGTGGGCTGCACAGACCTTCAAGGGTTACAAGCGCTGCGGATGAAAGGCACGGAGAATTATGCCTACATAAGAGATCGATCTCTTAGATAGACATAATTCTCCCATGCCTTTATTATTTATATTTAGTAATTACTATGTTATAATTTTATTCAGGGTAGGCAGTGCCTACCCTGACGGCACGTGCCTGACTAGTGAATACAAGAATACATTCTTGGTTCATAGGGGCTACCGAAAAGGAATTGATGTAATAGTTACAATCCATATCTGATGCTTATTCTTAACGAGACAGATTATAGGTTAGACAGGTGAGCAGTTTATAAGGTGGTCTATAGAAAAATAGATGCAGGAGTAAGCATCTTCGAGTCAGCACAGCCATTCAATATGATCATGGCTGATCATCTAAAATCAGCACCCCATTCCTGCTTTTTCCTCATATCCCTTGATTCCGCTAGACCTAAGAGCTAAATCTAGCTCTCTCTTGAAAACATCCAGTTAATTGGCATCCACTGACTACCGTGGCAGAGAATTCCACAGATTCATAACTCTCTTGGTGAAAAGGTTTTCCTCATATCAGACCTAAATGGCCTACCCCTTATTCTTAAACTGTGACCCCTGGTCTGGACTCCCCCAGCATCGAGAACATTTTTGCTGCATCTAGCCTGTCCAATCCTTTAATAATTTTATATGTTTCCATATATTCACAGTGGCCTCCGAATAACTATACTCTTTTCCATTACCATTGTTTCTACCGTATACGTTTATAGAAAGCAAATTGCACCAGGTCCAGGGGAAAACCTTCAAGCAGTTTGTTAAACTCCATACAGACAGCACCCGTAGTCAGGAATGAAACCGGATCTCTGCGTTGTAAGGCAGCAACTCTACCTCTGTGCCACTGTGCACCCAATTTTTGTTCTGTATTGGTCAGAAGGAATATATGACAGCTGCAATGAACGCAGTCAAATAAAAGTAGCTGCAGTTTCCAGTTATATTTGTATTGATTGTTATAAAAGGCATGCATTAAGGAAATTGGTGCTGAAATACACATCCTGACTCGCACAATGATACAATTATTTCCAAGTGAGCAGTGGTGCTGGTTAAAAAAAAGCCTGACTCTAATAGATACTCATCCTTGCTAACAAGCAGGTCCTCCACTGCGGTGTATCCAAAAGTTGTGCCAGATTGATTTACCCCTTCACCAGTCGGATATTGTTTACTCTCTTCTATATTGCTACATTTCCCATTGTCTTTCATTTAACTTCACTTTGTATTCTCTTACTGTTTGTTTGCCAATTTCTTGCCTGTCATTTTACCATAGTTAAACTGTTACTTCTGACTGGGATGGAACAAAATGATTAAATAGCTTAATAAAACTGAAAATGTTGGAAAACCTCTGGGACAGGCAGCAGGAAAGTGAAACAATGTTTCACGTCGATGGCCCATTATCGGAACCTTTTTTGATTTTTATTTCATATTTTCAGCATTCACAATTGGTACTGGGCAATTGTTTTGAATTGATTACCTATGTTTTAGTTTTACAATGACCAAATCAGTGGATTTTCCTCCTGTTGCATTGCACAAAGATATATGGGTGATGAAATTGGGGGAAAAACACTGTTTAACTTGCATCCTTTTAACCCACATTTCTCCTCCAGATACAATTGTCTTCTAAATTCTTGAATAAAGGGAGCTGGTAACTGGCATTTTGTTATCTACCACATTAAAATTGTATCTAACATTATATTAAGCACCTTTCTTTACGCACATTCATACTCTCATACATACTCCCTCCTCTCTTTACACATGTGGAATTCTGAGTTTCTTTTGATACTCTGCATTGTAATAGCCCTGTCCCACGGTACGAGTTCATTCCAAGAGCTCTCCCGAGTTTAAAAAAGAATCAAACTCGGGGTAAGCACGGAGAATGAACGTAGCGGGTATGTCGGAGCTCGGGGATGTTGGCAGGTAAGCACGGGCAGACTCGTGAAGATTTTTCAACATATTGAAAAATGTCCACGAGAGCTCCGAGTACCGACGAGTGGCCATTACCATAAATCTCCGAGTTTGAATCAGGGCAAACTCGGGAGAGCTCTTGGAATGAACTCGTACCGTGGGACGGGTTTCAGTAATAATAATAATAATATTTTATTGTCATTGCACATAGGTACAACGAGATTTGGTATGCAGCTTCCATCCGATGTCATAACTTAAACAACTATAATTTAGATATCCAGAGAAACAGGATTTATAAAAAAGAACAGTAAAACAGTCTAAAGTGCTAATAGGTCTGTGCCGGGTCGATGTGCGACCTGACCATCCGAGGGAGACAGTTCGTGGGGGTGGGGGCACTCAGCAGGGCCGGTTCAGAGCAGCTATATCTCTGTTCCCGAGTCCAGACTAGTCGAGACTAGTTTCAACATGGGGGAGTAAAATGATTGATTTAAATATTTTATTGAAGCTTCGGAGATTATTGAGTAGGATTCACCTTGACTAAAGTGTTTGCGGTTGTAGCTGGTCTGATATTGCAAAAGAATACAGTAGCAGGAAAATTAGTAACAATATGTAATTGCAGATCTAATAGAACTCATGACTCGCAAGACTGGTCCTTTTTTTATACTACAGCAATAATCTGTCCATTGATGAGATTAAATGCGTTTGTGGTATGAAGGGAAAGATTGGAGAAATGCCTCATGAGTGTTGAGAAAGTAATCTTAAGAAGCCTTGCTTGTACTACCTTGTATCTCATTGCCCTTGATTTTCTAGAGCTGACTTCAATTCTGGAAGGACAATAGTAAATTGATACTTGCCACTTGTTTTGGTAATCTATTTCAAAGGTCAATGAATCCGTCTGAAAATAAATACTTCCTGGCATTATACCTAACCTGTGGCCCCTGTTTTGTTTAATGACCCTGAGAGATTGTCTTTCTCTTATTTTAGAAACTTCAAGGTTTCAAGGATAGTTTATTGTCAATGTACCAATTAAGGTACAGTGAAATTCTAATTACCATCAAGCCATGTTTAAAAAAAAAAGCAACAAGACGCACACCTACATAAAAGTTAACATAAACATCCACCACAGCGGATTCCCAACGTTCCTCATTGTGATGGAAGGCAATAAAGTCCAATCTTCTTCCTCTTTTATTCGGGGCAAACCATCCGCAGTCAGGCAATTGGAGCTCCTGCAGCTGGCAGTCGAAGCTCCCACGTCGGGGCGATTGAAGTTCCTGCAGCTTGGAGTTCCCGAAGTCGGTCTCTAACCAGAGACCACGAGCTCTGCGATGTTAAGTCTGCAAGCTCCTGCGATGGAGCTCACGTAGTCGGTCTCCAGCAAAGGACACCAACTCCTCGATGTTAGGCTGCAATGCAGACGGAGATACGATAAGGAAAAAAATCACATCTCCATCAACGTAAGAGATTAGAAAAAATTTCCTCCACCCCACTAAAAACATACATTTAACACATATAAACAAACAACAAAGAAGGAAAGGACAGACAGACTGTTGGTGAGGCAGCCATTGCTGAAAGCTTACACTTCCTAGGAGGTTTTTGACCGATGGTAGCTTTGCTCCAGAAGCAAGGTTAGTCAAACTCTGCATTCGAGCAGCAGAATGCAGCCAGCTTGCTGCTTTTGTGCACTCTGAGGCAGATGTGCAAGCCATCGTCAACTTTCCCAATGAAACATAGGAAAGGATGACTGAACACTATGAGACATAGACCCTTCTACCTGTCTTCCCTTGCTGCACCACATCAACCTCTGACAAGAAAGATTCACAAAACCTGAGAAACATAGATTGCTTGTGAAACCTCTGGAGCCTCCAACGCTGTCTCCAAACTCCTCCAAGATGACTGGAAGAGCAAGCAAACTGATGTCAATGTCCTCTCCCATTGTTGAAGGTCAAGATGCACTCATTCAGACTTATTGGGTGGGCACTCTATAGTCCAAGATCTATCTTGGGGAGAGTGGGAACAGTAAAGGTTGTGCTCAAAGTGCCTTGAAGAAATGCAAATTCCCCATGACTCCTGGGTATTGCTGAGCTATGATTGCTCATACTGGAAAAGGAGCATGCAGAATGGTATTGAGCTTGTGCATTGGGAGCTCACCGAGGCCATGCACGGACAACAGACCATCTTACAAACCACCTAGGGTTACACAAAAAGCTGGAGAAACTCAGCGGGTGCAGCAGCATCTAAGGAGCGAAGGAGATAGGGTCGAGTCAAGACCCTCCTTCCAACCACCAATCTAACCTATCAACTTCCACGTGGCCCACCTATGCCTGGGTTTGAAGTTGCTACATGGGCTTCAGTAACCACCTCGTAATTCTCAAATTTGTAATGGAAATAAGTCGTCCATGATAACAAGGGACTGCCAAAGAAGAAGACAACATTATGAAAAGATAATGCTTTATTTCATGACCATGTTGTTGCATTTTACGAGCCCTAAAGCATGTTCCTTTTTGCCGCTCTCCAGGTGCCCTCCTGTCCCCTGCCGTGCACACACAAAGCTGAGCTTGCCACACTTTAAATGTGCTTTAATTAAGGACCTGTGCAACTTCAGTGCAATATTGCAGGACCCACAGTCCTGTTTATATCAACGAGTCGATGGTTGAAAGGGTCAAGAGCTTCAAATTCCTGGGCGTGCACATCTGTGAAGATCTTTCCTGGTCCGAGAACACAAATGCAATTATTAAGAAAGCTCATCAGCGCCTCTACTTCCTGAGAAGATTACGGAGAGTTGGTCTGTAAAGGAGGACTCTCTCTAACTTCTACAGGTGTACAGTAGAGAGCTTGCTGACTGTTTGCATCGTGGCTTGGTTCGGCAACTTGAGCGCCCTGGAGAGGAAAAGACTCCAAAAAGTAGTAAACACTGCCCAGTTCATCATCGGCTCTGACCTTCCTTCCATCGAGGGGATTTATCACAGTCGCTGCCTCAAAAAGGCTGGCAACATCATCAAGGACCCACACCACCCTAGCCACACACTCATCTCCCTGCTACCTTCGGGTAGAAGGTGCAGGAGCCTGAAGACTGCAACAACCCAGTTTAGGAATAGCTACTTCCCCACAGCCATCAGGCTATTAAACCTGGCTCGGAACTCTGAACATTAATATCCCTCCATCTGTTATTTGCACTTTATTAATTTATTAAGTCATGGGTGTATTTATGTACAGAATTGTAGTCAATGCCTTATATGTTCTGTTGTGCTATGCAAAGAAAGATTTTCATTGTCCTGACAGGGACACATGACAATAAACTCTTTTGACTTGACTTTGACTATTCCAAGTTATCGGACAGTACGTGCATTAGATTGGGTTTGATTGTGTTTTGGATTGTTTCTCTCTAGTAGCCTTTTTAGTTTTTAACCTGGAATTACCCAGCACAATTATATCACTGCGCCTTGATGGTCATCTATTAGACGAGGAGAAACTGGAAAAGTTCATTATTTTGCCCAATCTTCCGTTCGAAAAGAACAGAAAAGATTTTTACTTCCATGCCGCTTGTCAATTCTCTCTCAGGACATTCCAGAGTATTTTAAAGTCAAAATGTAGTTACAGTTCCAACTTTGTGCACAGTAATTTCTCTCAAATGGCAGCGTAATAATGACAAAATAGTCAAATTTAGAATGCTAATTGTAGAATAACATTAGCTGGGGCACAGGTGACCACTTTGCATCTAATATTCCCTTGTGACCTTCAGCAGCTACTTGAAGGCAATGGCATCTAATATCATCTAATGCAGAAGATGGCATTTCCGATATTGATGCACTCGTTGCACTGGAGTGTATGTTCAGATCTTAATACTCTGAGCTGAGCAGCACAGTGGTGTAGCGGCAGAGCTGTTGCCTCACAACGCCAGAGACCCTGGGTTTGATTCTAACTGCAGGTGCCGTCTATGGAGTTTGCATGTTTTCCCTGAGACTGCATGGCTTTTGTCTGGGTGCTTTGGTTTCCTCCGACGTTCCAAATAAGTGCAGGTTTGTAGGCTAATCTTGCCTCTATAAATCCCCCTTAGCGTGTAGGATATGAAAGTGGGGTAACGTAGAACTAGTGTTTGGATGGTCAATGGTTGGTGTAGACTCAGTGGCCCAAAGGGCCTGTTTCTCTAAACCAAAAATAGCTGAGATTAGTCCGAGATTGCTAAACATTGATGCAACGCTAAGATTAAAAAATATATATATTCATCTAATTTTACAACTCCTTGACTTGCTTAACCTTTCCGATTCGACAATCATTTCATGAATGTTGGATTTTTAAACCAACAAGCCAGCAGCATGATTTTGCTGGAGCATTCCCTGTCTATCATTTATATAGGTAATCTTCTTGCAAGAGCATAGTGTAGAGAGATAAAACTTGATGATATTTAGCTCCCCCACCCTCTAAATTTTGAAATATTAAAGCTAAATGATTTCAGCTTTTAAAGCTAAAAGAGTCTCAGTCATCCATTAACTTAGTGCAGGCTACAGATCAAACTTGTCATTGTGGTAGTTTTGGTTGTCCCAGTTATTCATTCCAAAATAATACAACAGCAGATCTTGTTTGTTTAAGAATTATTCTGAGTTCTAAGACTGCTTTAGTTTTTTTATCTGGTGGATTCTGACTTTGGGTTAATAACTGTTAAGACTTTTAAACTCCGTTCACCGAAAGTGTCATCTTAAAGCCTAAAGGGCCTGACCCACTTACGCAATTTTTTTTTTTCCGGTGACTCGCTGGCACCCTTCATAGTTGCAGCAGATTGCCGAAACTTTTCAACAAGTTGAAAATCCAGCGGTGACCAGAAAAAGGAACGACTCTTTGGGCGACTACTCACGACCATACAGGCGTCGCCCCGCGACCATGTGTCGACAGCCCAGTTGCCTTTAGTCGCCAAAAAAATTGTGTAAGTGGGACAGGCTCTTAAGAGTAATTATTTTCAAAAGTAACTGTTCTCTTCATACATACTTCATTTAGTCCTGCTTATAGAATCTGAAACAATGTATATTTAAAAAATACTGGGCAACTTGTTCAAGATTAATATGATTTTGATGTCATTTGTCAGCTGGCTCATAGAGACTGCAATATTGTGACCTTGCTATGCAGCCGTGTTGACATTTATGAGAAAAAAATGATTTATTAAACTGTATGTTGACCTTTAGTAAACACACATTCTGTCACGGCTGTTTAGCGCATTTTTTAATGCATAATTTGTAATTTTGGTACTTAGCTTAACATTGTCGAAGTGTTAATAAAATATTTATGTATTGATAAAATTAAATATTCTTTCCATATATTCAAAAATAGTTATATTGATATTTATATTCAGAGATATTCTATCTCATTATCAATCGTACTGGTCAAAATAAAAATAACTGCTATTATTAGCTCATTTTGCAAAGTGCTGGTGCAAAAAAAAAGTAGATTATGTGTTATCTCATTGATTTGCACGTCAGCTATGCAGCCTTGAAATGATGTGTTGCAGACATCGCAAGGCAGGATGCGAGTAAAATAAATCATGATTGCTTTCCTTTAAGAATTACAAGGAATGAAAGGTGTAGAAATGCGCAGTTTGGCTCGTGTTAATGCATGTGCTGAATGCAAGTAAAGTCAAAGTCAAACAAACTTTTATTGTCATTTAGAAATACATTGATACATGCAGTTCCAAACGAAATTACGTTGCATTTGGCTCCCTGTGCAACACAATCAATTAACCGAAGGATAGGCATGGATGAAAAGGATAAATAGACAATAGTGGCAGCCCATTACATGGCATTCAGGAGTCTGATGGCTCGTGGGAAGAAGCTGTTGCAGAACCTTGATGTTCTGCTCCTTATGCTGCGGTATCTTTTTCCCGAGGGCAGCAGAGTGAACAGTCCGTGATGGAGATGTGTGGGGTCTTTTATAATACTGCTGGCCTTAGACACACAGCGTTTGGTCGCAATATCCCCGATTGAGGGGAGAGAGGTCCCGATGATTTTCTCCGCTGTCCTCACCACTCTCTGCACAGACTTCCAGTCGGAGGCTCTACAGTCCCCAAACCAGACAGAGATACAGCTGGTCAGAATACTCTCTATGGTGCCCCTGTAGAAAGTAGTGAGGATGGGATGGGGGAGATGAGCTCTTCTCATCCGGCGCAGAAAGTGCAACCGCTGCTGCGCTCTCTTAACAGCTGATGAGATGTTATTCGACCAGGTCAGACTGTTAGTGATCTGCACCCCCAGGAACTTTGTGCTGCTGACCACCTCCACATCGCTGTCATTGATGTGAAGTGGTGTGGGACTGTGCCGGGTTTTCCTGAAGTCGACGATAATCTCCTTTGTTTTCTCGACATTCAGGATCAGGTTGTTCGTATTGCACCAGTCCGCCAGTTGTTTCACCTCCTCCCTGTAAGCCAGCTCATTGTCGTCCCTGATGAGGCCCACCACTGTTGTGTCATCTGCGTACTTCATGATGTGGTTTGTACTAAACCTGGCACAACAGTCGTGAGTCATCAGGGTGAACAGCAGTGGACTCAGGACACAGCCCTGAGGGGAGCCGGTGCTCAGAGAGATGGTATTGGAGGTGTTATTTCCAACCCTCACAGACTGAGGTCTGTCAGTGAGGAAGTCCAGTAGCCAGTTACACATGGGGGTGCCGAGGCCCAATGGAACCAGTTTGCTTATCAGGTGCTGTGGGATAATGGTGTTGAATGCTGAACTGAAATCCACGAACAGCATTCGCACACAAGTATCCTTCCATTCATTCCATTCTCCTCATTTTAGTCCTTGTCAACATGTTTTTCTAGTCCTGTTTTCTTCACTTCTCAGTTAGTAGAATTTTTGGTTCTGAGATGTAAGGTTTTGTATTGAAGTTGCGTTCAAAAGTATGGTTAAGGGTGAGGACCCATGCAAAACATGTTGCACACTGGGTGAAAGCATTTTCAAATAAGACGTTAAACAGCTGCTGCCAGCTCAATCCCAGAAAGATCCCATGATAGAATTCTGGGAAAGAGCAGGGAATCTGTCCCTTGTATTCTGGCTAATCCCTTAATTTAAAATCCCTAAAACAGATAATTTGATCATTGCCTGTTCTTGCTTGCTGCAGGTTTTGTAAATCGGCTGCCTTATTTTATTTGTTACAACGTTGTTAAGAGAGCGCAACAGCAGTTGCACTTTCTGCGCCGGATGAGAAGAGCTCACCTCCCCCATCCCATCCTTACTACTTTCTACAGGGGCACCATAGAGAGTATTCTGACCAGCTGTATCTCTGTCTGGTTTGGGGACTGTAGAGCCTCCGACTGGAAGTCTGTGCAGAGAGTGGTGAGGACAGCGGAAAAAATCATCGGGACCTCTCTCCCCTCAAGCGGGGATATTGCAACCAAACGTTGCGTGTCTAAGGCCAGCAGTATTATAAAAGACCCCACACATCTCCATCACGGACTGTTCACTCTGCTGCCCTCGGGAAAAAGATATCGCAGCATAAGGAGCAGAACATCAAGGTTCTGCAGCAGCTTCTTCCCACGAGCCATCAGACTCCTGAATGCCATGTAATGGGCTGCCACCATTATCTATTTATCCTTTTATCCTTTTTATCCATGCCTACCCTTCTGTTAATTTATCGTGTTGCACAGGGAGCCAAATGCAACGTAATTTCGTTTGGAACTGCATATATCAATGTATTTCTAAATGACAATAAAGTTTGTTTGACTTTGACTTTGACTTGGCTATTCTTGAAAAGGTATTTCATATACAGAATGTTTTGAGATGCCAGTCATCACGAATGTGTAATTTTCTTTTGAAAGCATCTAAGTATCCGACTTCAACTGTGTCCAGCTGAAGTGAGTTCCACTATGACTGAGGGAGTAAATTTCTTATTTTCCTTTTGGATTTATTAGTGACCACCTTGTTCCTGAGGTGATGTTTCGGGTCTGAACAAGGGTCTCGACCTGAAACGTCACCTATTCCTTTGCTCCATAGATGCTGCCTCACCCGCTGAGTTTCTCCAGCATTTATTCCAGCGTCTGCAGTTCCTTCTTAAACCGTGTTCCTGAGAGCTAGTTCATGAAAAATATTCAACAATTTTATCAGTTAGAGACCTCTGCCATAGGAGCTCAGATTAAATGGAGGAAATAGAACAAAAAGATTCATGGTTTTTGTGTTGTGTAAACTTTTGTACACATAATGGCTGCTAATTATTTTATTTGAATGAGATTCAGAAAATGGATACCTTACTAGGAATTCTAAATGTTTTTGTAATTAATATGTGTGCCTGCAAGAGTATATTTTTCATTTTGAATGTATTGTTTCAATTTTACTGCTAGTGGTTTACTTTTTCATGGAGACTTCAGTACTCGTGTTTAAGTTCATGCATTTGATTTGAAAAACACAGCATTGAAACAGGCCCTCTGGCCCACCAGGTCCACGCCAAGCATCGATCACCCATTCACACTAGTTCGATGTTATCTCACATCTCAGCCACTCACTACACACCAGGGGCAATTTATAGAGGACCAAGTAACCTACAAACCCACACGTATTTGGGAAATGGGAGGAAACTGGAGCACTCGGAGGAAACCCACGTAGTCTCAGGCACACGTGCAAACTCCACAGAGACGGCACCCAAGGTCGGGATCAAACCCGGGTCTCTGGCGTTTTGCGGCAGCAGCTTTACCAGCTGCCCCACTAAGCTGCCCCCACCAGCTGCGCCATGTGCAGGCACAGTTGTAGGTGGAGGTATGGTTGGGAGGTGAAATGTATCAACATTTGCTAAAACAAGGTCTCAATATTAAAATATAAAAGATGTGCAGCATACTCGGCTGGAATCCGTTTATCTATTAATTAATTAAGTAATTGCAGTATATTCCACATTAATATATTTAAGACTGTTCATGCGGTCCTCCAGAGGTCGTCTTGAGCAATATATTCTGTATTATTTGCAGGCCACCAAACAGTAGTTATTATATTGAGGATAGCGTAAATCAGGGTATCAGAGGCGCATGTAAGAGGTAACACTGTAATAATGGGAAACTAATGGGAAATTGGTGATAGATTTGGAGATGTTGAAATACAAAGGGTCTAAGTGTTGGGATAGAAAGGGGTCTAGGTGCCCTTGGATGCCAGTCACTGAAAACAGATTTTGCAGGTGTACAAGCATTTCAGTTGGCAAGTATTATGTATGCCAGCCTTCACTGCAGGCCAAGATACATTCATTGTTTTGTGTGGAGTAGATTACTACAGTTGTACAGGATCTTGGTGGGGCCACGTCCAGAGTCTTGTCTGAATTGTTGTCTCTTGAAGATGAGACATTTATTATAGAAGGACTGCGGTAAAGGTTCAACAGATTGAATCCTGGGATGTTGGGACTACTGTACTAAGAGAAATTTGGTTTATAGGCTCCGTTTAGAGTTTAGAAGAATGAGATCTCTTTGAAATGTACAACATTCTGACGGCTAGATTTGCTGAATGTTGGGAGGATATTTCTGCTGACTGTCAAAAATCTGGAATCTTGAGCTAACATATTTAGGACAAGATATGAACAGAGGAAGGTGAATTCTCTACTCCAGAAGGCTGAGGAGCCATTGAAGTATTTAAACAAAGGTGTTGGATATATATGTGGATAAATAGGTTTCTTGACACAGATTATCACCTGGTATGGGGGAAAGAGTGGGAATAAGGTATTGGGACAGGATCAGGCATGATCTGATTGAATGGACTACAGGCCATCCCCAGGTAATGGACAGGTTCCGTTTTTACAGGTCAGTAGTTGATTTTGTCTGCGTCAGCAAATGCACAAAATCTGCTCAACGTGGTAACCATTCCTCCATGGTGTAATAAATGGCACACAAAAAAAAATTGATATAAAGAACAATTACAGAAATTGATCGAGAAAAAGAAAACTAGTTTTGTTCATTGGAACAAATGTACTTGCGCACATCTGACCTCTGAGTTAAATAAGAACTGCCAGCATTAAACATTTTGCCTACTCCACTGCGAAATCTCCTCAAGATGTGTCTATTTTGAAGAAGTTCTCCTCTCTCTGAAGACAGTTTTGCTTAGCCTCTTCCTTTCTTTTTCCCGCCCCCTCCCACCCCCCCCCACCCCGACATCAGTCTGAAGAAGGGTCTTGACCCGAAACGTCGCCTATTCCTTCTCTCCATAGATGCTGCCTCACCCGCTGAGTTTCTCCAGCATTTTTCAATTTAATAATGTTATTTGAGCTAATTTCTATGTAGTGATGTCCATAAATTCTGTGTTCTTAATTTGGGAGCAGCCTATATTCCTATTTGTGTTTCTCAAAAATATTATTTTCTGGTATTGGTAATGGGGCTCTAAGCTGTTTCATGAAAATTATTTTTAAATGGCCTCTTTTGTGTGGGAGAGTAGGTTAATTCTGTTTTTTCTGAAATTGGCTTCATATTTAATAAATTTAATCCTGTTTGGAGACGCTTAACATGCTGTGCCAAAATGAATTCTGTATTATTAGTTGCATCTACTTGGAGAAAGGGTTTACACAACAAATAGTACTTTCTTGGTTTTATGTATGTTTAATATTAAAAGCTGGTAATAGTGTGAAACAGTCATTATATGGAAATTATAGTTTTTTATTATTGTGTATTACATCTTTGAATGAGGTTTGTGCTTTTTTGGTATTTGCTGGGCTAGCTTTGCCTTTGTGCTGCTCATGTTTAATAGTGCCGTTTAAAGAGCAGTTTTATTTCTAAGTCTTATTCTTATCACTTTAATTTAACATTTCTGATTCCTTGTTTCATCTCGTTCTGTTTGATAATTTGCTCATTTCTACAGAAGATGAAACCTTTCTTGGGAATTATCCCAATTTTTCTCTATTTGGCCTTCACCCACATGTTAACTTGAGAGGACACCAGGCTCTTTGACAGAGAAAGTTTATATTGCAGTTGATCTAGATTATTTATTTCAAGGTGCCATATGGTTGATATGGCTCAGGTCTCCGGGCAGTGTTCATGTTCAGAAATTAGTCAATGTGTTTTTTATGTCCTCCTTAGTTCAGTTGCAGACTTCCAACGACATTCCCAGGTTAAACGGGAAACAAATTAGTTGCATTGTGATCTTAGACAAAAATGCTGGAGAAACTCAGCGGGTGAGGCAGCATCTGTGGAGCGAAGGAAAGAGGCAACGTTTCGGGTCGAGACCCTCACATCAGTCTGAAGAAGTGTCTCGACCCAAAACGTTGCCTATTTCCTTCGCTCCATAGATGCTGCCTCACCCGCTGCTTCTCCAGCATTTTTGTCTACCTTTGATTTTCCAGCATCTGCAGTTCCTTCTTAAACATGCCTTGTGATCTTGTTGTTCTCTTTGGTTCAGCTTCTTGTGGAAAGGCCAGCTGGCCCATCAGGGAATACGTTCCAATTGCTAGATGTGAATAATATACAGTTGCATTACTTATTGTACCACAATTTAGATATGGCTCAAAAGGAGTTATACAGTCGAGCCTGGTTCCATATTGTGTCTCTAAACTAAATGTTGGGTATTTATGTTTAAATAATCGTGTGGACTTATTTAACCAATGGTGCTAACTATACATCCAGGGAAAATAAATACCATTAAACCATGTGTAACTTAGTTAAGTGTCTTTGTGCAGTAGCTCGTATAATCTTGTGATTTACGAATGGGCAGTGTCTCCTATTGCTTGTGACAGTGACTTGGGTTTTTGGTCATTTGTTACCATTCACATGGATGGAATGCTAGGAACTAATTTTTAATGTTGATGCATGTTAGTTTCAATACTCTATCATAATTTATATGCCAAAACTTTTCAATCTCTTAATTGAAACTTTGTTGTTAGTTTTCAGCATTGAATCTGGACGGAGCCATGACAGCAGGAGGGGGAACAGATGATGATATTCCATTGGGAGAGAGGAAGACTGTTACTGATTTTTGTTACCTACTCGATAAATCTAAACAGCTCTTCAATGGCCTAAGGTCAGTCTTAAATCAGGTGGTTTCGCTTTCAACTTCCAATGGTTGTTTTCCTTTGGTTAAAGATTTGCTACCTCTTTAAAAAAAATTCCAGGAAGAAATTGCAGTTGATTGTATATTTTGTTCATTGCGCTGTATCAGCGTTATCCTAATCTCCTTTAATGCTTGCCTGGCTTCAAAAATGTTTAGATGAATTCCCTCACATTGTCACCCTTTCATAGATACACAAGCCAGTTTGGTGATTTCATTCATATAAAATAATTTCTGGAAGAAATCTATATATTGAAATGTGCGAAGAGAGGAAACTGCTGATATGAAGGGTGTGCTAATCTCAAAATGATGTTCCCCACGCTTAGTTTCTAAATTTAATGAAAGGAAATATGTGGTGTAGCAATAATATGGATTTGATTGAATGCACATCTCTTGCTAGATATTGGAAAATGTTGCTAAAACTGGTTCGCATAAAGATTAATGAAGCAGATGCAATTAGGAATTGCGATGACAATGAATGGTGCAGAATTAATTGCATTTGTGAGGACTAAATATGTAAAAAGTTTGATATTTACTGTCAAGGAATATGGTAAAGTGGATCACATTTTACATTAAAAAAAGGCTGATGTTGGCAAATCTTGCAATTCAGCTGGTGCTGGTTGCCTTAATTCAGCATACTACATGTATTTTTGATGCCCAAAAAGTGCACCTGAAGATTGCAGTTACTCTAGATTCACATCCTCCAATTCTCTGCTTCCTAAATATTTAATCAGCCCTCAATGGTCTTGGTTCTCCTGAAGCTTTGTGACCCTTTATAGCATATCAATATCTGCATTTTCTTACCTGAGCTCCAGGAACTGGAATTCATTCCCTTGTTTCCTCTTTGCATCTTGTGTCAGTTTTTTATTCGGCTGGTATAACTAGACATTTGGTGATTCCTTCCTAACCGTTCCTCCTTGGGCACCATAAATACATTTTTTTAGTCTAAAATTTTAACCAAACAGCTGGGAAATCTTTATATATTATAAATAAGAGGAAACTGAAGTAAAATGAGGTGATGGCGTGTTATTGTAATTCATCTTGAAAGGCAAATTTCAGATCGGCTACAATGCTAGCATAAAGATAATTAAAGGACACAAAATGAAGAGTACATTCCCCTGAGTCGCCTCCTGATGTAAGGTATTGCTGACTGCTATACCGTTTACCCTCCTACTGACTAGCCTTGTTACTGCATGCAATGTGTAAAACATTGACAAATAGAACATGAACTGTCATCTGTGACTACTCAAACAATGATATTTATATAAATGATATTTACGGGTAACTTACTGAGAAGCTTTGAATATTTTTTGGAGTTGGCTTTGCCTTACATATTTCAACTATATTTTGAAATAAAGCCTTTATTCCACAAATAAATAGTTCCCCCTGGAGTTTATCAAAATCAGTGAATCATTTGCTGAAGTTGTCAATCAGTGACTCTGTAGATCAAGTTTAGTATTGGAATACTAAAAAGGAAAGTGGGAATTATTTCAGTTTGAGAAATATGATGGGTTTGAGATCATGGAATGGTGGGAGGGTAGTTGGTGGGAGAAGAGCAAATGTGGTAGGGAATGGTGTTTTATCTTAATAGCTTCAACACTTCAACATGTTCAAATATTTGGATGTAATGTTATTACGGCAGCCGGTCAGGACTGATAAGGATTTGGTACCACTCTGGACATGTAGATTTTGAATCACTTGTGATGGCAATGTGGTAATGGCTACAAATGGGACAGGAGGTGCGGGACATTGTGGATAGAGTGTGAGGTGTTCTCCCCCTTCCACTGATGCTGGGCATCTATCTGTTTCTGATGCATAAACACAAGGTTCTCAACGTTGTCTCAAAAACTCCTCTAATTTGAGCAGTCGTGGGCCTGGGACTTCCAAGAATCGGGAGGGTGTTGCAATATTTTTCCCCAAGAATGCTTAAATATGTCTTTGAATCCTTGCCTTGTTTGCCTGGTAATCTTCCTGTGACAGAGTTCAGATTGAGTGTCTGGGATTGGGCGTTTGGTATCAAACCTATGATCTATGTGACCGGCGCAGTGAAGACAATGGGGTTTAATTATTGCCTGAGTCTAAGGGATTTTGGTGTGATTGTGAAGACTGTCTGGTGAATTTGTGGAATTTTGCTGACATAGCATTGGTACCATCTTTCAACAGTTATAATGTTCTTGCAACAATTAGTCCAAAGCTCAGAAGCATATTGCATGGCAGAGATCACTGCCGTCTGGCAGAGCAATAAGCATTAGATGGATTTGTGGTCTTCATTTTGAAAGATCCTTTGCCTCAGTTGTTCAAAGGATGTGCTAGCACATTGAAGGCAGTGGCAAAGTTGTCAAATTTCATCTTCAGTACCTTTTTTTGCTGTGGGATTGCTCCTAAAACATAGGAAGTTATCCAGATACATCAGGACCTTGCTATAAATTTGTTATCAGAAGGGTATGTTGTGTAGCAGGTAGAGGACTTTTTTTTTGTGGATGTTGAGGGCAAGGCCCATTTTCATTGAATAAGTCTGTGGTGGCTGGGAGTTTGGTGTCCAAGCAAAAGCAAACATTTTCTGCATATTGCAGCTCAACTATTCTACACTGGTTCTGGAGTGTAGTGGCTGTAGGTTTGATAGTTTCCCATAAGTTTTGACGATTACCTCTGCTTCCACTGGACCTTTATTGAAAGTGAGGTGCAATGTTGCAGCCAGAAAATGTCAGATGACAGAGGCAGCCTTGTTTGATGTTAGTCCACTGAATTGGGCTCCTCTGTAGCGATGTGTGTTATGGTCACTGCTTGCACATCATCATCATCATGAAGGGGTTGCAAAATGGTGCTAAATATCTATGGGCAGCTGAATTTGAGGAGAATATTCCACATCCCATATAACTGATGTAATCCAAAGCTTTAGTGAGGTTGATGGAATAACATTGAGGAATTGCCCAAGTCTGTATGTGCCTTTAAAAGTCCTCAGCACAGTTTTTGAGATATATAAAATATACTGCATGGTTATCCATTAGGCCTCTTAATTGCAAGTGGGAGACAGGAGCATGGAAATATGTGAAAGAGGTTTGGGGAAAATTAAAAGGTTAATGTCTGGATGACTTAATTTCCCCAAAACTAACTGGGACTGACTAGGCCTGAGGTTTAGATGGGACAGTATTTGTTAGGTGGATCCAGGAGGGTTCCTCATAACGGTATGTAAATTGGCCAATCATACCGCATTCTTTATTGGGAAATGAGCCTGGCTCAGTGATCAGAGTTATAGTGGGAGAACATTTTGGGAAGCATGATCATATTTCTGTAAGTTTTCAGAAGGTTGTGGATGAGGATAAGACTGGTCACCAGTGGGGAGAATGGGGGTGGGGGGAGGGATATGATTAAGTATTAAATTAGGGGAAGGCTAATTACAACAGTATTAGGCAGAACTGTGGAGAAGAGATGGGGAGTAGCTATTTATTGGGTGACCACATTTAACGTGTGAGTTACTTAAAGGTCAGCTGGTCAGAATGTAAGATCGACATCTTCCTGTGAGGAAAGTCGAGGATTGCAGGGATGATGAGAGCTGTTGTAAATTTATTAATGAATATAAAAGGGCTTGAAAAAGGAATCAAGAGTGCAAAAATAAGTCTTGGCAATAGGATTAAGGAAAGGCGGTGGAGGCAGATATGATAGCAATGTTTAAGAGCCATTTAGACAGGCATGGCAGGGAATGGAGGGATATACAGTGCCCTCTATAATGTTTGGGACAAAGACCCATCATTTATTTGTTTGCCTCTGTACTCCATAATTTGGGATTAGTAATAGAAAAAAATCACATGTAGTAAAAGTGCACATTGTCAGATTTTAATAAAGTTCATTTTTATACATTTTGGTTTCACCATGTAGAAATTACAGTGGTGTTTATGCATACTCCCTCCATTTCAGGACAACATAATATTTGGGACACAGCAATGTCACGTAAATGAAAGTAGTCATGTTTAGTATTTTGTTGCATATCCTTTCTGGTGATTGCACCAATCTTTAGCTCAAGATTCAAGAGAGTTTATTGTCATGTGTCCCAGATAGGACAATGAAATTCTTGCTTTGCTTCAGCGCAACATGCTTGTTTTGGGGGCAAGTCCCCTTCCGTTTTCTCTTCAGCATATGAAAGGCATGCTCAATTGGGTTCAGATTGGTTGAATGACTTGGCCACTCAAGAATTGACAATGTTTTATCTTTGAAAACTCCTTTGTTGCTTTAGCAGTATGTTTGGGATAATTGTCTTGCTGTAGAATGAACCGCCGGCCAATGAGTTTTGAGGAATTTGTTTGAACTTGGACGTGTCTATACACTTCAGAATTCATTATGCTACCATCATCAATGAAGACAAGTGAGCCAGTACCTTCAGCAGTCATACCCAGGCCATAACACCTCCTACCACCGTGTTTCACAGATGAGGTGGTATGCTTTGGATCTTGGGCAGTTCCTGCTCTCCTCCATACTTTGCTCTTGCCATCACTCTGATATGCTAATCTTCATCTCATCTGTCCACAAGACCTTTTTTCCGGAACTGCGGTTGCTCTTTTAAGTACTTCTTGGCAATCTGTAACCTGGCCATCCTATATTTGCAACTAACCAGTTGTTTGCATCTTGCAGTGTCGCCTCTGTATTTCTGTTCATTAAGTCTTCTGCAGTCATTGGTCATTGACAAATCAACTCCTGAAGAGTGTTTCAGATCTGTCGGACACATTTTGGGGGATTTTTCTTTATTATAGAGTTAATTCTTCTGTCATCAGCTGTGGAGGTCTTCCTTGGCCTGCCAGTCCCTTTGCGATTAGTAAGCTCACCAGTGCTCTCTTCTTAATGATGTTCCAAACAGTTGGTTTTGGCACGCCTAAGGTTTGGCTGATGTCTCTAACAGTTTTATTCTTGTTTCTCAGTCTCATACTGGTTTCTTTGATTTTCATTGGCACAACTTTGATCCTCATGTTGATAAACAGCAATAACAGTTTCTAAAGGTGATGGAAAGACTGGAGGAAAGACTAGGTGCTGAGAGCTCTCTTATACCTGCATTAAGGAGGCAATTAAACACACCTGAGCAATTACAAACACCTGTGAAGCCATGTGTCCCAAACATTATGGTGCCCTGAAATGGAGGGGACTATGTATACACCTCTTAGGCCCCCTTCGGACATGGCTAACCATGGGTGTGTCCAGGGTGCTATTCCCTATTTGGAGGACACCAGTGCGTGACTTGTTTAACATGGGGAGACTGGTGCACAGACAGCCACCCCACGGTCCTTGACAGATCTGAGTCTGTATCCAGTGGCATGGAGTCCAAGACAACTGGAGAACATTTTCTGCTGCAGCCTTCATCAGCCTTCCCAGCTGTTGTGACGCTCCACTAAGATCAGCCATCGTCCTCCGCCTGTTCCACCGTTGAGGTCTTGGTTGGGTTGCTCTTTGTCAGAGTCCTCCCCCTCGATCTTACCGCCATGGGTGGCCCTACCAGGAGCATAGCTCCAGACGGCTTCCCTCTCAGGATCTCAGGTCCACACAAGCTTCTCCACCATGACTTGGTGACAATCCACAATCCATGTATAAACACATGGTGAAACCAAAATATATATAAAAATGGTCTTTAATAAAATCTGACAATGTACACTTTGACCCTGTGTGATTTTTTTTCTCTATTACAAGTCTGAAATTGTGGAGTACAGAGGCAAATAAATAAATGATGGGTCTTTGTCCCAAACATTATGGAGGGCACTGTCGAATGGGATGTTTAATTTGGCATTATGTTCAGCACAGACATTGTGGGATGAAGTGCCACTTCATGTGTTGTACAATGTTTAAGCACAACCACAAATATTCTGTTATTAGTTCCTGAAGAATCCAGTTACTTGACTGTCATTAAATATAGGCGGTAGAATTTAAATGGTTTAGTTAATTTCTAAAACCTTGAGCTTAACGAAAATCTTGTTAACATTTCTAAAATGAATTTCCTGGATTGTTTAAAAACTTCTCATCAAAGGTTTTTGGACTGATATTCCTGTTGTATCATTGATTTGTAATATTTTTTTCAAAAGCAATGGTCCGTAATTTCCTATGATTGAAGCTAATGATGTTTACCATGGTTTATGTGGCAAAAAGCACATCCACTTTACACGAGGGAGCATTACACAAGCAACACATTTTTGCTTTGATTGAACTATCTGGTCTTTGGAGAGCTCTCCGTCGGGCTCTTCATCATAGTTTGTCAAATGGTGTGAAGTTAAGGTGCTTGTGCAGGAGGTAAACTGAACTTGCCATGTTAAGTCTTGACCGCTTTCAAGTCTTGAGTCGTAATGATGTCACATGTATTAATTATGGTCAACCAACCTCTGATACTGAATGTGAATAGCTTTATTTGGTTTTAATTGTAGGCTATATAAAAGTACACTGTTTTGTATTATTTTTAGACTTCCTCTCTTTAGCTAATGTTCTACCGATGTGTTTTTGTTCTAAATTTGTTTCTGTTATTGTATTTACTGGCTTCTGCACTCAGTTTCTTCCCCTTTACTCTAAGAATTAAAGTTGAGTTTGACTTGATTTTATTTATGTATTATCTGAATGGCTAGCATGCAAAACAATGTTTTAATTGTACCTCGGTACACGTGACAGTAAGAAACCTAAACGGTGACTTCTCACTAATAGAAATACCATTAGATGCCCTGTGTCAGAACATTACGTTCCATTGTTTCTACTGACCATTGCATCGGTCGAAGTTACAAAAAAATTGGCTATGCTATTATAACTTTTCTCGATTCCAAAGGAAGTTGCACCGTGCACTTGTATTTTAGATCTCCCTTGTTGAATTGTTTAGCCTTTGCTCTTCGTTGTGCTCGTTTTATGGAATTTGAAGGTACAAATGTTTTGCAGTAGATTATCCAGGTGCTTTGTTAATGAACCCTGTGGCAGAGAGAGCCTGTACATTAACATGCAGCCTACTGTTGGGTGAAAGCATCAACCATTTATTTATTAATGCAAGTGTTGAGATTTAACAAAAGAGTAAAATATTCCAACACGCGGATCATATTGAAATTGAAACTTGATTACGTATATTTCATTGCAAATTGTAAGGCAATCATATTTTAAGAAATACCATTAGCCCATTTACTGGCTCATGAATAATAGACTGCAGTTCAGTATGATTTGCTGAAGTCAAATTTCCTGTGAATTTTGCTAATTTGGAGAATTAGACTTTGTCATTTGTCACTTGCTGCTGGATATAAATAATGTAGCCTGCAGCTGCAATTTACTTCTATGTGGTAGTTTTGATTATTCAAGAATGCTAACAAAAACTGGATAGCAGTGAGATAATGTAGATTTGAAAAGACATCATAACTGATTTGGAAATTGATTTCTGCCAGTTTTATGCCTGGGGATCTCGGCTCCCCACATTGGGGAGTTGCCCAGATGATTGGTGGACAGATTGAATGTGGGGAAGGATTAAGGTTCATTTTGGGAATTCAGTTGAGGATGGGGTTTGATTTGTTGGGGTGGGGGAAGGAGTAGTAGGTGGTGTTGTCTCACTTGAGGGGTTTAGATGATGGGTGTAGTTGGGGCAGGATCAAGATGGAGGCCACTGGGGCATATCCACGGGACGTCAAGAGTAAAATAGGGGTGAATGGGTTGGTGTGGTGGAATAAGAGTGCAGTAGGAAAATCCAGCTGACAAAAACTACAACTGATGGGGTTAGACTGGTCCCTTTGTGGCCCACATAGGTTGCAGACCATGTATTCATGAATGACTTCAGTGCAAATTATGTAAAGCCATGCGTCACCTCTGCACATATCTGAATGTGTTTGTGCAAGGATGACCTGGACTCAATTTAACCTGCTGAGAGCTGTAGGTGAAGTGCCCTATGTAATTTAGCAATTGGGTGTTCATTACATTCCTTTGCGTACAGAGGCAAGAAATGTTCTTCTCTGGAAGAAAATTTTTGGAGCCATTGCCTTGTCACTCCTAACAAACATAAAGCTTATTTTTGAAATGATCCGGTTTGATGGCATGGTCCTTTAATGCTTTCTCCAGCGTAAGGACACTGGATAAAACAGAAAACAAGAAACTGGTTGGAAAAGGACTAATACAATGAATTCATCACAAAGACGTTCTTGCCTGATGTGAAATACAAGGTCATTTGGCTGATGAGCTATCATCAGACAAGATTTAATTTCATTCCACGGCTCATTAATTTCCCATCTTTTCAGTCAGTGATAATACGCACATGATATACACGGTAACTGACAAAAACTGAGCTCACCAATAACTTAAAAATTGAAAGGCTAGATCAGTTGCTTTTGTTTTCAGCAGTTTTGGTGTTTGTTTTTCCAGAGAAGATAATTGATTTTTCTCGTGTGGTCTAATATTACTCAGCTGGTTCCGACCAAAATTTCACATGCCATCTTCTGTTTTGATCAGGTTTATAGAAAAACAAAGGACATTAGTGTTTGCAGCAACAAACAATCTGCGGTAGGAACTCAGTAGGTTGAGCTATAATATGTGGGAGGTTTTGGACAGCTGACATCTTAGATCGGGACCTTTCATCTGGACTGAAACGGGGGCAATAGCCATTATTAAGAGTGAAGAAGAGAGGTGTGGCAAAAGCTTGCAAGATGGAGGTGACGAAGGGTTGATTGGTAGATAGAATCAGGGAGAGGAGGGTGGAAATACAGACAGAGGCAGGGAGCTGAGAGGTGGTGGCAGCAAAGGGCTGCAGATGGAATCTGATAGGAACAGCAGGTGATGCATGGAATCAAATAAGGGAGGTAGGGTAGATGGGTGAGACAATGAGGAAGGGACCCAATGGGAGGAGTGTGTGGGTGATAGACAGAGGGAGTGGGGAGAGAAGGGAAAAGAAACTGGGTGAGGGGAGCTGGGGAGAGGGGCAAAGTGTTGTAAACAAACTGGAAATGTAGGATCTTAAATTTTATGTTTTTGGTTGGTAAACAAATGTGCTGAAGCAGATTTTTTTAACACATATTTTGGCAGCCCTGTACCACCTTTCTTATGAATCAGGAGAATGTACAGCGGGTGTTTTTTTTTTAAAGTACAGTGCCCTCCATAATTGGAGGGATTGACAAATTGGGAGTGAAGGGGAAGTGGCTACAGGAAAAATTACAAAAGATTCTCGAATTAATGGTAAGGAAAGCTTGAGAATGGACAACAGAGTAAGGTCAGGGCCAATTGCGAGGGGGTGAAGTGAATACAGGGGTCAAAGTACTGTATGTGAATGCGCGAAGTTTAAGGAATAAAGTGGGCGAGCTTGAAGCTCAGTTAGAAACTGGCAAGTATGATGTTGTGGGAATTACTGAGACATGGCTGCAAGAGGGCCAGGGCTGGGAACTGAATATTCAAGGGTATACCTCCTGTCGAAAAAACAGACAGGTGGGCAGAGGGGATGGGGTTGCCTTGTAGGTGAAGAATGAAATTCAGTCCCTTGCAAGGGGTGACATTGAAACAGGAGATGTGGAGTCAGTATGGATAGAACTAAGAAATTGTAAGGGTAAAAAAACCCTAATGGGACTAATCTACAGGCCCCCAAACAGTAGCCTGGACATGGGTTGCAAGTTGAATCAGGAGTTAAAATTGGCATGTAGTAAAAGTAATGCTGTGGTTGTTATGGGAGATTTCAACATGCAGGTAGACTGGGAAAATCAGGTTTGGACCCCAAGGAAGGGACTTTGTAGAGTGCCTTTGTGATGGGTTCTTTGAACAGCTAGTATTGGAGCCTACCAGGGAGAAGGCAATTCTGGATTTAGTGTTATGTAATGAACTGGATTTGATAAAGGACCTTGAAGTTAATGAGCCATTAGGATGCCGTGACCATAACATGGTCAGGTTTAAACTACAATTGGAGAGGGAGAAGAGTAGATCGGAGGTGTCAGTGTTGCAGTTGAATAAAGGGGACTATGGGGCCATAGGGAGGAGCTGGCCAAAGTTGACTGGAAAGATACACTAGCAGGGATGACAGTGGAACAAAAATGGCAGGTGTTTCTAGGAATAATACAGAAGGTGCAGGATCAGTTCATTCCTAGGAGGAAGAAAGATTCCAAGGGGAGAAAGGGACGACCATGGCTGACAAGGGACGTCAGGGACAGTATAAAAATTAAAGTAAAGAAGTACAACGTAGCAAAGATGAGCGGGAAGCAAGAGGATTGGGTAATGTTTAAAGAACAACAGAAGATAACCAAAAAGACAATACGGGGAGAAAAGATGAGGTACGAAGGAAGGTAAGCTAGCCAAGAATATAAAGCAGGATAGTAAAAGCTTCTTTAGGTATGTGAAGAGGAAGAAATTAGTTAAGACCAAATTTGGACCCTTGAAGACCGAAAAAGGTGAATTTATTATGGGGAACAAGGAATTGGCAGATTAGTTGAACAGGTACTTTGGATCTGTCTTCACTAAGGAGGACACAAACAGTCTTCCTGATATAGTAGTGGCCAGAGGATCTGGGAAGACAGAGGAACTGAAGGAAATCCACATTAGGCAGGAAATGGTGTTGGATAGACTGATGGGACTGAAGGCTGATAAATCCCCAGGGCTTGATGGTCTGCATTCCAGGGTACTTAAGGAAGTGGCTCTAGAAATCATGGATGCATTGGTGATAATTTTCCAATGTTCTATAGACTCAGGATCATTTCCTGTGGATTGGAGGGTAGCTAATGTTATCCCACTTTTTAAGAAAGGAGGGAGAGAGAAAACGGGGAATTATAGACCAGTTAGGCTGACATCGGTGGTGGAGTCAATTATAAAAGATGAGATAGCAGTAACCGGATCGGTCCAAGTCAGCATGGATTTACGAAGGGGAAATCATGCTTGACTAATCTTCTGGAATTTTTTGAAGATGTAACTAGGAAAATGGACAAGGGAGAGCCAGTGGATGTAGTGTATCTGGACTTTCAGAAAACATTTGATAAGGTCCCACATAGGAGATAAGTGGGAAAAATTAGGGCACATGGTATTGGGGCTAGAGTGCTGACATGGATAGAGAAATGGTTGGCAGACAGGAAACAAAGAGTAGGGATTAACGGGTCCCTTTCAGAATGGCAGGCAGTGACTAGTGGAGTACTGCAAGGCTCGGTGCTGGGACCGCAGCTATTTGCAATATACAATGATTTGGATGAACGGATTCAAAGTAACATTAGCAAATTTGTAGATGACACAAAGCTGGGTGGCAGTGTGAACTGTGAGGAGGATGCTGTGAGAATGCAGGGTGACTTGGACATGTTGGGTGAGTGGGCAGAGTGGCAGATTAAGTTTAATGCGGATAAATGTGAGGTTATCCACTTTGGTAGCAAAAACAGGAAGGCAGATTACTGTCTCAATGGCGTCAAGTTGGGAAAAGCGGAAGTACAACGGGATATGGGGTTCCTTGTACATCAGTCTATGAAAGTAAGCATGCAGGTACAGCAGGCAGTGAAGAAAGCGAATGGCATGTTGACCTTTATAACAAGAAAAATCAAATATAGAAGCAAAGAGGTCCTTCTGCAGTTGTACAAAGCCCTAGTGAGACCACACCTGGAGAATTGTGTGCAGTTTTACAAGAGAAAGCTAGATAGGGCTCTTAAAAAATAGCAGTCGGGATATGGGGAGAAGGAAGGAACGGGGTACTGATTGGGGATGAGCAGCCATGACTACATTGAATGGCGGTGCTGGCTCGAAGGGCCAAATGGCCTACTCCCGCACCTATTGTCTATAATGTTTGGGACAAAGATGCATCATTTATTTATTTGCCTCTGTACGCCACAATTTGAGATTTGTAATAGAAAAAATCACGTGGTCAAAGTGCACATTGTCAGCTTTTATTAATGGCCATTTTGGTTTCACCATGTAGAAATTACAGCTGTGTTTATACATAGTCCCCCATTTCAGGGCACCATAATGTTTTGGGACACATGGCTTCACAGGCATTTGTAATCGCTAAGGTGTGTTTAATTGCCTCCTTAATGCAGTTATAAGAGAGCTCTCAGCACCTAGTCTTTCCATCACCTTTGGAAACTTTTATTGCTGTTTATCAACATGAGGACCAAAGTTGTGCCATTGAAAGTCAAAAAAGTCATTATGAGGCTGAGAAACAAGAATATAACTGTTAGAGACATCAGCCAAACCTTAGGCTTACCAAAATCAACTGTTTGGAACATCATTAAGAAGAAAGAGAGCACTAGTGAGCTTACTAATCGCAAAGGGACTGGCAGGACAAGGAAGACCTCCACAGCTGATGACAGATGAATTCTCTCTGTAATAAAGAAAAATCCCCAAATACCTGTCCGACGGATCAGAAACACTCTTCAGGAGTCGGGTGTGGATTTGTCCGCAGAAGACTTCATGAACTGAATTACAGAGGCTACACTACAAGATGCAAACCACTGGTTAGCCGCAAAAATAGGATGACCAGGTTACAGTTTGCCGAGAATTACTTAAAAGAGTAACCACAATTCTGGAAAAAGGTCTTGTGGACAGATGAGACAAAGATTAACTTCTATCAGAGTGATGGCAAGAGCAAAGTATGGAGGAGAGAAGGAACTGCCCAAGATCCAAAGCATACCACCTCATCTATGAAATGCTGTGGTGGCGGTGTTATGGCCTAGGCATGTATGGCTCCCTTATCGTCATTGATGATACAACAGCTGATGGTAGCACCATAATGAATTCTGAAGTGTATAGACACATCCTATCTGCTTAAGTTCAAACAAATGCCTCAAAACTTTTAAAACATACTGCTAAAGCATTTTTCAAAGCTAAAAAATGGTCAATTCCTGAGTGGCCAAGTCAATCACCTGATCTAAATCCAATTTAGCGTGCCTTTTATATGCTGAAGAGAAAACTGAAGGGGACATGCTCCCAAAACAAGCTTAAGCTAAAGATGGCTGCAATACAGGCCTGGCTGAGCATCACCAGAGAAGACACCCAGCAACTGGTGATGTCCATGAATCGCAGACTTCAAGCAGTCATTGCATGCAAAGGATGTGCAACAAAATACTAAACATGACTACTTTCATTTACATGACATTGTTGTGTCCCAAACATTATGGTGCCCTGAAATGGGGAGACGATGTATAAACTGCTGTAATTTCTACATGTTGAAACCAAAGTATATAAAAATGGCCTTTATTAAAATCTGACAATGTGCACTTTAACCACATGTGATTTTTTTTTCTATTACAAATCTCAAATTGTGGAGTACAGAGGCAAATAAATAAATGATGGGACTTTGTCACAAACATTATGGAGGGCACTGCAGGGGAGACATTACCACGAGCTCAATGTCCCTCACATAAGAAATCTGTGTATATGGTGAGTGGATCACCATTTGCCTATTGAGAAAGAGGAATTTGAGCAAATTAATCTACATTCCCGCTTTACTTAATATTTGTCATGTCATCGACAAATATACAACATTAGGAAAAAATAAAAGCAAGTGATCAAATTAATTTGCTTCGATGTTTTGTATTTTGAAAAACCTTCAGTGTCATTGCTATTTATTTGTTTATATCATACATACGGTATTCATTTGAAGCTTTTTTTTTTCTGTGCAGAGGGAATTAGAAATCCAGAGGAATTGGTGGAGGCAGAAACTCTCAACATTTGAGAATCACGTGGGCAAGCATTTGAAATGCCAAGGAATGGTCGGCAACGGACCAATGGGATCAGAATAGATGGGTACTAAAATATCAGCATAAAAGGTCCTGGTTCTGGGCGCTATGATCCTCAGTTTTTAATCAGCTATAGGAAACTGGATATCTGCAATCACAATGCAATTCTCAAATATTGCCTCAATTTCAGTTTTATAGAGCACAGAAACAGGCCCTTCGCTTAACTCATTCATACCACCCAAAATGCGCACATTATACCCATTATCCTCCAAACCTTCTTGTCCATGCACCTGGATAAATGTATTTTATGTGCTGTTATTGTACCTTCCTCAACTTCTTCCTCTGGCATATCGTTCCATACACTTTCTACCCTGTGTGTGAAAATTGATTCCCTTCAGGTTCCTATTAAATCCTCTCTCTTTCCACCCCCCCCCCCCCCCCCCCTTCTGAGATCATCCTTTGGTCCAATGCTGGAATTAAGTCATAGCCTTTTCAGCCTCTCTCTATAACTGAAAGGGTGACTAAAACTGAACACATTACTCCAAGTGTGGGCCCATCAACACCTTGTACAACTGCAATAAAACATCCCAACTTTTATGCTCAATTCATAGAAACATAAAAACATAGAAAATAGGTGCAGGAGTAGGCCATTCGTCCCTTCGAGCCAGCATTACCATTCAGTGTGATCATGGGTGATCATCCACAATCAGTACCCCGTTCCTGCCTTCACCCCATATACCTTGATTCTGTTAGCTCAAGTGAATCAGCCAGTGAATCGGCCTCCACTGCTTTCTGAGGCAGAGAATTCCACAAAATCACGACTCTCTGGTGAAAAAGATTTTCCTCATCTCCGTTCTAAATGGCCAACCCCGCATTCTTAAACTGGTCCCTAGTTCTGGACTCGCCCAACATCGGGAACATGTTTCTTGCATCCAGCTTGTCCAATCCCGTAATAATTTTTATATGTTAATATAAGATCCCCTTACATCCTTCTAAATTCCAGGGAATACAAGCCCAGCCGTTCCATTCTTTTGTCATTTGACAGTCCCGCCATCCCGGGAATTAACCTTGTGAATCTTCGCTGCACTCCCTCAATAGCACGAACGTTCTTCCTCAAATTAGGAGACCAAAACTGTACACAATATTCCAGGTGTGGTCTCACCAGGGCCCTGTACAACTGCAGAAAAACCTCTTTGATCCTATAATCAAATCCTCTCGTTATGAAGGCCAACATGCCATTAGCTTTCTTCACTGATGCTGTACCAGGCACGTGCCGTCAGGCTAGGCAAGGTAGGCACTGCCTACCCTGACTAAAATTATGAAATGGCAATGAATAAATATAAATATTAAAGGCATGGGAGAATTATGCCTATGTAAGAGACCGATCTCTTAGGTAGGCATAATTCTCCGTGCCTTTCATCCGCAGCGCTTGTGACACGGGAAGCTCTGTGCAGCCCACGTGCCGTCAGCGCTGCCTGAAGCTGCCAATTTCAATCGGGGCTGAAGGCAGCAGAAATTCTGCCTTTGCAGCACTGCGCATGCGTATCAGTCTGCTGCGCATGCGCAGCGAAGTTTCTTGGCGGGGTTTTCAACGGATTGGCGGGGTAATCCAATGATGTGGTAAGTACATTTTGTGATTTTTTTTTAATGCCATATTTCCCCGGGGGGGGGGGGGGGGGGGAGAGCTCCTTTCACAGCGTTTGGGGAGTCTGGCCTGGGGTAAATTTCCGTGGAGGGCACGAATGTTATGAATGAGGGGTCGGGAGCATCCACTTGCGACGCTCCTTGCAGGAGCGAGGAATGACACCGCATTGAGATTGAGGTGGGGGGGGGGGGGGGGGGGGAGAGAAGTAGCACGGGTGGCTGAGCGGCCGCCACCTTAGCTCCTTCTGCAGTCCCCGCCCACCTCTGGCAGCTCTCCGCCCACCTCTGGCAGCTCTCTGTCTAAAAACCTCTCTCCTGCCGCTCACTGGCCTCACTCATGTCCTTAAATTCAGACAGCGCGATTGAGGTTACTCGGCTGTGGGAATTTAAGGTTTTGCAGGAAGTCGCTGACATGAGCGAAGTCGGCGAACAGCAGGTGACAGGTGTTCCGACGGCGAGCACTGCCAAAGGTGAGCGGGCCGGCAGAAGGCGCTGAAGTGGCGGCCAGTTCAGCTGTCGGGTCCCGGTGGCCGCTCCCCGAGCTGCTTCTATCCCCAGCTACAGTGCGTGGCTTTGTGGCCGGAGAGCTGCAGCAGCGGTGAGTGAGTGAAGATTCCAGTACTTTGTGATAAGTACTTTCTTGCGATTTTCACCATTGCTCCTCACATGTCCAGCCTACAACCTCTATATATCGCTCAGACCCTCTAGTCCTGGCACCTTCCTCGTAAATGTTCTCTGTGGCCTTTCCAGCGCTGGCAGTATCCCGGACAACCTCCTTCTCAACACTCGTGCCCTCCCCACAACTTTACCCCTGGCACAGACTCTCCGCACGCTGTGAAAGGAACTGTCCACCCAATTGGACTAGGAAGCCTTGGGCAAATTGAAATGTCACTGTTATTTATTTATTTATTTAATTGGCGGGGCGAACAATCTGCGCGGTTTAAAGATATTTTTAAAGCGGACTGAGAGCCTACCCTGAGTAATTACTCACGGCACGTGCCTGTGCTGTACCTGTATGCTTACTTTCAGTGACTGATGTACAAGGACAGCCAGGTCTCGTTGCACTCCCTTTCCTAATCTGACACCATTCAGATAATATATATATACACAGATGCACATGCACCCACACGTGTGTGTGTATGTGTATACATACATATATATATACATATGTATATGTGTGTGTATATGTGTGTGTATATTTGTGTATATATATATGTATGTGTATACATGTGTATATATGTGTGTGTATATATGTAAATATGCCAGGGCTACCACAATTTCTTCTCCTGCTTCTTTCTGATGTTCTTGGATATAAATGGCCAGACCCCAGAGATTTATCAACCTTTAGTACCTCCTCTACTATAATCTTGACTATCCCCATTAACTTTCCCAATGACTATTTTCATGACTTTCCCTATGGTAAATCCTGAGGAGAAATATCAATTGAGGACCTTAACCTATCTCTTGTGGTTCCACGCATTGAAGCCAACTTTGGTCTTCGAAGAGCCTTATTCTCCCTCGAGTTACTCTTTTTCCTTTAATATACTAAGAAAATCTCTTTTAGAATCTCTGTAACCTTCTTTCTCAAAGCTAACACATGTTCCTTTTTTTTGCTCTCCTGATTCCCTCCTTGAGTATACTCCTGCTTTCACTAAAGTCTGCGGATTCAAAATACTGCCTGACCTGCTGTGATATACTTAAGCACTTTGTGTCGATCCCTTATAGTCTTCCAGGAATATACTTAATCCTAGCTGCTTGCTCCTGACCCACATCCCCTCTCTTCCGATCGGTGCAAACAAGGTTTTTAGGTGCGTGCTATCCACTCAGCGAAAAGAGAACGTGATCATCCTATTCGTATTTCTCAACTCCACCCATAAAGCTCACCAAATGATGCCACAATAATTTCATCTGATTACTGTTGTGATGTTCTCCTTAATCAAAAGTGCAAACCCCACCCCTTCTCTTTCATCTCTGCACCTTGTGGCTGCGGTTCACCTGCAGTCCATCTGTCTTTTTTTTGTTTCGTCTTGTTCGAGTATGTTTTCGGTTTATTTTTAGTTGTGTATATGTGGGGGAAACTTTGAACTTTTTAATTTCCTCCTTGAACGCAGACGCGCCCTTTTCCTTGTCGTGTCTCTGTTTTGCTGGGGCCTAACATCGTGGAGCTGGCGGCCTCCAACCGGAATCGACCCGAGTGCTCCAGTCGCAGAGCCTGCGGATATACCTACTACTCACCCACCATCACGGAGCTGGCTGACTCGGACGCTGTAGTGGCGAGGCGGCAGTGACCCGACTGTGGAGCCTCAGAGGCCTTACCTCACGGAGCTGGCTGGCGCTGAGGTGGCGCGGCGGTCCGACTGCGGAGCTTCGGAGCTGTCGGCCGCAGGCCCCGTGGACAGAAAAATCAGGAGCTCGCAGGTTCCTGGTGAGAGACCGCTTTCCGAGAGCTCCCGCAACGGCAGCTTCGCCCGCCCCGAATCGCGGGGTTTGAATCGGCCCATCGCAGGGCCTTACATCGCCCTAATCGGCCGCAGAACTTACCAACGCCCGCCGGGCACTTTAACATCAAGAGCCTTGATCGCCTCGACGCGGGAGAAGAATAAAGAACAGGGAAGAGATAAGACTTTTGCCTTCCATCACAGTGAGGAGGTGTTTGGAGATTCACTGTGATGGATGTTTGTGTGAAACTGTACTAATTGTGTGTTATGTTTATTTCATTGTTATGACTGCAGGGAACAAAATTTTGTTCAAACCTCTGTCTGTTTGAATGACAATAAAGGCTATTTGTATTGTATTTTGCATACTCCTATTATGTTTTCAGCATCCTAGATGATCCCGCATGCTTGCAGCTCCAGCTTCATTTTCTTCATGCGGTTTGTTGGGAGCTGCAGCTAGATGCACTTCACAGATAACGTCATCTGGGACACTCCATGGTTTACCTGGTTTCCCACATCCTGCTGGTGAGTAAATCACTGCCACCCCGACTGCACTAAGATGAAAGGGGAAAGTTAAAAAGACTCGCCTTATCTGACCTTCACACTCTGCTCAGCATCCTGGCCACAGCTTGTTGAGCCCAAATTTCAGTACTTGATCACAACCCGTTAGCTTGGGCACTGATGCTTCCAAAAAAACTCCCAATTGGCAGTTCTGCCCGTGCCTGACTTCATTTTATATACCACCCGGGGCTTTCAAGCCTAGATTCTTAACAACTGTTCTTCAAATCTCCTGTGCTCCTCTTTCTCTTGACTCTGCACGCAAACATGCACCGTGATCAAGTCTTGAGTTTATATTGTGTTTTTCATAACTTGTAGATATTTTCTACGTGTTTTAAGGCTGCACTTTGGAGTAGAGATGAGATAGGGAAATTGTTTAATATAGGTAGCCATGTTACAAAATTTTGAGATTTAAAAAATCAAGTATGCAATTTATCCCATCAGATAAAGCATAAAAAGAAGTTTAATTTGACACCTAATTCACTTTCATATCTTCAGTATTAAAAAAATTGTGGCCATTTTCATACTCGGAAATTAGCATCTTGTTCCCTATTGCTTTTCCATTGACTTAACACAAATGTTGTGATCGAGGATAGTCAAAAGCCCATAACTTTCTTAAAAATTAAGAGAACTGAAATTTTCAGTTATTATAGATTGAAGCATTCTGAAACTAATATCAAACAATCTTACTTGGATGACCTGAAATTAAAGCATATAATTAGTTAGTTACCCAATTGTAACTAATTACAAAATTCAATTACTCGATCTAAACATCTATCCATTTCTTAAGAAAATATTAACTTTTTTTTAAAAACCTAAGTGACCAAATAACATTCACACAAGAATTCACAATATAACATGATTTTTTAATCTAATTGTCATTAATTTATAGGCCAAATTGAAGGAATTTAATGTTTAATGTCCGTAGATTAATGGCCATTTAAATCAGCTTGCGAGTGGGATTTTCTGGAACGCGATGGATTGGAACGTTGCAGTTGCTGTGAATTTAAACCCAATATTGGGGCCACAAATTGGATCGAATGCCCTTGTCTGCTCCTAATTGGTTTGGGGTTGGTGTAGGCCTTGTGATCTATGTCTAGTTGACCATTTAACATTTTGTAAAAACAGGTCAAACGGTGAGCTTCACGTCTTTCTTGGAGAGGGTTCCACCCCAGAGAATTCAGAAGTTTGGTGACACTCACTTCTCTCTCGTAGGTGTTAGTAACAAATCGAGCGGCCTGTCTTTGGACACGTTCAATGGATGAAATGTTTTTATCTGTGTATGGGCCCCAAGCTGCAACTGCGTAGTCCAGATGAGGTCTAACGAGGGTGAAATACAGCTTCTCCTTGACAGAAGCTGAACAATGATGGAAGTTGCGCCTCAGGAAGTTTAGGACACCTGTTGCTTTCACCGTTGCATGATGAGTCTGACCATTCCAACGTAGATCATTCTGCAATTTGATGCCAAGATACTTGGTTTGTTTGGATTCTTCAAGGGTGACACCAAGTATGTTGTAAGATGTGACACCTGGATTCCTCTTTCTGGTGACACGCATGGTTTCACATTTGGAAGGGTTGAACTGCATGCCCCATTGTTGTGACCATAGTATCGAGATCCTTTTGGAGAGCATCTTCATCATCAGCTGACTTAATTGGACGGTACAGCAAACAATCATCAGCGAATAGTCTGGTCATACTTGCAACTTTTTCATGGATGTCATTGATGTAAAGCAAAAATAGGTGTGGGCCAAGTACTGTGCCCTGGGGTGTACCACTCAACACTGGGTGCCAATTGGAGCTCTTTCCGTTCACACACACGCGCTGAAGACGTTTTGTCAGGAAACTGGAAATCCATCGTTTCGTGTTGGAACGAATACCGTAGAAGTCAAGCTTCCGAAGCAGTCTCTGGTGTGGGATGACATCAATTGCTTTAGAAACATACAACTAAATCCATGATGACGTTACTGTCAAGGTGCTTGGCCAGGTCATTTGTTGTCAGGATAAGCTGAGACTCGTATGATCTATGCCTCCTAAATGCATGTTGGTTGTCGGCAAGGATATTAATGTTTGCTCACGTGACGCATCAGATTATTATCAATGATATGCTCCAGCAATTTACAGCAAGTACTTGTTAGTGAAACAAGTCTGAGATACCACTTGTAATTTAGCAGAATTTCAGTAAATGTTTGTTAAAACTAGAGATGTTATAGATTGATAAGACTGGAGTTGTACATAAAGCAAACTATTGGTTTGATAAGTATGCTAAATAATTTGCACACAAAATGATTGATTAGAAAAGTTTGCCCACCATTCATTTGCTAAATGTATTAGTGATTTATCTTTGTTAATATTTCATTTGATGTTTTAAATATTAAACAATACCTTTTTTGTAGTTAAATTATTGAGTTCTCTTCAGCCCAGTAGTGCAATTTTTGTACTTTTGTTGGGTTTGGAAACTTGTTACTTGCATCGTTAAAACTCACCATTAACATTATGCCATTAATGGCAGAGAAAACATGAAGTCTGTGATGATGAATCAGTCCCTGGATGGCAATGACCAGTATTTGTCTTGTAAACAACCACAAGATGGTGAGTGACTTGTAACCTGCTGTAAAATGGAATGTTATCTTTTCAAGAAATAATTTGAAACCCCTTTGTTGTTAAGCAAGTAACTGTTCTGTGTATTTATGCTTCCACAGTAGTCTCTTTGGAAAAAGCAAAACAAATGCAGAGTTTTGGAGGCAATGACCCGATTGCACAAAGAAACGTCAATAACAGCAAGGAATGGAGGACATGAGCACTCCACAAAATCATTTGGGTGGCGTGGATAGCCCTTAAATGTTTATGCTTGCTGATGAATATTTGTTTTGTTTCTGCTCATCTAGATTATCATTGATGATCTTTGTTCACTGTTTTACTCCTGAATAAAGGTTTATTTGCTGTAACATGTAAATTTGCCTGTCCTTTACTAATACTTGTGTTACCGTGAGGAATAATCTGCAGACTCTAATGCATTCACCTACACACTGAACTTGCTGTCCCCCCCTCCATTTCATTGGTGGGACTTGAGGAAATAGCACAAACCCATCAATCAGTTGATTATGAGATCTTGTGCCTATATACAGTGCCCTCCATAATGTCTGGGACAAAGACCCATCATTTATTTATTTGCCCCTGTACTCCACAATTTGAGATTTGCATCTTGCAGTGTAGCTTCTGTATTTTTGTTCATGAAGTCTTCTGCGGACAGTGGTCATTGACAAACCCACACCTGACTCCTGAAGAGTGTTTCTGACCTGTCGGACAGGTGTTTGGGGATTTTTCTTTAGTGTAGAAAGAATTCTTCTCTCATCAACTGTGGATGTCTTCCTTGGCCTGCCAGTCCCTTCGCGATTAGTAAGCTCACCAGTTGTTTAAGAAAGAACTGCAGATTCTGGAAAAATCAAAGGTAGACAAAAGTTCTGGAGAAACTCAGCGGGTGAGGCAGCATCTATGGAGTGAAGGAATAGGTGACGTTTCGGGTCGAGACTCTTCTTCAGACTGATGTGGGGGTGGGGGGGCGGGAAGAAGAAAGGAAGAGGCGGAGACAGTAGGCTGTGGGAGAGCTGGGAAGGGGAGGGGACGGAGGGAGAAAGCAAGGACTACCTGAAATTGGAGGTCAATGTTCATACCGCTGGGGTGCAAAAAGTTTTCCTTCTGTGTATCAAAATCTTCACCCTCTGCCTCATTAAATATTCATTTAAAAATAAAGAATATTCCCCTTCTCGTGGCTCATCCTTTTGGTATTCATTGCACTATTTTGATTGCATTTCAGATCACTTATAAGAAAGTCAAATATACCCAAGATATTCCAGCATTTATTTCTGCATTAGTATGCTACATTATTCACTGAAATTCATTAAGTTTCAATTGCCATAGTTTCCAAATCCTCAGGGAATAATGCTAGAGTTATATTAGCCGCATAGACAAGTCGTTAACATTTTCTACATTAAGAATAATAATTGAGCCTTCGGCAAATCATGGTATCCCAGTGCTCCTTGAATATCAAGTATGGTTTCCAGCAAACATTTTCAGTCGTTCACAAACATATTGGAATTTAAACCCTAATTTTTTGCTCAGAATTTCTGTAAGTGTTCACTTTCCACCGGGAAACCATCCACCATTCATAGACTTGGTTTAGGTTTCTGGAAAGTTAGCAATGGGTTCATTGAATCACGAGTAAATAAATCTCCAGCAAATAATTGTCATAGTTTAGTCTGCAGGTTTTTTTGTTCTGAACTGGTCAGTTCAATAGCCATATATAACAATTCTCTAGTTTTTTCTCAAGTTTGAGTTGGGGGTAGGGGTGGGGGGTGGGGGGGTGGAAAGGGACGGAGAACAGGACGGACAAATGAACTATTGGGACGGACAAATGAACTATTCATTTGCAATTTGATTGTCTCATGTCACAAATGGGACAAATGAACAGGACGGGCAACTGTACTCGTCTAATTGAAAGCAATTGATTGTATTTGAGATCAGAAAGTGACTATTAGATTGAAAGGATGAATAACGCACCTAAAATGCAGATTAATAGAAAGCAAGTTCGCTGTAGAATGACCAAGAAAAAAATCTATTTAAATACCAAAACTTCTTCCCAATATCGTAATTTGGTAATCTTCTTGATTGTCACAAATTTTTTGTGTATTGATTATCCCTGAGATAATGTAAAAATATAATAAACCTTATAGATTTTTATATTTTACTAGATAAAACCAGTATAGATTTTTTGTGGAGAAGGCTCACACATAATTTGCATTGGAGGGATTGCAGGGGAGATTCACCAAGATGAAATGCAGAGAGGCTGGATAGTTCTTTGTAGTGGAGACAACTGTGTGGGAGGGGGGGGGGGGGGGGGGAAAGAAGCTGGCAGAAGGAGTGGGTCTGCCAAGGTATCCTTCTTGTGGATTTTGGGAAGGCAATGGAAACGGCCAGTATAGGGTTGGGAAGCTGTAAGGTCTGAGGGGAGATTGCCAGAGTTGGTGCCAGTAATATAGCGCATGGTTTTTGTTTTAAAGCAGTTTTCTGCCTTACTTGTCGTTGTCTGCTGACTCCAAATTTTACCCACCAAATTTACATTATTCTCTTTTAACAGGGATTTACCTCAATATGGACAAAAGCAGTGGCAGTCTTATTTTGGGCGGACTTTTGATGTTTACACCAAGCTTTGGAAATTCCAACAGCAGCACAGGTGAGAGAAATATTGCCTTGCGCAATCTTCTGTATTTTGTTTTCAACAAATGGTTGTGTCATAGCATTAAGGAATGATAATCCTTTTATTCTAAGTTTGATTACATAGAATAACTTGAGCACAGGATACTTTGCTTGGTGACAGACCTTGCCTTATCTGACCTTTACCCTGTGCTTGGCATCCTCACCACAGCCTCTGGAGCTTACATTTCAGCACTTAATCAATACCTCAGTTTGAGCACAGACAGACATCAGCATGAAAATCTTCGAGCGATGGTGCTCCCTAACTGTCATTATACACCTTGGGTTATTTGTCACACTTTCCTCGGTGATGTTCAGTTTTGAATACCGCATGGAAACAGGCCCGTTGGCCCGCCGAGTCCTGTTGACCATCTCTCTGTGCCTATATACTTCTATCAGGTCTCCCCTGTACCTCCAATGGTCTAGAGAAAGCAATTGATGTTTCTCCAACCTCTCCTTGTTGCTAATATCTTCTCATCCAAGCAGTATTCTGGTAAAACTCTTCTGCATTCTCTCTGAAGCCTCCACATCCTTCCTGACACGAGACAATCCAACTGCACACAGTACTCCAAATGTGGCCGAATCAAAGTTTTATAATGCTGCGATATGACTTCCTGACTTTTAAACCCGATGCCTTGGCCAATGATGGTAAACATACTATACACCTCCTTTATCACCCAATCTACCAGTTCTTCCACTTCCAGGGAGATGTGGACTTAGACCCTACGATCCCTCTGTACATCAGTTCTGTTAAGCGTATGTACATTAAATGTATATGTATCATTGAAACATAAAACTACTCATGTTAAAAGTATCTCTGGAGTTAAATTTGAAAGTTCATATTATAAAATGTATGATAAGCCCATACTTGCAAAATAAGCATGGGATATGTTATTTGTCTCCCCTTCATCCTAGGCAAATCCTGGATAATAGATATGGCCTGAAGCGATGGCAAATTGGAGAAATTGCTTCAAAAATAGGACAGCTGTATTACCATTATTAGTAAGTTTGATTTTTGTATTGTTCAAAGGCTAATTAAGTAATATGAAAATAAACAAACTGCTAGTGCCAACTCAGCAGGTCAGACGGAATTTGTGGAGGAAAATGGATGGATGACATTTTGGGTCGGAACCGTTCTTCAAACTGAGGCCAAGATGGGAAACCCCAGATGAAAACACTTTTAATTCTCCTTCCCCCCCCCCCCCCCCCCCCCGTATATGTGCTGTGAGATATGAGAAATGTTAAACAAGCAGGTTGAAGTAATAAAGAATGATACAACATTAGACTTAGGAAACAGAAGCAGGAGTTGGTCATTTGGCCCATGTGCCTTCTCTGTCATTGACTGACTTTTTGCCTTGATACTACTTTCCTCCAGTAATACCATATCCCTTGCTTCTCTTAATATCTAAAATTATATTGTTCTCAGTCTTAAATATAAAGCAGCGTCTGAGCTTCCAGAGCCCTCTTGTTTCTGAAGATTCACTATTCTCTGGGTGGAGACATTTCTTCTTGTCTCTGGCTCTGTTATAATCATACAGCACAGAAACAGGCCTTTGACCCACCACGTCCGTACCAATCTATTTTCCATGTTCCATACGAACAACCTGATCCTGAATGTCGAAAAAACAAAGGAGGTCATCGTCGACTTCAGGAAAAACCGGCACAGTCCCACACCACTTCACATCAATGACAGCGATGTGGAGGTGGTTAGTAGCACTAAGTTCCTGGGAGTGCGGATCACTAACAGTCTGACCTGGTCAAATAACATCTCATCAACAGTTAAGAGAGCGCAGCAGCGGTTGCACTTTCTGCGCCGGATGAGAAGAGCTCACCTCCCCCATCCCATCCTCACCACTTTCTACAGGGGCACCATAGAGAGTATTTTGACCAGCTGTATCTCTGTCTGGTTTGGGGACTGTAAAGCCTCTGACTGGAAGTCCGTGCAGAGAGTGGTGAGGACAGCGGAAAAAATCATCGGGACCTCTCTCCCCTCAATCGGGGATATTGCGACCAAACGTTGCGTGTCTAAGGCCAGCAGTATTATAAAAGACCCCACACATCTCCATTACGGACTGTTCACTCTGCTGCCCTCGGGCAAAAGATATCGTAGCATAAGGAGCAGAACATCAAGGTTCTGCAACAGCTTCTTCCCACGAGCCATCAGACTCCTGAATGCCATGTAATGGGCTGCCACCATTGTCTATTTATCCTTTTATCCTTTTTATCCATTTTATCCATGTTTATCCTTCTGTTAATTATCGTGTTGCACAGGGAGCCAAATGCAACGGAATTTCGTTTGGAACTGCATATATCGATGTATTTCTAAATGACAATAAAGTTTGTTTGACTTGACTTGATGTATATTTTCTTGCATATCCTTAATGGCCAAACTCTTATTTTGAGGCTGTTACTCATCTTTCTAGTTACCCTGCCAGGGAATAATCAACTCTGCACCTGTCCTGTCAAGCACTGTAATAATTTTGTGAATATCAATGAGATCACTTCATTTTATAAAAGTCAAGAGCACTTCTAAATGCTGTTTAATTTCCCCATGTACATCAAAATTGCCATCCCTGAAATCAATCTGTTGAACTGTTGATGTGTTCCCTCAATTACAAGATAATCCTTCCTTTGGCGAGGACTCCAGTGCACAGTATTCTTAATATCATCTCACAATGACCTATATAATTGGGGAAATACATGCCAACTCATGCACAAATTCTCCTGTAACAAGGCTAACTATCCAGGCTTGTTGCTGCTGCATGTAAGCTATCATTTATGTATAAGGACACTCAAGTTTTTGAAAGCCATTTCTTTTCTTTTACCCCCAAAGTGATTGACCTACACAATTTTTAACATCTGCCATATCCTTATCCATGTATTCCACCAAAGTCTCTCACCATTCAGTTTGGTATCATCATATGTAGTACTTAATCCCCATCCAAATGATTGACTTGATTATGAACAACCGGGGTATAATACTGAACCTTGTGGCAGCCTACCAGTCACTACCTCTCAGCCCAAAATTATATTGATTATTCCTACCCTTTTTTCTTAAACTTTAGAGATGCAGTGCAGAAACAGGCCCTTCGGCCCATCGAGTGTGCACCTATCAGCAATCACCCCATACACTCACACTATCCCACCCACTGGGGACAATTTACAATTTTACTGAAACCAATTAACCTATAAACCTATATGTGTCTGAAGTGTGAGAGGAAGCCGGAACACCTGGAGAAAACCCACCCAGTCACGGAGAATGTGTAAACTCCATACAGACGGTACTCGTAGTCGGGATGGAACTCGTATCTCTGGCGCTGTTCGGCAGTAACTCTGCCGCTGCGCCACTGTGCTGCCCTCTTATACCACGCTCTCTAGTGTTGTGTAATAACCCTTCTGAAAATCCAACTGCATCACATTGTCTTGTTTGTTTTGTCTATCCTGCAACTTTTTACAAATACATAGATTTGTTAAACATGATTTGCTGCTCACAAATCTACATCGACTTTGCCCAAACTTTTTATTGTATTCTGGGAGGCCTATTGCAGGTTCCTTAACAAAAACTATAGGGGATGTGGAGGAGGGGAGGAGAAGGATCTTGTAGAGAACAAGATTCTTTGCCCCACCCTCCCTGGAAGTGATTGGTGAAGATTTTAGTTTAGTTTTTAGTTTAGTTTAGAAATGCAGTGGGGAAACGGGGCCTTCGGCCCACCAAGTCCGCAACAACTAATCCCATGCACTAACATTATCTTACACACGCACTGGGGACTATTTACATTTATCGGAAGCCTATTAACCGACAAACCTGTATGTCTTTGGAGTGTGGGAGGAAACCGAAGATCACGGAGAAAACCCACGTGGTCACAGGGAGAATGTACAAATAAACTCTGCAGACAGCACCTGTAATCGGTCTGAAGAAGGGTTTCGGCCCGAAACGTTGCCTATCTCCTTCGCTCCTTAGATGCTGCTGCACCCGCTGAGTTTCTCTAGCCTTTTGTGTACCATCGGTATCGAACCATGGGTCTCCAGCACTGTAAAAGCTGTAAGATAGCAACTTTATCGCTGCACCACCCTTGCCGCCCAAATTTGAAAAGCCTTAGTTTGTCACCTGTTTAGTGAGAACCAGCATTTTTATTGATGTTGTTTCTCGTAACCATTATGTTCTGGCACAACTTGATCTTTTCTGTTTTCAATATGTTCTGGTCTTTGTTTTGTTTCCCTGCTACCCCATCAACTAGCTTGCGTACGTCTGAGACCAGTTATCTTAATGAAGCATTTTCCTTCTACTCTGCAATAAGGCAAAGAGCCTATTATTCCCAGGTCACCAAGGAAGATAGGTAAGATCTCATACCTGAAAGTTTTTCAGATCTCTCCACTTTCCTTGCAGCATCGAAGGCGGCTTAGATCTAGATAGCTGTGGTTTATCACATGATTACATTTGGTGTATTTAAACCACAAATGCAAAATACAGGTGTAACTTTATAATGTACTTTGTTATGCACCAGTTTTTTTCTGTGATATGTTATCCAGGACTTGTCTTGCTTCATGGATTGTAATTTTTAGAATTTTAATAAAATATATTCTTGAAATAAAGTAGTAAATAAGAATCGTAGTCTAAATAACTTTCAGGTAATTCATTCATTCACTTATAGATTGTTCATTTTATCCGTATAAACATTTTCCATTTGTTTCTTGAATGAATGCATCAAGCAATGTTTCTTGCTTTTGAGTTTTCAAGTTGCACTACTCTTTTATAGGCCTGAGCTTGTAGTTAAAAAGCTGCGATACTATGCTCGATACATAGTAGTTTGTCTGCTGCTTAACAAAATGGACCTTGTCAGAGATCTTGTTAAGGTATGGAATTTTTGTGAATTGTACATCGTGAAAACAATGTTTTGAACTTTTTTATTTTGGTCTTTTCCTTTATATCTGTTCCTTTATCTGTTTTCCAATATCACTACTCCCAATATTCTGCCAACCCTCTCCCCCATGGCTTCTTGCCGAGTCTCAACCAAATCTTACAAAATCTTGGTACATCTCTTGACCAAGACAAGAACTTCAAACATCCTATCCTCGTGAACTACTTATTTATTTCTCTGTCTATACTTCATCCATACCCTCCTTAAACCTTTGTCAGTTTGATCTTGAACTGTGTGGAGTTTGACCGTTCTCCCTGTGACTGTGGGTTTTCTCCGGATACTCCCGTTTTCCTCCCACATCCCAAAGATGTGCAGGTTTTGTAAGTTAATTGGTCCCTGTAAATTGCCTTATGCAGGGAGTGGATGCAAAAGTAGGCAAACGTAGAACTAGTGTGAACAGATGATCGGTGTGGACTCAGTGGACCAAAGGGCCTGTTTCCATGCTATATCTTTCCATCAATCAGTCAATTGATAAATCCCTTTATGATGCTGGGCCGTCCTGAATGATTTAGAAACCACCAGTTTGATTTGATTAATCTGTCCAAGAGTTGCTCCAGCACACTTTATCTGTGATCTATGTGTTTCTCCATATTGACAAAAAAAATAAGCTCATAGTTTCTTCTCTAAATGCCTTAGCATTTGTTTTATCTAAGCAATCTTAACACCTAAATCCTTTCTCAATATAAATTTGGGATTGTTCACAGTTGAATTGATAATGTTCCACTCTTGCCAGCATTTTGAATACAAAACAAATCCAAGCAGAACAGCATTTCTTTACACCACTGCAATTATCATTTCATTCCTGAGTGCAATTACTATCTGATACTGTTTGCCAGGAAAAGTGGCAGCGCAGTGATCTGTTTACAATTGTTTCTGCTATTTCCCATTGCGCTAGTTTAAGTTTACCCATATCACTTTGATAACGGTAATCTCGTTATTACGGCACTATAGTCTACACTAAAGTGGATTCTAATTTTAACAGGAATTGTCAGATGAAATTGAAGATTATACACATCGCTTCAACACTGAAGACCAGCTGGAATGGAATCTTGTACTGCAAGAGGTGGCTGCATTTGTTGAGGTAATCATAACTGGTATGAAATAAGACTTTGCGTCTTTACATCATTTCATTGTTTAATATGACTTGAGTATTATCATGTACTGATCTGTGTTACTGTGTATTTTTTAATTATTGCGGATTATGCTGCAGTGGTAAAAATGATAATGCTGCTAATAGGTTATGGCGGTGGTAGAGCATTGGAATCTTGACAAATAATCAAACTGCTCCGTTGAAAGAGGCCAGAATTATATCAGCTCATCTTTGGATGATTGCCAAACTGAAGTGGCGGAAGCATTTTTTTAACGAAACTGCTCCAATAATAGGAAAGCATTTGGATGGTGATCAATTATTATCGTTCCATGTTCTGTCATGTTTAATGAAGGAATGGTGTTCATTAAGTAATGATAGTACAGACCAAATGGTGTGTGTAAAATAAAAGTATTTTTTTCCTCATTAAGTCAATATATCTCCCATCTTTGTTAAAACGATTTATCAAAAGATTTATTCTGTAAATTCATTCTAAATTCATTTGAGGGATTATGAAGGTAAAAATTTAATGGACTAAAAATACCTTTAATTAGAACTTCATCTTTTTGCTGTAATGTATGATGTGTTGTAATACATTCACAAGTGCAAAGGTACAAGATTCAGATAGGCACTTGGACAGCCTTTACTTCAGTTTTGTTTTTCAAACATACCACAAAGCATGCAATGAAATTAGAATCATTTTACGGTAATTTTGAACATTCTGCATGAAGTATTTTGGATGTAGTGGAAGTATAAGCTTTCTTACTCAGTGGCGCATTTGGCTCTTCCTTGTTTAGTGTTATCTGCTCGTGTAACTTGTTAACGTTGTCTGCAAGCGTGTGTGTGGCGTTTACTGACATTTGGCAATGTGCAAAATATGTTTATCCAGCTGGTAGATTTTCTTTTATTAAGGAACCTTATGTGTCACATTTGAAACGGGAGAAGAGCAGAAAAATTGCTTTTTTGTGAATATTAGAATTATCACTAGATTTGATAAACTTGTGGTCTGTTATTTTTAGTTTGCTTGGTTCTTACAATATGCCATTCTCTCAGTGTGGCGATCAGATCTGCACACAATACGTAACATGTGTAAAACATTACCTACCTTTTATATGGCTGGTGGAACTCAGCAGGTCAGGAGGCATCTTTGGAGGAAGATGAACAGGCGACATATGGGTCAGGACTATTTTCCAGTGTGAGGAAGGGCCTTGACCTGAAACATCATCTGTGTCTTCTCCTTTAAAATGTCTACTTTTCCAGATGCAGTTAGATCCTAAGCTGAAGAATCTCCTTTAGATTCACCTCTAGTAATTTCCCTTCTGTGGATGGAAGGCTCATTGGCCTTTAATTTCTTAGTTTGTCTTCATTTTCACAGGTTCAACATTGGCTATTCTTCAGTGCTCTGGGAACTCTCCTAGCATGGTGGTGCAGCTGGTTGAGCTGCTGCCTCACGGTGCCAGAGAACCTTATTTGATCCTGACCTCTGGTGCGGTTGATTTGTCTCTGTAAAATTGCCCCTCGTGTATAAGGAATGGATGCGTGAAAGGGATAACATATAACTTGGGAGAACAAGTGATCAATGGCTCACACAGACTTGGTGGGCCAAGGGGCCTGTTTCCATGCTGCATCTCCAAACTAAATAAGTTACAAAGAACAAGTTCAAGTGAGTTTATTGTCATGTGTCCCTGGTAGGACAATGAAATTCTTGCTTTGCTTCGGCACACAGAATATAGTAGGCATTTACTACAAAACAGATCAGTGTGTCCATATATCATTATATAAATACATACACACATGAATAAATAAACTGATAAAGTGCAAATAACAGATGACAGATAATGGGTTATTAATGAACATAGTTTTGTCCGAGCCAGGTTTAATAGCCTGATGGCTGTGGGGAACATTGTCAAGGTCCAAGCAATGTCAACTCTTGCCTCCTTCAATAACCTTGGATAGATCCCATTAGCCCTGGGGACATATTTTTAGCCGCTCCTGCAGAATCTTCAACTTCTCCCTCTCCATCAGTCTTTCTTAGACTGTCACACTTGTCCTCTTCTTCACTCCTGGTCTTGTTGTCCCACTGTTTAGATAGGGCCGCAGAATATTACAATTCTCATCTGCTTTTTTTCCTTTGTAATCTAATGGCATAACCGTTTTCATAATGCGCAAAAATGGTGGGAAATTGCAGCATGGGGTTTGGTCAGAAAATTTGTGCAAGTGAAAGAAATAAAACAACTGTGAAAGTGAACCGATAGTTTAATAATTGGAGGAGCAGCACCTCATATTTTGCTTGGGTAGTTTACACCCCAGCGGTATGAACATTGACCTCCAATATCAGGTAGTCCTTGCTTTCTTCCTCTTTCCCCTCCCCTTCCCATCTCTCCCACAGCCCACTGTCTCCGCCTCTTCCTTTCTTCTTCCCGTCCCCCACCCCACATCTGTCTGAAGAAGGGTCTTGACCCGAAACATCACCTATTTCCTTCGCTCCAAGGATGCTGCCTCACCCGCTGAGTTTCTCCAGCATTTTTGTCTACGATAATTTAATAAGATGGTTGATTAAGATTTCAATTTTAAATAAAACCCATGCAACATTTGTCCACTCCAGTTATGTAATATTTACAAGAGTGGATGTTTCTATGATTCCTTCCCAATGGTGAAGTGTCTTTTTTCACTTGATGTCCTCTGTTCCAGCAGACCCGGCATTGGGAATGTGGATGTTGAAATTTGTTCCCTGCCATTTCACCCTTCAGTTCCAGTGTGCATTATGTTTGCACATGAGTTAACAGTAACAAGCCACAGCCTCCCAATTTAATCTGAAATGTTGAAGGTTCTGAAGGTGCTGTCATTATGAGGAAAATTGCCTTCAGCCAAACTCATAACTGTAATACTAACTACTGCTGAGGACGTTTGGGTGTCTGTCAAACCGATCTTAATCTATTCGTCATTCAACTGAAATTTTTTTTAAAGCAACGTTTAATGCCAGAAATATAAACAAAATGTACTGAAAATACTCAGCAGGCCAGGCAATATATGTGGAGAAAAAATAATGTTTTTTCTCAGAATGGCAAGATCTTGCAGATGTAAAAGGTTTTAAGCTTTTGCTATTTTCTCCCCAACTTCTCTGCTTCTCGCCCTGTGAGCACCCCCCCCCATACACTTCTCAGCATCACTGTCACGTACTCGGTGATATTTATGCTTTCTCAACTATTGGTAGATACAGTCCGTTCAGACAGCGCAAGCCAGGGGTTGCTCGTTCAGAATGATTTAATTACACATTTAATGGTGCATTTGCCAACTGACCCCTTGGCAAGAAATAAAAAAATGAACTGCAGATGCTAGTTTGTACCAAAGATAGACACAAAATTGTAGTATTCTTGTAAACCTCCTCTGCACCTTCTCCAAAGCTTCCATATCTCTCCTGTCATAGGGCGACCAGAACTGTATATAATACCCCAAATGTGGCTTAACCAAAGTCCTACAGAGCTGCATCATGACTTCCTGACTCTTATATTCACATGCCTTCTTTACCACCCTATCTATTTGTGCTGCCACCTTCAATGAGCTATGAACTTGGATTCCAAGATCCCTCTACACATCAATGCTGTTTCGGGTCTTGCCCTGAGGAATTTCTAACTGTCAATTGAAATTGGCATTGATGCACTATACTGATAACCTACCATAAGTTACAAGGATTTTGCTAAGACTTGAGGGCCTGAGCTATGAGGAGAGGTAGAGCAGACTAGGATGTTATTCCTCGGAGTGCAGGAGGATGAGGAGTGACCTTATAGAGGTAGATAAAATAGATTGGGGAAATAGTTTTTTACCCAGAGCAAGGGAATCAAGAATCAGAAGACGTAGGTTTAACGTGAGAGTGGAAAGATTTAATGGGAATGTGAGAAGCAACTTTTTCCCACACAGGGTGGTGGGTAAATGGAACGACCTGCTACAGGTGGGAGTTGAGGCAGGCACTATAACAATATTTTAAAAACATTTGTACAGTTACGTGGATAGGAAATGTTGAGAGGGGATATGGGCCAAAAGTGGACAGGTGTGGGCATGTTGGGCTGTAAGATCTGTTTCTATGCTGTATGATTCTGATTATAATTCTGACTTGCATTAATGGTTACATTTAGTTTATGTTTTAATTGATGTTAAGTTCTTATATTCTACAGCAGTTGGATATTCAGTATTTTTCTCACTGATTATGACACATTGATTTATAACTTGGATTATTTTCTTCAGAGAATCATGTTACCAGGTCTAATCTAATGGAATACACACATAGTTAATGTATGCACAACACTAACCAGTTTTAAATTCTTGTTTTGTAGGCAGATCCTGCAATTATATTAAATGATGACAACAGCATTGTGGTAACCTCCAATCGCCTGGCAGAAGGAGTTGTCCCACCTCTTGAACAAGGGATGGTAGCTGGCCAATTGGCATTGGCAGATGCACTAATTATTGGAAACTGCAGTAGTCAGGTATGCCTTCTCTATATTTTGCTGCCTTCAGTTTAGTTAAGAGATACAGTGGAGAAACAGGCTCTCAGCCCACCGGGTCCGCGCTGACCAGCGATCCCCGCATATTAACACTATCCAACACACACTAGGGACAATTTTTACATTTACCAAGTCAATTTACCTACAAACCTGTACATCTTTGAAGTGTTGGAGGAAACCAAAGGGCTTGGAGAAAACTCACGCAGATCACTGGGAGAACGTACAAACTCCATACAGACATCACCCGTAGTCAGGATCGAACCTAGTTCTCCGGCACAGCAAGCCCTGAAAGGCAGCATCTCTACCGCTGCGACACTGTGCCGCCCATTTCTATGTTCACACGTTCAATAGTGTCTTGAGCATTGCGTGGCTTATGTTAATAGATCAATTCCCAATCTTCCAGTCTATCAAGTTGTTGCCCTTGCACATTTTGTTTTGCTTTGCACTTTCTGTGTAGCTGGAACACTTTTTTCCTTTCGCACTACCTGATGTACTCGTGTACAATTTGATTGGATAGCATGCAAAACAGATTTTTCAGTGTATATCTGTACACGTGACAATAATAAACCAATGCCTAGAGTGCAATTTCCTCTGTTTATGTTATCCTGCAGAGCAAGCGTGCTATGCAGCTCTCTTTTCAATTCAGGAAATGGTAATGGTTCACACTATCACACTTTCCAACTGAGTGAAGAAATTAGTAAATGGAAGTAAATTAGAAACCCATTTCGAAGTAGTCGACAAAGAAAATAAGATTTTTCAAGAGCTCTCTTGCTCCCTATAGCATGTTCTAAGAGCTTAAAAGTACAAACTATATACGTTTCAGATCAAAGACCTTTTTTCAGAATGGACAAAGTGGCTTTATCCCAAAAATGTTAACACTCTCTCTTGCCGCAGTTACTGAGTGATCTGCTGAGTGTTTTCTGTTTATATTTCAGATTTCTAGGCATCTACACTTTTTCTTGATTTCTATAACACATTGATCTATATTAAGCTTTAGTAAACATGAAGCAGTAAGATATGTGTTCTGCAGATTAACACGTTGTTTGGATCTGCTATGCAACAGAGATTGCTAAAAGTAATCGCCAATTCTGGATTTTGGGAAGATGCATTGTGAATGATGCAACAGCTGATAGCAATAATGTTGTCTGTTGGGTAGCGTGGAATTATCACAGCTGTGATATTGTGAAGCACAACTGCATCTGCTGGGGTGATTATCAGCTTAATTCACCAGATGATTCTGCGGTCTCGACCACCTCTATTCCTGGTCAACAGTGGGAAAACTGCTGTTGAGAGTATATTGCTTTCCTGCAGCCTACACTGTGCTCTTCCCTTCATTCACTTTGAGACTGAGGTGCTTGCACTTGCTATGCACAGAAGCTCATGAGGCACTGCATGTCACATCTTGCACATAAACTGGCCCACGTCCCCTGTGCATAGCTATCCCAATGCCCTCTTTTATGCACTGAAATATTTTTTTTGTAGCATTGATTTTGAATTGATACATGTTGTTGTTGTTTATGAATGCAGAGTGGAATTTGGATTTTAACTCGTATTTTTCTTATTGATGAAACTGAGCATGGTTATGTGATATTCGCTGCTTCTCGGCCATTACAATCCTGAGTGATCTTCTGTGTTGGTAGACTTCTGTGTTCTAAAGTAGAAGTGTCCGTTTCTGTGAATTTTTATGATTTGCTTTATTTATTTTTAACTTTTAGGTTAAGTTCAGTGAATTAACTATTGACATGTTCAGAATGCTGCAGGCCCTGGAACGAGAACCTATTAATTTGACTTCACAATTGGGCAAGACTGGATCACAGGTGAGAGATGACTGTTAATCTTTTGGATGATTCTATTTTAATATTATACATTATTTTCCTGAGGCAAAAGCATCCAATAGAACATGATTTTGCATGGAATATTTAAAACATGTTCTAATTTGCTTCAAGGATATAGGCAGTAAGTCATGGAGTCATACAGCATGGAAATGAGACCTTCGGCCCAACTCGCCCATGTCGAGCAAGATGTCTATTCCAGCTCGTCCCATTTACCTGCATTTGACTCAATCCCTCGAAACCCAACACCCGCTGTTATTTGACATCGGAGCTGAGTTTCCTTGGCCAGAAAAAACAAATCGATAGATGAGATTCTAAAACAGAAAAATACTGAATATCTCTAGTTCGCTGCGAATCACAACTGTGTGCCACTCAAGTCAAAAGAGCTCAAAAAGCCTCTAACTGGCAAAAAAAGTGTGATATTAACAGAGATTGTCTCTTTAAGTGGGTTTGGTTTAACCCATTAATAAATTTAAGCAAAAAAGCGAAATGCTGCAGGAACTAAGCAGGCCAAGCAGTGGAAGAAAATGGACAGATAATGTTTCAGGACAGGACCATTCTAGATATTCTGAGGAAGGAAGATATTCTGAGAGCATATTCTGATACATTATCATTTCCCACTGCAGATGCTGCCTGGCCTGCTGAGTTCCTCCAGTACTTTGTTTTTTTGCTCCAGATTTTAATATCTGCAGTCTCTTGTGTCTCTATTTGTAAACTTGTTTGGTTTCATTGGTGGAGTTACCCCAATAGTTATAACAGGAGATACTACCTTTCTGATTAAGCATTGTGCACCTTTATTCGTAGCCTAATATTTCTGCCAGTGACAATTTCCCATGGTCACCACTGACCCCATACAACAGGTCCAGATTTGACTCCTAATTTTCCATAAAATTTGCCCTAATTTTCCATAATATGGCCTTATTGCAGCGAGGCCTTTTATGCATGAATGCAATGATGTAGAATATACATAGGCACACATCCAATCCTAATAATTACTGCTCATTCAATTTCAAATGTGAGTTAAGGAAGTCCTCATCAAACAAGCTCCAAATGGCCAATATCTGCTTTTACTGATCCCCAATTGGGATTTCTCCAGGAACCATTCAGATCCATCATAGCCTCTGTCCAAAGATTGCTTCAAGATTGCTCCTCTTTGCTTCAAGAGGAGAAACCCAGAGATGAAGCGAGAGCAACTTCAAGTCAGCATCTGGCTGAAGAGGTCTCAAAGTTCTCTGGTGCAACTGATGTTAATGGTTATCGGTCCAGTGACTGAGGTCACAACTTGCACAAAGTTGCAGTTGTTGCTCTTAATATCACTAAGACAAAGGAGCTGATTGTTAACTTTTGGAGCGGAAGGGTGAAGTTCCATGAATTTTTCTTCATCAGGCTGCTGGTGGAGAAGGTTAACAACCTCAAGTTCCTGGGCATCATATCTCTGAAGATCTGTCATGCACCCATCACATTAACGCAATTTTAAAGAAATACCGTAAATACCTCTACTCCCTTAGAAGATGAATGATATTTAGTATGTCGAAGAATAATCTATTAAACTTCTACAGGTGTATGGTAGAGAGCATATTAGTTGTTTGCATCACAGCCTGGTTCAGCAACTTGAACGGCCAGGAAAGAAGATTACAAAAAGTGGTGAACACTTCCTGGTCCATCATGGGTACTGACCTCCCCACTATCGAATGGATTTATAGGAGGTAGAATGTCGCAGCGGTGGAATCGCTGCCTTACAGTGTCAGAGACCCGGTTTTGATCCTGACTACGGGTGCTGCCTGTACAGAGTTTGTACATTCTCCCTGTGACCACGTGTGTTTCTCCAGCTGTTCTGGTTTCCTCCCACACTCCAAAGACATACAGGTTTGTAGGTTAATTGGTTTCTGTAAATTGTTAACTGTCCCTAGTGTGTAGGATGGTGCTATTGTACGGGGCGATTGCTGGTCGACGTGGGCTCTGGACCGAAGGGCCTGTTTCCATGCTGTATTTCTGGAAGTCTAAAGAGGAGCAGCCTCAAAAAGGACCCACACCATCCTGGCCATGCTCTCATTTCACTCCTGCCATCAAATGCAAGGTATAGCATTCTGAAAACTATAACATCCAGCTTCAGGAACAGCTTCTTCCCAACATCCATCAGGCTATTAATCAGTATAAACATCAACTAAACTGAATTACGAACTGTCTGGATTGCACTAGGAACTTCGAGGTTTTGTTTTGCACTAATATCGTTTTTTTAAATTCATTGAACTTTTTTTGGTTTGTTTTTATTATGTTACTTATTGTGTACTGAGTTTAACAACCTTTTAAGCTGCTGCAAGTAAGAATTTATCGTTCCATTTCGGTACATATGACAAATCAACACTCTTGACTCATGAACCTACAGCTGTGTTGCTGGACTGCGTGAGGAATCCAACATCAGATTGTAATCGAGGAGAGGCTGGGCTTTGGTGTTCACACATCTACATTCCAATTTCCAACTCATGCAGCAAATGTACAGACCTCTGGCACCACCACACAAAATCCTGACCAGTCCTGTTAATCCAGTATGGTGAAAAATATAGTGATTTTTTTTTTCAAATCTCCCTGCAAAATATGGATCACATGCAGGCTGATGAGATTAGTTTATTTTAGCATCATGTTTGGCACAGACATTGTGGGCTGAAGGGCCTGTTCCCATGCTATAGTGTTCAAAGTTAAAATAGTTTGTTTTGAACTTTGCAATGTTGAAATGACTTTATATTTAATTTTAACTAACTTTGACAAGACTTGAGAGAGGTTATATGAGTTGGGAGTAGCATACAAACAATCTTGAAGACAGAAATGCAAAAGTGCTTCAATAAAAATGGCATCAAAGAATTTGGACTATTTCTCTTATCTCTCCAGGAGCCAACAGAGAAACCTTCAAAACGAGAAAATCCACACAAATATTTGCTGTACAAGCCAACATTCAGTCAACTTTACACATTCCTTTCTGCATCATTTAAGGTCTGTTTATATGTTTTGATTTAGTTAAAGTAATAATGCACAATAGCTTGTAATTATTACAGAAAGCAGAGTCGGGTGAATGTAAGAATATGCAAAAATCAAATGGAATGGTTGAACTTCTGATGTTTGTGGAAATGTCTCTTGCCCTGTCAATAAAGATCTTAGAATGTCATTTCAGTGCAACCTTTCATGCTACTATAGTTATTCTAAACTGTTTAGATGTTAAATGATTTTATAACAGCAATGCGTATTTATTGTAGCCTCCCAGTAATTAATGGGGGAGAATGTCAATAGCTATAATGCTACATGAACAATCCCTCTTTTTATTTACAGGAGTTGCCTGGTAATAGTGTTTTGCTGGTTTATCTGTCGGCCACTGGCGTGTTTCCCACGGGTCGTTGTGATTATGAAGGTATCATCCTTTCTAGTAATCTTCTGGGTTGAATTGCATTGAATTGCATAGAGGGCACTTAAAAATTAATTTATGTAGACAGTTTGAGATTAGGTTGGGCACGGGATAATGTTTTTCTCTGTTTTATCACTAGGTATATGAAATACTTGTATTGCACAAATAGCATAAAAATGATTTCCATCAATCTGCAGAAAATTTGATTTTTAAAGTAATTTTACTGTTTAGTTGAAATTGGATCAGGATATTCTTTTTGTTTTAGAAGAGGCCATTTATCATCCCTTCCCGTTCACTACTTTAACCGATTTTTTCCAATGTGTTTTTGAGTAAACGAGCCCTGTCCCTATTGTTGGGGCTAAGACTTTTATCCTTAGCATTGGCATTAAAGTTCTAGAGCCTTGCTGCCCCTTTCGAGGGCTCCCCTGTCACCACATGATGAAGTTCCACAAAGAGGAAGGGAGCTTACATAGGTGCGCTTTTGTACTCTTAAATTTGTACGGCAATGTCCAAGCTATGGTTTCTAATATTATCAAGGTATTGTTGCAGCACCGAATGAGGCGATTTGGCTCAGGTCCATGCTGGAGTTCCGATAGAGGAAATCATTTAGTTCCATTCCATGTAATCTTTCCATATCCCCTGTAAATTACTTCCCCATAGATCCCAATCCTGTTCCAGTTTGAAAGCTTGGTTTGATCGTTCTTACCACCTGTACAAACTGTACTTTACAGATGGTTATATTCTTCTTAGAAGAAGAAAAAAATCATCCGTATTTCCTCCAGCATCTTTTGTCTTTGCTTTAAATTGCCAATGGCAACAGGAGGCTTTGGAGAGAGTGAAGAAGAAATGTTACTGGAATGTTTCCAGAGATGAGGGGCAGTTGTTAAGTGAATAAGAGAAGCTGGGAACACGAGTTAGCAGATGCTGGAATCTTGACCAAAAAACGACTGGAGGAACTCAGCGGGCCAGGCAGTATCTTGGAAGGAAATGGTCAGAACATCTGTGGAAGAAAAACTGGGATAATCTTGGAACAGAGGAGGTTGCAAGGGAACCTAACGGAGATATTTAAAACCATGAGGTGTTCAGACAGAATAGATGAAGCCCATTGGCAGAAAGACCAGAACCTAGGGAATGTTGAATGAAGGTGACATTGGATTTGAAGGCAAGACAGTGCAGATTTAGGGAAGTTTAAATTGGGGAAGTTCAAGAGGTTGAATTAAATGGGCCACCACCTTCAATCATTGTGGAGATGGGGAGTTGTGATGCCTTTGACGATACTGTTGTACTGCCCAGGGTTCACTTTGTAAATGAAGAATGCAATAATTATTCAATTTCAAGTATCCATGAAACTCTGTCCTGTTCAATGGCGTGGTTAGCAGAAGTATAACGCAACAGGGTATGTGTGCAATTGGTGGAGACCACACAGAATGAAAATATGTACAATCTGACTACGTCTTGCATGAATGCCTGTCTGTTTTCCTGTTTAGGTCCATATGATTTTGGTGGAGTCCTCACCAACAATAATCGTGACGCAGGAAACATGGAAGTAATACAAAAACGCAACAATTCATTTAAAGAAATGCACTGGTATGTCAAAATGGTATTAATTTCAGTGCAGGCAATGATCAGTTTCAACTTTTTATTGGCAAGCTAAGTCCAATATGTTTATTACAATCTACAGCAATCACTAGTTTCTAAATAACTGAGATGTATGGAACTGAAGCAGAATCGGCTCCAAATAAAAAATCCTGTTAACAATTTTCATATTTACAGCACTGGTGTATTTATATTCATGAATATTGAAATATAAGGCATCAACAGCTTTACCTTTACCTCTCAGATGGTGAATTGTTGCAACAAAACATTTATAAAATCATCATCTGAGTTTTATCATGATTTTGATAGTATTTGCTGTCTGTGCCCAAATACTTTAATCTGCCCCAAGCAGAGTTGAATGATTTAAATGTGGTGTTAAACGTGGTCCATCAGTTCAAGTACCTCGGCTCCACTATCACCGACAGCCTCTCCTTGGACTCGGAGATTGACAAGAGGATTGGGAAGGCAGCTACAAGTCTCCCTCACCTCACAACTCGAGTGTGGACCAACCCAAAGCTGACAGTGAAGACAAAGATAGCAGTCTACAAGGCCTGTGTCAACAGCACGCTGCTGTACGGCAGTGAGACATGGACTACATATGCCAGACAAGAGAGAAGGCTCAACACCTTCCACCTTAGAAGCACCCGCCGTATCCTGGGCATATCCTGGCAAGACAGAGTGCCCAACATCGAGATCCTGTCTCGCGCTGGCCTTCCCAGTTTTTCACTGTACTCAGGCAGCGCAGACTGCGGTGGCTGGGCCTTGTCCACCGCATGGAGGATGGCCCCGTATTCCAAAAGACATCCTCTATGGAGAGCTGACATCTGGGAGGAGAACAATCGGCCGGCCCCCGCTACGCTACAAGGATGTCTGCAAGAGAGATATGAAGGCGCTAGACATCGATGTGGAGTCCTGGGAGAACCTTGCAGCTGACCACACGAGGTGGAGAGGTATCCTGAACCAACATCTCAAAACGGGGGAAGTGAAACTATTGAACGCAGCGGCAGACAAGCGGGCACGCAGAAAGGAGCGCAGCAACTCAAAAGACCAGAGACCACACACAAATGTGACGTCAGTCCCCCATTGGTCTCTTCAGCCACAAGCAACGCTGCTCGAGCCAAGGTTTGGAGCAAGCAGCCAACAACTAGGATGCATCACCCATGGTCAGTCATGACCGAGGGAGGCCTACACCTACGGTGTTAAATTACTGGTTTAGCAATCCAGTGGTTTCACCTGATGATCCAGAGACCAGAAAGTGAACATTCCAGTCAATGTGTTTTAATTCAATTCTTCAAACAGAGAGCAGTACAGGCCACAGTGGGCCACAATGTTTGTGTTGAACATGATGCCAAGGTAAACTGATCTCATCTGTCTGTACATGATCCAATCCCTCTATTCCTTACACTTTCATGTGCCTATCTAAAAGCCCCATATAAGTCGCTATTGTATCTGCCTCCACCACCACCCCAAGCAATGTAATCCAGGCCCCCATCAAACTCTGTGTTTTAAAAAAAAAACCATGCCCTGCACATCTGCATGAAACCTTCCTCCTTTCACCTTATGCCCTCTAGAGTTGGACATTACCACAGTGGGGGAAAAGGTCCTGACTGTCCCTACCCTATGCTTCTCGTAATTTAAAATATATCAGATCTCCCTCAACCTCTGATGTTCTGGAAAAAACAATCCAAGTTCATAAAATATATGCTGCCATGCAAAGCTGTTCTCATTGTCCGTGACTTGAAACGGGGATTATCATTGCAAACACAATTAATTTATTAATATCATTTGTGGTAGGGATTCTGCCCGACATTCCTGGCCAGTGTGTGAATCCAGATAGATAACAGTGATTGACATTTTCCATGAATGAAAATATAAATGACCTTTATTGGATCTGAAGAAGGGTCTCGACTCGAAACGTCGCCTATTCCTTATCTCCGCAGATGCTGCCTCACCCGCTGAATTTCTCCAGCATGTTTGCCTACCTTTTATTGGGGCAGCTGGTTTACTGTATAGTTCATACATTGTAGTCATTACTCTGTTCAATTACGTCTATATTTGCAAGGTATATTAACTATAACTATCATAACAATTCACCTAAGATGAAGTTTAATCCATGACATGTTCTGTCATTGTACTTCAAGCTTCCATTGTTGGCACATATTAATACATACAAGGCATAAAAGTTATTCTTAAGATTGTTGTAATACTTCTGTATTTTCCTTTAGTCTTCATCCTGGTGACTTTTTCCCTTTCACGCGGAAACCATTGTTTTTAATTGTCGACTCTTCAAATAGTATAGCATACAAGGTAAGTGAAGTGCTTCTTTAAACTGACTTCCCAAACTAGATCTTGGATTGACTGTCAATACAGATATTGTCGATGCTTTTGCATGCTGTTGTTTTAAAATAGATCTGGTGCTTTAACTGTCTAACTTTATATGATGTTCTCTTACCTACTAATTGTACATGATCTTCTCAAGTAACAGTGCATATAAACAACATAAATGTGTTTTTAATTTTCTTTCCTCTGTATTTATTTTTCAATATTTGCTCCTTCTGACTTCTCCCTCTGTAATTCCTTGCCTTTTTTCCCCCTTTTGTGGGCCTGAACCATAAAACCAAGTGAATAATGCTGTTAAGCTTTAGTTATGTGCAATAAGAAAAAATACAATATGGTTTCATGAGGAATTTATCAAGATATGTGGGAGTTCTTATAACAAAGAGAAATGTAAGATATTAAGGATTTTTGCATTGGTTACAAGAACATTTCAAAGATCTGTGCAGAAGTGCAGTGGCGGAAATAACGATGAAATATTTATATTGATGGGAAGGCAGGAACAGGGCAGCGCAGTAAGAATAATAGGCATACAGCACGGAAACTGGCCCCTTCCACAACTTACCCATGCCCACCAAGATGACCTATCTATACTTGTTCCATCTGCCCATGTTTTGCCCATATCCCTCTAAAATTTTCCAATCCATATATCTGTCCCAATCACTCCTAAATATTGTTATAGTTGGAATATTAAGGGAGAAGCAGGAAAGCTGTCTAGCCAGAAACCAGCGGACATTTTTATTTATTTTTTTGCCACAATGTAGTGACATTGAGGAATAAGTTTAGACCATATACCAAATATACCCAGTTTATTGGAATGTCTGTACACTTTGCTTTCACTTCTGCTTATGAACAAAAATTAAGAACTAACATTTAAAAAAAAATTCAACACATTTCAATTATATTACCAACTTGTGGTGTTCATGTATTTGAATTTATGTACCTTTTGCGAGTTTTGTTGCTCTCATGCTGTCAGTCGTGAGTTTTGTTATGCAATTCTGTCAGATTCCAACAAAAGAAAACTCTGAAAACCTAATGCTGAGTCATCACTTCTGCCACCTCCGTCCTCCCACAATTCAGGGGAGGATAAAGTGAACATGCAAAGCTAAGACTGAACAAGTCACGACTGTTCCTGTGTTATTATTCATATCATGGGTGAATCTCAACTGGAAATAAAAAAATACCATGCGATTTCACAGTTTCACAAGTGTGGTTGTGAGCAGCATAAATCCCTAACTTGATCTCTGTTATAGATTCATTTCTGTGCAGCACAGCCCAACCAGTCCATGCAGACCTAACTGCCTATCTAAGCTAATCCCATTTCGTCCATGTTTGGCCCATATTCATCTAAACCTTTACTCCTGAAGATAGACACAAAAAGCTGGAGTAACTCAGCGGGACAGGCAGCATCTCTGAAGAGAAGAAATGGGTGACGTTTTGGGTCGAGACCCTTCTTCAGACCATTACTCTCACTGCCTTTGTCCGAATGCCTTGTGACTATTGTAATGCTATCTGCCTCTGTCAGCTCCTGCAGCTCGATCCCCGCCCCCCACTTCTTGTGTGGGAAACTTGATCTTCAGATTCCCGTAAAATATTTCCCCTCTCACCTTAAGTTTCCCCTCTGGATTTTAGACTCGCCTGTCTTGGGAAAAATACTGTGGCTATCTACCTTATCCATGCCCTTCATCATTTAATAAACCACCTTTGTTTGAGGGAAAACAGTCTCAGCCTATCCAATCTCTCATCAGTCAACTCGAGCCCCTCGTACACTCCAACAAAAGCCTTTCCTACCAAAGGTGCGAGGTATAATTTTTCAGGTTAACTAGTTTGTCATAAGGCATTTTATACTACTTAAGTTCTACAACTGGAGTTAATTTACCTCCAGTAAATAAGGTAGAAATAATTCCTTCTTGCTCTAAAATTACTTCCGTCCTTTTTGGTTAAAGAACGAACTGTACATGCTGGTATATCGAAGGTATACAAAAATGCTGGAGAAACTCAGCTGATGAGGCAGCATCTATGGAACGTAGGAAATAGGCAGCGTTTCGGGTCGATTCCCTTCTTCAGACTGATGTGAGGTGGGGGGGGGGAAGAAGAAAGGAAGACAGTGTGCTGAGGGAGAGCTGTGAGGGGGTGGAGAAAGCAGGGATTACCTGAAATTAGAGAAGTCAATGTTCATACCGCTGGGGTGTAAACTGCCCAAGCGAAATATGAGATGCTGCTCCTCCAATTTATGGTGATCCTCACTCTGGCCATGGAGGAGGCTCAGGACAGAAAGGTCGGATTCGGAATGGGACGGGGAGTTGAAGTGCTGAGCCACCGGGAGATCAGGTAGGTTAATGTGAATCGAGCGGAGGTATTGGGCAAAGCGATCGCCAAGCCTACGCTTGGTCTCACTGATGTAGAGCAGCTGACATCTAGAACAGCGGATGCAATAGATGAGGTTGGAGGAAGTGCAGGTGAACCTCTGCCGCACCTGGAAAGACTGCTTGGGTCCTTGAATGGAGTCAAGGGGGGAGGTAAAGTGACAAGTGTAGCATTTCCTGCGGTTGCAAGGGAAAGTGCCAGGAGAGGGGGTGGTTTGGGTGGGACGGGATTAATTGACCAGGGAGTTTCGGAGGGAGTGGTCTCTGTGGGAAGCGGACATGGAAGGAGATGGGAAGATGTGGCCAGTGGTGAGATCCCGTTGGAGATGGCGAAAATGTCGGAGGATTATTTGTTGTATGTGACAGCTGGTAGGGTGGAAGGTGAGGACAAGGGGGACTCTGCCCTTGTTACGAGTGGGGAGATGGGGAGTGAAAGCATTCATGGGGTATAGAAGAGACCCTGGTGGGAGCCTCATCTATAGTAGAAGAGTGGAGCGCCCATTCCCTGAAGAATAAGGACATCTCTGATATGGATGCCCTGATATGGAACACCTCATCTTGGGTGCAGATGCGGCGTAGACGGAGGAATTGGGAGTTGGGGATGGAGTCCTTACAGGAAGCAGGGTGGGAAGAGGTGTAGTCCAGATAGCCTTGCGAGTCAGTGGGTATATAGTGGATGTCGCTCAGTAGTCTATCACCTGTGATGGAGATAGTGAGGTCAAGAAATGGTAGGGAAGTGTTGGAAATGGTCCAGGTGTATTTGAGTGCCGGATGGAATTTAGCGGTGAAATGGATGAAGTCAGTGAGTTGAGTGCAGATGCAGGAGATAGTAGCAGTGACTCCAAGCTGCAGCAATTGCTACAAAGGCTTTTCAACGTCATGTTCATTCCCTGTCAGATTTTAAGCCGAAAAACAATCTGACTCCAAACGGACATGAGGTGGAAAAGCCTCTGTGGCAATTGCTGCAGCTTGGAGGCACTGCCACACTAAGACCTCATCACCACTGGGGGGGGTTCTGGAGCAATCGCTAATCTTTGTCGATTACTGTCAAGGTATTAGACCATTCCTGTTCCCCGAGACGTCGTGTCCGTTCGGCGTCATGACCGTTCGGCTTGGTATCCTTTCTGCATCATGTCCGTTCGATATCTTGGCTTTTCGGTGTGATGTATGTTCGGTATCTTGGCTTCCACTTCTTGGCTTCAGCTTCTCATCCTTCGATGTCCCGTCAGGGTATCGTTTTATTGCATTATATTACCAAGCAAGCATTGCTATCTTCACTTAGAGTGGAGCTTACTCCTGTGTCAGCCCGATCAAGGAACCAGTTGAGGTTACTTGCTGTGACACAGGAGTAAGCCCCACCGCCCGATCTCCTGTTATCCATCACCCGCTCTTGAGCTGGTCCCCTCACTGTCCGGTGTACATTGAAAGACACAGACCGGGCAGTGAACACCATGCAGTGTTACCCAGCGCAGCAAGTGAGGCCATGCCCTGCTCCCGGCGACAGTCGGAATTTAAGGATTTGTGGGAAGTGGCCGACATGAGCGAGGCTGGTGAATGGCAGGTGAGAAATGTTCAGACGGAGAGCACTGCCAAAGGTGAGCGGGCCGGCAGAAGGCGCTGAGGTGGCGGCCAGTTCCGCAGTCCGGTCCCGGCGGCCGCTCGCAGCCACCTGAGCTACTATCCTCCCCAGCCACAATGCGGTGGCTCCATACCCGGAGCACAGCAGTGAGTGAGTTGCTGGCATGATTCCCGACCCCCTCCTTCTCAACGCTCCCGCCCTCCCCATAACTTTACCCCTGGCCAGACTCCCCACACGCTGTGAAAGGAACTCTTCCCCCCCAATTGGTCCCTTGAATTAGTATTGTCATTCAATAAGATCACAACTGATTCAACTTGTCCCGGTGTGCTCCCGTTTTTCCCACCTCAACTTGTCCCGGTGTGCTCCACCTGCCATCACCCTCAACCCCCCACCCATTCAGTAATTCAGAATGAAGGAGATTTGGAAGCCTTGGCAAACTGTATTGTTACTTTCTTTATTTTTATTTTTTATAATTTTGAGAGTGAGAAATTCTAGGTTCCGCCATCCTACTTTCAAAATTTAGCAACCCAAAATGGGGGTGCATCTTTGACGCAGGTGCATCTTCATTCCCGGTGCTTTATTAAGAGATGTGGCTTTTGAAGACTTTATAAAAGTCGATTGACAGCTTATGGAGAGGAGAACAATTTGCGCATGTGTGGTTTAAGGTTTTTTTTAAAGCCGACTGACTGACTGCCTACCCTGAGTAATTACTGGTGCCTGGTGGAGGGATATGGCCACTGACGATATTTGCATCTGCATTTGGATGTATTTATCATGTTGGTTATCTGTATGTAAAAAAAAAAAGCTAAAACTGGGTTGATGTACTTTCAAAGTATGTGGATAAAGTCCTTGTAGAATTAAGGAACTGCAGATGCTAGTTTACAAATTAAAGCACAAAATGTTGACATCGCTCAAGGGAACATGGATGGGTGATATTTTGGGTCGGGACCTTTCTTCAGCTAGATTATTGTGGGTGGAGTGAAGAAAGCAGGAAGAGAGGAAAGGCAGGACCAAGCCTGACAAGTGATAGGTGACAACCGATCTCATTACCACTGGCGTTCTCCCGTAAACAACCTCCAAACTTATCATTCCCCAGCCCCGCACTGCCCGCTTCTATCTCCTTCCTAAAATTCATATACAGGACTGTTGTGGGTGACCCATTGTTTCTGCTTGCTCCCTCCCCACACTCTTACATTTAAATACCTTGATTCCATCCATGGGCCCCAGCTAAGACTTTTTTGTTGGTTATGTCAAACAGGTCTTGGTCCAAATGTACACTGGCACTATCGCCCAACTCTTCACTACATCGGAGACTGCATTTGGCTGCCTCCTGCACCTGTGCAGAACTCATTGATTTCCATCCTGTCCTCAAGGTCACTTGGACTATCCCTGACGTCTCTCTCCCCTTTCTCGATCTTTCAGTCGCCATCACAGGGGACATATTATCAACTGACGTCTATTACAAACCTTCCGACTCCCACAGTTATCTTGACTACGCTTCCTCCCACCCTGCCCCATGAAAAGACATTATCCCCTACTCTCAACTTTTCCAGGTCTGCCACACTTGTTCCCATGATGTGCTTTCAATTCCAGAACAACCTCTTTCTTTAGTAAACGTGGTTTCCCCTATGCTGTACAGATGGATCCTTCACCCATTTCCCCACTGTCCTGTAGTTCTGTGCTCGCTCCCCCTCCCCCCAGATATGATGAAGATCCTCATGGTCCTCGTCCTACACCCCATCAGCCTCTGTATCCAACACAGAATTCTCCGACATTTTCGTCACGTCCAACGTGATTGAACCATTTTCTGCATTAAGGTGCAAAATGTCAATCAGGTTGCAAGAGAACCATTTTTTCACCTCCCACTGTATGTGTGCAGCCCTCACGGGTGAAGTGTGGTGAGACAAGTTGCTGAGTAAAAATTATAAATGTTTCTCAACCACAATTTCAAAGGACCTGCCATGCTTGACATTGTAATTTTTTTATTTAGCGTTGAATTTGGCTATCCGATATTTAACACCTCGCTGAACCAGGCGGTCGTCCCATTATGTTTCAAGACTGCCACCATCATACCTGTGCCAAAAAAATCCAACATACAATGTCTCAATGACTACCGCCCTGTAGCACTCACCCCCATAATGATGAAGTGCTTCGAGAGGTTGGTCAGGGACCACATCACCTCCAGACTCCCCTCCACACTCGACCCATACCAGTTTGCTTACAGGCCAAACCGCTCCACAGAGGACGCTATATCCTCCGTGCTCCATCTGAGCCTGGAACATTTAGAGGAGAAAAACACCTATGTGCGAATGCTGTTCGTGGATTTCAGTTCAGCATTCAACACCATTATCCCCCAGCACCTGATAAGCAAACTGGTTCCATTGGGCCTCGGCACCCCCATGTGTAACTGGCTACTGGACTTCCTCACTGACAGACCTCAGTCTGTGAGGGTTGGAAATAACACCTCCAATACCATCTCTCTCAGCACCGGCTCCCCTCAGGGCTGTGACCTGAGTCCACTGCTGTTCACCCTGATGACTCACGACTGTTGTGCCAGGTTTAGTACAAACCACATCATGAAGTACGCAGATGACACAACAGTGGTGGGCCTCATCAGGGACGACAATGAGCTGGCTTACAGGGAGGAGGTGAAACAACTGGTGGACTGGTGCAATACGAACAACCTGATCCTGAATGTCGAGAAAACAAAGGAGATTATCGTCGACTTCAGGAAAACCCGGCACAGTCCCACACCACTTCACATCAATGACAGCGATGTGGAGGTGGTCAGTAGCACAAAGTTCCTGGGGGTGCAGGTCACTAACAGTCTGACCTGGTCGACTAACATCTCATCAACTGTTAAGAGAGCGCAGCAGCGGTTGCACTTTCTGCGCCGGATGAGAAGAGCTCATCTCCCCCATCCCATCCACACTACTTTCTACAGGGGCACCATAGAGAGTATTCTGTCCAGCTGTATCTCTGTCTGGTTTGGGGACTGTAGAGCCTCCGACTGGAAGTCTGTGCAGAGAGTGGTGAGGACAGCGGAAAAAATCATCGGGACCTCTCTCCCCTCAATCGGGGATATTGCGACCAAACGCTGTGTGTCTAAGGCCAGCAGTATCATAAAGGACCCCACACATCTCCATCACGGACTGTTCACTCTGCTGCCCTCGGGAAAAAGATACCGCAGCATGAGGAGCAGAACATCAAGGTTCCGCAACAGCTTCTTCCCACGAGCCATCAGACTCCTGAATGCCATGTAAATGGGCTGCCACTATTGTCTATTTATCCTTTTCATACATACCTATCCTTCGGTTAATTTATTGTGTTGCACAGGGAGCCAAATGCAACGTAATTTCGTTTGGAACTGCATATATCAATGTATTTCTAAATGACAATAAAGTTTGTTTGACTTGACTTTGACTTGACTTTTGGATGAGAGTTTTTCACCTTAATACTGATTTCTGGGTCCTTTGTTCAAGTCTCCAAATACTTGCTCCATGTTGAACATTTACGTCTCGTTGACGAAAGACACGGAACCAATAAATGTAACTACACATAGTGTAGGTCCAAGCACTCTGTACTAACTCATTGTGCCATCTAGTGCACCACAGAATTACTGCAGGTCTTCTGGTTAAAAAAAAATCCCAGTGTTGGGTAGAAAATTCTAGGATTTAACCTCAGTGAAATTAAGGAATGTTGATAACCCTCGTGAAATTAAGGAATGTTGTTTGTTTTTCCAGGGCAGAATGTTGTCTGGACCAGAGTGAAAATTGCAGTGGGCAGTGTCATTATTGCTTGACCTGGTTGTTTAGTCTGTAGAAATTAACTTTTCCTGCTGCATACCTAACCTTGCTGTTTTGAGTATGCTGCCATTCTGGACACGTGATCAGTGGACCAAAGCTTGTTGTTATTTTTAACTTGTGTCATAATTTTTCATCATTCAGCTCCCAGATTGCTCAGGCTTTTGCAAACAGTAACATTATGAGCTACAGGCATTCCCCGATGTACGCAAGGGTTACTTTTGTAATGTAATGTAACCTTTACATAGGTCAGATTTTACTCATCAGAACTGCCATCCCCAGCCTGAAATAACTTACTGAAGAGTATTAATTGTCTCAGTGGTATCTGGCTGGGGCACTTTCTGCGGCGTGCGGCGTTCTGGGTAAGCAGCGCCGCCATTACCAGCTTATGTTCCAGCTTGCCATTGGGGCAAATTCTGTGGCAAGTGGCGTTCGTGGGAAGCACCGGTGCCATTGCTGCCGTGGTTCCGATGTAAACTTGAGTGATCGTACAGCGTTGAGGAAATTACAAACTGCCTACATTGCACCAGGAACTGAATACAGAATTGTTCATGCAAGCGTGAGTTTACACAAGTCGCTTATTGCTCAAGTTGGGAAGTGTCTGTATTTAATTTACTGATTACACCTCTTGGATATCAGTGCAGAATTTATCTGTAACAGATTTCTGGAAATAGCTGAGATGAGTTCAGCTTCTCCTTCAATAAGTGTAACTTCTGTTTTATGAACATGTGGTACCTTCTGATGTAATTATTACATCCCAAGAGCATTCACAGACAATTCTCAAACAAAAGGAATGATGAGTGAAAGTTTGGTCAGAGTGCTTTAGGAAAAAGAAAGATGGATATATTTAGGAAGGGAGTTTCTAAGTTTAAACCTTGACAGCCAATGATGATTAAATTCAAGTACCAAATGTATGTCAATGTTGCCAAGATGTATTTAAGAGGGATCCCGTTTAAAGGCAGAGGTCAAGTTTGAACAGTAAGAGCCTTATTGCAAGAACAATGGCAGGGGAGAAGCAGATGATGCTTAGCTTCCTGAAAGTGGCAAACACATGGGTGGAGTGGTGAGCGGGCATTATGATATGCTGTCCTTCATCAGTTGGGACATTGTATAAGATCCAGGAAGTCATGATACAGTTCAATAGGACTTTGGTTAGGCTGCATTTGGGGTATTCTGTGCAGTTCTGGTTGCCAGGTTACATGAAGTATGGACAGGGTGCAGAAGCGGTTTAACAAAATGTGGCTTGGATCAGGGGTATTTGTTACAAGAGGTTGGACAAACTTGGATTGTTTCCCTAGAATGCCAGAAGTTGAGGGGAGGAGGCCTGTTAGAAGTGTATAACATTATGAGAGGCATGGATAGGGTAGGCAATCAACCTTTTTCCCAAAGTAGAAATATTAAAGACTCAAAGGCACAGCTGGATGATGAGAGGAGCAAAGTTTAAAGGAGATGTGCAGGGCAAGTTTTTTTTTTAAACAGAGGGTGGTGGGTGCCTGGAATGCACTGGCAAGGATGGTGATGGAGGCAGATATGAAAGTCGTGTTTATAAGGTGTTTAGATAGGAATGTGAATGTGTAGGGAATAATAGAGAGAAGTTTATTTGGGCATCATGTTCAGCACAGATCTTGTGGGCTGACCTGCCTGTTCCTGCGTTGTACTTTTGTATGTTCACTTTTCTTATGTTGATTCTGGCAACTTGCCATTTGCTCGGAGGATGGTTAGCTTGATGGTTTACCTTGAGGGGAAAAGCCCAGGCTCATTACAACGTAGCTCAAATACTTTATGGAGATGGTATTGAACCCTAGAGCGCATCTTCTATTGCTTATAATTAAGAATAGAAATTGTCATCCTGCTGCTTTTCTTTATAATGCCCACAGATGTTCATTGCCTCTCTATCTTCTTAAAGTATTATTTTCTATTTCACGCCTCTTTTACTCATTGTGCATTCTTATGTACATCATACATTTTACCAATTTACAGCATTACCATCTCTTTTATCCTTTTCAAAAGCATATAGCACTTTCAAATAGTTGAGGGACACCATTTCCCTAAAAGAATAAAGACGTTGCCAGGGAATTGCAAAGAAACAAAAAGACCAAACTGTTGGTGCCTAGAACACAAAAAATACTGCTGGTTTCAGAAACTACAGGGCATAGGTTTAAGGTGAGAGGGGAGAAATTTAAGACAGATCTCGGGCAATGTTTTCACATAGGGTCATCCATATCTGTAATGAACTGATGGAGGAAGCTAAAGAAGTGGATTCAATTATGACTTTTGAAAGGCATTTGGACAGATACTTGTATAGGAAAGCTTTTGTAGGATATGGGCCAAATGCAGGCAAAAGGGACGAGTCCCGAATGCCAACCTGGTTGGCATGGACAAGGTGAGCTGAAGAGCTTGTTTCCATGCTGTCGTGCTCTATGACATGATTGCTGAATTCCAGTGTTTTGCACAATATTCCAGAATCTCCAGTCTCCTGTGTCTCCAGGAAGAAAATATACCCAATTTAGGCCACCAGAAAGAGAAAGGAATAAAAAAACATTTCTATTGGGGTTGTCAAGAGGGAAACTGATCCACCTTGGGGGAGAGTACAGATGATGAGTGCATACGTATTGGATGATGTAATATTTTAAATTTGCTCTGTCAATTGAGAAACTGCAATTAACAAAGATGAAGAGCTCAAATCAAATTGTTGTTATTTTATAACACTATACATTTTCTGGTAAATGTGTTCACTGTTGCTGTCTTGTGTAATTTCACAATGGCATTCAGGTATTCATATTGAAGTTTCTAATTTCCCTTTGTTTCAGAATTTTATCAACTTGTTTGGCCAGCCTTTAGTTTGCCTACTTTCCCCAACAGCATATCCTAAAGGTTTGCAAGGTATGAACATATTTAAATACTATTTGAAACTTTATTATTATGCCAGTTAGCTATTGCACATGGTTGCTCAGGCACAGCAGTGCTGCTGTCTCTGTTGCTGTTAGTTTCCAGACTAAAAAAATCAAATTGCACTAAAATCATGTGTTCCATTTAAATATTTGATATTGTCAGCATGTGTAAATTAAGCTTAACTCTTGCATTTTAAATCATGAAATAGAAATATTTGAGGTTTGTAATTTAATGGGTTTGAGCAAAATGGTAAAGATGTGAAAAAGATTTCTGTCGTGGAGTTGCTCAGTGGGTGTCAATAAACCATAAAACATTGTTTTCCTAAGAAATGGGCTTGTGATTATCAGATGCACACTAGAGCATTACAGTAAACTGAGGGTTGATTTTAAAATTTGAAGTTATTTGGCAGCTAGGCAATTATAATAAAGCCAAATAAACCTTAAAACAGCAAGAGTAGAGAGCTGCTGCCTCGCAGCACCAGAGACCCTGATACAATCATGACCTGTATGGAATTTTCACATTCTCCCTTTGGATTTTAGAACATTTCTCCCTTTGGAAATCCAGAACATGGATTTTCCCCGTGCTCTGGTTTCCCCACCAAAAGATGTGTGGGCTTGCAGGTTAATTTGCCTCTCTAGATTGCCCTCAGGGAGTGGATCTGAAAATGGGGGGGGGGATGGGATATATAACACTAGTGTGAATGGGTGATCGATGGTCGTCGTGGACTGAAGGGCCTGCTTCCATGCTGTAACGTTCAATGAAACCAAAATTAGAACTCTGTCTTCATTACATCATGAGCAATGCACGTGAAGGATTTTATTTCTCGTTTGCATGACCATTGTTGTCTTTAAGAACTCATAGTAGTTCTTCCCAAAATGTTATAAAATTTGTATCTCTTTTTTGCAGATCAGACTCAACGAGGCAGTCTTTTCACCCTTTTTCTGTACAATCCTTTGATGGCATTTCTCTTCATGTGCCGACTCACAAGTATGAGAAAAGGATTGTGGGATAAATGTCAGGAATACCTTCTGAAGATATACAGAGACATAGCTCACCTGATGACTAAATCACGGACCGTGGGTATGTCAAGTGCTGATAGTTTATGATCAAAAGGGTTCAAGATCAAATAAAGTAACTATTTTCAGTATAAAGACTCATTTGTCGTGCCACCCAAGTAAATATGGCAATTAATTAAGTAGAAGCTGCACTTCTTCCCAAAGATATAGACAGACGGACAAGTATTTGAGTCATAGACATTGGTACTGGGTACCATTCCAATACATTCATGGGCCATTTTAAGTGTAGGAAGCATGCATTTGGGGTTCTTTTAATAACGGAAGTAAATTTTATACTTTTTCAACATCAGTTTTGTGCATATAGAATTTGTTCTTCAGATGTGAGTGAAGTTGGTAAACTCTATTGGTTCGCTGCATGGAGCTGTTCTAAGGTGTGGTGATTGGCTGTGTTCATGGACTCTATCTGTGTAAAATATCAGGAGGATTTTCTTGCACATTCAGGGTATGGGGGAGTGTAGGGTATGTGGGGAAACATGCATTTAACCTTGCAATATAAATAATAAATCATTTACTTAGCACTGACGCAATTAGCTCTCGCACAACTTGTTTCTCTAAGATATTGAGTTTTACATTTGTTTCAGAGTGCTAGATTGCACATGATGAAATATGATTTTCTGGCGATGAATATTATGTGTGCGATGAATTTCATGATCTGCAAGGAGGCCATTCAGCCCTTCGAGTACATGAGATAATCAAGCTGCCAGAGGAAGCTATAGAAGCAGATACAATTACGACTTTCGAGACGCATCTGGACAGATATCTGGATAGGAAGGGTTTAGAGGGATATGGGCCAAATGCAGGCAAATGAAACCAGCCCAATATACCAACTTGATCAACATGAACAAGGTGGGCTGATGGGACTGTTCCTGCAGTTGTAGAAGTGGTTCGTTTTTGTGATAAACTAAATTATCAAAAAAAAAGGCATTTTCACTGAGCAAATGAGTGCCGTACCCCAGAGACAAGCAATATTATTTAATAATCTTTATGCATTTGAAATTATAAAAAGTAAAGACCTAGAGGAAAGAAACCAAAACATTCTTTCTCATATTCACCACAATTACTGCACAATGGATGCTGTCCTCTGTGTGCCGGTGTCTAATTAGATATCAACTCTCTTGTTACATCACAGTGTTTTCCTCTGGGTACAATTGTGTAAAGGTTGCACTCAAAGGATTTTGCATTTGTAAATTGAATAATTCATGAATACAACATTATCTGAGTGGTTTAAACTGCTGTAACAAATCTAGAAAAACCTATTATTGCATAGCTGCATTATATTGTGGTTTAGTTCTCTTTGCATCTTCTAACAGGTATTAGTTGATGTAGGAAAGTGGTGCTGAGGTAAACTATCAGTCCTGATCATATCGAATGGTGAAGCAGGCACAAGAGAACAAGCAGTCTACTCCTTCTGTTTATCATGTCCTTAATTGCACATGCTTGATCAGCTGTGGGAACATCACTCGTTGCCTGTTTAGTCGTTTTTATCTTTTTTTTTACAGATCAAGCATTTCTCCAGTTTTTTGGTGATGATTTTCTTCGATTATTGTTGACCCGGTTTGTTCTCTGCTCTGCATCCATGAGACTGCACAAAATGTTTAGGGTAAGGTTTTTCTCCTTTGATCTGTAAGAATATAACAACAATTGACTGTACAAATTTGGTCAGATATAGTTTGTACAAAGTATCTGCAGTACCATTAATTAGAAAGAAAGAGTTTTTCCATGCATGAGAACATGGTCAGGTTTGGTATAACACAAAGTACTGTAGGAACTTGGCAGGTCAGGCAGCATCTGTGGAGGGAATTGGAAGGTGATGTTTTGGGTTGGGACCCTTCTTCAGAGGCTACCTGACCCACTGCGTTACTCCAGCACTTTATTTTTTTTTAACTCAAAATTCCAGCATGTGCCGTTCCTTGTGTGTCGGGTCAGCTTTGGCTGTGTGTTCTGTAACAGGTACGCTGACCATATTCACTCAAAAATGTTATTCATTCGCTGTGTTACTGAGGAAGGCAATATTTAATATGCATCTCTAAATGCCCTTGAAGTGCTGGTGAGCTGCCTTGATTACTGCACTTGAAACAAATGCATTTAGGCAGAGATTTCCAGGGCATTTCACCTGTGAGGATGAAGATTAGGCAATATATTTCCAAATCAAGCTGGAGTTTGACTTGGAGGGGAACTTGAAGATGGTGATATTTCCATGCACTCGTTGCCCTTGTCCATATGAGCCTAGAGTTTGGGAGATGCAGTTAAAGGAGACTTGGTGAGCCATTGCATATTCCAGCGAGAACCAAGATAAAACAGCGAATAAAAAGTGAGACATCTCTAAATGCTAATCTGAAATAAAAATGATAATTCTGGAAAGATTCATCAGATTACACTACCTCATTAAAAGTTGTTCTGTCATAAAAGCAGAATACAATTCAGCAGGTACAGTCCCCTCCATAATGTTTGGGACAAAGACCCATCATTTATTTATTTGCCTCTGTACTCCACAATTTGAGATTTGTAATAGAAAAAAAATCTCATGTTATACATTTTGGTTTCACCGTGTAGAAATTACAGCAGTGTTTATACATAGTCCCCCCATTTCAGGGCACCATAGTGTTTGGGACACAACATGTCATGTAAATGAAAGTAGTCATGTTTAGTATTTTGTTGCATATCCTTTGTATGCAATGACTGCTTGAAGTCTGTGATTCACCAGTCACTGGGTGCCTTCTCTAGTGATGCTCTGCCAGGCCTGTATCTTTAGCTTATGCTTATTTTGGGAGCTAGCACCCTTCAGTTTTCTCTTCAGCATATAAAAGGCATGCTCAATTGGGTTCAGATCGGGTGATTGACTTGGCCACTCAAGAATTTACAATTTGTTAGCTTTGAAAAACTCCTTTGTTGCTTTAGCAGTATGTTTGGGATCATTGTCTTGTAGAATGAACCACCGGCCAATTTTGAGGCATTTGTTTGAACTTGATGAGATAGGATGTGTCAATACACTTCAGAATTTATTATGCTACTACCATCAGCAGTTGTATCATCAATGAAGATAAGTGAGCCAGTACCTTCAGCAGCCATACATGCCCAGGCAATAACACCCCCACCACCGTGTTTCACAGATGAGGTGCTATACTTTGGATCTTGGGCAGTTCCTTCTCTCCTCCATACTGAACTTGGGCAGTTCCTTCTCTCCTCCAGAATGAACCGCCGGCCAATGAGTTTTGAGGCATTTGTTTGAACTTGAGCATAAGACGGTGCATTTAGAAAGTATTCAGACCCCATCACTTTTTCCACATTTTGTTACGTTACAGCCTTATTTTAAAATAGATTAAATTCAATTTTATCATCAATCTATACACAATACCTCAGACTGAAGAAGTGAAAACAGGTATTTAGAAATGTTTGTAAAGTAATTAAAAATAATTAACTGAAATATCACGTAAGTATTCAGACCCTTTGCTATGACACTCAAAAGTGAGCTTAGGTGCACCCTGTTTCCATTGATTATCCTTGAGATGTTTCAACAACTTGATTGGAGTCCACCAGATGTAAATTAAATTGATTGTACATGATTTGGAAAGACACATACCTGTCTACATAAGGTCCCACAGTTGACAGTGCATGTCAGAGCAAAAACCAAGCCATGAAGATGAAGGAATTGTCCGTAGACCTCTGAGACAGGATTGTGTCGAGACACAGATGTGGGGAAGGGTATAAAACATTTCCTGCAGCACTGCAGGTCCCGAAGAGCACAGTGGCCTCCGTCATTCTTAAATGGAAGGACTTTGGAACCACCAGGACTCTTCGTAGTGCTGGCCACCCGGCTGAACTGAGCAATCGGAGGAGAATGGCCTCTGTCAGGGAGGTGACCAAGAACTCGATGGTCACTCTGACAAGAGTTCCTTTGAGGAGATGGGAGAACCTTCCAGAAGGACAACTATATCTGCAGCACTCAACCAATCAGGCCTTTATGGTAGAGTGGCTAGACGGAAGCCACTCCTCAGTAAAAGGCACATGACAGCCCGCTTGTAGTTTGCCAAAAGGCACCTAAAGGACTCTCAGACCAAGAGGAACAAGATTCTCTGATCTGATGAAACCAAGATTGAACTCTTTGGCCTAAATGCCAAGCGTCACGTCCAGTGGAAACCAGGCACCGCTCATCACCTGGTTAATACCATACCTACGGTGAAGCATGGTGGTGGTGGCAGCATCATGCTGTGGGGATGTTTTCAAGTGGCAGGAACTGGGAGACTTGTCAGGATTGAGGGAAAGATGAACGGAGCAAAGTACAAAGAGATTCTTGATGAAAACCTGCTCCAGAGTGTTCAGGACCTCAGCCTGGGGCGGAGGTTCACCTTCCAACAGGACAATAACCCCAAGCACACAGCCAAGACAACGCAGGAGTGGCTTTGTGACAAGTCTGTGAATGTCCTTGAGTGGACCAGCCAGAGCCCGGACTTGAACCCGATCGAACATGTCTGGAGGGACCTGAAAATCGCTGTGCATCGACGCTCCCCATCCAACCTGACAGAGCTTGAGAGGATCTGCAGAGAAGAATGGGAGAAATTACCCAAATACAAGTATGCCAAGCTTGTAGCATCATGCCCAAAAAGACTTGAGGCTGTAATCTCGGCCAAAGGTGCCTCAACAAAGTACTGAGTAAAGGGTCTGAATACTTAAATGTGATATTTCAGTTATTTATTTTTAATTACTTTGCAAAAATGTTGAGACTGGACAGCTTTGAAAAATAATCCGAATAAAAGTGAATGAAAAGGCACATGCAGGAAATAAACTAAGTGTATGTGCTGTTGGAGAGAATAAGTAATGCTGGCATAAAGCAATAGGATACAAGTAGTTCTGTTGTAACGTGCGTTTCCACAACATGAATGGGATGTATCACGAGTGATGAATTGGGAAACATTATTTACATTTCGTGGGCATCACAGAACATTAAAAGTTACCTTAGAAATTGACAAGCAGAAATAAAAGCTATATTGCATTTAAACAGTGTAGGAACTGCAGATGCTGGTTTAAACCGAAGATAGACACAAAGAGCTGGAGTAACTCAGCGGGACAGGCAGCATCTCTGGAGAGAAGGAATGGGTGACGTTTCGGGTCGAGATCCTTCTTCAGACTGATTAGGGATAAGGGAAACAAGAGATATAGAAGAAGATGTAGAGGGATAAAGACATATAGAAGAAGATGTAGAGGGATAAAAAAGTAAGATGATAAAGGAAACGGGCCATTGTTAGCTGTTTGTTGGGTGAAAATGAGTAGCTGGTGCGACTTGGGTAGGGGAGGGATAGATAGATAGAGAGAGAGAGAGGGAATGCTGGGGCTACCTGAAGTTGGAGAAATTAATATACCACTGGGCTGTAAGCTGCCCTAACAAAATATGAGATGCTGTTCTTCCAATTTGTGTTTCTCTATTTATCTATATTTGCCTACATCTCTTGTTATGTCTATCTTGGATTTAAACAGTCTTGGGAACAAGATACCTGTTTCCCTGTAACCTCCCCACAGTAATCAGACACCATTGTTTCTTAAGCTGCTAGTTTCACTGCCAGAGGCCATTGAAATTGACAAATGATCGTATTGACACTTGTGTAACTAAACCCTATTAAATAATGTAACATAGTGCTTTTAGTACTTTTCGCTTGCAGAAACAAAAATGAACTTATTTCTATTTTAAAGACTTTTGTTTTTGAAAGTCCTACATGGAAAAGTAACTGTGATTGTGAGTCTGAAACTCTAGCCCCTAACCCCTGTTCATACATTGACACAATTGTCTTCATAACATGATTTTCTATAACACGAGGTTTCAGGAACACAACTATCATGTTATAGCAGTACTATTTGTACACAATGAAAAAACATACGGTGAGACTATGAATGAATATCACAAAGATCAGCAGTAAGTGGCAGGTTCAAAGAACCTACTCACCTCTTTTTAACAGATTTGACCAACTTCACTGCCGGACTGGACTGCTGACGCTACCCTCAGTCATGGCTGCTGACGCTGCTCCTAGTCGCTTCCATGTCCGTGCCAGCCAACGCCAACCCCGGCCCACACAGCTAGCTTCCTCGGCAAGACCTCTGCCGCCGCCCCCAGCATGCTTCAGCTGAACAATTGCACCTCTGCCAGCGCAGTTCTTGCTCAGCCTAAACGTTATTGTTGGGTCTCTACACGTGAAATACCATATATACACTCTGTTATAGCAGACAACCGGCATTAATGGCCACTATTCTACCCCCTCCCCCCATGGTCCTTCATAATGAGGGTTTACTGTATCGGCAAACTGAGCAGGCATCAGTGGCTGAGCAACAAAGAAGATGCACCAGTTGATATGGGAGGATGCAGGCCACATAGATATCCCCACCCCATTACCCCATTCGCCCTGTGCTGTGCTGGCACATCAACCCCATGTCATTCTGACAGTGGAAGTGCTGGAGATGGAAATCACTGTGTTGTTCCTCAAACACTGACATTTGTTGCAGTAAAATAGTCTGTGAGATCAGGTAGGAATTAGGCCATGAATTCAAACAAGTGAATCTTTCCATGCATGGAACTGCTTCACATCTTTGTCTTTCCACTGTCTCCTCAGCGTTAATCTGCTCAACTGTTCATATTGCTCACATGCATCTTGAGAATGTATGAAATGCTTGAAACAGTTTGCAAATTAGCCATATCTTTAACAAGCAATGCCTGCACCCTTCATTGCTCAAGAGATTAGGTCCTTTGTGCTTTACCTGGTATTTTTCTTCAGTTGTACAGAGTATTGGGTGTATTTAAATATCAGGATTATATTTACCTTGTATCCTACTTTTGTGCACTCTAGATCTTAGCTATTCAGCTGCACTTTCTAATTTTGTTTAAATTCTACGAGCTATAAAACTGAGTCTATTGATAAACTTGAGACTGTCTTGAGCTGAGATATATTACAGTATGAAGAGTTCAAAGTGCAACATTAAATCTGATTCTTTGCGCAGCTGTTTATTCTACTACTTTTGTTCCCTCAACATTTCAAAGGAAACTCGGAATTACCCAGAAACGTACCCACAGCTGCAGAAAGAAGACAGTGTGGAGAATCCTGTTCTTCAGAATCACATTCTAGAACTGGCTTCCATATTGGACGTTCGAAACCTTTTCCTGGAAAAGACCACTGATGAATATTAGATCAATGTTTTACTTTGAGGACACTGCTTCTGAAGAAGACTCTTTTCTTTGTGTTTATGTGGAGGATAACCAAGGCACTTCATTTTCAAACCTTGTCCTTTTGATCAAAGAAATTTGCAGACACTTGTTACTGCAGAAAGATGTTGTTTCAATAGTTGATGCTTGTTCCATAGTCAGAGTGTAGTAACAGTGTTGTGAATAAACCGTTAACACGCAGGACACAAGTATAAAGATGATTTGTAGATAAGTAGCTAAAAGGGCATTTACAACAAAAGCAATAGAAGCTTTTTGACTCATTCTGTGTAACAGTGAAACACCCAGACGTTAAGGGTGTCATTTTACGAGTTTTATAAATTATCTCTTGGCAGCAGATATGTATAAAAAATATCTATCTATAAAATGAACAATTGCCCGTGACATGGTGTTCATTTGTGTAGCCTAGTTAATTGTGTGCTGGGTTTGGTCTTATTAATTCGCCCTTTGATATTTTTTGGTACAATTATGGGGACCCAGCACGCCTGTATTTTACTGCAGTTTGGACTACATGCCCTGGAACACTGTATACAATTGTGCATTGAGTAGTGATGGTGCCCTGAGACTGATGAGCATGCTCTGTTAGAGAATCACTACCAGGAGACATTCAATATAAAATCCATAAGATTAAGGTAGGTTTGTGTCTATATCCGTATTTTCTTTCTTAGCAGAATTGCTACAGAATGCTGTAGCGTGATGCAATGTAGGCCCTTTGGCCCATTTAATCTGTGCCATCCATGAGACACCATTTATACTAATCCTAAACGTATTCCATTTTTAGTTCCCTCTCATTCACATCAATATCCCCCAGATTCTATCACTCAACTACACACCAGGGTAAATTTACTGTGGCCAGTTAACCTACTAACCTGCACATATTTGGATGTTCAAGATACGCGTGCACCCACAAAGAGGGAGAATGTACAAACTCCACACTGGATCTTATTTCACTTATTACAGGTTAATATTTGTACATACAAAATAATTGTTTACTTTTGCAGCTGTATCATTTTAAGGTTATGAATGAAACTTAACAAATATACCCCATGTGTTTCCTCTTTGAAAGAGAAACAGTTTTAGGTGTACAATTACTAGCAGCTATAATTTAATGTTGTGTGCCTGAAAGACTGGTAGAAATTAGACGCTGAAAAGTGGGTTGCGTTCTCTGCACAATAACCCTAAGTGTTCACACAGTTTATGGTTATTAGTGTTGTGCTGCATAACTCACTTTTCTTTTAGCCATATGACGCTGCTACATTTTTATACGTAGATACTTGAAATAAACAAGGATTTTTTTTTGTGTCAATGCTTTGATATTCATGTTTTTCAAATATACTTTCTGTATTTGCATTATATAAATGAAGTTAATTTTCCTCAATAGATATTTAATTTGGCTGTGACAATGTTAAAGATGCTATTTTTGCTTGTCATCCCTTTTTTTTGGAATCATGTTAACTCATCATTAATTTACTTGTCATCTTCTGTTTTGAAGCAACTTTGGACTTGTATTGTGTGAAATATCTCTGATATGAATATTTAGTGACTATAGATCATATAGATCTGGTTTAATATGTTAATGGTACAATATTCAGTCACTTGAATTTGTCTTGTTAAAGTCTAAATGTATTTTGGCTAAAATATAATTTCAAAAAAAGTAAAACAAGAAGGCAGCTTTGTTACAATTCATACTGGCCAAATGACACGAGAGCATTGTCGTGCTGACAACGCTTTCTACTTCCAAAGTTCTAACAGTGGCCAATAATTAATATGTAAATAATTGCAACAGGAAGATTGTTTAAAGTTTTTTTAAATTAGGATTTTTTTGTGAATCATGTGGTATTCACTTGGTGCAGCCAGACCTCAAAGCTGCAGCTTATCAATGCGTGCATGTATTTGATTTAAGTGTGATCTTTTGCTACTATCTTGAAGCAAAAAAATGCAAGATGAAGGCCGAGTTCTATACTTTTAGTTATATTTAAAGATAAACTGATGGCACACACTGGAGAAAATATTCTCACTGTCTGCATATTATGTCTTGTGATTAAAGTAGTTTAACTGTTGTACATTTTTGTTTCTATTGTGTGTTTGTAATAAATATGTATTACTCAATCCTCAAACAAAAGGCACAATAAAAAGAAATCCTAAAGCAATTTTAGTTCTTCATATGTTAAAGAACAGTTAATTGCACATTGTCAGTGATGTTGAAATTAAATATTAAAATCAGGATGCAGTCCTGAAAATTCCTTTTATTACAGAGTGTGATTAAAACAAACAGTCTTATGATGGTCATATCTAATTTGCATTAAAGCTTGAGATCTTATTAAACAACTTGTGAAATGAGTGTAATACTGGAGCTTCCAAAGACTCGTTCAGACAACTATCAAGCTGAGAAGTTGGTCCAACTACAATATAACATAGAACAGCACAGGAACAGGCCATCTAGCCCACAATGTCTGTGCCAAACATGATGCCAAGATTAGATTGATCTCATCTGCCTGCATATGATCCATTTTCTTCCACTCTCTGCATATCCATCTGCCTATCTGAAAGCCTCTTACCATTGTATCCTACCTCCACCACCACCCCTGGCAGCTCATTGCAGGCACTTATCACTCTGTATAAAAACTTGCCCTGCCCATCTCTTTAAATGTTGCCCCTCTCACCTTAAAGCTATGCCATCTAGTCTTTAACATTTCCAACTTGGAGAAAAAAGTTCTGACTGTCTACCCTGTCCATGCATCATACCTTTGTACACTTCTGTCAGATCTCCCCTCAACCTCTGGCATTCCAGAGAAAACAATCCAAGTTTGTCCAACTTCGCGTAGCTAATACCACCTAGATAAGGCAGCATTCTGCTAAAAATAGTCGTTTGGGCGGAAAAGATTATTTTCCTTTTTAATTTTCAACAGCTTAATGTTCTATCTTACAAAAGCTAGCCTTGTGAATGTTTAGTCATTCTTTGCCTGGATATAGTGATGTTTGTTATAACACTGCAAGAATCTATTTATTCATGATCACAGACCTTGCCATTTTACTTCCTCATCCCCTTAAAAATTACTCAGTTCCTCAGCAACATTTCCCCAGCCCCAGGGCAACCTAGCAACAACACACTAGGTTTTTTTTAATTTGACAAGAACAAAAATCTCGCCTTACAATCTGTCTTGCACTGTTGGGGGTACCAACTCACAAATGAAATATTGAAGTAGGGAGACACAAAAGGCTGGAGCAATTCAGCGGGACAGGCAGCATCTCTGTAGAGAAGGAATGGGTGGACACTTCTTCAGACTTGGTAGTTCTCCCGAGTGTCTGGTCAATATTTTGCACTTAATGAACGTCACAAAGAGAGATCATCCAATGACACTGTGAGAACTTGTGCGATAATTGGCTGCTGTATTTCATACTTTGCTGCAGTAATTATGTTTGAATTCCCCTTTAAGAGCTCTGTGATGTCCAAGAATCATAATATTAGTTTCCTGTCAGAGAAAGCCTTTGGTTGCATGCATGACCATGCTTCCCTCCCAAAGAATCGGCCATGTTTAATCCTAGATCAATGAGAACAATTTTTGTCAATCAAATGGATACCAAGCCTGTTAATCATAATTGTAATCTTGGAATTCAGCAAGGAGAAGTTAATGTTCCAGAATTAAGGACATCTGGAATGCAGATCCTCGGAAGGCTGTTCCTGCTCGTTCTGCATGTCCAGTATCTCTGAGCCAGAAGTTGCTTCAGTAATTTACATAAGCATCAGGCATTCAGCTGAGGCTGTTGTATGACAGAACACCCCCACACTCTTGAACACTGACACACTCGGTCTGGTGCTCCAACACAACGTTGACGTTTGTACTCTCAGTCCAACAGCAAACATAGATGCTGTTGTAATCTCAAGACAACCTTCGCTAACTTAGCAACTTTCATGAAAAAGTACGGATATTTGGGAGAAAAACGTGAATGGCATACAGTTTTCAATATCTGTAAGGTATAGGCCATTGAAGATAAAAATACAATAAATCTTTTAAGACAGTTGATTTGAATTTCTGGTTACAGTTTAGAGAGTCAATTTTAAAAGTCAAGCAAAATTAACAATACGTAGTATAAAATCTGAACTTCAGATGCTGGTTTATACCAAAGATAAACACAAAGTGCTGGTGTAACTCAGTGTCAGGCAGCATCTCTGAAGAAAAAGGGAGATCTTTTGGGTCACCCAAAACGTCACCCAGCCTTTTTCGCCAGAGATGCTGACTGGCCCACTGAGTTATTCCAGCGCTTTGTGTCTAAAAATTCACACCACAGCTCCAGGGGTATCAGAGCAGCAAAGGTTAAAATGGATACTGATGAAAATGTTGGTCTGCTTCAGTAATAAATAGCAAAAAAATGGTCCCTTGCTGACTCTGGTAGAACTATTCGGTTATTGTCACGCTCTTGCTGATTTTTTTTACTTGCCCTTCAATTACAAATCCTAATGTATGCTGGAATATTAGTCTTTATTCCATCTGATTCCTTTTCTAGCATTACAACTAAGATTAGATAATGAACCATGTGCAATTTAAAAAAAAACACTGCCACTTCAGATTCTGCCATCAATTCTATTAGTCTGTCACTAAATCTGTGCCCCCGGTGAATTTCTGAGTCAATTTCTTGTTTACTTAAATAATCTTTTATCTTTGAACACCTTCATCAAATCTCATCTTAACCTTCTCTGATAGAACAATCTTCTCCATTCGCTCCACATAGCTTAAGTCTCTCATTCCTGGTATAATTCTCTACTGATTAAGCCAAAAAATGTTAATTTTTAAAATTTTAATAAAGTTATTACAGCTTGTTCTCTGACCCTCATTGTGTATGAACGTTCCTTGTCTCGGAGAGTTGTGAATGTGGAATTTAGCTCTTCGGGAAAAAGGAATCAAGGGATTTGGGGAAAAAGCAGGAATGGGGTACTGATTTTGATGATCAGATTTTACTTCAGAGTCACATGAGTGACTACGTGAAGAAGGCAGTCAGCCAGCACGCGCGTCAATTACGTCGACTGCATGGCGCGACTGGCTGGTAGGCGCGTCTCTCCTCCAGCGGTAAGTTTAAAAGACCCGCAGGTACGTTTTTGGACAATCTGAGGTTGTATGATCGTTCAAACCTTGTTTGCAGAATCGCTTCAAGCTTTGAACGGGGAAATGGACAAGAAAGTGAAGACAAGACGGGCCGCGGGGAAACCCACTACAGAAGACCGCGAGACCAAGGGTAGCGGGCGCCCGTCAAATTCACCACCAAAGTCGCCGATGATAATTCCAGCGACTCCAGACTTGGTGACTCTGCAGAGCACGTGGTTACCCCAAAAAAGGGAAAAGCCAAGCAAAAGTTTGTTTGGGCTATCGACTCGGATGAGTCAGGCCAGGAGGGTGCACCTCCCACTATGGATAGCGTCGATGGACGCCTGTCCCGCATGGAGCAACTCATAGAGAGGTTGCTCCACCATGACACACTCCTCGGAGCGGAATCATACCAGCGCGGGTCTCCGCAGCAGCACCTCGTCCAGGGCTGCCTCTCTGATAAAGGGGAACATCCGAAGCCAGTTTTGGGCTGGTTCAGAGTTCGGCAGTATGTCTGAGGAACATGCTATGATGCGCGGGGTGTGAGAAGCAGACATACCCGCCACAGCATCAAGATTTGCGATGTCATTGCAAATTGGGGAGCCGCTCGAGGCAGAATTTGCAGCCAACATAAGCTACTTGGCTTCACATCAGCTCCGAGAGCAAGTGATAGTGGATACAACCATGAGGCACCACACACGTAGCAACTGTGTGTCTTTAAGTGTGCCGGCTGTAAACAGCTCAATATGGAACCACATCGGGGGAGGCATCAGGAACCAAGAGGTAAAACTCCAGAAAATTCTGAGCCTACTGGCTTCAGGCATCACAGCCTTCGCCAGATCAGTGGACGGAGTCCCTTTGTCAGATGACCAAGAAGATGCGCCGGCATTATTATGCAACGCGCACTTCGAGATCAATTGTTATCGCAAGAATGCCATCCGTCCCACTCTGAATCCAAAGTTTGCAGGGTTGTGTAAAGCCAATGTGCAGCCACCAAACTACCTTTTTGGAGAAGATCTACCCAAACAAGTCAAAGATCTGGATAACGAGGCAAAAGCCCTGGGGTTAATCCGGGCTCCGTCAACAAGCAGAGCTTTGGCTTTCGGGCGGCAACTCCCCTACGCCTGTACCAGCAGCAATTGTTTTCTTGAAGCTGGTACCAGTATGAAGGCCGAACATCATGCACAACAGTCTTTTTTAGGGCATGGCCAAGGCCGGCCCTCCTCCTCCAAAATGCGCACCTCGCACACTCCAGCACCTCTACCCCCAATCCTCGGGGGCGGAGATACATGCCACGAAGCCACCAGTAACCATGAAGGTAGGTGGTTCGTTTTAGAACATGCAGGGTGTGCATCACTCACTGGTTGGGGAGAATTTACATTGGTTGGTGAATTAACATCAGATTCGTTTATACTGCGCAACTACGTCAATTCCAAATTAAAATTCTAGTCTGGCTCAGTTTCCACCCTCACGGCATACACCCGGTCCATTTATGCATCGAGAGTTTCGGTATTCAAGCCAAATTCAGTAATGAATAACCAAACCATTCTTGACAAACTACACTGTTGTGCAGTATCGACTGTCCATATAGGCTACTCTGCAAACTGTTGTGGTGACAGATGAAATACGCATGGGTCATCAGTTCTTCTATGGTCAAGTACTAACCACTTGGAGTTGATGGATGCACTCTATGGGTTAAGGCTTATTGCGGGAATATGCATCATCTGCATATTCAACTTTAAAATCACAACACCACAGCGGTGGCACATGTTAATCACATGGGTGGAATCAAACCTGTATCCTGTGATAAATGGCTAACTCAGTTGGCACTTGGTGGTGGACACAGAACGGATGTAATCATACCATGTTTTATGACTTTATCGACTGATATGGAACACTGGATATCAATTTATCTGCACGCAGACAATCACCAGTCACCAAAGTGTGTTGCATAAGAACAAGGCCAATAGGCAATGACGGGGGATGTATTCCTGCTACAGTGGGGACAGATGTGCTTTATGCATTTCCCCCACTCTGCCTCATAAGTCTATGTTTGCTGAAGATCAAGCTAGATCAAGCTCTGCCACAGGCTCCTGGTTATACCAGTTTGGCCTACATAACCGTGATTCGCATATCTCACTGGGGATGATCAGCCTTTATAGCCATTCCCAAGGCAGCATCTACAGTCCACCCTGATCAAAGTGGGGGGGGGGGGGGGGGGGGGGAAGAGGGAAATATCCTCTCCATGACCAAATTAATTTATTGGTTCACAGAGTCTGAGAAGACCTTTCCTGGGGCTCGGATTATCTGATCGCACGATGGAGAGACAGTATGAAGAAACAATACATCTCCTACATTAGGAAGTGGGAAGTGTACTGTTCACAAGCCAATATATCATATGACTCAGCACAGATAACCGATGTGTTAGAGTTTCTCTCAAGTCTATTCCTTGATGAGAAGCTGAGTTATAGTGCTGTCAATTGTGTCAGAAGTGCACTATCCGCATATTTGTGGCAGGGATCTGGCACCACCCTGTTGGGTCTCATCCTGTAGTGTCCAGGCTCATAAAGGGCATCTTCAACACAAACCCACCCAGGTCCAGATATACGGAAATATGGGATGTAGGCACAGTGTTAACTCTGCTCCGCCAGTGGGCACCGGCAACATCCCTGTCCCTGGTCCAACTCACGTACAAAGTAGTGATGCTAATGGCGCTGCTGTCAGCCCAACGGGCACAGTTGTTACACAAACTTTGACTGGTTAGGATGGCCATGTCTGCCAATAATATCACGTTTTACGTGTATGACCTAGTCAAGCAAAGCAGACCAGGTACATCCGGCCTAAAGCTTCATTTTGCGAGCTCCACAATGTTAAGTCCGACGGTTGGGATCCCAAAGTCAGTCCCCAGCAAGAGGCCGCCAGCTCCACGTTGTTAGGCTGCAGTCCGGATGGAGGTACAACACGGAAAAAAGTTGCATCTCTGTCGCGGAAAGAGATTAAAAGCGTTTCCCCCACCCCCCACATAATACAAAACTAAAAGTACACTAAAACATTCATTTTACAACAAACTAAAAGCAACAAAGAAGGAAAAAGACGAGACAGACCATTGGCGAGGCAGCCATCGTCTACGCCACCTGATGGTTCTAGAGTGCATCTGTTGAAGTTGGTGAGGGTTGTTCAGAGCACATGGTATTGGGGTTTGGGTATTGACATGGATGGAGAACTGGTTGGCAGACAGGAAGCAAAGAGTAGGAATTAACAGGTCCTTTTCAGAATGGCAGGCAGTGACTAGTGGGGTGCCGCGAGGCTCAGTACTGGGACCCCAGTAATTTACAATATATATTAATGATTTAGACAAAGGAATTAAATTAACATCTCCAAGTTTGCAGATGACACAAAACTGGGTGGCAATGTGAGCTGTGAGGAGGATGCTATAAGGCTGCAGGGTGACTTGGGTGGGTTGGGTGAGTGGGCAGATGTAGTATAATGTGGATAAATGTGAGGCACTTTGGCGGCAAGAACAAGAAGGCAGATTATTATCTGAATGGTGTCAGATTAGCAAAACGGGAGGTGCAATGAGACCTGGGCGTCCTTGTATATCAGTCACTGAAAGTAAGCTTGCAGGTACAGAAGGCAGTGAAGAAAGCAAATGGCATGTTGGTCTTCATAACGAGAGGATTTGAGTATTGGAGCAAGGAGGTCCTATTGCAGTTGTATAGGGCTCTGGTGAGACCACACCTGGAGTATTGTGTGCAGTTTTGGTCTCCTAATTTGAGGAAGGGAATTCTTGCTATTGTGGGAGTGCAGCATACATTCACCAGGTTAATTCCCAGGATGGCTGGACTGACATTTGATGAACAAATGGATTGACTGGGCTCATATTCACTAGAATTTAGAAGGATGAGAGGGAATCTTGTAGAAACATATAAAATTCGTATGGGATTGGACAGGCCAGATGCAGGAATAATGTTCCCATTGTTGGGGGAATTCAGAACCAGGGGTCACAGTTTAAGAATAAAGGGTAGGCCATTTAGGACTGAGATGAGGAAAAACTTTATCAGCCAGAGAGTTGTAAATCTGTGGAAATTTCTGCCACACAAGGCAGTGGAAGCCAAATCACTGGATGTTTTCAAGAGAGAGGTAGATATAGCTCTTGGGTCTAACGGGATCAAAGGATATGGGGAGAAAGCAGGAACGGAGTACTGATTTTGGATGATCAGCCATGATCATATTGAATGACGATGCTGGCTTGAAGGGCCGAATAGCCTACTCCTGCAGCTATTTTCTATGTTGTTGAAGACATGCAGAACTTTCTAAGACTCCTGAGCAAGTAGAGACGCTGGTGTGCTTTCTTAGTCATTGCTTCGATGTGGCTGGTCCAGGACAAATTGCAGGTGATATTTATTCCTAAGAACTTGAATCTTTTGACCATCTCTACTTCGGCGCCATCAATGTATACTGAGGTGTGTGTACTGCTTTGCTTTACTCCTGAAGTCAATCACAATCTTCTTTGCCCTTGATGACATTGAGGGAAAGTTTGTTGTCTTGGCACCAGGTTACGAGGTACGAGGAGATGGCATCAGACATAGACCAGTTGTGGCGGTGGGCAATCTGCAGTGTATCAAGGCTGACACAAACTGCTGGAGTAACTCGGGGTCAGGCAGCATCTGTGGAGAGAAGGAATGGGTGACATTTCGGGTCAAGACCCTTCTTCAGAAAGACCGGATTTAATGCCTGCCATAACCAATCTCTCGAAGCACTTCATGATTGTGGATGTCAAGGTCACTGGACGATAATAATTAAGGCATAAGACCTTTTCTTTGGTATCAAAGTGATAGCGGTCTTCTTGAAGCAGGTGAGTACCTCAAATTGGAGCAGGGAGAGATTAAAAATGTCTGTGCTGTTTCTCACACCACGGTCCGGGGCTCCTTCTGGACCCTCAGGAGTCTGGATTTAGGTCTGGACTTTGACTGGGCCATTCTAACACATGAATATGCTTTGATCTAAACCATTCCACTGTAGCTCTGGTTGTATGTTTAGGGTCGTTGTCCTGCTAGAAGGTGAACCTCCGCCCCAGTCTCAAGTCTTTTGCAGACTCTAACAGGTTTTCTTCCAAGATTGCCCTGTATTTGGCTCCATCCATCTTCCCATCAACTCTGACCAGCTTCCCTGTCCCTGCTGAAGAAAAGCATCCCCACAGTATGATGCTGCCACCACCATATTTCACAGTGGGGATGGTGTGTTCAGGGTGATGTGCAGTGTTAGTTTTCCGCCACACATAGCGTTTTGCGTTTAGGCCAAAAACTTCAATTTTGGTCTCATCAGACCAGAGCACCTTCCTCCACAGGTTTGCTGTGTCCCCTACATGGCTTGTGGCAAACTGCAAATGGGACTTATGGCTTTGTTTCAACAATGGCTTTCTTCTTGCCACTCTTCCATAAAGGCCTGATTTGTGGAGTGCACAACTAATAGTTCTCCTGTGGTCAGATTCTCCCACCTGAGCTGTGGATCTCTGCAGCTCCTCCAGAGTTATCATGGGCCTCTTGGCTGCTTCTCTGATCGATGCTCTCCTTGCCCGGCCTGTCAGTTTAGGTGGACGGCCATGTCTTGGTAGGTTTGCAGTTGTGCCATACTCTTTCCAGCTTCGGATGCTGGATTGAACAGTGCTCTGTGAGATGTTCAAAGCTTGGGATATTTTTTTATAACCTAACCCTGCTTTAAACTTCTCCACAACTTTATCCCTGACCTGTCTGGTGTGTTCCTTGGGCTTCATGATGCAGTTTGTTCACTAATGTTCTCCAACAAACCTCTGAGGCCTTCACAGAACAGCTGTGTTTATACTGAGATTAGATAACGCACAAGTGGACTCTATTTACTAATTAGGTGACTTCTGAAGGCAATTGGTTGCACTGGATTTTATTTAAGGGTATCAGAGTAAAGGGGGCTGAATACTTTTGCATGCCATACTTTTCAGTTTTTTATTTGTAAAAAAATTTCAAAACCATGTATCATTTTCCTTCCACTTCACAATTATGCACCACTTTGTGTTGGTCTATCACATAAAATCCCAATAAAATACATTTACGTTTGTGGTTGTAACATGACAAAATGTGGAAAAGTTCAAGGGGTATGAAAACTTTTGCAAGCCACTTTATATCGAGCTGACCATTTAACATTTTGTAAAAACAGGTCAAACGGTGAGCTTCACGTCTGTCTTGGAGAGGGTTCCGCCCCAGAGAATTCAGAAGTTTGGTAACACTCGCTTCTCTCTCATAGGTGGTAGTAACAAATCGAGCTGCCTGTCTTTGGACACGTTCGATGGAAGAAATATTTTTATTTGTGTATGGGTCCCATGCTGCAACTGCGTAGTCCAAATGAGGTCTAACGAGGGTGAAGGATAGCTTCTCCTTGACAGAAGTTGACCAATGATGAAAGTTGCGCCTCAGAAAATTTAGGACACCTGTTGCTTTCACCGTTGCATGATGTGTCTGACCATTCCAACACAGATCATTCTGCAATTTGATGCAAAGATACTTGGTTTGTATGGATTCTTCAAGGGTGGCACCAAGTATATTGTAAGATGTTTCGCCTGGATTCCTCTTTCTGGTGACACACATGATTTCACAGTTGGACGGGTTGAATTGCATGCCCCATTGTTGTGACCACTCAACCATTGTATCGAGATCCTTTTGGAGAGCATCTTCATCATCAGCTGACTTAATAGGACGGTACAGCAAACAATCATCAGCGAATAGCTTGGTCGTGCTTGCGACTTTTTCATGGATGTCATTTATGTAAAGCAAAAACAGATGTGGGCCAAGTACTGTGCCCTGAGGTGTGCCACTCAACACTGGATGCAAATTGGAGCTCTTTCCGTTCACGCACACATGCTGAAGGCATTATGTCAGGAAACTGGAAATCCATCGTTTCATGTAGGAACGAATACCATAGAAGTCAAGCTTCCGAAGCAGTCTCTGGTGTGGGATGACATCAAGTGCTTTAGAAAAGTCCAGCACTACTAAATCCGTGATGACGTTACCATCAAGATGCTTGGTCAGGTCATTTGTCGTCAGGTGAAAGGTCATTAACCTGGGAATATTGACACGGGTTCTTTCTCCAAAGATGTTGCCTGACCTACTGAGCATCTTCAGCATTTCTGGTTTTGATTCCAGTTTCTGCCGTATGTGGTGCTTCCTTGCTTTTAGCTCCCTGCTCTTGTATCCACCTTAAAATTGTTAAGGGGTTTAGTTCATACTGCCACACGTCCGTGCCCTTGCAGAATGTACCATTTCACACTTCTCTCAGATCAATTTCTTCTGCCACATTCACTTCAGCAGCCTAGCTCTGCCCTCAAGCTGTTACTATCTCACTCTTTTATATTTACTTTTGAGTTTGCTGTTTTTAAACTTTGTGAAATATGATCTGTGGAGCCAAGAGCAAGTTGTGATCATAGGTAACAATAAAAGAGGTAGCAGCTGGAGTAGCTCGGGTAGCCAGGCAGCATCTGTGGGGGGAAATGTACAGTTGATGCCTCGGGTTGTGAGCTCTCACTTCGACTGGGTGATCATTGTCACCGTTTCAAGTCTAGATCGTCAACCGAAGACTTCATCTGTCTCCCTCCACAGATGCCTCCTGACCTGCTGAGTTGCAGCTGCTCTCTGTTTATTACTAGATTACTACATCTGCAGTCTCTTGGGCCTCATAAGTCCTTGATCTGGAACGTTGCTCCATTTTTCTCTCCTCACAAATGCTGACCTAAGCATTTCTAGATTTTTTTTGCAGACTAGCTAAATTTATCTGTATTTTTTGCATCTTTTCAATGGGGAATAAAAATTACAACAGGATGTAAATCGGCTCCTCTCCAACGAAAAAGTGGTTTTGAACATATACCAGTACTGGCATAGCTACTTTTGTATCCTAATTCCAATTAAAAACAGAGAAAATCTTTTGCATGTCAAGATTTAATAATTTCTTGTAAATAAAAGTTAATTATACAAGCAGTTGTAAAATACGCAGCGAAAGGGGGCTGGAGTCAAGATATTCATTGTATCATTCCAATGTAGGGAGTGGCTGAAATGTTACGATAACATTGTTCCATTGCAAATATAATGACGTATACCTTTGTTGCTGCCACATCGACACAATTATGAACAGCTTTTTTTTAAGATCATGGGGTTTGGAGATTGGGTATTTGATCAATACGGATTTTAACACACATGTAGCTGGCTTTACCAATTGAAATTACTATGATCGTGCTTTCAATAAAGAATTGGATAGGCATTATAAAAAGATTGACTTACGAGGTTATCATAAATGAGTAAGGGTGTGACAGATTGTTTTATCAAATATCAGCAAATGGTCACTCTATACTATAACAATGCTTTGTGGGTTACTGTCACAAAGAACTGTGTGCGAGTATGTTTATATATGTATTACGTTTGCCTTCTTTTGATACACGTCGTACGGATTTATTTTGAAATTGTTATGTCAATTAGCCTTCTAATTATTTGCAATATAAACTTTTATTCTTGTATGTTCTACATAAATTGTGATCAAATGCGAGCATCATTTCACTTCTACCATTGGGAAGATGGTACTCCTACCATTCCTAAGAACGATGACCACCAGGTCCAAGAATAGCTCCTTCTCATCAACCTTCAGGTTTTTGAACACCACACAAAACTAACCTCAACAATAAACTATTCATTGCCTTTGGTTGTGGGTTAAGGACATTGTTTAAAAAAATAATGATATTGTGGTTATTAGTTTATTGTTTTTTTGTTTATATGTCATTTAGATATATATCATGTTTACAGACCTGTAATGCTGTTGCAAGAAATAATACTTTTGACAGGACAGTTAAATAACTTAAATTGCTTCCCTATTAACACGATTCCCAGTGCTGCCACAACCTCTCATTATTTTATGCACAAAGGTTTACCTGCTAAACTCTCTGATTGCTTCCCAGGGCATTCAACCTCACTCAGTTACTCTATCCAGGGTCCCAAAGGATACCTCGCCCACTCCTCCGCCTCCGCCGACCCACTGTTTGTTTCAGCTTCAAGTGCCAGCATCTGCAGGCTCACAGCCACACAGTGAGGAAACAGGCCCTATTGCCCACGTCGACGAACATGCCCCATCTACACTAGTCCCACCTAATTGCATTTGGCCCATACCCTTCTACACCTTTCCTATCCTTGTACCTGTCAAAATGTTTTTTAAATATGTGATAAGACCTGCTTCAACTACCTCCTCGGGCAGCTCGTTCCACATACCCACTTATGTAAAAAAAAGTCCCCCCTCCCTCCCTGGTCCCTATTACATCTTTCTCCCCTCACCTATGTCCTCTGTTCCTCGATTCCCTACTCTGTGAGTTTACCCGATCTATTGCCCCTCATGATTTTATACGACTGTATAAGATCACCCCTCATCCTCCTACACCCAGGGTATCAAGTCCTAGCCTGCTCATCCTCTCCCTATAGTTCAGGCCCTCGAGTCCTGGCAACATCTTCTCTGCACCCTTTCCAGTTTGACAACATCCTTCCTATTACAGGATGACCATAACTCAACGCAATACTCTAAAGAGAAGGAATGGGCGATGTTTCGGGTCGAGACCCTTCTTCAGTCGGGTCTGAAGAATGGTCTCCACATTCCTTCTCTCCAGAGATGCTGCCTGTCCGTCCCGCTGACCTACTCCAGCATTTTGTGTTTACCTTCAGTGTAAACCAGCATCTGCAGTTCCTTCCTACACAATACTCGCAATGTGGCCTCACCAATGTCTTGTACAACTGCAACATGACCTCCCGTGCCCTGTACGGTCAAAGACAACGGCTTGTTGAGTGAGCGCTGGCGGAGGCCGTGACCTGCAGAACGCCAGCGCCGTCGCCTCCACTCCTGACGTCGGTCTGAACGTCTCGGCGTCGCAGGCCCGCCCTCTGGCGGTCTGATTGACGGTGGGCGTCACCAATCGGATGGCCGGAGACAGCGGATACGAACAGTCGTTGTGTAAGGTTAGTTCTGATTGGCTGTTGGAGGGGAGAGGGCGGGGCGGGTCGGCGAGACCACCACCAATCAGATGCCCGGAAACAGGGGGACCCGACCAAAGATCCTATAACAAGCTCCGCTATAGGATCTTTGGACACCACCAATCGCATGTGTAAGGCCAGCTCTGATTAGTCGCTGGAGGGGAAGGGGCGTGGCTGGGAGCCGTCCGCCAATCAGATGCCCGGAAACAGATGGCCACGACCAATCACATGTGTAAGGCCCGCTCTGATTGGTCGCGAGAGGGGGCGGGACGGGGCGTGGAGCCCTCCACCAATCAGGTACTAGGAAGCAGGGGACGACCAATCGCATGTGTAAGGCCCGCTCGGATTGGTCGCCGGAGGGGAGGAGGCGGGGCGGTGACGTCGCGGCCACATCGGCTGAAGTGAAGTGAGACGAGCAGCGGGCGATGGAGCGGGGCGGCCCCGGGAGCGCTGTTGCTGAGGCGGAGTCAGGTACCGGGTGGGTCCCCCCTCACTCTCGTCGGCAGCTGGTGTTCAACCTGTTAACCTCGGGCTGTTTTACATCCGAGCCCCGGGCCAGCGGTCGCCGGCTGGACCGTTCGGGGCTGCGGCACCAAGCCCGCACTCCGCACCGGGGATTTGACCGGCGCTAGGCCGCTGCCCCGCCGTCCGGCTCCGGGCTGACCCGCGGGACCCGCCCCAACACGCCCGGCGGCGGCCGGTTGGTGCAGAACCTCTGGCCGCCGTCCAGTAAACGTCCTGCCCGCGCCTGTGCGCTTTCTCATTGGCCGGCCTCCCTGCCACTCACCGGGCTGTCAGCTGTAGTTCTCCTTTTAATGTTTTGTTTTGGTGACTTTTGGCAAAGAAATGTAAAGATTTTGAAACACTGCAAACCATGCACCCGCCACGTAACGATTTGTGTGAATACAGTGAAAGACCTGAACAGTTTATGATGACTTTTTATTTCAAAATAGACTTTATTCAAGTAATAAATATATACAATACAGGAACCGTGCAAAAAAAAATCATCCGACTTTCTCGGAGGCCATACAAACATTTAATACTGTTTACACACATTACCCAAATTTCACACATTTCTCACCACTCTTGCCACTCATGACTGAAAAGACACCTGATGCTCTTTCAATCCTGTGATGTTTGGAATGCATTAAAAACGCTGTGTCCGTTTTCCTGTCCTTATTTCTGGCTAAATGAATGTGCTTTTTTAAAATACCCATAATTAATATTAAACCAACAGTTTAATATTATTTAATTTACCTATGGAAATTTTACAGTGGATTGGAATGAAGATTATCTTTGCACAAGTTTTACCATGTTCTAAGAAAAGGTTGACTAATGGATTTTTATTGTGACTTTTATCCAATGTCCTTTAGGGACATTAAACTAATGCCATTCCTGCTGTGATCTATTGGTGATTCCTGCTGTATTGTGGTTCTCTCTTAGCTTCTTGTGAAATAGCCTTGCTTTTGCTCAGTTCTAATGCAAGGGTATGGCAATAAATGTCCCATGTCCCGATGATCTCAGCACAACCAATGACATTAATTAGTACTAATATTATAGGTTTTTTAAAATGTGGTGTGAGTACTTGATAAGGCTGTGGTTAGTGATAGATCTGTCAGATTTCAGAAGATGAATGCAGAAAATTGGAAAAACTAGAAAGATTACAATCATTTTGGACAGGAACATTTGTGCATTTGCTTTGTCTTTGCTTTTGGTGATTTGTGGGCATGATGCAAAGTGTGTAACTAAACATTTTCCCACATCTGCACTTGTTAAAGCCAACTCATTATGAAAATATCAACCCTGCCACTAATGGTGCATTTCACTTAAGCATCTGAACCTGGAAACAATTCTCTATTGCTTCTTCCAAGCCCCATGTGTAATCCTGTGGCCATAATACAGTTCACATTGGAACACAACTTAAAGAGCTCTTTGCCCCACTTTTTCCCCTCAAACCATTCAATTGATACCACCTGACTGAGTTATTTCAAGAATTCCCATTAGATTTGCTTTATGATCAGCCAAAAGTTGGGTAAGGCCCTGGTCATTCATCTTAGATACTTTTAAATTAATAAGTTTTCCCCTCTCTTCCTAGGAAAGACATAAAGTGCTGGAGTAACTCAGAGGGGTCAGCCAGCATCCTTAGAGAACATGGATAGGTGACTCATGGGGTTGGACTCTTTAGCCTGAAGAACTAGGCTACCGAGTTACTCCAGTATTTTGTGTCCTTTCTGGGTAAACCAGCATTTGCATTTCTTTGCCTCTTCCTCCTGAGTGGGTGATAATTGTAGTTTTCCAAACTAATGGTATATTAAAAGATATAGAAACAATGAACTCCAGATGCAGTTTGTCTTTTGTTTGGATCCAGATCTATTCATTTTGGCTCAACAAGGGGAGACTGACTGCCTTTCAGGCAACGTTTGAAAGAATTTTTATCAAGGAACCTCATTAAAACTGAAATCAGTGGGCATTAAGGGAAAAACACTGCAATCATACCTGGTATAAAGGAAGATGATTGTGATTGTTGGCGGTCAATCATCCTAGCCCCTAGACATCACTGCAGGTGTTCCTTAAAGTTGCATCCAAGGCCCAAACATTTTCAGCAATGACCATCGTTCCATCACAAGTATTGAAGTTGTCTGACGATTGGGGATAAAACTCAATTCCATTCAGATGAAGCAGTCCATTCTGCATACAGCAATAGACAATAGGTGCAGGAGTAGGCCATTTGACCCTTCAAGCCAGCAACGCCATTCAATGTGATCATGGCTGATCATCCCCAATCAGTACCTCATTCCTGCCTTCTCCCCATATCCCCTGACTCCGCTATCTTCATTAAAGCAAAACCTTCATTACATTGTCATGGGCTGATAAGTGACCAATAATACCAATAAATGCCACAAAAGAACCAAGCAATCTCCAATCTGCAACATGAGAGAACCTGATCAACCTCTGACATTCAACTGTATTATCATCACTTTGTTACTCACCATCTCAATCAACATCTTAAATATCACCATTGACCATAAACTCTTGGATAAAGCGGCCACTTGACTGGTATCACCTATTTCCGTGGGTGCAGTTTATATCATCTCTAAAAATCTCGCTCTGAGGAGTACCTTCAGCAACAGGTAGACAAAATGCTGGAGTAACTCAGCGGGCCAAGCAGCACCTCCTGCTGAGTTTTTCCAGCATTTTGTGCCTACCTTTGATTTAAACCAACACCTGCAGTTCTTTCCAAAACCTTCAGCAATAGACTGGTTCCACCAAGATGCAGTGCTGAACGCCACAGGAGATCCTTTTACCCTGTGGTTATCAAACTGTACAACTCCTCCCCCTTCGGTTAAGGTGTAGACTGACTCCCCCCCCCCCCCAACCCGGTCCTACACAATCTTTGCACATCCTCAATCCTTTCCACTCGTCACTTTAATTTCATGTTTTGTGTATTTTGTGTTATATAACTGTTGGCAGATCAATTTCCCTCCTCAGATAAATAAAGTTATATCATATAGCAAGGTTACACTGACTGCACTTCCAAATTTTGTCAAAGTGATTGTGTTTGCACGTTCTCCTTGTGACCAAATGGGTTTCTTCCCACATCCCAAAAACATGCGGGTTGTAGGTTAATTGGTCTGTAAATTTACCTCTTGCGTAGAGTAGATGCGAAAGTGAGATAACATGGAACTAATGTGAACAAATGATTGATGCTTGGACTCATTGGGCTCAAAGAGCCTCTTTCCATGCTGTATACCGTACTAAAGTTTTTAAAAACCCTGCGCTGCATTGCCTTGCTACTGCCCATCCTTTAACTTTTTTTCAGTTACACAAACATCCAAGGTTTCAAATGTTACCATTTGCACAATCACACTGTCAACTGCGTTACCAAGGTAGTCCATGATATCTGCTACTGAAGCCATAATTCTAGAATTTCCTCTTTAAACTTTGCACCTCACTTTCCCTCCTGTAATGAACTCCTCAAAACCCACCTCTCATTGCTCGGTTGCCGCCACTGCAAGGTTCTTTTGTGGCCCTCGTTTGATAATGCTCATTTCAATTACTTTTTTACTACGATAAAAAGTCCTTAATAAAATCAGCGTGATGTTTCTGATGTTAGACTAAATCAATGTTATGTAGGACTCCCATTCCTGAGACTTCAGCGTGTAATCTAGATTATTATAATGCTTGCCCAGTAAGACAGCTGCATTGTATGAAGTAAAAATAGAAGATGCCTGAAACACTCAGCAGGTCAGGCAGCATTTGGAGAAAAAATAAGTAGTTCTTATAAACGGTCCCAGAACTGAAGGATTGGCCGTTTCTTTTTCTGCAGCTGCTGAATGATTTTTGAGTTTTTTCAGCAATTTTCTGTTTTTATTCCAGATTTTGATGCTTGCACTTTTGACTTGCAAGTGAAATGTTTTATAGGTATTTTAAACCTCCGATGTGTCTTTTTGGATGGGACATCATAAGATGAATTAGATTAATGATTTAAAAATGTTTCTCTTATTCCCTCCCACACCACTTCCAAGGAATCATCGTCCTTGGGGTCCTTAAAATTGCAAGAGAAGCAGAAACATAAAGCGCCTGGCCATGTATAGTTGCTTTGAGATGAAACTTCCAGCTGTGCTAACCCTGTTTTTATTTTTTGAAGATCAGCAGGATTGTTTTTTTTCTGATCTATTGTTTTTTCCCCTGACAGGTGCTTATTACGATGCAATGGACATTTTCGCAATGGATTGTAAAGGCAAAAGTTGTTAAGAAGTAGAAAAGCCAAAACACCGTGCATTATATTATCAAGTACATTGGAAACACCTTGTAAGTGGAAACCCCAGTGTTTCAGATCAATTTAAAGAACTTTGTGTTTGAAGCAAACTTGCTTGTGGATGAATTGGAACTCCCCTCAAAAGGAAAAACACCTGGAACCATGTTTGCAAAGCTGAAAAAGAAGATCGCTGAAGATGCGGGTAACACCCCAAAGTCTGGTGTGGGTCGGATCCCAAGATCAGTCAGCAGAGACTCCATTACCTCAGCAGGAGCTGACTCGGGAGATGACATTGTATGTATGGTGATTTCTGTCAGTTCGTAAGTTATTTGATGTGTCCAGAGAATAAATCTGAGAAGCTTTATAAACAGAGTAATTTCGGCAGCCTGAATCTTAAAGTAGGTACGGGTCAGATGGACCTTCCCTGTGTATTAAGATCACACTTTCACCCAGCCACAAATCGCTTGGGTCTCTTTATGTCCAAGGTTTATCAATCTCCCTGATCGTTGTGCATCCACAGCCATCTGAGGAAATGAATTAAAGACCCGGGTTCAATCTTGACCTCGGGTGCTGTCTGTGTGGTTTTCCTTTACTGCTTGCCTGTTATTGCTATTGAAGCATACAAATGTGGTGTCCTTAACATGCTCTTTGAGGCATTTACTTCATATCTGCATAGCTTTCAATATTGGAGCTATTTGTATATGATCTTAATTTTAATCTTAATTTAAGGTGGTACAATTAGTAGAACTGCTGCCTCGTAGCGGCAGAAACCCATGTTCAATCCTGGCCTTGGGTGTTGTCTGTGTGTCAGTGTCAATGTGGGTTTCCTCCAGGTGCTTCGTTTCCTCCCACATCCCAAACACGTGCGGGTTGGCAGGTTAATTGGCTGCTGTGAACATAGTTCCTCGTGAACAGCTGGGTGGGAATCTTGGTGATGACAATGATATTAGTGTGAATAGATGGTTGATAGTCACCAAAGACTTTGGGGGCCAAAGGGCATGTTTCCATGCTGGATGTCTTCCATGACCTGCATGTAAGCTTGCAGAGTTGAAGCCCTTACCTTGGATCGAAAAGGGCTGTGTAATGTAAATAAACTGTATAATATGGAGTGTTGAAATCAAAGTAATATCTAATTCAGCATTCTCTGCTTACTCCCTTTACTCTTCCTGATGGTCACCCATCTACCTTTTGCCTATACCTTATGTGTGACCACCTCACCATAACTTCCTATCTACGAGGTTCTCATTCCTCTGGATAATCCTGAGGTTGTCCAGTCACAGCTCCAGTTCCCTCGCGTGGTCAGTCGGGAGCTGCAGCTGGAAGCACTAGAGGTATAGCCCTCACAGACACTGGAAATCTCCCTGACTTCCCACATCCTGCAGAAGTGTCCTAACCTACCATTGCTACTGCATTAAGACCAAGGAAGAGTTACCAACATGATGTAGAAGAGTTGAATGAGTGGATGTATTCATGGCAGATGCCTATGTGCAAAGTGGAAAGGAAAACCAGAAAGGTGGAGTATTGTTTAAATGTGAACAAAATAAGCTGATATCGTTGTAAGCCAGTCACTAAATGCCAACACTTGGGTGGGGCAAGCAGTTAACAGGGCATTTTTCCTGCTCTGCATTTTGCAACTCCCACCCTATTTTGTCATGGCTCTCACTCTACAACTGCTCATTAACCAATTAACCATCTTTATAGAGCACAAAGTGCTGGAGTAACTCAGCAGGTCAGGCAACATCTCTGGATTACATGGATAGGTGATGTTTCGGATCGGGACTGATTGTGGAGGGGAAGAGAATGCTGGAAAAAGGATGAGTGTGAGGTCAGGACAAACTCTTTGTTCCATCCCACCTCTTTTCTGCCTTTGTCCACTCATCTGCTAATCAAAAACACCCCTAACCTGTATCCAAATATCACGTGCCAGGTTTTGTCCCGCCCCACTTCTTTTCCACCCTTTTATTCCCCCACTGCAATCAATCCAAAGAGGAACCTGCCCAGAAACACGTTTGTCCATTCCCTCTACAAATACTTCCTGACCTGAGAAATGCTTTGTTATTAGGAAGCAATCAAATTAAACTTCATATGTAATGTTGTAATCAGCTTAGTTATTAGGCCATGATGATATTACAACTAGAATATTGTGGTAAGTTTTGGTCTGTCCCAAAATTAGATGTTGCTTTTGAGGGAGTGGAAGGAAGATTTGGCAGATTGGTGTTGAGGATAGAAAATGTATTATTTATTATAATGGGAGATAATGAGTTAGTGGTCTTCTATCCGACTTGGGTTTAGAAGAATGAACGCAGGCTTCCTCAAACCATAACCGGGGGGGGGGGGGGCGGGCTTGATAATAAGTATGGGAAGGATATTTGTCTGCCTGTCTGAGAGATGTACAACCTGGGGACATGGCCTCAAAATAACGAGCAAAGGGCCTGTCCCACTTAGCCGTCATTCGCGCGCTATTTACGCGACCTGCTAGCGTGTAGGTAACGCAGGACGGGCGCATGGAGTGGTGTGGAGGAGTGTGGACTTCGTCCTGCACTAAATCTTCGCGCGCCACCGGCCTGTCGCGTAACTGACGCCCAAAGTGGGACAGGCCTGGGGCTCACGGCCGTTGTGGATCCAGATCCGCCCCCACTCCTACTCCCAGAGCGGGACCAAGGCGATTGGAGATAGACACAAAATGCTGGAGTAACTCAGCGGGACCGGCAGCATCTCTGGAGAGAAGCAATGGGTGACGTTTTCGGGTCAAGACCCTTCTTCAGACTGAAGAAGTTTCTCGACCAGAAACATCATCCATTCTTTCTCTCCAGATATGCTGTGGGTCCCACTGAGTTACTCCTGCATTTTGTGTCTATCTTCAAATGACGTCACGCGCTCCAGACGGCTCTGCGGACGCATGATGACGCGCGCGACCCTCGCCGTCAGTCACTACTGGCCTGTCGTGCAAATGACGGCCAAGTGGGACAGGCCCTTAAGGCATGCAGAACCAATATAAGAGAATTCTTCATTCTAAAGGTGGAGAACCTATAGAAACATAGAACATAGGTGCAGGAGTAGGCTATTTCACCCTTTGTGCCAGCACTGCCATTCAGTGTGATCATGGCTGATCATCCATCAGTACCCTATTCAATACCCCATTCCTGCTTTCTCTCCATATCCCTTGATGCATATCTAACTATACCTATATATAACTCTCTCTTGAAAACATCCAGTGAATTGGCCTCCACTGCCCTCTGTGGCAGCAAATTCCACAGCTTCGCAACTCTCATGGTGAAAACGTTTTTCCTCATCTCACTCCTAAATGGCCTACCCCTTATTCTTAAACTGGCCCCTGGTTCTGAACTTCCCCAACATCGGGAACATTTATCCTGCATCTAGCCTGACCAATTCCGTAAGAATTTTATATGTTTCTATAAGATCTCCTCTCATCCTTCTAAATTCCAGTGATCCATTCTTTCATCATATTTTAGTCCCGCCATCCCAGGAATTTCATCTAGTGAACGCACGCTGCACTTCTTCAATAGCAAGACTGTCCTTCCTCAAATTAGGAGACCAAAACTGCATGCAATACTCCAGGTGTGGTCTCACCAGCGCCCTATACAACTGCAGTAGGACTTCCTTGCTCCAATATTCAAATTCTCTTGCTATGAAGGCCAACATGCCATTTGCTTTCTTCACTGCCTGCTGTACCTGCATGCTTACTTTCAGTGACTAATGTACAAGGACACCCAGGTCTCGTTGCACCTCCTCTTTTCCTAATCTGACACCATTCAGATAATAATCTGCCACCTTGTTCAAGCCACAAAAGTGGATAACCTCACATTTATCCACTTTATACTGCATCTGCCATGCATCTGCCCACCCACCCAACCTATCCATGTCACCCTGCAGCTTCATAATATCCTGCTCGCAGCTCGCACTCCCAGCTTTATGTCATCCACAAACTTCAACATTTAATGCCTTTGTCTAAATCGTTAACATATATAGTAAATAACTGGAGTCCCAGCACTGAGCCTTACGGCATTCCACTAGTCACTGCCTGCCATTCTGAAAAGGACCCGTTAATTCCTACTCTTTGCTTCCTGTCTGCCAACCAGGTCTCTATCCATGTCAATACCCTACCCCAATACCATGTGCTCTAATTTTGCACACTAATCTCTTGTGTGGGACCTTGTCAAAGGTGTTTTGAAAGTCCAGATACACCACATCCACTGGCTCTCCCTTATCTATTCTACTTGTAACATCCTCAAAAAATCCAGAAGTTTAGTCAAGAATGGTTTACTCTTCATAAATCCATGCTGACTTTAACCGATCCTGTCACTGCTTTCCAAACGTGCTGCTATTACATCTTTAATAATCGACTCGAGCATATTCCCCACTACTGGCTAACTGGTCTATAATTCCATATTTTCTCTCTCCCTCCTTTAAAAAAAAGTGGGGTTATCCACTTATTAGCTACCCTCCAGTCCACAGGAACTGATCCAGTCTATAGAGCATTGGAAAATGATCACCAATGCATTCACGATTTCTAGAGCCACCTTCTTTAGTACTCTGGGATGCAGACCATCAGGCCCTGGGAAGTTATCTGCATTCAGTCCCAACAGTTTACCTAACACCATTTCCTGACTAATATGGATTCCCTTAAGTTCCGCCCTCCCACAAGATCCTTGGTCCCCTAGTATTTCTAGTATTTCTGGGAGATTGTTTGTGTCTTCCTTAGTGAAGACAAAACCAAAGAACCTCAGCCTGAAGAAGGGTCTCGACCTGAAACGTCACACATTCCTTCTCTTCAGAGATGCTGCCTGTCCCGCTGAGTTACTCCAGCATTTTGTGATTATCTTTTAACCAAAGTACTTGGTTAACAGGTCTGCCATTTCCTTGCTTCCCATTATTAATTCACCTGTTTCTGATGTATGGGACCTACATTTGGCTTCACTAATCTTTTCTTCTTCACATGAAATATATAATATTCTTTACTCTTTTGCTGACACAGTAGTTCATTTCAATCAAAACCAAGATTGAATAATCTTTCGATTATATCGTTGAGGTGGCAGAGCAGGCTCAAGAGGCCAAACAGCATGTTAGATTTTACTTTAGACTTGGGAGCTGCCGTGTGGCAACGGGCCCTTCTGCCCACTGAGTCTGCGCCGACCAGCTATCACCCCGTCCCCTAGCATTATCCTACACACTAAGGACAGTTTGCGATTTTTACTGAAGCCAATTAACCTACAAACATGTACGTCTTTGGAGTGTGGGAGGAAACCGGCGCACTGAGAGAAAACCCACGCAGTCACGGGGAGAATGTTCAAACTCTGTCCAGACGGCACCCGTAATCAGGATCGACCCGAGTCAATGGTGCTGTGAGGCAGCAACTCTACCACTGCCCCACTGTATTGCCCTATCCTCTGTCTTATATTTTTAAAGTTATTTTTATCAATGATTCTAAAGTTAATTGATTGTTTTATTGTGCTCTAAGTAAGCATTGAATATGAAGAATATTAGTGTTTTAAAATGTTGTCTTAAAGGAGGCTTTCCTTTTCATGAGTGATCAAGAAATAAAAACTTTCCGTAGTTAACTGTATTTCACATGCCAGGAAACTGATCCTCGTGCTATGATTAGTATTCTGATTAGCAGGTTGCCAATCTCTAATTGAAGCAGGAAATGAATAAACATAATGATTAATTTAATTGACGCAAGACAAGTTTCATTAGACTTAATATTAGACATGATCAGCAACTTTGACTAATGTGTTTATTTACCAGTATTTAGATTTGCAAGTCTTCACTTAACGACTTAAAAAACATCTCTGATACTTTCCTTTAGCTTAAACGTAAATGAAAGAAACTGTGACTTTTTGTTGATATGCTGTTTCCGTATGAACTTTGAACACACATCTTTGGCTTTGTGCAAAGTGTGGCTTCTGTTTATTTGACGCACATGACTTCTCCATGCCAGCAAACTTTCCAGAGGCAAAGAATGTCAGAGAGTCTTATGTTTGGCTTTGATTTTATTTAATTATACAAAATGCTTACTTTCAGAATGCAGTAGGGAAACTCCTGTGTTGCTGCTTGGTGTAAATCACGACGTGATGTTTTGTCGAGTCAGGAGCATTTGTCAAACATGGTTCCCCTTTCATAAATCTATGCTGACTCAGTTAAATATTTATCCCAAGTACCCTCTACCACATTGATAATAATGTGTCCTCTGAGAAGACAGACACGCGTCTATTTTTAAATTTCTTTGCCATTTATTTATTCCTGAATATAGTTTCATCTGTCCTTGTCCAGTTGGAATATTTTGGAGGACCAAGTAACCAAGAACCAAGAAGGAATACACATTAACATTATCTAATCTTTTCCTTGTCACACATCTACGGAAACCTGCCTTTATGTTCCTTCCCAGCTTACTCTTTATCAATGCCATTGGCCCTCCTTTCCTGAATTCGACTTTAACCATTCTTCAGGCGTACTCCTTTTTTGGTCATATTACTTGCCTTCCCTGTAATTTAATACGATAGTTAACTTTTCTTGATAGCCTCAGCTGAATAGTTTTTTTCTTTTTTTTATGCTCTCACATGCTGAAAGCATATATGCGAAAGGGAAGTGATTAAAATTGGGGGTCTGTTCAGGACTGGAAGAGCGTGAATACCTCAGTGTTGTGGGGCTGCAGAAGACTACAGAGGTAGAGCAGGGGACAGAGTTGGCTGGTTTTGGAAACAGATGATACAAATTTCAAAAAGGCACATCTTAGAGCTTGTGCAATTGAGTGAACAAAATGTGATAAATAATTGTACATAATACTTTATTTATTTTATTCATATGCCAAATAAATGCCGTTTTTGTTTTCCGAAACTGATATTTCTTTATTCCCCCTCCCTCTAAATTCTAAATTTACCTGTTACACTTTTCTGCCTGATTGTTATCTATAATACTAAAAGTGAACATGAGAGTTGACTTTAAAAAATGGGGTTTTAACATAGCATTAAAAATTGATGGTCTTGCGTGGACTCGGTGGGCCGAAGGTCATGTTTCCACCTTGTATCTCTAAACTAAGCTAAACCTCAAAACTCATATGAAACTGATTCAGTTAAGATGTAGATTTGGGTAAACCAGTGACTGTAGGAAACCCGATGTTGAGTTCCATGGAGCTGTTGCCATGTTGACATTTGCCAAAGTACTACTGAGTTATCACACAGATCGTTGTTTCCAACAAACGTCACATGGGTTGCAAAAATATTCTCAGAGAAACTGTATTAAGAAGGATTAAAACTGTAATCAGCAATTTAAAACATCCCCCCTCTTTTTCTTGTTAGGCCTCTGACAGCAGTTGTTCTCGAGAAGATTTGTTGTCTCAGCTGCTAAGACGAAATGACCAAGTTCGGAAACTGGAAGTCAAGCTGTCAGGTAACTACTTGGAACTGTAAGGGCAATTTGCGTGTTGGCTTCACCATTGCATTTTATTTTTTGACTTAAAATTTCTCCTGCAAGAGAATTTACAAATGCAGGATGCTTAGGTAGACATAGGGTTTGATTTTTGGTTATCGCTGATTATTGAAAACAACACAGTAGAATGATTTTAACATCATTAAGTACCTGTTAACTTTATAGTTTATATTATCCACACATTTTTACTGAAGAATTGTGCTTTGAAAAGCAAATTCTTGTTTGTGTAGACTGCTGACTGATTGAATGTGTTTGTGATTATGTCATAGCATTAACTAGTTAGTGGCAGGAAAGATTAACATGTGGCAGGGCGGAAACACAGAATAGCATAAACATAGGTAGTAGACCACTTTGAATGTACAGGTTTTATGATTTGTTATTCGTTACTAGTATTGTGGTTATTAATTTATTGTATTTTTGTTTATTATGTATTTTCTTTGTGTATTGTGTTTATGGGCCTGTTGTGTTCTGTGGGTAAGAATGTAATTGCTCCGGTCAGTACATATGACAATTAATAATGCTTAGAGGGATATTGCCCAAACGCAGTCAGGTGGGACTAGTGAATATGGGGCATCTTGGACGGCTTAGGCAAGTTGAGCCGAAGGGCCTGTTTCCGTGGTGTATGACTCTATGATGTATACTTTTATGTATAGAATTTTTTTAAATAACTAAAAATATCTGATCTTGCCAAACAAAGTGAGGAATCTAGCTGATGGATAGTTGGTGGTTCCATAGAGAACTGTAGGCTGCCAGCCATTTGAAATTTGGCTCATGTTGGACTTCAGCACATTTAACTAAATGTGGAATCCCACGATCTCCTGCTGTGTGTGTGGACTCACCAGTGAGATTAGCGGCAGAAGCTTGTTGTGCTGGAGAGAGGGGCCTGATGCACTGCTCACTGATGCCTGGCTGGCAAACATATAACAACCTTAGGGCTAAGGCGTGATCGCATGGAGGTATATGAAATCCTGACGGGAAGGCACAGTGGCAGAGTTGCTGCCTTACAGCGCTTGCAGCACGACAGTTCGATCCCGACTACGGGTGCTGTCTGTACAGAGTTTGTACGTTCTCTCCATGACCGCGTGGTTTTCCACCGAGATCTTCGGTTTCCTCCGACACTCCGAAGACGTACAGGTTTATAGGTTAATTGGCTTGGTAAATGTAAAAATTGTCCCTAGTGTCTGTAAGATAATGTCAATATGTGGGGATCGCTGGTTGGCGTGGACTCTGTGGGCCGAAGGGCCTGTTTCCGCGCTGTATCTCTAAAACTAAAACTAAATAGAGTGAATTCACGGAGTCTTTTACCCTGGGTGGAATCAGATTCTTGAGACACAGGTTTAAGGTGAGAAAGGAAAGATCTAATAGGAACCTGAGAGGCAAGTTGTAAACTCAGAGGATGGTGCATATATGGAATGAGCTGCCTGAGGAGGCAGTTGAGGCAGATACAATAACAATGTTTAAAAGACACTTGGACATGTACATGGAATGGAAAGGTTTAAAGGGATATAGGCCAAATGGGACTAGCTTAGATGGGGCATCTTGATCAGCACGGATGAGTTGGGCTGAAGGGCCAGTTTCTTTGCTGTCTGACTCTATGACCTCATTCTTTTAGATGGGCCTATTGATTGTACAGGTAAAAAAGCTTCTTTGGCTTATTTTTCCTAATTATTTTCCCTGAGGCTTATTCCCTTCTCTGAGCCCACCCTGCTTGGTGGGACACTGGTTAGGTCAGCATGTTTGGTCCTCCAGATAAGGTTGATCCTGCAGGCTAAGAGTCTTGGTGGCAGGTCGGGTCAAACAGGATACAGCGCTCTGATGCTGGCCTTGAAATTGAACCAAAATTAAAAACTGAAAAAGTCAAGCCCAATTTGTAGCTAATTTTAAAAACAATTCCCGATACTGTACGTCCTTGTAGCATATTGTCTAACAGGGAGAATCACATTAACCATGTAATTCTTTGTTTTATGGATGTTTAATTTGTGATGCTTTGCTGTTTGCGGTTGACTTTTTGGAATACCTGTCCCAGTTTCCAAAGCTATTTTCACTACAAAAAGTAATGTGCCACTCTCAATGCACAGGAGTACACCGAGTTAAAACTCCCACGATGCATTTTGCACAGGCTCTTCAATTTACAAAACGTCTACTTCAAGTTCTGGTTGGAAGAAGGGTTTCGGCCCAAAACTTTGTCTATTTGCTTCGCTTGATAGATGCTGCCGCACCCGCTGAGTTTCTCCAGCATTTTTGTCCACTTCAAGTATTTTCCAGGAATGTTTATCAAGCAAATATTTCTAGATTTGTTTTCATTGGTTTTGAAAAATCTGTGACAATGAGAGATTGAGGACTTCTATTCTGTCTTTTATGCAGCTATCTGTTTGTTGTGTCCATTGTAATAGATGTGACCAAAGATGGTTAATATTCTTATGTACATTATTGTGCCATGTTGCTATATTTGGTCACTGTGATCACAGTTGTGATTGTGGATTACTGTATATTGGATTGTGCTATGTTTTGCAGCGAGGGTTTGTGGATGTTCAATAAATGCCTGTGGAACTTTCCATTTAATGGATAGAATATCCTTTGCAAGCTCATGTTTCTGCCAGCTATCTTCAGAGTGGTATTATAGATTTGAATACATTTGAAAAAAGGTGTATAGTTTTGAATAAAACCTGATTTGTTTAATAACTATATTATTAACATAATTGGTTTACGATCGTTTAAGTGAGAACTCGAGAGTCATAGGTTTGTGCCTCTGAAGAGTATTCACCACGGAAAGGTAAATTTAGAGGAGATGGTAGAGGAAGGAACAGTAATAATGTTTTTTTTTAAACTTATGGACGAGTATATGGATAGTAGCCAAACAAATTAGATTAATTTAGATGGGCGTCTTAGTCGACATGTTGAACCGAAGGGCCTGTTTCTGTTCCGTAAAACGATTAAATTAGATCAGCAAATCTTGGATATTCTGTTGTTGGTGCTAATTGACATTAAATTAGTGGCATGCTCCATATATTCCTGCTTAGCTTATGTTCTCTGTTGTACTTTAAAACTTAAAATGTTGCTTACTGTGTGTGTTATTTGTATTTAGCTTAATATTGCAGATGCAAAACAAGTCCCTTTTTTTTTAAATGAGATTTTCAGGCATGGTTGTGCATGCTGATAAAGAATAGGAACAGGTTTGAGATCAAGTGAATTAGCGTGTCTTTTTATGGCTGAGGGTAAACTATTGTCTCTGAGCTTTGTAAATAGAGAGAAGTTGATATTGTGAAAAGCAAGTGAGAACCGGGATTATATTACATGTTGTTCATTATATATGAAGGAAATCTGATAAATGATTCACACCAAAACAGTGAGGTAATTGTGATTCACCTTGTGTATAATAAAATGGATTATTTGTGTTGTATCAAATAATCGGTGGTAATACTATACATTATTGCTATTTCATTTTACTTCGGAGTCACGTGAGTGACTACGTGAAGACCCCGCCAGCACGCATGCGCGACATATCGTCTACCGCATTGCTGATCGACTGGGTGTGGAAGCGCTGCTCCGACAGCGGTGAGTTTGAAACCTGAAGGTAAGTGTTTCAACTTAACTCCAGGTCTGTTTTTCTCCTTGCAGGAAGCTCTGTGCATAGAGTTCCTGCTGGAGATATTGCGTTCCCCTACACCGCGGGGAAATCCCAGCTGCGAGAATCGTGGGGATGCCCGGCTGGAGGGGGAACCCCACCACAGACTTCGCGGGGAATCCCGTCTCCAGGGACCGTGAGGGAATCCCGGCTGTGGTAAACCGCGGAATGGATTCCGCGGGGAACCCGGGACAACAAGAGAATCAAGCCGCGAGGTGAACCCGACTCGGGGAAAACCCGGCCGCGAGGACTGCGGGAAGATTCTGGCCGCAGGGTAAACCTGGCCGCGGGAACCGCGGGAAGATTCTCCACGGGACGAACCCGGCTCGGAGACCACGGGATGAACCCGGCTCTGGGAAACCTGACCGCGGGAAGATTCTCCACGGGACGAACCCGGCTCGGGGGAAATCCGGCCGCAGGGACCGTGGGGAGAAGCCTAACTGCGGGGTGAACCTGGCTCAGGGGAAAACCCGGCTGTGAGGACCGCAGGAAGACTACCACGGGATGAACCCGGCTCTGGGAAACTCGGCTGCGGGGACCGCGGGAAGACTACCACAGGATGAACCTGGCTGCGGGGACCGCGGGAAGACTACCACGGGGTGAACCCGGCTCTGGGAAACTCGGCTGCGGGGACCGCGGGAAGACTACCACAGGATGAACCTGGCTGCGGGGACCGCGGGAAGACTGCCACGGGATGAACCCGGCTGCGGGGACCGCGGGATGAACCTGGCTCGGGGAAACCCAGCCGCAGAGACCGCGTGAAGACACGGCTGCGGACCGCAGAAGCGCGGATAGCCGGCGGTATTTTTCAGACTCCAGCGGCCCAGAGAGGTTCAATGGAGTGTGAAAGGCCTGGGCAGGCCAGGAGGGTCCCCTCCAACATGGGTACGTCCTCGGCCGTTTACCCATGTGGAGCATGGATAGCATCAGAGAGCGCTCATCCCACTATTGCTCCCTCCTGATATGGTCCGTGTATGGCATATCAGTAGTGATATACCGCCTACGGTAAGCCCAGAGACCTGCAGTGTCCGGGCTGCATATATACCACCGGCGGATGAGCCCGTAGACTTGGAGGGTCCAGGCTCTAAGATTACTGCCTGCGGAGGAATTTCCCGCCGGCAGGTAACCTCGGAGATCAGCATGGGTCCGGGCTGGAAGGTACACCGCCTACGTATTCCGCATGGAGAGGAAGACTCGGAAGTATGTCCAGGGAACATACTGGAGTACAAACGTAAGGTTCCAGAAATTCTGGCGTGGCATCAAGACCTTCGCGAAATGTAGCCTGAAGGCTAGAGTTCCCTCGTGAAGGAACAGCCGCCTCACGCCACATCACAGGTGCCGGCGGTGGAAAACTATACACCTGCAAAATTGTCCCTGAAAGGACCAACAGTGAACAGCGCTATATGGGGGTACAATGCACTTCAAAATGAACTGCTTCCAGAAGAACGCCATCGGACCTGCCTTAAATTTTCGAATCTGGAGGTTCAAGTGAGGCCAGCAATGTCTTGCCACCGAATCCTCTCTTCAGGGACCTGCACAAACAGGTCAGACCCGGATGAAGAATTAAAGCTGTACGGATTATCAAGGTACCACGCCAACACACCCCACGCCTCTATCGGCAGCAAGCTTTTCACTGAAGCTGGTGGCAGCTTCAAAACTGGGTGCTGGCATTTCAGGCCAAGGCCAATTCCTCAGGGAATTGGGTCCACACACCCCAGCAATCCTACTCTCCAAATCTGGGACGGAATTAGAACCCGCGCCAGGGGCCTTTGGGCTTACCACAAGACCACCAATAACCATGAAGGTAGGTGGGTCTGGTTCTTTCCGAAAAATGAGGTATGTGGACCATTTACAAGATGGTAAATTTACACTTGTTTATGCAAGAGGGGTAGCCTTTAGAGACAGGCCGTAGTTGTGGGCCGCCCATTGTCACTATGAAAGATACTGGTTTCAGCTCGCGCATGCAGTATAGACTTCTTTGAATAGAAAACTTCATTACTGTCTAACAACAGGGGAACAGTTTCCACTGGGCTCACCTAAGATATTATGTTATGGGCTATCTGGATGATGTTCTAAAACACAGTATTTTGCCAAAGATACACGTGTATAGTGACAATAAAAGGCATTCTGATTCTGATTCTGAAATCAGCCGTATCAGCCACAAACCATTCTGCAGAAATTGGATTCTCATCCATCCAGTAAATTTAAGTTGATACCAACTGAAATTATTAAATTGTCCGGGATTGGCAATATATTGGTCAGCTGTGCTATTGCGCCTTCTTCACCATCAGAGCTCTACGGCGTGCAAAGCAGCAAGCTCACAGGCTATTCCCAGCTGAAACTATCAAAGTCACCATGGTGGACAAACAGTATTCAGCATTGCCCCACTAACCTTCATCAGTACTCGTCAGTTTATTACTAACTGATGCTATGCTTAAAGAAGGATAATTACTATATATCATCTTTAGTATGGAGGCGGATGGGGTTTGCATGAGTTACCAATTATTCAGTTATATGGTATCAACTGCCTATTCACATAAGGTGCATTCTGTGAATAAAGGTTTGTGCGAATATGCATATCTTCATGCTCAAGTCTAACTTGATATACTCTGGTGCTATTATATGTAAATCACATGGGTGCAATCAAGTCAAAGTATCCGGTAATAGTTTACCTAACTTAATTGGCATTGGCGCATCAGCAGGAAAACGAGAATGGATGTGGAATCGCAAGGATTCAAGGAGATTAAGGCTCGATGAATACACCTAAAGATCAAAATGTTGCATCCAGGCTCAAACAACAGTTGCAAAATACGTGGCGTATCAGTGGCGATGGATGCATTCTTGCTACACTGAGGAAGTATGTTTATTGTGTCCCTCCATTTTACCTTACCAGACGGGTCTTGCAAATTCAGCATTTCCCGCTTCAGGCATTTTCGGAGTGCCTGACTGGCCAATGCAGCCATGATTCCCACTGATGTTGGGAATGATGATAGAACCTTATATGGATTCCAGGCACTAAATGGCTGGTTAGCCGTGACCGGGGAACCATCCTCTGCATACATTGACTTGCAGACTGGGCAGACCACTTCCTGCGGCTTAGAATTGTCAAACCAAACTATGGACGTGCTCACTGCAATTGCAGGGATAGCACCAAACAAACAGTCACCTTCTGTTATCGAGATTATGAAGGGTATCTTCAACTCCACACCCCCCTAGGCCAGGTACGCTGAGATATGGGATGTTAACATTGGACCATTCCTGCCCTTGGCTCACTAAACGAAGTGGTTATGCTCATAACGCTGAGTCAGCACAACGGGTCCAGTTTGCATAGCTGTGACTGGACATGATGATTATTCTGCAGGGAATTCCATTTATGTTATCACGTAATCAGCAGAAATCACCAGGGACATTAGGTCTCATACTAGAATTGCATATCCCATGGACCTTCGGTTGTATGTGGCCACACATCTACACCAGTATGTTAAGGTCACTAGAGCCTTAGGGACTGAACTAGCAATGATTGTTAGTCACATGAAGCCCCACTAGAGAATCACTACAGACCATCGGCCGGTGGTTAATATGGGTTCTGGGATTCAGGAGTGAACACTGACATACAAGTCTCACTCCACCCAGGCTGCAACTATTTCAGCAGCAGGAGATGGACATTCACGGGACCACATACTAGCGGCTGCAGGATGGTCGAATGAACGATTCCAAACATTAGAAATACCCTTGCCAGACCAGGGGTATTTGCCGACTCTTTTTAGGTCTGTGTTATAGTCCTCCCGGTTGGAGGAGGTACTATTATCACTATGTGTACATTAATAGCATCAACATATCTATACCTATGTCATGTCTGAATGCATTATTAAAATTAGCTCTTTTCTGATGCAGTGTGTGATGCATGGACTCATCCACGGCATGAAATCACAGAGCTTTGAAATCTTCACGCAGTCACTCGCGTGACTCCGAAATAAAATAGTGAGATTAAACGAGAACTTACCAGCTTGAAGTTTGATCCTTATTTTATGAGGAGATACGATGAGGGATTACGTGCCCTCCGCTCCCAACCCTCTACATAAGGATCAACTGGTAGTTTAGTTCTCTTATCTTACTATACATTCAGTCAACTTCTGTGTTCTGTGATTTCACACCGCTGCTTTGAAGAATGTCGCGCATGCAAGCGTGCGGAGCCTTCACGTAATCCCTCATCGTAACTCCTCATAAAATAAGGATCAAACTTCAAACTGGTAAGTTCTCGTTTAATCTTACTATTAATGTACCAGATATCGTCAAGTGCCTTGAGAGATTCTAAATCATAAAGAGATTTTGAATTGTCTTACATATACCATTTGGTTTCACAAAAGGACACAAATTGCTCAAGTAACTCAACAGACCAGGCAGCATCCAGGAGAACATGAATAGACGATGTTTCGGGTTGTGACCCTTTATCAGATGTATTGTGGGGTGGAAGGAAAAAGCTGGAAAAGGGGAGAGGCAGGGCAACGCATGGCAGGCAATAGGTCAACAGAGGCAACGTTTTGTTGAAAAGCAGATGGCAGGAAAAAAGGCCATGTACAAGAACTGAAGATGTGAGACATGTTTGAAGGGTTATGGATTGTGAAGCCAGAGGGAGGGAAGTAGCAGGAAATGGTGGGGGAGGGTTCGCTGTAACAGAACAATGCTTTGGATCGTTTGACTTGCAAATAACCCACCATTCATCTCACAGTAACGCTGCAGGGGCATCACTCGACAATCCCTTGACAAACCCCTGAAGGAACGCAGCAAACTGTCTGAGTGGCGAAACTCGCACCACCCTGTTTTGGGCATGGCTGGCTTTCGCGTGCGCCAATTGCATCAGATTTAGAGACACTAAGATTCCCAAACAATGTTTCAACTTCACGGTGCCTGATAGCTAATTTCATGAATTAATTAATTAATGATATTTTATCGTCACATGCACTGGGGTGGGAGATTATAACCTTCACGTGGTCCGCCCTGTTTCGACGAATGCAATCAACCTGGCTTGAACAATCAAGTAAGATCAAATAGAACAAGTTGTCCTACAACTTTAGGCTGTGCACGCCATACGCAAGAAGAAGAAGTCGCATGTACCTCGGGTACCTCGGTACGGTGAATTGCTTTGTTTTACATACAACCTAGGCAGTACACAAGTGACGCCGCAAAGTGTTTGCGCCGACAAAGTTACAAAAGTACCCAACAATCCTATCTACTTCCTGCTGTTGCACATGCCAACTCTCCCACTCATCTCCCCCCCCCAAACCCACCATTTCCCCCCTTGATCTCAGCGGCCCGCCATCAGGTCCCCCCTTATTATTTTAAATAATCATTTATGTTTTTATGATTATTGAGAAATACCAATTCCGTTAATAACTCAATGAATTCACCCGAGCTCCACTGATAACGGAGAAGCAATGGCGCTGATATGCTGGGTGCGTGAATTGACTTGGGTTTCCACTCTCGCCCTGCAGTGCCTGCAATGCCTGCAATGCCTTATAGTGACAGAAATAATGTTGCATTCCTTTCAATCATAGCAACATGTAAACAAAAATATGGTCTTTAATGTAAAATAGAATACATCTAGATGAACAGTAGGACAGTACAGGAACAGGTGAAAAAAAAGAAGGGATAGAGGATTTTTACCGAACAGGCCTTTCAGCCACTAAATCAAGGACAACCATTTGTTCTGGTCTGACATGAACTCTATTTTATTCTCCCATTGATTCCCCCAGATTCTACCACTTCCTTAAACACCTGGGGAAATTTACAATGGCCAATTAAATTTCTGCATGGTTTTGAGATGCAGGAAGAAACCATACCAGCCTGAGAAAAAACATTAGAGACATCAGCCAAACCTTAGGCTAACCATTAACAACTGATTGGAACATCATTAAGAAGAAAGAGAGGACTGGTGAGCTTACTAATCGCCAAGGGACTGGCAGACCAAGGAAGATCTCCACAGCTGATGACAGAAGAATTCTCTCCATAATAAAGAAAAATCCCCCAAACACCTGTCCAACAGATCAGAAATGCTCTTCATGAGTCAGGTGTAGATTTGTCAATGACCACAGAAGACTTTATGAACAGAAATACAGAGGCTATACTGCAATATGCAAACCACTGGTTAGCCGCAGAAATAGGATGGCCAGGTTACAGTTTGCCAAGAAGAACTTAAAAGAGCAACCACAGCTCTGGAAAAAGGTCTTGTGGACGGATGAGACCAAGATTAACTTATATCAGACCGATGACAAGAACACAGTATGCAGGAGAGAAGGAACTGCCCAGGATCCAAAGCATACCACCTCATCTGTGAAGCACGGTGGTGGGGGTGTTATGGCCTGGGCATGTATGGCAGCTGAAGGTACTGGCTCACTTATCTTCATTGATGATACAACTGCTGATGGTAGTAGCATAATAAATTCTGAAGTGTATAGACACCTCCTATCTGCTCAAGTTCAAACAAATGCCTCAAAACTCATTGGCCGGTGGTTCATTCTACAGCAAGACAATGATCCCAAACATACTGCTAAAGCAACAAAGGAGTTTTTCAAAGCTAAAAAATTGTCAATTCTTGAGTGACCAAGTCAATCCCCCGATCTGAACCCAATTGAGCATGCCTTTTATATGCTGAAGATAAAACTGAAGGGTGCTAGTCCCCAAAACAAGCAAAACAAACAGGCTGCAATACAGGCCTGGCAGAGCATCACCAGATAAGATACCCAGCTACTGGTGATGTCCATGAATCACAGAATTCAAGTAGTCATTGCATGCAATGGATATGCAATAAAATACTAAACATGACTACTTTCATGTGCATGACATTGCTGTGTCCCAAACATTATGGTGCCATGAAATGGGGGGGGCTATGTATAAACACTGCTGAGTGACATTTCTACATGGTGAAACCAAAATATATTAAATGACCTTTATTAAAATCTGACAATGTGCACTTTAACCACATGTGATTTTTTTTTTCTATTACAAATCTCAAATTGTGGAATACAGAGGCAAATAAATAAATGATGGGTCTTTGTCCCAAACATTATGGAGGGCACTGCGAGGTGTCAAATGAGTAGCCAGTGACAGTGAGCAAGGGCATCATATGCAAAAGGCAGGTGGTGCAAATTCACCCACCAGAGCTTTGGGTTATTTGAAGTTTATGAATTACGAAAGAGGACATAACAATTGTTTCAACTTGAAGGTAGACACAAAATGCTGGAGTAACTCAGCGGGACAGGCAGCATCTCTGGAGAGAAGGAATGGCTGACGTTTCGGGTCAAGACCCTTCTTCAGACTTTGTTTCAATTTTCCTGGTTTAACAAACAGCAAAGGAATCTGCCATTCTCTGTTCTGAGATTTTTAGGTTGACCCAAATCTCTGCTCCCACCCAGATTCCTAACTTCTTCATGTATAGAAAATAGCATTTTAACACCATGAATGTTTATTATATGGATTTTATATGTTTGAACTTTATGATACACGGGTTAATTTTGTTTGTACTCTATTTGAAAGTTAGTAGTAAATTCATTCAGCTACTCTGTGCAAGAGTATGATGCATATTTGCATTTAAAGTGGTTATTAGCTCTGCTGTTCAATACAAGACGATTCAAGTGCGGTCAGAAAGGATTTGTTTGCATATACCATTATGGAAAACTGCAGCGCGCCAAAAGGGCTATTTAGATGCGTCAATTTAAAATCTCAGCATAGATTTTTGTTAAGGTGTTAATGATTATGTTGCCATGGTGGGTAAATGGAGATACAGATCAATCATAGTCCAAATGATCTAAATAAATGTAATGAACGTGACAATAATAAAATAATACCAATGAATGGTGAAATAAGCTCAAGTGGCTGGATTGCTGCCTCCTGTTTAGATGTGTTGTTCACACGTCATACTCACTGCAGTTGGCTCCTGATCTGACAAAAACTCTTATTGAGTATTTCCATGTGTGTGTTCAAATCTCTGCATGTCCTTGACTCATGCCCTCACTGTAGCCTCCGCCAGCACTACAACAGTCTGAGTTCCATGTTCCTAGACGAGCGTTTGCTTAATAGCTCTATTGAACTTGCCCAGTTGGATTCCAGCCAGTGAAAAGAGTTCAGTGTGTTTCTCTTCACATGAACCTGTCTCCCAGCCAATCTGTTGTGGCAGTGAAGCAGCTGTAGTTCTTCAGTGCTCATTTGTTGATTTGGATATTTGGTCACTTGCTTTTGTATATCTGAATTAATATCGTCAATGCGTTACCACAGAAATGTTGCAACATAGAGTCGTCAATAATAAATACGAGCAGTTCCATAGCAAGCAGCAGCATTTGATGGCCACAAGTAGAAAGATTTGGTGTTGGCTAGCTGGCACAGGCTTCCTCAGCAACTTTGTTGGACAAGTTTGTTCTGGTGAATCTGACCCAATTATATTTAATCGGAACAAGTGTGAGGCGTTGCACTTTAGGAGGTCAAGTGTAAATGGAAAATATGCAATTAATGGCATGACCCTTAACAGCATTCATTTACAGATGGATCTTGGGGTCCACCAGTCCCTGACAGTGACATCACAAGCTGAGTGGTGAAAAAGACATATGATATGCTTGCTTTCATAGGTTGGGCCATTGATCATGGGAGTCAGGAAGTAACAATATGGTTTTATAGGACTTTGGTTTGGTCCCATATGGAGTATTGCATACAGTTCTGGTTGCCTCATTATAGGAAGAATGTGGAGGCTTTGGAAGGAGTGCAGAGGAGGTTTACTAGAGTGATGCCTAGATTAGGGGTATAGGCTCCTTAGTTGGACAAACTTGGATTGTTTTCTCTGAAACGTCGTAGGATGAGGGGAGACCTGATAGAATTATGAGAGCAATAGATAGGGTGGACAGTCAGAATATTTTTCCCACGATGGAAAAATCAAATACTAGAGGGCATTGCTTTAAAGTGAGAAGGGCAAGGAGATGTTTAAAGGAGATGTGTGGGCAAGTTTTAGACAGAGGGTGGTGAATGCCTGGAATGTGCTGCCAGGGATAGTGGTTGAGGCAAACATAATAGTGGCATTTACGAAACTTTTGGATGAGCACATGGATATGCAGGGCGTGGAAGGATATGGATTATGTGCAGGTGTCTAATTGCTGGCCTTGGCATCATGTTTGGCACAGATACTGTGGACCATTGGGCCTGTTCATATGCTGTACTATTCTATGTTCTATGAAAAAGAACAACATCAGTAGTCTTGGTCTTCCAGGTCCCAAAGTTGGAAGTGCAGAGCAATGAAGAACCCGGGCAGTGGCCGTGTGCAGGTGCCCACTCGGCAAACTCCATGCCAATGCTCCCAACTCTGGGTGCTGATGCTGAGGAAGGTCTTTGTGAATGACCTTGCTTCAAGTGCCTTGTTGTCTTGTTCAAGTGCTTTGTACCCATTTATCTCGCCATTTGAAAAAGATACGTCTTGTCTAGTAATTGACACAATTATGCTTTGTTCAGAGCTAATGAAAAAGCAGTAAGATTATTACAACCATTAAGTTGCTCGAGAGGAAGGCAAGGTTATCTTGGCTAGATTAGTTTAATTTAGTTTAGAGATACTACGCAGATACAGGTCCTTTGGTCCACCAAGTCCGTGCTGACCAGCGATCCCCGTTACACTAGCACACACTACACACGAAGGACAATTTAAATTTTTTATCAAAGCCAATTAACCTACAAATCTGTACGTCTTTAGAGTGTGGGCGGAAACCAAAGCACCCTGGGGAAAACCCACGTGATCACGGGGAGAACGTACAAACTACGTGTAGACAGCCCCCGTAGTCGGGATCGACCTCGGGTCTCTGCCACTGTAAGGCAGCAACTCTACAGCTGCGCTACCACGCCGCCTGATTCTTCTTCATAAATGGGAGCATGGGAGGGAGGAGGTAGTGGTTGGAATTATATGTGGCACAAAGGATGATGGTAGTGATTGTTGGAGAATAATATAGCCCCAGAACATTGAAGCAGAATCCTAGGCCAACAGTGTTCAGGTGTGTCGTCAGAGACTATCCTTCCAACAAAGATCGTGATGCTCAGCTCCAACTGCAACGCCTCGGGCAAAGAGGTATCCCGTGCAACAAGACATCGGCGATATTCAGGTTTGGACCAAAAAGTATCAAGTTATCTTTGCTCCAGACGTGCAAAGGAATGAGCATGTGCGTCATGGATTCCTATTGACTTGTTCAGATGTTGCCATGATATCAAGAGCAGTTACTCTCACCTCTTTTGACCAAGGCTACAATGAGGTTTGGAGCTCAGTGGTTCTGGCAGTGACACCTTCAATCACTTTGGTAATGGTTGAGAGTAGACAGATGGGATTCACTCTGTTTTTGTGGACAGGGCACACACCTGGCAATTTTCCACTTTGTGGGGCAGATGTGTCTGTTGTGTCTGTTCTGGAATATCTTGTCTGGGGCCTGCAGACTGAAATATGGTTTATAGAAGTAGAAACTACGAGCGGCAGATGGGACTCTTCTTTAGACTGATTGCTCTGGAGAACTGAATAGATGACATTTCAGTTCGGAATCCTCGTTCAGGCAGAAATATGGTTTTGGATAGATGGAAGAAAAAAATATTTTAATCCACTGTTGTGAGCATATTGTCATATCTGCCACATCAAATTTACCATGTTTTCTGAAGATTTAATGGTATTACAAGTTCAAACAATGACTACTGGCATAAAAATCTGAAACGAGATGTTACACATAGATTGCAGTCAGTGTGTTTCTTCCTGTCGTGCAATTGTTTCAGCTCATTTAACTTTGTAAAGCCAGCAGGTGCAAACATATGCTCAACCATTTACTTTCCCTGGTATGCTGTGTTTGTTAATTGGAAAGTTGATCTTTCTGTTTACCATTAACATGTTAAGGGGAAGAAATCAAAAGACCTCTCCTTAACAGCAATGATTTTCTGTTGGAGAAAATCATTTCTGCCCTCCACTCATGAATATCCTGTGTTTTTGTTTTCTTTGTTTGCTTGTTTTGATCTCCTGGCCTGCGTCCCTTCTCCCCTCACACAAGATTATGCCGAGCAGCTGCGAAATTTGCAGAAGACGAAAGAGAAGCTTGAAATTGCCTTAGAGAAACATCAGGATTGTACGTACATTACATTTATTGTTCCTGTGTGATTTATTCAATTGCATTGTTTTTCAGATGCTAATCTGTTTCTTTCTGCCATGAGTGATAAAATAAAGCCAAAACATTTAGAGATTACTTTTTTACGTCTTTAAATACTATAAAAACAATTTCATTGTACAAAACTGGAGGAACATTTGCAAAATGTAGTAGAACTTTGATAATCTGCTTATCCGACCATTCTGATCATGGTGGTTTGGCATCGGCTTAGCAGGTGATGCTGGCAATTTCCACTCATCAGAACCCTGATTCCTGCGCTCCATCCCTGCTCCCTTGGGCCCTAGTTCCCACACTCCCTGCTCCTATTCCCCTGGTTCTCTGCTCCCTTCCTGCTCCCCTGGGCTCCAGTTCCCACGCTCCCTTCTATTCCCCTGGTTCCCTGCTCCCTTTCTACTCCCCTGGGTCCAAGTTCTCTTATTCTCTGATCACTCTCTGGAACTGCAGTTTCCACACTTTCTTTAAACTTAACAGTTCAAAAATGTAATATTGTTTTAAAATATGAATTAAAAGCATGTTGAAGTATTAATGTAAGAATATCAGATAGACTGGAAAATTGGTTAATTCAGCATCACCAAAGTTGTGAGAATGCTGGATTAATGGATTCTTACTGTGCTTAGCATAGAAAATATGTTGCTCAGTTTTAATTGCTTTCAAGTAAGTAGTTAATTTTAAAATACATTCTATGCTAAGTGGAATTTTGTTTTACTGCCTGGTGGTAATATGGAATATTTTGTATTTCAAATTTCAAATAGCCTCAATGAGGAAGCTACAGGAACAGAACGAGGCATATCATGCCAACAGGGCTAAAATGGCAGAGACAATGGCTCTGGCCTTGGAAGAGAAGGATCAGGTAACTTAATTCTAATATTGCAATTTCCATTCAGCCTTATGCATGACCACAGTGGGTGTATTTTAGGCTACTCTAACAATATAACAATAACACGATGGATAATTCTACTTTCCTGTCAAAGGGAATTTTCTTAGTGCATCACTAACCTTCTCACTGAGCAACATCTGAAAGTGCATCAACTTCTTTGATCTTTAAACAAAACACATCAGTGGCTTGATAAGTGTTCTAAACTAATATATCTCTTTAACTCCACCATCCGCTCCAGTAAGCTATCTGCTTTCAGTGGTGATATTGGGACTGTGGCCAACCTGTGCTTTCATGCACCATGGATGACAATATATATGTTTTCTATCTTTAAACTGCTCGCGTGACAATGTTCATGACAATCAGGAGATTCCTTTACATTTTTTATATTAATTTTACGTCCTGAGTTTTCTTATGAACAGGGCAGCTCACTGGCGCACCTGTTAGAGCCTCTGCCTCACAGCGCCAGAGACCTAGGTTCAATCCTGACCTCGGGTGCTGTCTGTGTGGAATTGGAATGTTCTTCCTTTGACCACGTGGGTTTCCTCTGGGAGTCCTGGTTTTCTCCCACATCCCAAAGATGTGGGGGGTTTTAGGTTAACTGGCTTCTGTAAATTACCCCTGGTGTGTTGAGGAGTGGATGAGAAAGTGGGATGAGAAGATGGTACAGAACTACCATGTACCTCATTGGAGACCCTTGGACTATCCTTAAAGGATGGCACGGTGGCTCAAAGCTGCTGCCTTACAGGTTGGAACCTAACTAGGGGTGCTCTTTGTATGGAATCTCCCATACTCCAAAGACATGTAGGATTGTCAGTTAATTGGCTTCTGTAAATTGTAGTGTTAGTGTACGGGGTGATCGGTGTGGACTTGGTGGGCCAAATGGTCTGTTTCCATGCTGTATCTCCAAAGTCTAAGGTTTTCATTTGGAAATCATTTTTATTTTCAGGAATGGATGGTGAAATTTTCTACTCTTGAAAAGGTAATGGATTTTCCCACATTTTTAATAGTTTTATCTATGTTATGAAATATCCAATTAAATTAAAATGATAACATAACTGGTTGAAACTGTAATGTTTACAATTTGTAGGCAGGAATTGCAGACGCTTGTTTAAACGGAAGATAGACACAAATAGCTGGGGTAACTCAGCAGGTCAGACAACATCGAGTCTGAAGAAGGGTCTCGACCTGAAACGTCACCTATTATTTTTCTCCAGTGATGCTGCCTGACCCGCTGAGTTACTCCAGCTTATTGTGTCTCTCATGTTTAAGTATTGCTGTTTTTGTGGCAAGCTAGGATCTGTTGTCGGCATCTATCAGGAAATAGTGGGCATTCACTTTATGCTCAGCAGGTTCCTCTCTCAATGCTTGAATGAGCAGTTAAGTTATGTTTGCCTTTTCATCAGAACTGGGAAAATAGATAAAAACAAGTAAGTTGCAGAGAACTGGGAAGGGGAAAAGGGAACAAAGTGGAAAGTCGGTGATAGGGTTGAGAGGAGAATGAATGTCAGACGTCATGGTGGTGGAAGCAGGTGAATAACAAAATGTAAGTTGAGGGAAGGTATAAATAGGAGAAGACAGATGAAGCTTTTGATTCCGCGTGGTAGGCTGCTCTGGAAGGTTAGCTGGGATCCAGAGAGAGGTAGCGGTGGAAGGATGGAGGCCTGTTACGAGTGGTGTCCTCGGCGATGGGTGTTGGGCCCTTTGCTGTATGTGGTTTATATGAATGATTTGGAAGAGAGTGGACAAAGCATGATTAGTACCATAGTGAGTGGTATCATAAGACAGAGGGGCAGAATTAGGACATTCAGCCCATCGCGTCTACTCCGCCATTCAATCATGGCTGATCTATTTTTCTCTCTCAACCCCCTTCCATAACCTTTGATGTCCTCCTCATCAATAATCTATCAATCTCGTAAAAATGCCCAATATCTTGACCTCCACAGCCTTGTGGCAAAGAATACCACAGATTCACCACGCTCTGTCAAAATAACTTCCTCCTTATCTCCATTCTAAAGGTACAACCTTTTTTATGCTGAGCCGGTGCTCCCTAGTTCTAGATTCTCCCATTACTGGAAATATCCTTTTTACGTCCACTCTATATAGGCCTTTCATTAACTGGTAGATTTCAATGAGATCCCCCCCCCCCCTCATTATTCTCAACTCCAGCGAGTACACTCCCTAACAGCGAGTATCTTAGATAGTGAAGATGGATGTCAAAAATTACCACAGACTTTTGATCAGCTGGGCAAGTGTACTGAGGAATGGTTAATGGAGTTTAAAGCAGATGTGTGAGATGTTGTATTTTGGGAAGTCGATCCAGGGCAGGACCTTCACATTCAATGGTAGGCCCTGGGCAGTATTATAAAACAGAGGGATTTTGGAATACAGGTACATACTCCCCTGAAAGTGGCATCACAGCTAGATAGTGTGGTAAAGGGGCATTTGGTACATTGGCCTCCATCCGTCAGGGTATTAAGTTGAGACATAATGTAACAGTTGTACAAGGCGGTGAGGCCAGACCTGCAATACTCTATTCAGTTTTGGTCACCAGGAAGGATGTCTTCAAGCTGGAAAGAGTGCAGAGAAGATTTACAAGGATGTTACGAGGACTTGAGCGGCTGAGCTATAGGGAGGGGTTGGGCAGGCTGGGACTTTATTCCATGGAGCGCAGGAGGCTGAGCTTATAGTGGTCTATAAAATCATGAAGAAATTGATAGGGTGAATGCACAGGGTCTTTTCCCCAGGGTGGGGGAATCAAAAACAAGAGAACATATGTTTAAGGTGAAAGTGACAAGATTTAATACAAACCTGAGGTGAAACATTTTCACTTAGAAAATGTGGGTATATGGAATGATCTACCAGAGGCGGTGGTTGAGGCAGATACTATATCAGCATTTAAAAGACATTTGTACAGGTTTAAAGGGATATAGTCCAAGTGCAGGCATATGGGACTAGCTTAGATGGAGCATCTTGGTCAGGATAGACGAGTTGGGCTGATGGCCCCGTTACCGTTCTGTACGACTCCATGTCTCTAAATCTGAAATTACCAAAGGAGGTGTCGGGTTATGGGGAGAAGACAGATGAATGGGGTTAGGAGGGAGAGATCGGTCAGTCATGATTGAATGGCAGAGTAGACTCGATGGGCCGAATGGCTTAATTCTTCTCCTATCACTTATGAACATATGAGTGGCACGGTGGCGCAGCAGTAGAGTTGCTGCATTACAGCGCCAGAGACCAGTGTTCAATCCTGACTACGGGTGCTGTCTCTACGGAGTTTGTATGTTCTCCCCGTGACAAGCGTGGGTGTTCCGGGGTACTCCTACATTCCAAAGACGTACAGGTTAGTAAGTTAATTGGCTTTACTAAAAGCTAAATAAAACTAAAAACAGAGAGGAAATCTGGGAATGTGAACAGCGAGGCTGGAAGGACTTGTTAAATTGCGATGAAACTCTCAGCAGCATCCATTAATTTTCACGAATTGGAGACATATTGAGCGTTATGTTCTGACAGGAAATTCTCACCTGGTGACATATTTGGGCCTAGTCCTGGCATGTGCAGCTGTGATACCTGTTGGTTATCCTTCACTGGACTGCGTGTTATCAGGCAGTGCTGCTATAGAATTATTATACCCAAATCCGTGTTCCTCTGAGGTACACATATGTACAGTTTTCAACAGGAGATACTCTATTATGGGTTAAAAGGCTAATTTTCCTCTTGAAATGGGGCCAGGCATGGTGCTTCCACATCCTTCTAAGGTGAAATGAACTAACACTTTACCTAAATCATCAAACCTACTTTATAGATGGGTCACTTTGATTGTGAATGCTGAGTGATATACCTGTTGGCACCTTTGAGGGATATCTTTTAGATGGATATCTGGCAAAGCCCAGATCATTCCGTCACATGATTATATGACAATCCAGTTATGTTAGGTAATGACCCAACTGATGTATTACCTTTGTGATTAGCTTGCTGGACCACTGCAGTTAGGAGATAACTGTGCAACAGGGGACACCAGAAAGAAAAATCCAGGTCAAATCTGATAAGAATAGGATCTTCTTTCGGGTTTGTGCATCAAAAGATTATAGGCCCATCAGATCGAAAGATACAGGACAGAAACATGTCCCTCGGTCCAGAGTCTGGTGCCGACCATCAGCCACCCATTTACACCAATCCTACATTTATCCCACATTCTCATCAACTCCCCCCAGATTCTGCCACTCACTAGGCACAGTAGCCTATTTACAGTAACCCATTAACCTATTAACCCATGTCTTTGTGATGGAGGAGAAAACATGGAGGAGACTGGTGCTGTCCACGCAGACAGCACCTGAAGGCAGGAGGGTCTGTGGGGCTGTGAGACGGTGGCTCAATTAGTTGTGCCACTGTGCTGCCCTATTGTATGTTGAGTTACAGTCTGTAAACAATACCCATCCTGATATCAGCCAATCTATGCACGGTCTTTGTAACAAAATGGCTTTTAAGATTGTCTGATAGCGGTGACCTTTTTATGTATAATTGCATGCATAAAACAGCATTTGTATTTGTTTTAATAGTCTTCTTGTTGTTTAATAAATTTTCCTAGGAGAAGACAGCATTTGAGAACCAGCTGAAGCAGATGAAGAATGAGAATTTGAATTTGTTTCAGAAACGAGATGAACAGGATGAACTGGATGGATTTCAGCAGCAGGAACTTGCCAAAGTCAAACATATGGTATATGAAATAAGTATTCTTGCAAACTTCCACTTTTTAGAAGACTTCATTGTGAACTTGTGTTGTACTGATAGGACTTGGAAGCAGACAGTCTTTTGGAATAAGTAATTTCACCCTTCAAACCAGACTTAAACAGTGGCTGGGACGTAATGTTAACAGGTTAGCAGTGTGTTAGCAGTAGCCCACGGGCCTGTGGAACCATCCTTCTAAATGCAGCAATTAATCTGCATCTAACTTTCTGCTCTTTTTGATTTCAGTGAGAAAGATGGTTTGTTAATCCCTGTAGCAAATACCTACTAATCCAGGCATCATTCTGATCATCTCCACTCCACCCTTTCCAAAGCGCCCATAGCCTTCCTAGAATAGAGTGATCAGAACTGCACATAATACTTCAAATGAAGGCCTTTAGTATGCTTGCTTTCATTGCTCAGGGCAATGAGTATAAGAGTCGGGAAGTCGTATAAAGCTGAATCATGACTTCCCACCTCTTATACTCATTGCCCTGACCAATGAAAGCAAGCATACATAGGCCTTCATTACTACTCTGTCTACTTGTGTTGCCACTTTAATGAAGTTAAGGACTTGGGCCCCAAGATCCCTCCGTATATCAATGCTGTTCAGAGTCGTGCCATTAACTGTATATTTTCCCCTTACGGTTGACCTCCCAAAGTGCAACACCTCACACTTAGTCCCGCTGTAACCTTTGACATGCATCCTCACTCTCCACGACCCCAGAAATCTTGGTGTCATATGAAAACTTACTAACTAACCAACCCGTTCTGAACTTTGATCAACGACTCCCACATATCAGATGTGGACAGACCTAATAACAACTGCTCCCAGTGTACCCATTCCTGCTCCTGCCTAATAACGGTATAGTTTGCCTTGTTCCAACTTAGTGCCTTCTCGCAAGGTCTAGCCTTCTCCCAATTCAAAACAATCTTAAAACTTGTGAGCTGTGATCACTATCGACAAAATGCTCTTCCACTGTAACATTACTCACCTGGCCAGGCTCATTTCCCAACAGAAGATCAAGTATGTTCCCTTCTCGTGTTGGACTATCCACATGCTGTTTCAAGAAACCCTCTTGGACATACCTCACAAATTCTGCCCTGTCTAAATCTTTGGCCCTGAACAAGACCGAGAGCCAGGCCCAATAGTGGGGAAATTAAAGCCACCCACTAAGACAAGCATGTTGATTTGTCATTTTTCAGTAAATATTCTCTATTAGGATAAACTAGTTTCAGCTAAAGGATTGCAATCAGCTGAATAATCATGATGCATGAGGAATTATAGATGTGAATCTCCCTCTTACTTTTCTAGAAAGGAGCACTCACAATTCTGTTGATCTCTGGTAGTTTGGGGAATTACAACCTCAGACTTGTCAATTAAAAGGATTAGTAGTAAAGTATGTTGTAATCTTGTGAATTTAATGTTGCATTAAAATGTTCTTTGTGGTTGGAGCTAAAACGTATCTACTTTATAGCTCCTGCAAAAAGAAGAAATGTTATCAAAGGTTGAAAGAGAACTTGAAGAACAGAAAGCAGAGCTAGATCAAACCAAAGAGGAGCTGAAAGTCTCCAAACAGAAACTTTCAAACCTAAACCAAAGGCTGCAGCAGTTAGCGACTTTAACTGAAGACATGACCAAGGAAAGGTAAAACAATTTTGAGGAAATGTCATTTATCATATTATGAAATATTTAATTCTTCCTTAAATTGTACAAATTTGATTGATTCGAAATTAACCTGATACTTCTGATCATACTTATTCTAATTGAACGTGAAGTACAATTGTAATATTACCTCCAAATTATCAAGGCCTTGAGGATGACTGAGAAAATCTTCTCCCTTGTTCTCTGGGTAAATCAACATGTCGAGCGGGGACAACAACCCGCATTACTATTATTCAGAATTATTATTACGTGAACTTTGTTAGTCCGGCAAAACGGATAATCCGCCAAGGCTCTGGAACCAAGGGTGGCGGAATATCGTTGGTGTAGTTAGTTGGAGTAAGTAACTTACTTGTAGTAAGTTTAATACTGTTCATCGGGAGTTCTTTACATAAAACAGGATCTTGGAGAACTTCAGGGGTATATAGCGGTTTTTTTTCCTTTGTGCAAAACTTTCAAATTGAAAATATATTTGAAGAACTAGGATATGGAAGTGGTCCTCAGTTTTACATTAATGGATGCAAATTCAAAGCCTGCAATTCTGTGCCCAAATTTCCAACATGTGCTCTTAGTTTCCTATTTGGTGGAGTCTTCTCTATTGGGTATTATCTTTAGTTCTATTTACACGTTGTCCACCTTTCTGTAGATCTTATCAGTGTTACCAGTAATTTCATATAGCCAAAAACGTCTTGAAGCAATATATAACAGGACATGCCAATGTGGGCAGTCGTTTTCTGAATAAAATTGAAACATTTTTTCCGTTTACTATGATTACGGTTTTATTCAATTTGTTGAGACAGAAGTGTATATATAGCATTTATCAGAAAAAAGTTAAGTAATATCTTATCACATGAATTTTGTTCCCAATCATTGGAATACCAGTACTAAATTAGAGAACTTCTTTATTTGCAGTACCAGTTTCTATGATCAAACAAGCAATCCCTCTTTAAACATCTCATTCTCAACTTCTTCTTTCTCCTGATGCTTTTTTAAAACTTGCCTCTTTGTGGTCATATCCCAAAATATCTCGCAATATGGATTGGTGTCCAATGTTATCTGATGACTCTGCTATTAAAATCCTTAGCATCCTTTGCTGTAAAGACAAGTTATTGTAAATGTCCTATGCCAAGAAGCAGGAGTGTTGTTGCAATTTATTTTAAAGTGGGAAGTTTCTATCCAATATGTATTGGATGATGGGATGCCCTTTGACCAAGTTTCCAGCATTCTTACACATAAACTGTGATAATTCCAAAGTAAAGGAATAGGGAAATTTCATTTACAGCCGAACTTTCATGACATCAAACTGTTCCAAAGTGTTTCAAAATAAGTTAATTACTAGTGAAGTGTATTTACTGGTACTCTGAAATACTATGGTGTAATATGGGAAAAGGAACAGCCAGGTTATCCCTAACAAAACTTTACAATGGATTGTGTGCCAGCTGACAGCAAAGTGGAAGGATAATTATTGAACCATGCGTTGGGACAGCTCCAGGGCTTAGTTTTTAAATTCGAGGAGCAGACTGGGCTATAGTTTATTATCTTGCAAAAATGTAATCTCTGCCATTGCAGCAACCCATCAGTTGCAAACTGAACAGACTACAGTTCTAGTTTTTGGTTCTACTCTATTTAAACAAACTTTAAGCATCCACAATGTACCACATCCACATTGAACTTAACGTTATTTGTGTGAAATGTTGCGAAGTGCTGTTGACCAAAAGAACACAAAACTCTTACTAATTTCTTATACATTATTGTGAGCAATTGTTTGTTTCGTAACTTTGAAAAAGTTGATTTTATTTTCTTATCACACAGAGAGGAACTGGTGGCAACAAAAAGAAGTGCAGAAGGGAAAATAACTGAATTGGAACAGAGGGCTCAGGAATTACAAGATGTGACCCAGCGATTCTCAGCTGATTTACAAAAGGTATTGCATTGGGTATAATGCATGTTGTGGTCGTATAAAACTTTGGTCAGGCCAGATTTGGCGTATATGTGCAGTTCTGGTCGCCACAGTACAGGAGGGATATGGAGGCTTTGGAGAGAGTGCAGAAGCGTTTCAGCAGGCTGTTTCCCCTTGTTGGGGAATATTAGCTATTAGGAGAAGTTGGACAAATATGAATTGTGCTCTCTGAGGCTCAGGGTATACCTGATAGAAGTTGATGAAATTATGAGTGAAAATTATGTCTTAACTTATGAAAATGTCAAATATTTGAGGGTTTACCTTTAAAGTGAGAGGAGGAAAGTTTAAAGGAGACGTGCGCGACACCTTTTTTTTGTACACAAATAGTGAAATGGGATGGGCCAACGAGACGGTGGTAGATGCAAATATGATAGTGACGTATAAAAGGCATTTATACAGTCACAAGAACAGGCAGAGAATGGAAGGATATGGTTCATGTGCAGACAGATGGGGTTAGTTTAATCTGGCATTAAGTTCAACGTAGAGATCGTGGGCCAAAGGGCCTGGTCTTGTGCTGAACCATTCTTTGCTATATTCTACGGTATATAGTAGTTTAATGCACTGTTTTAAATAGAACAAAATGATTCATCAGCAGAATTGCATTTTTATGAAACTTTTGAAAACAAATTATAAACATTCATGTTTTACTTCTAGCAAAATAGCATCTGTTCATTTCTTTGCTTGCTTGAACTGTAGATTTATCACAAAACTAGTAAATATGCCTGTGTAAAATTCTGTGATAAAACCTGTTGCATGCAGCAATAGAAAACATACATTTTATAGAAAACAAAAATTATTATTATAACTACATTTCATGGCTAAAGCAAAAATAATTCCCATACTTAGATCCTAAAATAGTTTTAAAAATTATTTCTCATCCTATAATAATAAAAAAAATAATTGTACAGGGGCAGCTCATATAGACAATAAATAGTAAATACTGAGTTGTGATTGGTACAAACTAATGAAAGTTCTCTTTCGTAGCATCAATCTGCCCGTTAAAAATAAAATTCTATCCGTGTACATATCCAAATGTCTTTTAGTTGTTATAGTACCTGCCCTAACTACATTCGTTTAAAAAAATGTGTAAGAAAATTAACCTTTCATATCAAGCTGGCACCTTGTAAGACATTGAATACTAGACACACTACTTAACAGCATTGTGTGTGTGCATGTACCCACATCTGAGGGACTGCAGCGGTTCAAGACGTTAGCTCACCACCCAACAAGGGACGGGTTATTAAATGCTGGCTCAGCCTGCAAAACCAATATCCCTTGAATGAAAGAAAGGAAAACGCTCATTATCGCTTTAAATAACAGTGTAAGGGAGAAAAACAGTGCTGTGTACGTTGTGATTCACAGGTATATCTAATTAGCATTTTCAGTGACATTAATGAATCTGCAGTTAGCTTCTCATTGCATCCCTGTTATTCTTTGTAAATAGGCATCTGTGGAAACCGAGGAGAAGAGAAGAGTTATTGAGCACCTACAGGCAAAAGTATTTTCTCTGGAAAAAAGGGTCGAGGGAAATTACTCTGACGATGAGCATGTACAAGAGCTGCTTAAAGAGGTGCAGATTCACACAATGGCAACTTTAAATTGCAATAATTAAACGATTTAGGTCTTTCTATTGCTTGATTGGACCCTTTTTCAACGATCTGTCAAAATACGTGTAGCACTGTAATTTCCTTTCTTAGCTTTCAAATTTTTTATTTTCGTTCTTTGATTAACAGTCTATGTCCATCAAATTGGAGTTGAAGTGTGATTCTATTACTTTGTTAACCTCTAAGTGTGCTCTGTAGAAATCGTATCTGGAGCAAAAATTGGAAGAAAGTCGCGAGCGTTTATTGGAAGCTAAGACCAGCCACGCTGAGGCTGTGGGAACATTGGAAGGACAGGTATCCACTGCAGTTGAAAATCTAATTATCTCCAATAATAAATCCCAGCAATTCTTAACGCAGAAAAATGTTTGGTGGTCTGTTTTTACTGAATACTTTTCCCAACTTGTTTTAGATAGGTAAACTAAACATGGAAATAACTGAACTTCAGTCTTTGATGCAGCAAAAAGATGCTGATATGGAGATTTTCAAAGACAAGAGTGCAAGTCAGGTAATTTCTAACCTCCTCTGTTACAGTAGTAATTACTGAACTACCTCTTGACAACTTGTAAACAGCATGGCCTGGGTAGCTTACAACCTAAAGGGCCTGCTCCACTGCATGAGGTAATTCTCCCGAGTTGTCCCCTGATTCGAACTCGGAGAATATCCGTAGCGGGTTCGTGGGAGTTTGTGGATGTCTCGTAGTGGCTCGTATGAATAACGGTAGGTACTCGGGAAATCCGGTAAACTCGTGACGATTTTTCAACACTGTGAAAAATGTTCACGAGTAAAAAAATACTCGTGATGAAAAAAACTCCTACAGACCCGCTACGGACATTCTCCGAGTTCGAATCAGAGGAAAACTCGGGAGAACTCTTGAATTACCTCGTACAGTGAGACAGGCCCTTAACAGTATGAACATTGAATTTTGCAATTTTAGGCAATACCTGACCCCATTCTTTTTATTTTTATTTTACCCCCCCACCCTCCTCCAACGCGTTTTTTTCCCTGGCCCTGGTGCGCACCCATTCTCCCGCTTGCCCACCCCTGTCTCCCCCCCTTCTTGACCCCATCTCTTTCAACCCATGTTCCTCCCTCTAGCTTTATATTTCACTTTTATCTCCTTGTCTCCCTTCTGACTCCTTTAAGCCCCTGTCCCACATACGTGTCCGTGGCACGCTAATTACGCGACATTGTCGCTTGGAGGCGCGACAGTCCGGCGAAGGTCGTGCGCATCTTCATGCGCCCGCACAGCCGTCTGGAGCATGTGACGTCATTTGAAGATGGACACAAAATGCTGGAGTAACTCAGCGGGACCGGCGGCATTGCTGGACAGAAGGAATGGATGACGTTTCAGGTCGAGACCCTTCTTCAGTCTGAAAGAAGGGTCCTGACCCGAAACATCATCCATTCCTTCTCTCCTGAGATGCTGCAGGTCCTGCTGAGTTACTCCGGCATTTTGTGTCTATCTTCAATTTTCTTGGCCCCGCTCTGGGAGTAGAAGTGGGGGCGGACCGGATCCGCAACGGCCGTGAGCCCCAGGCCGAGTTCGGCGATCGTTTGCCTGCTTCTGCTGCTGTTGGAGGTGAGACGTTGCGTCGCGCCAGGGCTTGGGCCAGTCCCACTTTGGCTGTCAGTTACGCGACAGGCCGGTGGCACGCAAAGATTTTGTTCGGTACAAAATCCCAGAGCGCCGCGCAATACCGCACACAACTCCAAACCCTACCGCGCTTCTCTGTGGGACCGGCCACACGATGCCCTTGCGCCTCAATGTGACGATGAGGTCGCGTGATTTGCGTGCCAAGGACACGTAAGTGGGACAGGGCCTTTAGTCTCCATTTGTCACCCTCTCGTCGTCTTTTCATCTCTGCCATCCTGCCCACTCATCAAAACTCCCTTCACCTGTATCTAACAAACCCTTGATTCAATTATTCAAATCAATGATACTTTATTGTCACATATATATCTAGGTACAATGAAATGCTTTGTTTTGCATACAATCCAGTAAAATCGTATAGCAGACCTCACGTAGGCAGTACACAAGCGTCGCCATGTGTGGTGCCGACAAAGTTACAACAGTCCTATCTTCTGCCTCCAGGCACCACACACCAGTTCTCCCTGCATTCCTGGCAGCCCCCTACCGGGTCCCCCTTCATTCTCAACGTCCTTCCGCCAGGTCCCCCCCTTCGATCTCTGTGGCCTTTCGTGGACTCTCCCTTCATTTTCAGCAGCCCCCCAATGGGTAGCTCTCGGCCATGTGGGACCCCTATGCTCTCGATGTACCAGGTTTTGTCCCGTGCCTGCCTCTTTTCCAGCTTTCTCTCCCCAACTACAATCAGTCTGAAGGGAGGTCTGAACTCAAAAAGTTGCCTAGACATGTCCTCTAGAGATGCTGCCTGACTCTGAGTTACTCCAGCACTTTGTGTTCTGCACAAAGTTTCAGCATCTGCAATTCCTTGTGTCTACATTGTGTATTAATTTGTGACTGCAAAGTGAGAACAACATTTGGAAAGATATAAATGATTCAATGTTTTCATAATGATGGGATTTATAAAATTTAGCAACAAATGTTTGACTAGACATTGTGTGATTGTGAGGAGAATGTAGAAACATGGAACTGCAGATGCTGGTTTACATAATTGGATTATTGTGCAATTATTCCTCTTCTATGACACCAAGGTTTTGTGCTTTGAAGGCACATTTTTGTCTTCCCCTCATACTGCCATTTCTAACAATCTGATTGTTTTCCAGGTCAGTGAATTCGAGCAATGGTTACTGTCCGCCAACAACAAGTTAACGCAGAAAGAAAGTGATGTAAATGAGAAAGAAATTCAATTAAAAAAGCAGGTGAGGAAAATGATTAAAAATATAATGATCATGAATCTTTGAAAATTAGATTCATTTAAAAAAAAATTCAAATGGAAAGATTTATTCTTAGTAGTTAACCATTTGAGATAATTTCTTTTTTCGTAGCAAGAAGAAAGTGAAGCCATGAATGATAAATTGCGGCATCAGATTGCTGCTTTAAGACATCAGCACATTGAGAAGACCAGCCGAGTGGATGCCCAAATAGCTGCCCTTGAAACTGCCCGTGAATTTGACAAAACAGCCTCGCAACACAATATAGTAAGTGTTGTATTACCTATATGTTTTATTACTAATTTCTGGGGGTAAAAAAACCGAGGGAGTATGAGAGAAATAATTTAACTTTTTAATCAATGACCTTTCATCAGAACTGGGGAGAGAAAGAGTGGAGAGAGGAAATACAAAATGGGAGATCTGTCGTGAATAGAGTTTTTGTGTTAAAACACTCCTTAAACAATACAATAGGGACAGAAACTTTTTTTTAGTTCATTTTTTTGTAGATTGAAATCTTTGAAATCTAATGAATGACTTTAGGTATTCACGTAGGTAGTAATGTAACGGCAAAAACGTTTTTTTCCCGGAAAAGCACCAAAAAGCATGATTATGGAGGGAAACAAAACTTTAGTTTCATAGTAAAGGATTCTTCTGAGCAAAGTGATCATAGCATGTTAGAATTCCAAATGCAGAGGGTGACAAACCTGGTGTAAAAATAGTGTTATAAATTTAAATTTAAATAGAGTCAATTAATTTAAAGTCAATTCCAATGGATAGGAACAGGGTTGCTCAAACGGGCTGCGAAAGGAGATTGAATAGTAAGAGGTGGCAGACCATTAAGGAGATAATTTCATGAAAGTCAGCAAAGGTGTGTTTCAATGAGAAAGAAACCATGGCAAAGTGAGGATGTTATCAAATGGAAAGGAAAGGCATACAATATTGTGGTAGGGTAGGTGATTGGAAAATGTTTAGAAATAAACAAACGATAATTAAAGACATACAAAGAAGGGGAAGACGGAGTATCAGAGTAAATCCGCTAACATTATGGAGACAGATTATTAAGCTTCGTAAAAGATTTTACAGAGAGCAGCTAAAGCAGACGTTGATCCCTTACAGGATGAGACTGGAGATTTAATAATGATAAAGATTTTAAATGGTCATTTTGGATTAATCCCCAAGTTCAAAATCTCGGAGGTCTTGATAATTAAGGGACTATTGAGAGGAAAGAATTTAAGACAATCTGTATCGCTGGGAGAAAAATGCCAAGATAATTAGTGGGGCCAAGGGCAGACACATCCTCTGAACCTATAGCCTGCATCCCAGGAAACAGTTGCAGAGATGGTGGATGTGATGATTATAATCTTTAAAAACATTCTTGGATTCTGGAGAGGTCCCAAAGGATTGGAAAACTGCAAATGTAAGAACCCCATCCAAGAAGGAGGGAGTCAGAAGGTAGAAATAATATTCCAGTCTCTAAGGCTAAAATTAATCTGGGAAAATACTAGAATCTGTTATTAAGGATGCAACAGTAGGACACCTACAAAATTATTCTGCAATCAAAGAGATTCAACATGGTTTTATGAAAGAGAAATCATGTTTAACAAATTTGCTAAGAGCTCTTTTGAGGATGTAGCAAACTGAGTGGATAAACGGACATCGAGAGGTGTGCACGCAGGAACTGCAGATGCTGTTTTGCAAATAAAGATACAAATTGCTAGAGTAACTCAGCGGGTCAGGCGGCATATCTGGAAGCATGGATAGGCAATGTTTCTGGCCGGCACCCTTCTTCAAATTGATTGTAGTTGGTGGTCTGTTTGGATTTCTGGCAGACATTCAATAAAATGCCACATGTGGGTTGCGCTTGAGAGCTTTCTAGCTTAGCAGCATTATGCACACTTTGCAATTGACTGACGAACAGGAAATATCTGGATACATTTCAGATTGTCTATTACTATTTATTAGTAATTATTAAATAGAGAGATCAATTCTTGGGCCTCAACTATTCACCGTTTAAATTATTGATCCCAATGAAAGAACCAAACGTGTTGTAGCCAGATTTGGTGATCATACAAAGATTGGTTGTTTAGTGAGTTGTGGGGAGGGAGCAAAAAATCTGCAAAGAGATATAAATTAAGTAAATTAGTGGGCAGGTTAGCCTATAGAATATGGGAAGATAACAGGTTGTTTTTGTCAGAGAGAAAAATGGCAAGGCAGATTATTACTTAAATGGAGTGAGACTACAAAGTGTTGCAGTATTAATGGATACAGAGCGACAATTATGTGAAACAAAAAGGATTGACATGCAAGGATAGCAGGTAATTAGGAAGGGTCATGGTATGTTGGCGTTTACTGCAATGAGTCAAAGAGTTGTACTTTTTGAATATGGGTACGGAATATAAAAGTGGAGAAGCTTTGATGAAACTCTAAAGGACACTGATGAGACCTCTCCTGGAGTACTGTGTACAGTTTTGACTTCATATTTAAGAAAGGATATTCTCAGAATGGAGGCATTGCAAAGAAGGTTCATCAAGTTGATTCACACGATGAAATGGGTTTGAAAGTTACCATGGTAGCCATAACTTTAGATGTGAAGTTCATTATTTGTGTGTTCTTTTTAGGTCACGAGTTACATTTAGCAATTCCCCCAAAGTATTTTTCCTGCCTGCTTACATCTTGACCTTGTACCCACTATTACTTCCCGGTACATGTAAGATCACCCCACCTCATCTTATCTGGAAAACATAACGGCTTGTATTTGTAATGTATTGGACATTGCTGGCAATGCAGGCACTTATTGGCCATCTCTAAATGCTCCTAAACTGAAGAGGAAGTTAAATTTAATATAGAAATACTGCATGGAAACACACCCTTCGGCTCACTGAAACCATTGATCACCCGTTCACACTAGTTCTGTGTTATCACACTTCTCGTCCACTCCCTGCGGACTGGGGGCAATGCACAGAGGCCAATTAACCTACAAGTCCGCATTTCGGGATGTGGGTGGAAACCGGAGAAAATCCAAGCGATCACAGGGAGAATGTGCCACCTCCACAGAGACAACACCCGAGGTCAGGATCGAACCAGGATCTCTGCCATTTTGAGTACCATCCGCGCCACTGAGCTGCCCTTAATCAATCTTATGGTTGGGGGCTGGAACGAAAGCTTTTCACTGCACCTCGGTACACGTGATGATAAACTAAAAATGAACTGAATTGCCTATAATCAAGTTCAGATGAGGACCGCAGAACTTCTTCCCTGAAGAAAATTAATGGACCAGTTGGGCATTTGTGAGAATCTGATAGTTTCATGGTTCTTCTTGGTTACTTGGTCCTCCAAAATATTCCAACTGGATGGTGAAGGGAGGGGTTTAGCCAGAGAGGGTTATTGGGAAGAAAGTGCCACTTTAATGGTTATCATCAACAACCAGTTTTAGTTTTAGCTTCCAGATTTATTTAATTACTTGAGGTAAAATTTCCCAGCTGTTGTGGTGGAATTCAAACTGATGGTCTCTGGCTCAACAGTCAATAATTCTGACTGCTAGATTAGTAATAATCACTTCTCTTCCAAACGCCGTTTGCAGTAACCCAACCATAAGAGCCATTTGTTTGTCTTTATTTGTGCACAGTGTCAACTCCAACAGAAAAATGAAGATCTAAGTGACAGACTTAATGAGACTGAAAATGCTTTGAAGGAAGTTGAGGGTGAACTTGAAAAGTCAAAGGTTTGTACTGTATTATAAAATAATATTTAGGAATGGTTACTCATGATATTTTTTAGGGTATTATGTTCTATGCTCTACTGTATAATCAGTGCCACCCTGCTACTCAATCTTTGCTTATCATCTTGCTGGGATATGTATAAATAGATTTTTCTTTCTACTCTTTTATACTTATCTTTTTCAGCTGTAGTAGATTTATATTTAATTTATTTTTCTTCTTCTAGAAATCTAATTGAAATACAGTTTTATATTCTTATTTGAATGGTTCTTGTACATGCCAAAATGTCACATCATGACTTTATTGCCTTGTTTCTGATTCCTTCATGGTTTGTATTTTTTCATTTAATATTATTTGAGAATAGGGCTAAATGAATCAAGGGATATGGGGGAAAAAGCAGGAATGGGGTACTGATTTTAGATGATCAGCCATGATCATATTTAATGGCAGTGCTGGCTCGAAGGGCCGAATGGCCGCATCCTGCACCTATTTTTATATATTTTCTATATTCTATGTCACGTATGAAATGCTTTTAGTGCTTCAGCATTTCTCATCACCTGCCATATATCATTTCACAGATGGGAGGGTGAGCAGCTTGCACAGCTGTGAGCCCACAAGAAGGGAGAGGTTTAAAAAGTACCGCATCCATTAAGTGGCATATTACTGCTTTTCAGCACCTTGATCCAATTGAAAGCAAATCATCTATTCTCATGCATAGATTCGATGGAGAGGGAGAATCTGTGGAAAACATTTTCCGTGCATGAAAGTTTTGTGTTTCGAATCATTTAATGAAAACAGTTATAACAAAATTACTTAGCAAAACAAAGAACAGGCAATCCCAAAGTAGGGAGTATGTACTTCAAAGTATCCCTTGTGTACATAATATATCTACTTTCCACTAAATTACTTTAAAATTATTGGCTTGTTTGCTCAGGTTGAGATGTGGGAGCAAGCAATGGCTTTCAAAACCATCTTTTGCACGATTACCGAACACGTTGCACTTCTAGTCAACTGCTATCAGTTTCAGTTGCACTTCAGCCGCCTCACTCTGCAGGGAATCTGAAGAGTCCATGGAGAGAAGAAATAGGGAGGCTCATGGGCACAGACTCATCATATTGAAGAATCCTCACTGAGATATGCAGTCATAAAATTGAAGAACAGGAGACACATATTACATATTTAAGTTCTCCCCAGGACCGCATGCATGCTCATCAGGTGATCTGGCTTCCTCCTGCATCCCAAAGACTTGCAGATAGTGTAAATTGTCGCTGTAAATTACCTGCTGGTGTGGGGTCACTGATGCTAGAATCAAAGAGAAGTTGCTGGGCATGTGAGGGGGAGTTAGTTGCAGAGCAACAGGGAAATAGGAGGGAGAAATGTGGCCGAAATGTTGCTCGCTGAAGGGCCAGTCCCACTTTGCGACCTTTCAGCAACTGTCTTCGACCTTCAAGCTCGAGGGCACTCGCCTGAAAAACCTCGAGCTGGATCGACTGTCAGCGATGAAACCGCGTGCTGGATCGACCGTCAGAGCGCGCACGCGCACACGCACACACACCCGCAAAGGCGGGGGCCAGGGAAAGTAGGGGAGCACTGTCTGAAATTCACACCCGCGATGAACAGGAAGGTAAACGATGGCTGGCACAGTGTACGGTAAGTCCTTTAGAGAGCAGGGGGAAGAGAATTGGGGGGAGAAGGAGTGGAGACACTTTTAAGAAGCCAGACAACTTTTAATAAAGTTAGCAGGCATTTAACATTACCAGTCGGTTTTCCTAGGTTCTGAAAACTCCAATGAGCCAATTAAAATGCCTGGTCAGCAAAGGAGATTGCCTACGGCTGCCTATAACTACATGGCGACCCCACTATCACTGCACTACGAGTTCAAAAGAACCATGCCGACTAATTTTTACTCGCGGAAAAATTTTCAGCATGCTGAAATATTTTCCTCGACCAAACTGAGGCTGCGAGTATGCGGGAACTTCTCTCGAGCATGAAGGAGAGTTACAGTGACCTCCTGGGACCATGTGTCGACCATGCTGCGAGTGGAAACTCTTCTAAACTTGCAAATTTGGTTGCCATAGAGGAACAGGCCCTTTAGCATTGACCTGCTGGGCTGAATGCGCTTTTTTGTTTGATTAAGTATCTAATAGTATCAAACGTTGGTTGAAATGTACACATGAGAATAAAAGAGAGAAGAATAAACAAAATATATATATATTTTTTAAGTTCTTTATCCACATATTTCAGTTAAACGATTGTATTAATTCAGTTGGATAAACATTGATCTAGTATTTTGACATTGAGAGGAATGTTTAAGCGGGTAGTATCATTAGTGAACATACTGTTTACCCAGTAGTGTTAAATATTTAAGCTTCACTCCTTCACAGCCGAGAAGCTGAATACGCACATTAATTTGACTAGAATATCTCAATCACATTATAAGCCAGCTCAAATCATAAGGCAATTTACTTAACCATAAGCAGAAATATCAAATATGTGACGTGTGTGTGAATATACAATATTGGATATGTAAACATGTCATCACTGTAATACTTTGATATTTTAATAATGCAACTATGCTAATATACTGAATGTTTTAATGCAGGATAAATTAAGAACTAGTGAAAATGCGAGTGTTGATCTTGCTAAAGTATTAGAAGAGGCCAGAACACAGAGAGAGGAATTAGAACACAAGGTTTGTTCCAATCATATTGTCTATTTAGTTAAGTAATCCATACGGTTAATCTAATATGATTCTCTATGAATAGATTTCATTGGACTTTTCTAAATATTACACGAGCTCCTTAGTCAGGACACATTTTAATTCTTACATTAGTAATGCCGCAGACACAAGAATCTGCACTCTCTTGAGCATATGAGTCTCAATCTTCGTCTCCATTTGACAATAGTAGCCTTAATGCCCCATGGATCTGATGCCAAAATATTGTCGTCTGAGGTCTTACTGCAAAAATAAGACTTCCGGTGTGGTCTATTTGAAAGTCTCCTGGAGTTAAAGAAAATTAGTTGGTAACTTCTTAGACATCCATGGTGCCAAGAGGTTCCAGGACATTGCTGCATTTTAAATTACTTTTCCGTGAAGGGGCATGGTCTTCTGAGATACAATCTTGCTCCTTAAAGGTACTGTCTTTATTATTTTGCCAAATTGAATAGTTAGCTAAAGGATTTATATATAAATATATAACAATTAAGTTATGCAACTGTTATTATTGGGGGTTTTGTAAGTGAAGTAAGCCAGATGTATTAATGTGCTGCAAGAGGGATCTTTTGGAGGCAACGATCAAATCCAATAGCTCAACCAGCTATAGGTCATAATTGGTGTTCCTTTCCCTCGAGTTACAGAAAGCCAAGAATAAATAGTCCTGAGAGCAAGGTGAGCTGGACAGTTCCAGGAGAATTATATGCGGTAACATAGTATTAAAACATCAGCAAGTTTCAAAAAAGTAATTGGTTAAGTGGTGCAAGAATTGAATAAACTATAGACTCCTGTCTGAACTTGGGTTCCAACCCGAAATGCCACTTATCCATATTCTCCTGGAATGTTCCAAGAAATATCAAATATTTCAATATGACCTGCTGAGTTACTTCAGCAGGTCACCACGACTTGGAGCTCTTCTACCGTCGCCTCCGCCTCACAGTGTTCTTCCACGGGAAGAAGTCCTCACCCCCCCCCACTGATGATCCCTTTTCCTGTCTCCCACGAACCCCCTCCTCGTGGACCCCCCCTTGTGGCCCTCCGGCTTTAGAGTAAAAAAAAAAAAAAAATCTTTATCCAGAACTGCCGTCGGGACATCAACCGCCTCGACTTCTTCACTCCCCCTGTCTCACTCCAATCTCTCCCCCCCCCGAATGTACTGCCATCGACTCACTCTGTAACAACCCAGACTGGGTTATCAAACCCGCCGACAAGGGAGGTGCCATGGTAGTCTGGCGTGTCGATCTCTACAAAGCGGAGGCCACGCGCCAACTCTCGGCCACCTCCTCCTACTTACCCCTGGACCATGACCCCACTGACGAGCACCAGGCCATCATCTCGAACACCATAACCGACTTCATCAACTCCGGCTCCCTACGCCCCCGAGCCTCCAACCTCATTGTTTCCCGACTGCCCCGGCAGGTCCATTGTCTCTGCCTGTTCGTGTCCCACCGAACACATTTCGACATACCTTGACTCCATCCTATCCCCCTTTGTTAAATCCCTCCCCACCTATGTTCAAGACACCTCAGACACTCTCTGTCGGCTCCGCGCATTCCATTGTCCAGGCCCCCATCCTCTCATCTTCACCATGGACGTCCAGTCACTCTACACCTCCATCCCCCACCATGATGGTCTCAAAGCCCTCCGGTTCTTCCTCGACCAGAGGAGCAACCTATACCCGTCCACTGACACCCTCCTCCGCCTAGCGGAGTTGGTCCTCCCCTCAATAACTTCTCTTTTGACTCCTCCCATTTCCTCCAAACACAAGGCGTAGCTATGGGCACACGCATGGGCCCCAGCTACGCTTGCCTCTTTGTCGGGTACGTCGAACAATCTTTGTTCTCGGCGCACTAGGGCCCCATCCCCAACCTCTACCTCCGTTACATCAACGATTGCTTTGGTGTCACCTCCTGCACCTACACACAACTGACTGACTTCATCCATTTCACCACCAATTTCCATCCGGCACTCAAATACACTTGGAACATTTCCGACATTTCCCTACCGTTCCTTGACCTCACCATCTCTATTGCAGGTGATACACTCCTGACCGACATCCACTACAAACCAACTAACTCCCACAGCTACCTTGACTACTCTTCCTCCCACCCTGCTTCCTGTAAGGACTCCATCCACTATTCCCAATTCCTCCGTCTGCGCCGCATCTGCTCCCAGGATGAGGTGTTCCACACCAGGTCATCACAAATGTCCTCATTCTTCAGAGAACGGGGATTCCCCTCCCCCACTATAGATGAGGCTCGCACCAGGGTCTCCTCCATACCCCGCAACACTGCCCTCTCTCCCCATTCCCCCACTCGCAACAAGGGCAGAGTCCCCCTGGTCCTCACCTTTCACCCCACCAGCCGGCACATACAACACATAGTCCTCCGCCAGTTTTGCCACCTCCAACATGACCCCTCCACTCGCCACATCTTCCCATCTCCCCCCGTCTGCCTTCCGCAAAGACCGCTCCCTCTGCAACTCCCTTGTCAATTCTTCCCTTCCCTCCCGCTCTACCCCTTCCCCGGGCACTTTCCCTTGCAACCTTAAGAGATGCTACACTTGTCCCTTCACCTCCCCCGTCCACTCCTTTCAGGGACCCAAGCAGTCCTTCCAGGTCCGACAGAGGTTTACCTGCACCTCCTCCAACCTCATCTACTGCATCCGTTGCTCCAGATGCCAGCTGATCTATATCGGTGAGACCAAGCAGAGGCTTGGCGATCGTTTCGCCGAACACCTCCGCTCGGTCCGCAATAACCAACCCGACCTCCCGGTGGCTCAGCACTTCAACGCCCCCTCCCATTCCGTATACGACCACTCGGTCCTGGGCCGCCTCCACGGCCAGAGTGAGCAACACCGCAAGTTGGAGGAACAGCACCTTATATTCCGCTTGGGGAGTCTGCATCCTCTGGGCTTAAACATTGAATTTTCTCAATTCTGTTAACCCATGCTGTCTCCTCCCCTTTCCACCTCTCCCTCAGCCCTCGGGCCCTGGCATTCCCTCTCTCACTATCTCTCCCCCACCCAAGTCGCACTAGCTTCTCATTTTCACACTACAAACAGCTTACAATGGCCTGTTTCCTTTATCATCGATACTTTTTTGCATATCTTTCATTCATTGTTCTTTATCTCTTCACATCACCGTCCATATCTCTCGTTTCCCTGATCCCTAACCAGTCTGACCCGAAACGTCGCTTATCTCCACTCCTTAGATGCTGCTGCACCCGCTGAGTTTCTTTTTTTTTTAAATTATATTTTTTATTAGAAGTTAATGCATATTGATACATATTAAGACAATTTAAAATGTAAGAAAAAAAGAAACAAAAGAATTTACTATTCATCTCATACATTCTTAATATTTATAAAATTTACAGTCATTCTTGTTTATACTTCTACATATATATATTTTTTTAAATTATTTTTAATAAAGAAGGAAATTAATAGAAAGAAATAATAAAAGAAGTTAAAATAATAATAAAAATAGAAAATCAATAATATGAGTGGAGTTTTAAACATTCTATTCTACATTGGAGATCTATCAGTGATCTATTATATATAATTCTTCATCCATTCCCCGTCCAGGTTTCAGTCACCCGCTGAGTTTCTCCAGCCTTTTGTGTACCCTCGATTCTCCAGCATATGCAGTTCCTTCTTTACGCACTTGTTACTTCAGCACTTGTGTCTCTTTTTAAATCTTTCCTGTTTCACCTTAAACTGATGCCCTCTAGTTTTTGATTTCGCCCACCTGGAAAAAGACTGCAGTTGTTCACTTTATATATGCCTCTATAAAGTCACTCCTGAGCCTCCTACTCTATATTTATTTACTCTCCATACTTATTATTGATGTTAATAAAGGTTTGTCTTTCTGCACCATGTGAGAGAAATGTGATTAGTTGGCAGATATGTATTTAATTACAACATTGAAGTGTTGTCAGAAAGGTTTATCTGGTTTGTTAAGTATCAAGAGGTAATTAGTATCATCTAAAGTGATTATAATTTTAAAATTAAACTCAACTTCACTGAATCAATTCATTTAAAACAATAGATAAACCACATGAAACCAAATAATCTTCATATTTAATCAGCTGGCATGTTGTGTCCTGCTTGTATAGCCTGTGTTTCACTTGATACCTTTGCCACCTTACATTGTGTTCATGTAAGATCATTGACAAGATATATTTCTTTGCTGCCATGGGAAGGATTTTACACACCCCTGAAAGAAAGCATATTCTGTATTTTAACTGTGGCATTACATATTGTTTCATTTTACACTATTGCACAAAAAAATCTATGAACGTGGACAAAAAATAGATAATGTCAAACATCTGGAGTTCAGCAGCTTTGATGTCAAAACATGGGAAATGTAAGCACGTTAATTAACTTTGTTTAAAAACAAAAGACTGCATTAGATTCAAATATACATTGCAGGTATGATATTTATTCAGAATTGTTGGAGCTGAAAGGCTTGGTTGTCAGTATAGCACATACTCATTATTAGCAGAGGAAATCAGAAAATTTTAATTTCCTTTCACACGGATTTGATTCTGATGTTGACCATTGATTGCAGAACAACCCTGTGCTGACCACCCTGTGTTCATCAATGGTTGTCCTTGGTTTCTGTGATTTTGTTGCTGTTATCTGTAATCATGTGACATTGTACCTCTTTATATTAGGTTCCACAATCTTTCAAACTTTTATCTACCTGCACCTTAACTATATCTAATGATCTGGCCTCGACCATCTTCAGGGGTAGAGAATTTCAGGGATTCACTACAACTCTGAGTGAAGAACTTTCTGCATACTTCAATTTTAAATGCCTGACTTCATTTTGTAGCAAGGCACTCTTGTGACTCCCCCACTGCTGGAATAATCACAACATCTATCCAGTCACGCCCCCTTTGGATGTTGTATGTTTGAATAGAATCACCCCTCATTCATTTAAACTCTTGAGAAACACGACCCCAAACTTTCTAGCCTCTCCTGATGGAACAGTTTTTCAATTCACAAATTGAATTTCAGTTTTTTTTTATACTGATAGGTGTTAACATTAACGCAAATGCTGGAAGAAAAAAATACTTCAGTCTTGCTGAAAGATAAAGAATTAATCAAATTGGAAGAAGACTTCAAGAAACTTGAACAAGGTTTGAACGTGTATCATTTACTAATGAAAGGCAAAAGAAAATAATTGTATATTAAAAAAAAAACTGGAAATGCATTTTAGAATCTTGCTAAGGGATTAGATATTTTTTTTATCTTTGAGCCTCTGATAAACATTGATGAGTTAATGCAATTCTTTTTATCATTATATTTGAATGGAATATATATATGGATATGAATTGACATGCATGTATCGATGCAAGGTTATGGCCAAATTGATTTTTAGGCAATTTCACAATTGTGTTAAACCAAGTACTACTCAAACAATGCGTACAAAAGCTTTCTTGACGGGTTTATTATTAATGCCATGCCTCTGATCTGGAATGAAGAATAAGTGCTTGGGAGTAGTCACTTGTGGCGTAATGATTTGTCCAGTTCCCATATGCACTTTCTACTAAACCTGTTACAAAACAATTGTTAAACTGCAGGAGTGTCTCCACCCCAGCGTCGGGGGTAGAGACAACCCCATACTTTGTCTCCACCCGATTTCACAAAGACAAATCTTGTCCTCTATCCCTGTGGGTTAGGTCACGGGACTGCTTGATTGAGATTGGAAGAGTTAAGGAGATATTGTTATTCGTAACTGATCAAACTTTGGCTTTTCAGAGATAGGTAGTACCTGTTCAGAACAGCATACTGAAAAGATTTGATAAATCTTCAATTTTGTTTGTTGCTTTCTGCCTGTTTATGATAGTATGGTATTTGATTTGTGGAAGAGATGAGAGTTTGTTAATCACGTATGTTTAATTGCAATCTGTTCATATACATTTGTTTTTTAAACATTTCCCTAGACAAGGAAGCTGTAAAGTCGCAACTGCATCAGCTGCAAATCGAAAGTGAAACTTGTAGAAGTTCAGCAGCAGAAAGAGAGGGGGCAGTGCAGAGCCAGTTAAGTGATCTGGAGTTGCAGGTGACTGAAAGCGGGCAACTGTTGGAGGCCAGTCAGAGGAAGGTGGGTTATCTTTGATCTCAATCACACACCAGCATTTGAATGGAATGTCGCTCCAAATTGATGGGTGTACCACACTTTTAACACAACCATGGCTTCATTTTTCTTTTGTACTTTGGAGATCTTAGGTGACCTGTCATTTTGTGAGAAAGGAATACACGTTAATTGTTGCCCCTCTAGCAACATTTTTGCCGCAATAAAATGATGTTTTACAGGTTTACATTCCTTGAAGGGTACAGGTTCTCCCCAGGTTATGAACGCCCGACTCATGTACAGCCCGTACACATGAACGAGTGTTTGGTAGAGCAACTAGGCATGGATTTGCTGGCTGCCTCAGGGCTGTAAAAAATTCCAGCGGTGTGGGAACATCAGTTTGTGGCAATATCCGAATGGTTGAGTTTGTTAAAAAACTCCTTATTTTTTTAAATTTAAATAAAACACAAAGTGCTGTGTAACTCAGCGGGCCAGACAGCATTTCTGAAGTGAATGGATAGATGGTGTTTGGGGTTGGGACCCCTCTTCAGACTGCATATTTAAATACATTGCCGAGATGCCACACCTCCAACTTGAGTAGCCTCCAGGTTACAAACAGTTCACAGGAACAGAACACTGTCGTAAACTGTGGAGGAACTGCATATAGTCCAACCTTTGCTGAGGTAGAGACAATCCTGCAATTTAACAACATGACCCAGTTCTGCCTCAATGAGAATCACTGTCTGTGATGGTAACTGGGACAGAACAATGAGGGCTACCAATAACATTCTTTCTATGAGTAAATTAAAACTCATGTTTAGGGCATTGTACAGCTCAAATGTTTTTTTTGGACAAGATGAAATTAGCATCAACCACTGGTTTGGGGAAAAGATCAAGAGTTTATTAAGTTCAATATTCCATACTTAATAGAAACATAGAAACATAGAAATTAGGTGCAGGAATAGGCCATTCGGCCCTTCGAGCCTGCACCGCCATTCAATATGATCATGGCTGATCATCCAACTCAGTATCCCGTACCTGCCTTCTCTCCATACCCTCTGATCCCCTTAGCCACAAGGGCCACATCTAACTCCCTCTTAAATATATCCAATGAACTGGCCTCAACTACCCTCTGTGGCAGAGAATTCCAGAGACCCACCACTCTCTGTGTGAAAAAATTCCTTCTCATCTCGGTCCTAAAGGATTTCCCCCTTATCCTTAAGCTGTGACCCCTTGTCCTGGACGGCCCCAACATCGGGAACAATCTTCCTGCATCTAGCCTGTCCAACCCCTTAAGAATCTTGTAAGTTTCTATAAGATCCCCTCTCAATCTCCTAAATTCTAGAGAGTATAAACCGAGTCTATGCAGTCTTTGTTCATAAGACAGTCCTGACATCCCAGGAATCAGTCTGGTGAACCTTCGCTGCACTCCCTCTATGGCAATAATGTCCTTCCTCAGATTTGGAGACCAGAACTGTACGCAATACTCCAGGTGTGGCCTCACCAAGACCCTATACAACTGAAGTAGAACCTCCCTGCTCCTATACTCAAATCCTTTTGCTATGAAACTTTTGCTAATGACGGCTAATTGTTGATAAGTACCTCGTGGCCCTTGGTCTTGGGACCCAGGTGGACATGGTGTGAGACTTCAGTCTATGTCCCTTCTTTCCTGTCCTTCCTTTTGATCTTCAGTCTGTGTGAATCTTTCTGGCAGATGCTAGGCTTTACCCTCAATTCTCAGGACAAAGGCCACTTGTCCATGGTCTGTAACAGGCTCTATTTTACTGACTGTGGCAATCAGGGATTCCAATGGAAACCCCCAGGAATCCTTTTAGTTCTACCCCAGGCGGCAGCTGATAATAGTTTGTCATTGTTTACCATTATCTCATCACACGGATTATTCTAGAAATTGAAATGGAGGGCTGCACATAAGGAAACATTGGATAGACTGCGTTTATTCTCACTGTAACATTGGAGGCTGAGGGGTGACCTGGCAGAAATGTATACAATTAAGAAGGGCATAGATAGGATAGATAGTCTTTTTCCCGGGACAACGCAATCTTGAAAGCTCAGGTTTAAGGTGAGGTGGAGAAATTTAAAGGAGATCTGCAGGGCAAGATTTGTCACACACAGAGTGGTGGTTATCAGGAATGGGCTGCCAGAGGAGATGGTAGAAGAAGATACAATTACAACATCTAAAAGGCATTTGCACAGGTCTTCTTGGGTAGGAAAGTCTCAGAGGGATATGGGCCTATTGCAGGCAAGTGGGATTAGTGCAGATAAACATTATGAATGAGGTGGGCCTAAAATGGCCTCATTCCATACAGCACAATTCCATGATCTGTCATTCAAACCTGTCTCACCCCCATACCTCTTGAAGGATCCCTCTCCCTCATGAACAACTGTTCATTCCTGTCTTTGTCGGTTTAAAGGGTTTGGGATGGATTGTCTTTGTAAACTCAAACAAAATCAAACAGGTTCTGCGACATCATCTTGGGTATTACAAAACCATTCCCTAGTGCACTTAATAGAAATACCAAGTTGTCAGTAGTTTACATTTTAGCTGCACAATCCTTTAACCCATAACGTACTTAGGTAAGCTTCCCTTCATGACTTATAAAGATTTAGGGCGGTCACAGTGGAGGTAGAGTTGCTGCCTTACAGCGAATGCAGCGCCAGAGACCCGGGTTCAATCCCGACTACGGGTGCTGTCTGTACAGAGTTTGTACGTTCTCCCTGTGACCTGCGTAGGTTTCCTCCCACACTCCAATGGCGTACAGGTTTGTAGGTTAATTGGCTTGGCAAATGTAAAAATTGTCCCTTGTGGGTGTAGGGCAGTGTTAATGTACAGGGATCGCTGGTCGGCACGGATCCAGTGAGTCAGAGGGCCTCTGTCCGCGCTGTATCTCTAAACTAAATTAGAATCATAGGGAGAAGCAGCGTGGAAATAGGCCCTTCGGCCCACTGAGTCCGCACTGTCCATCAAATGTTTTTTTTAAATAATAATCCGACTCGAACTGATTTTATTCTTACCATGCCACCCCATCAACTGATTGTTATTTTACAAATTTTCACAACTAGAATATCATTGGGTTTGTTCAACACTGCTCCAGCATCATTATGCAAACTACCAAAAGTCCCTGGTATTCTGGAAAATGTGTGCCGTGTGTTCTTTTTTTTTCGAAGAGGAAAGCCATTAAATTATTATTCCTTGAAATCATCACTGGAACCGCCTGAATATTTGCAATCTGCAGTGTAAATTAACCATACCGTCACACCCTCCTTTTGTATGCAATGTTCCTTGTACACTGTCCTAACCTGGAAAATATTACATTTCTTTATCATCTCTGAGACCAAATCCTGGAACTCCTTGGCAATCGGCCTTGGAAGAATTCTTTCATCATTTGGACTGCAATGTTTCTAGAAGACAGCTTCCACCTCCTTCTCAAGGGAATTTAGGGATGTACAATAATTGCCACTCGTGCCAGAGAGACCTATGGCCTGAAAATGAATGGAAACAAAATAACATTCCTCTTTTGGTGATCACAGAGCAGACTCCTTGTGGGATCTGATATCTCTATCCTCTGTCCAATCTTTCCTACGTCATTCACAACATGAGCAGCAGTCAGAACTAAAAGACCTCAATTACACACTGGACTGGGCCAGCTGGTTCAAGGGCAAGAATCGGGAATGCCATAGTCAAAAACAAAGTGAAAGAAATCCATATTCCTTTAGCTAGGAGACTGAAAGATATTAGTTTAACTTGGCATCATTATCGGCAAGGACATTGTGGGCCGACGGGTCTATTCCTGTGCTGGCTCGATTGTAATCATGTATAGTCCTTCCGCTGCCTGGTTAGCACCTCAGTACACGTGACAATAAACTAAACTAAATTATAGTTCTATGTCCTACTTGGTGGTTTAAATTTGGATTCAGTCGTTTTATAGCTAGTCGAGAACTTTTTGAAATTGATTCAGAAAATTTCAATGCTGGCATTTGTTTTCTCTCAATCCTCACTCTAGTCTGACCATGGAATATTGAACCAAAACTCGAGCAGACAACAATACTTAACCCATATACATAAGCCTGGAATTCCAATAGGAGTTCCTGGTTCATGATCAGGGACACTGGTTGGTTTATATAATCCAACAATGTTAATTGGGGCATTTCTGCAACTCTTGCCGAACTTGTTCAACTTTGACGAGGACATCTATTTTTACAAAGTTCAAAATTGGTAATGTTATTGCATTCACTTTCTTTGAGTGCATTTCATTCAAAGCCTTTTAGTATTGGTATATGTAGACCACGGTTTACTTGGCTGTCCTGTAAGAGGGCATCTACTCAGTTTTTAAGAAGACACGAGATGCTGGAGTAACTCAGCGGGTCAGGCAGCATCTCCGGAGAACATGGATTGGTAACGTTTCGGGCCGGGACCCTTCTTTAAACAGAGGGAGGGGTGAGGGAGGCCTCATGACAAAGCCTGGCATTAGGTTGATCCAGGATTTTTGTTAGGCAAATGGTTGAACACAGACCAGAGTGGGAAGACAGAAGATGCGAGACAAAGGATTGAAATGTGAAGCTGGAGGAAGGAATGTGAGTGGAAGGGAAGGGGAAAAGCTGGTGCGAGCCCATGTGGGGCACAGGGGAGAGAGGGGGTATTTATATGGGGGAAGATGGGGGAGGCTTATGTAATTAAGAGAATTTAATGTTAATACTGTTGGATTGTTTCTACTCGGTATTTAGTTTTATTTATAGTGTGCTATAGTTTTCTCAAACTCTATTTTGTTTCAAGGCCAACATATTGCATAAAGTTGTAATTCCCAGAAACAAAAGCTCAGGACAGCTTAACTAAGGACAGCTTGACTAAATAAATCCTAATTTCCCCTGCAGGTAACTGCTCTGGAAGCAGAACTGATGGCCCTCAATCCACCAGAAAATGACGAGAAAGTGCAAAATGGAGACGTTGCAATTGCAGATGCTTTGCAGCTTCAGCAGGACAACCAAGATTTGGAGCAGCAGTTGGTTGAGAAAAATAAGGTTAGCCACACAGGAAATAGTTACCTCACTGTAGTTTAAAAGCTGCATCTCTAACTGACAACCACTCCAGGTGTTAACAGAGGACTGCTTTGAGTTTTAATAGTTTGAAGATGGTACTGCAAGTACTTTTGCTTCTACAATGCCCTCCATAATGTTTGGGACAAAGACCCATCATTTATTTATTTGCCTCTGTACTCCACAATTTGAGATTTTTAATAGAAAAAAATCACGTGGTTAAAGTGCACATTGTCAGATTTTAATAAAGGCCGTTTTTATACATTTTGGTTTCACCATGTAGAAATTTCAGCAGTGCTTTATACATAGTCCCCCCATTTCAGGGCACCATAATGTTTGGGACACAGCAATGTCATGTAAATGAAAGTAGTCATGTTTAGTATTTTGTTGCATATCCTTTGCATGCAATGACTGCTTGAAGTCTGTGATTCATGGACTTCACCAGTTGCTGGGTGTCTTCTCTGGTGATGCTTACAGCCATCTTTAGCTTACGCTTGTTTTGGGGCTAGTACCCTTCAGGTTTCTCTTCAGCATATAATAAAGGCATGCTCAACTGGGTTCAGATCGGGTGATTGACTTTGCCACTCAATAATTGAGCATTTTTTAGCTTTGAAAAACTCCTCTGTTGCTTTAGCAGTATGTTTGGAATCATTGTCTTGCTGTAGAATGAACCGCTGGCCAATGTGTTTTGAGGCATTTGTTTGAACTTGAGCAGATAAGATGTGTCTATACACTTCAGAATTTAATATGAAGATAAGTGAGCCAGTAGCTTCAGCAGCCATACATGCCCAGGCCATAACACCCCCACGACCATGTTTCACAGATGTAGTGGTATGCTTTGGATCTTGGGCAGTTCCTTCTCTCCTCTATACTTTGCACTTGGCATCACTCTGATATAAGTTAATCTTCATCTCATCTGTCCACAAGACCATTTTCCAGAACTGTAGTTGCTCTTTTAAGTACTTTTTGGCAAAATGTAAACTGGACATCCTATTTTTGCGGCTAACCAGTGGTTTGCATCTTGCAGTTTCTGTTCATGAAGTCGTCTGCGGACAGTGGTCATTACAAATCCACATCTGACTCCTGAAGAGTGTTTCTGATCTGTTGGACAGGTGATTGTGGATTTTATTTATTATAGAGAGAATTCTTCTGTCATCAGCTGTGGAGGTTTTCCTTGGCCTGCCAGTCCCTTTGCGATTAGTAAGCTCACCAGTGCTCTCTTTCTTCTTAATGATGTTCCAAACAGTTGAAGTTGGTAAGCCTAAGGTTTGGCTGATGTTTCTATCAGTTTTATTCTTTTTTCGCAGTCTCATAATGGCTTCTTTGACTTTCATTGGCACAACTTTGGTCCTCGTTGATAAACAGCAATAAAAGTTTCCAAAGGTGATGGAAAGACTGGAGGAAAGACTAGGTGCTGAGAGCTCTCTTATAACCTGCATTAAGGAGACAATTAAACACACCTGAGCAATTACAAATGCCTGTGAAACCATGTGTCCCAAACATTATGGTGCCCTGAAATGGAGGGGACTATGTATAAACACAGCTGTGTTTGGTTTCTACATGGTGAAACCAAACTGTATAAAAATGGCCTTTAATAAAATATGACAATGTGCACTTTAACCACATGTAATTTTTTTCCTATCACACATCTCAAATTATGGAGTACAGAGGCAAATAAATAAATGCTGGGTCTTTGTCCTTAACATTATGGAGGGCACTGTACTTCAAAGTCAACGGTTGAAATATTAAATTGTTCCATCTACAATCATTATCTCAGCTGAATAGTTTTGCCACTTTCATTATGAATAATGTTTCGTAATTGTGTTCTAAAAAATAATAAATTACAAAGAGGTGTTATCGCATTGAGCCACACCTTTCACAGTACCCAACATGTTTTGGAGCCAATTAATACTATAAATTACATTGCAATATGGAAATAGCAACTAATTTGCACAAAGCAAGCTCACACAACTGCTTGATAACCACAAAATAATGTGCAACTTAGCAATGTTGAGTGAAGGATAAATATTAACCGGAAAGCAAGGGGGTAACTCCCCTGCTTTACATCAAGATAGTGCATGCAATCTTGTATGTCTATCTGAGTGAGCAGGTGGGGCCCTGTTTGGATATTTCAGATGAAAGGCAAGATCTTTGACAGAGCAGCAGGTTGATGGTGCGGGTCTTGTGCCTTGAATCATCTGAATCCATGATGCAAGTTGTGTCGCACTGAGCCAGTATCGATCAGTAAGAGGCGTGGGATGCAAATGACTATCTTGTAAACTATCAGCATATGGTCCTGATCAAAATAATACAACACCAGACAATATCTTGCTCTGAAAGCTTTAGCTTCTGAATTGACCTTTATTTATTGGTTGGTATTTAATGATGCAATCAAAAAAAAACGTACCCAATCTGCCTCAATCACCCAGGCAACGTTACATACTGCCAAATGTGAAAGACTATATTATCTGAACCTTTGCATGTTTCTTTCTTGTAATTGATCTTATCTTTATTGAGCTTTAGTAAAAACCTTTACCCCAGGAAGATATGCAGCTTCAAAGTAACTCAAGAGGAAACCTGACGCAGGATTTTACGTAGGCGTAAAATAGGGTGGATGTGAATAAACTATTAGTATGTGGGTGGCAGCAGTCCAAGTTGGTGTAATTTACAGCAGTCGCTAACAGATTAAAAAATGCATTTTGGACACGCTTTTGTTTGTGGCACTTTCTGCTTCATGGAGTAGATGTAGTGAACAATATTGTCATTTTTAAGGGGAGGTAATGTTACCAATGAGAAAAGTGACAATAATTATGTCGGCCATAAGGGTGAGACCAGCTTGTGTGGAAAATGAACATCAGATTCAGGAAAATTATCCCTGAATTAGATGGATGCACTGCAGTTTTGATATAATCCTGTGCAATATGGTGCCTCTGCACAAACATGGACTAACGTTGTCATCTTGGGAAAAGCCTGAGTGCACATTTCCAGCTTTGGTTGCTGGGATGTCCAAGATTAAGTACCACAAATCCTCGTTATTACGGGCTTCTTTATAATCTGAATCACTCCAGCACTTTCTGATCTGAATTACTCCAGCATTTTGTGTCCTTTTGTGCATTGACCAGCATCTTCAGTTCATTGCTTCTTCTACTTATACAATTAAGCTCTATTACTTGTTAATCCGTTACTCAGTTATAGCCAACATTCGGCAATAATGGACACCCCCCTCATGGTCCGCTATAACGAGGGTTTACTGTACACTTGCAATTTCTATTGTACATTTAACCTTCACAGGATGAGGCAGATGCTCAGTGTTTGGTTTGCTCTGCAGATGTTTCTTGTGCTGTGGTGGTAAGTCAGTCTCCAGGTGTTCGATGAAGATCTCTGCCCTTTTACGTGACCGGTTGAAAGAAATATTGTTGACGGTGCCGGATCAATGCCAATCTCATTCATATGGCAAAGGCAGAGAGATAGTGGCCAGAATTGTGCAGGAAGAGGCACATTGCACAACCCTCACACCTACTCGGGGAGGGCTAATTCTCCTTAATCTCCATATCCAGTGGTTGGGTGTTTGGGGATGTAGCTTTATCTCCTGCCAAAATCTGTGGACTATTTTTAATATTCAGAGATATTTAACATGCCTGCATATGGACCGGGAGAAGAGGAAATCAGTCAGCCTCTCGATCCAAATCTGCCAGTTAATAAGCTAATTGCTGATCTGATTAGAATCTCTACGCTGCATCCCCTCCACCCATGGTAACTCTTCAGCCACTGAATTATAAAAAATCTACCTTTGTCTTTTGAGGTAATCAATGTCACCGCTTCCATACACCTTTCAGGAAGAGACTTCAAAAGGCACGACGCGGAGGGAGGGAAAAAAAGCTTAATTTCTTTATTGAATGGGTGAACCCTTAATTTTAAACAGACCCCCCCCCCTCCCAGTTCTGGATTCTCCCTCCAGACAAACCATCCACTCGACAATCATCCTGGCAAGAACCCCAGGGTCTTGTGTTTCAGTCAAATCCCCTCTCACTCTTCCAAACTCCAGCAGGTGCCAGGTAAGCCTGTCCACCCTTTCCTCACAAGACAACAATCCAGTTCGGGTAAACCGCAACCGAATTGCTTCCAATGCCTAAGCTTTCCTCCTTGGATAAGGCGACGAATACTTAACAACACTCGAAATGTGTTCACATCAGTGTCCTTTGTAACTGAAGCATAACTTCACTACTTTTATCATAGTCAGGTAGCACAGAAATGCATCTTTCAGTTCAACCTGTCTATGCCGACTAATGTGCCTATCCAAGCTAGTTTATTTGCCTGTAACATAGAGCCTTTTCTATCCACGTACCTGTCCAAATATATTTTAAACATTATAATTGTACTTGCTTGTACAGCTTCCTGTAGCTGTGCTTTCTGTACCCACTACCCTCTGAGTGAAAAAAGTTGCCATTCTGGTCTATTTTTAACCTTTCCCCTCTCACATTGAATCTGTATCCCATGGGTTCAAGACATCCCTTCCTTGAGAAATTGACTCTGACCATTTGTCTTTTCTATGCCCCACATGATTTAATTAACCTCCACAAGGTCATGCCTCAGTTTCTTGCTCTTCAGCATAAAAAAAAACCATTGCCTTTCCAGCCTTGCCTGATAACTCAAGCCCTTCAGTCCCTGTGACATCAAGTCAAGTCATCCTCGTGAATCTTCTCTGCATCCTTCCCAGCTTGATGGCGTCTTTCCTTCAGCTGGGTAGCCAGAACTGCACACAATATAACCATGTGTTGGCTCAGCAAAGACTTGTAACATCGCAACATTGACCTCCCAATGATCTGATTGATGAAGGCAAGCACGCCATACCCCTTCACCACCCTGTCCACCCATGTCGCCACCATCGGGGAACTTGTGTACCTGTTCCCCTAGCTCTCTCTGTTCTACAACACTCCCGGGATCTGCCATTTACTGTGGAGGTGCCACCCTGATTTAACTTCCCAAAATGTAACACCTTGCACATGTTCGAGTTAAATTCCCACTGCGATTCCTTGACCCATTTCCCTATTTGTTCTAGATCCTGTTATAATCTTAAATAACCTTCTTTACTGTCCAATTCCCCATGCAATAAACCAAAACTGAATATTTTACATTAAAATACAAGTGAAACATATTTTAAAAGCTATTCGTGATTTGTGCTTTTTAAAGTAATTTTTAAAAGAATCATTTGCCTTCCCTCTTGGGCTTTGAAGCCTACATGTGGAAACACTGGAGAACATGGAAGCTGCTGTCTCTCATTGAGTCTTGGACTTGCAGTTGGGTCTGTAGATGGCTGGGACTTGCTGGATAGAAATGACATAACCGTCCATTTGAACAGCCAGCACCATTTGATCTGTTATATATCTACGCATTTCACAACATCATGATACCGAAACTCTTTGGTTGTGGTAGGTTGTGATGGCCCCCTTCCTCCTCTCCTTTTCAAGGCTCACATTTTCACTCAAAGTCCACGAGTGCTTTGTCCTAGAAAACCTGAATGTTTGCTTATACATATGCTAGTCTTCTATTTTACGGTTAAAATTTAAGTCGGGTTAGTTTTATCAAATAATACACAGCCCCAGTTGTGTTTCATATTTAAAATCTCTTTCTTCTCTCAAAGACAATTAAACAGCTGCTTCAGAGGCTAGCAGAACTGAAAAAGACCCTGCAGAAGGAACTGGTAAGTCTCCTGCATGAACCTAAATAAACATATCAATTAGATTTTATTTTACTTTCAGGAATCATTTTTAAAAAGTGGGTCAGCAAGATGACACCAATATCTTTCACGTGCACAGAGTAAAGCAGACACCGGCTGAAACGGGTCGCTTGACACCCACAGCTTATCATCACTAACCCAATACTGAAATAATGTTGTCTGGAGAATTGTTCCCTGGATATTTGTCAGTGATTTTGCTTGACCCAGTTTTACTGGCACAATTTAAGGGAACTTGTCCTCTTGATTGATGCAGTCAGAAACAGGTGAATTTATAATGAGGAACAAGGAAATGGCAGACCAGTTAAACAAGTACTTTGGTTCTGTCTTCACTAAGGAAGACACAAACAATCTCCCAGAAATACTAGGAGACCGTGAATCTAGCGTGAGTGAGAAACTGAAGGGAATTCACATTCGTCAGGAATCTGGACTATTAGTCAGGAATGTGGTGTATCTGGACTTTCAAAAAATCCTTTGACAAGGTCCCATACAAGAGATATCCCCAATACAAGAGATATCCCCATACAAGTGTGCAAAATTAGAGCACATGGTATTGGGGGTAGAGTATTAACATGGATCGAGAACTGGTTGGCAGACAAGAAGCAAAGATAAGGAATTAACTGGTCCTCTTCAGAATGGCAGGCATTGACTAGTGGGGTGCCGCAAGACTCAGTGCTGGGACCCCAGTTATTTTCAATATATATTAACAATTTAGACTAAGGAATTAAATGTGACATCTCCAAGTTTACGGATGACATTAAGCTAGGTGGCTGCAAGCAGGATGGTATGAGGCTGCAGGGTGACTTGGATAGGTTGGGTGAGTGGGAGATCCATGGCAGATGCAGTATAATGTGGATAAATGAGGCTATCCGGTTTGGTGGCAAGAACAAGGTGGCAGATTATTATCCGAATGGTGTCAAGATTAGGAAAAGGGGACGTGCAACGAGACCTGGGTGTCCTTGTACATCAGTCACTGAAAGTAAGCATGCAGGTGCAGCAGACTCTGAAGAAAGCAAATGGCATGTTGGCCTTCATAGTGAGAGGATTTGAGTGTAGGAGCAAGGAGGTCCTACTGCAGTTGTAAAGGGCCCTGGTGAGACCACACCTGGAGTATTGTGTCCCCACACACACACTCAGAAAAACAAACATGGACTGAGCATGGACTGTGGGAGTACATAAACAGTTCTGGATTTTAACTGATGTTCTCGGGAGGCAATAACATCAACAGGGGGCAAACAGAAATGTCATTTATTTAGATTTTTTGTGAGCTTAAGTTGGAAACTTGAAACAAAATGGCAATGAGCTTCTGACAAAGCGATTTTGTTTTGATTTTAAATATAACATTTTTGAAAAATATACATTTTTGAAATGTATTGAAATATATTTTACATATAACATTTAAATATAACATTCTATATCTCGTCAAAGAAAATGAAGCCAGAAATGGACCCTGTGGAAGTCCGAGAGAGATCCTGCTTCGATCCACCATGCATGGCGAGTAATTCGTCCGCCGTTGCAAACAATTCCGATCTCAATGACTCCAGGGAGATAAATTTTGAGTATCTTAAACACGTCCTCCTCAAGTTCATGTCTGTGCGAGAATCAGAGGTAAGTTTATAATAACCGCTGTGGTTTGAAGATGATCAGTAGAAAGATGTTACTTCAGCCTGCTGGGTGTTAAATGTAGATCGGTGATGGTTGTTTAAATAATGTTAGAGGAAAGTGCTAGAGTTGTTTGGTGTTCAAACAAATGTAAAATTGGATATGTGATTCTTCACTGTCAATCCAGGGAGTCGGCAATATTCTACCAAACAGGTTTCTCCCACTCTGACAGCCTGAGATCTTTGTTCACCATGTATCCCATCACAATAACCATGCCCTCTGGCTATCCAGCTCTCAGATTTATAACATTTCTTCCTGACACATAAAACCATAAGACATAGGGGCAGAATTAGGCCAATTGAGTTTTCTCCACCATTCGATCATGGCTGATCTATTATTCCATCATCCAGATCATTAACATATAACGTGAAAAGCAGCAGACGCAACAACCACCCCTGCGGAACACCACTAGTCACCAGCAGCCAAACATAAAAGGCCTCCTTTGTTCCCTCTCTTGGTCTTCTGCCAGTCAGCCAATCCTTTTGATATCCTCTTTTATATTATTGGCTAGATCACCATCATATTTCATTTTTTCTCCCCTTATTGCTTTGTTATTTGCCTTCTGTTGGATTGTAAATGATTTCCAATCCTCTAGCTTCCCACTACTCTTTGCCACATTATATGCCTTCTCTTTTGGTTTTATGCTATCTTTGACTTCCGCATTCAGCCATGGTGGCTTTATTATCACTTTAGGATGTTTCTTCCTCTTTGGGATGAAAAGATCCTGCATCTTCAAAGTTATTTCCAGAAATTCCTGCTATTGCTGCTCCACCATCATTCCTGCTAGGGTGTCCTTTCAATCAACTTGAGCCAGCTCCTTCCTCCTGTCTCTGTAGTTACCTTTACTCAACAGTAATACCGACACATCCAAATTTAGCTACTTCCTCCAAAACTGCAGGTTGAATTCTATCATATCATGATCACTGACTCCTAGGGGTTTTCACCTTAAACTCCCTAATCACGCAATTAAAAGTATTCCCCCCCCCAGCTTCAATTATTCTCAGTTGCCAACCTGTCTAGTGTTACTAGTATCATTACTGTCAGAGGGCTTGCACTGCCCCATGCACACCAACAACCTCACATGGAGGTCAAAGATTCAGAGAATTTAAAAGTGATTCGGAGAATTTAACTGCTGCTTTTGTGATTTGTACAGATGTCTGGTCGTCCCTGGCCTATCTAGCTTAATCCAGTCCATTCTTCAATAACAGACATCTTGAAGTCTTTGCTTTTTACATGCTAAAATAAATCCAGTTCTCTGAATTTATGCCGGTTAGTCATACACCAGGGAAACAGCCCTTTTGTCCCAACATGTCCATGCCGGCCAAGATGCCTTGTCTATGCTAGTCCCACCTGCCTGTGTTTGGCCCATATCCATCTAAAACTTTCCTATCCATGTACCTATCCAAATGTCTTTTAATTGTAATTATGGTACATGTCTCGACTACTTCCTCGGGCAGCTCGTTCCATATGCCCACCACATTAAGCGCCAAAAGCATGGGTTCCCAACCTGGGGTAAATTTGGCCCACCCAGCGGGTAAATTTGTTGATTCTGGATTTGTACAATTTTTTCTCATTGATTGACTGTGTTTGGTTCTGGTATACCGGTATCTGTTCATCATTAGTTGTTCATAAATAAGTAAAATAGCATTGTTATGTGCTATTAAAGTTGCCAGGGGTAAACGGGACGAAAAAGGTTGGGAACCCCTGGCCTAAAGGTTTTAACAACATGTCGGGACTAAAACAGGGCCAGGTATTTTAGATGCAACCAAACTAACGATCTGTACAAGGAAAGGATTTCATGGATATTGTACACTGCGATGGAGACAGAGGGGGGTGATGGTGGCTGGGGAGCAGTGGGTGGTGGATATTGGAGAGTAAAAGATGCTCTGTTTAAAATGCATGTTGGGCTTCAGTGCTGTTTGATCATTTGCTCAGTGGTGTTCCCACGCCTGCAGTTTCTCACTCACAATTGCTCATGTTTCATACATCATTAGAAATGTGTGTGACTGAAGTCACACGGCTAGTATTTAAAGATTACAAGACTAAGATTGACCAACACACAGACACTTACTGTTCTGATTAGCATTTTGTTAGAAAGTAACCGGACATTTACATAATTTAGTGCACTATAATTTTCCTCAATGTAGAGACATAAAAGACATACAAATCCCCAAAATGCAAGGAAGGTTCTGCCAAAGGCTGGGTATAGAGTCATTAGTTATACAGCATGGAAACAGGCCGTTCAGTTTAACTCTTCCATTCCGACCAAGATGTCTATCCAAGCTGGTACCTATTTGCCTGTATTTGGGTCAGAACACTCTCAATGTTTTCTATCCATGCACCTGTCCAAATGTTTTTTAACTGTTGTAATTGTACCTGCCCCAAGCTTCCTCTGGCAGCTCATCCATCTTCCGTTCCCCTCTCACCTTGGATCGATGTCCTAGTTTTAAACTTCCTATCCTTGGGAAAATTACTGTGACCGTTAACATTATCTCCACTCCTTATGATTTTATAAACCTGTGGACCATAGCCGAGATAGCTGGGATCTGAAACCCAGTCGCCAAGTGCAGCGAATTTGTAGAAGATCTACGGAGCAGATAATACTTTTCTAAATCATGTGGTCATTGTAGCTTGATGCATTACTTGAAAGAATTCCAATTCAAAAGTGGAGGGAAAATTTCTTGAAACGTTAGAAAGTGAATCTTGAATAGACTTGAGTAGAATGGTTGATTTGTGACTGCTGCAATATTTTATTTTTGCATCTTCCATGCTGATCCATTAGTACTCTTCTGCTTGTCGAAAACTGCATCACAATTTTTAATGGTATAATTACATAAATGAAACAACAATCAGTTTACAGTAAGTTTTTGTTACAGGCCTACCAACTGGTGAAAGCAGTGTCTGTACTACTAAACTTTACACGCGAAGAAGAGAACATGTTAAAGGAATCCTTAGAATACAAGGTACAACCATTGTTGGGTTTTCCATTCTCCAAACTAACGTGTTGTCGTCATTCTCTTTCCACGGATATAGTTGTTCCTCAACAAATCTTATGTCATTAGCCTTTTATTACAAAAAATAATCTTTGATCCATAGACTCAAGAGTGCAAAGATGCTGGAACCTCGAGTAAACTGCTGGAGCAATCAGCATGTCAGCAGCTTACTGTGGAGGGAAATGAACAATTTGCTGAGTTCCTCCAGCAGGTTGCTCTCTTACATGAGCTTTGACCCATCCATTCGAGTAAAATGCACCCGTTTCCAAGCTTCCTTTCCTCTCCAATTATTACATTAGTTGTAGCCGTCACAATTTGTGTTGATTTTTCCTTGAACCCTCTTTTAACTTAGGACAAGAATACATGAACAAAATTGCATGAGTAGGACACATGGACATGTGAGCATGGCCATCTATTGAATATGGGCCTTCTAGTTATGTTACCCATAGTCCCCAGTGCTTCATCCTTTCAAACATTTATCTACTTCTTTACCCCCCCCCCCCCCCAATAATCCAGCATCCACTGGGATAGAGATTTCCAGAGATTCACTGCCCTCTGCAAGAAGATCATTTCCATCCTGCAATATTTCATCACTGGAAAGAAGCAAATGTTGGAATCTTGAGCAAAACACAAGGTGCTGGTCAGGCAGCATCTGTGGAGGGAAATGGACAGGCAATGATTGGAGTTGGGATCTTTCTTCAGACCCCTCATCTTTTAACCATGCCCTCACTTTGAAATATGATTTTTGTCTCAATCAATGTACCTAAATGGCTTTTACCAAAGTTAGTAAATAGATCCTACTTGCTAATCCTTCCTTGTTATGGTTCTTGTCTTGTCTACAGTCTTTAACGTAATTCTCTCCATCAACACCTAGCTAGTTAGAATACTAAATTATTATTTTTCAAATGGTTGCAGCCAGTGGTTCACCAGCAATGCCTTTTTACCTCTGCACTCCACTATCTATCCTCGGCCTTCTCCTTTTTCTTATCTACAAGCTGACCCCGGCATCACCTGTTAACATAGCATGAATGTGCCCTGTGATTACCCTGGGAGAACTGCCTCAACCTCACAACCATTTATCTTCACCCTTTTAAGAGCAACTGCACACAGCACTGAGCGAGTGAAATCTTCATTCACCTCAAATATTGGGAAGACTAAACTCATTGTCTTTGGTCTCTATTCTGAACACTGTGGCCCAGTCACAATTCTGTCTGTCTCTGGCATCATTTGAAAATGAAATAGACCATTCACGCTATTTGACTTTGTGATGATGTTATTCACAAAAATTGCCCAATGCTGTTTTTGGTCGTTCCATGTGTTTCTGAAATCCTCGTTCATGCTTTCATTGCTCCGCACTTGACTGTTATACTGTATATATGGCCGGCTCTTGTTCTACCGAGCTGTTCTGGAACATGGTTGTGGTTTTTAACTCAAACCAAGTCTCATCCACCCTCTGACTCACTGAACCACTTTAGTGCCATGTTAAGCAATATCTCTATTTAATTTCCTATTACCCTGGTTTTCAAATTTCTCCTTGGCTTCACTCCTCTGACTCTACAATCTCTTCCAGCCCTCTGATTCTTCTGTGGTCTTTCAGTTCCAATCTTTTGACCCAGATTTTAATGACACCACCATCACAATGGGATCTTCGACTAAGCTTTGGAACTTCCTCCCTGAACATTCCTCTCCCTTTCTTTCCTCCTTTAAGATGTTCCTCAAAATGTAATCACCCAGCCCAATATCTCTTGAGAGACTTGATAATACCTATATGAAGCATTTTGGGTATTCACATTTAACTGGTTAATGTCATGTTGTAATATTGCCATTTATAGAGTTTTGTCTATTTTATGCCTCTTACTGGAATATTTTTTCCCCTTGCTTCTCCTGTTTTGGATACTGCACCTTTAGTGTAAAGTGGTTTTTAAAAAAAAAGACACAAGATGCTGGAGTAACTCAGTAGGTCTGGCAGCATCTCTGGAGGACATGAACTGGCAATGTTTTGGGTCGGGGCCTTTCAGACTGATTTCAGTGTTGGGGAGAGAGCTGGAAGAGAGTTTGGGGTAGGTCAAAGCCTGGCAAGTGATAGGTGGCAACTGGTGAGGGTGGCTCTGATGGGCAGTGGACGGACAAAGGCCAGAGATGAGAAGACACATGGTGTGAGATAAAGAGTGATGATTAAAATGTGAAGACAACAGAAAGGATGTAGGTGGATGGGGGAAAGGGGGTGGAATAGTGCGAGAAAATGGGAATGTATTCAGGAGGGGCACAGGGAAGAGAGGTTAAAAAGTGGCTGGGGGAGGGGGTGGCGTGGTTACCTAGAATTGGAAGATTCAATGTTCATACCATTGGGTTGAAAGTTACCCACGCATAGTGTGAGGTGGTTAATTTGTTGTGGGAGTAGATAAGCTCCTGCAGCGTTATAATTTTACATTTGAGTGAGTGGGATACTCAGCTAGAACGACGGTTGTGTCAGATGATCCTTGATACGGAATAATTGCACTTGACGCATGAGTGGCTGACTAAACATTATTATGTACACTTTGCAGATGTCTTGGTTTGGATCTAAACCTGCCCCTAAAGGTATTGTACGGCCGTCGGTATCAGGCCGACCTCCCTCTCATTGGCAGTGAACAAAGTGCAGTGCCCGGAACATGCACTCTCAAATGAACCGTCGACATTACTCTCTGGATGAACACTACAACTATTGATAAGATATCCTTATTAATGTTTTCTGTCACTGTTATGACAGTGTTTTTAATACAGGACTACCAGTTTTACAGCTGTTTACATTTAATAGTACCTGGTACTTTATACTACTTCACCTGTTAAATGCAGATGAAGACGTTCTCCTATGGGGAATGATATTCATAGAGAAAAGTAGACTGTGGATAGATTAAAATTCTGTAATTTCAAGGGGAACATTTAGGTTTGGTTCTATCACTTTATTACTGCCCTGAACATATTGGAATGAAGCACTATTTGAAATAACATACTGTATTACATCTTTATATCTGTGAAGTTCCTTCATTGGGAAACATTAATGAATGATTTCAAATATCTTGTGCTTAACTTACCATTTTTATTCTTAGTGTTAGAATATAAAGATGGGAGTAAGATCTAAACAAAATGTCAGGAGCTCCTTCCCCTGACTGTCCTATGGTTGCAGGAGAGGGGAATAGGCCTGCTGTCCATTACTGCATTTGAAGTCAGTATCATGGTCCAAATGAAATGTTTTTCACCATTTTCATGTGTGCGCCTACAGTTAGATTATTTGGACTGATAAAAGCAGGAAGCAAATGAAAGATGAACAGAAGAGATCAAGTTTAATATCACAATCAGTTTTCCTTTAATTGGTCCAAAACCATCACTGTAGTCCTTTCACAAACATATTTACTTCTCAAATACCCCAATAATTGTACATGCTCAACTTGATTCATTACACCATTTCAATTCTTTCCATGTGTTGCAGTTTTAAGGTTATCATGTGTTTTTATTTTTACTGTAGTCTTGCGTGAAAATGGTGCTGGAATGCAGAAAGTGGGGATTTGATGCTTGGTGTAAATTGGGCAAGCACAAGTGTCTCGAGTAGCATTCCAGAGGGTTGTTTCTTAAGAGAACTGTGTATAGAAACTGGAACAAGGTTGTAACACTCAAGATGTAAAAAATGGATGCATAAATTATTTACAGCTTTTCCGAGGCAGAAAGCATTGCTGTTGTAATAATGATGTTCCATCAGTATTTTCTTTACCCTGCCATTGTTGTGAAAACAGGAATTCTTGTCAAAAGCAAGAGCAACGTGTGTATATAATATAATATATATATATGTTATATGAAAACTAATGCACTTTTATTTGTATACAAAATGCTGTGGCATGTAATATTTGTACATGCATTGATTGGCCTTGGCAACTAATTTTCCTCCCTCAATGTTGTAAACCTGGACTGGAAACAGCAACTGAAGCTCCATTTAACCAGTGTTTGCTTGGGAATCATTTGTAGGTGCAATACTTTCCAATTAAAATTCCTCTAGACTTGCGAATTTGAGTTTGGATTTTGTTTTAAACTTTACTTGCTGCAACTATTTGTTATTGGCTTACACCAAGAAAATCACACACTGAGATTTCATCACCTGCACATATGTCAAACTTCCAAAAGCTTCTTCTCTGGCTTATTGAAGAATGAATGCAAGTGTATAGCTTAAACTAACAAACTCGAGCTCGTTGCCAGCAGAATCTGAATATAGTCTTCAAGGGGCAGCATTGTGCTCCCCAGAGACCCGCATACAACCCCTTCCTCAACCTGTCCCTGTGGACTTTGTATGTTCTCCCTGTGACTGCATGGGTCTCCTCCAAGTTCATAGATTTCCTCTCACATCCCAAAATTATGTGGGTTGTTAATTCTCTAAAGCGGTTTGAAGGGAATATGGGGGGAGGAAATAAATGCACAAGAAACTGCCAATGGAGGAATCTTGATCAAAACAGAAAGTGCTGAAAGAACTCAGCAGGTCTGACAGCATCTGGGGAGGTGACGCTTCAGGTTGGGGCGCTAAGATCGAACAAGGATCCCAAGCTCAAATGTTGCCTGTCCATTCCCTCCCTGGATGCTGCTCGACCTGCTGAGTTCCTCCAACATTTTGTCGGGAGAATAAAATCAGATTAGTGCAGGATGAGTGCGAATGGGTGCTTAACGGTCAGTGTGGACTTGGAATGGGGAAGGGCCTGTTTCCGTGATGTATGATTGCATGAACACCAGTTTCACTTTCAACAGAAGAATGGAGGCAACAAAGTGTGTACGATATCCATCGACAACTGTATAATATTTTTGACCAAGAGGGTGGTTGTAATTTTTTTAAATCGTGTATGCAATTAAGATTTAATTCAATTTTCCTTTCAAAATTTTGTTTGGTCTCAATTGTGGGTAATTAATTTGGTAATTTCTACCTTTTGAACTAACCTTCTTTGAACCTGTGGTTATATACAATATATGGCATGTTATTTACAACCCAAAATGTGACTCCATAAATCAATCACATTGCATGGTTGTGGTGGGCCAGATAATCCATAGAATTCATGTGAAAGCATAAGCTTGCAAAAGGCTATCATGCTTTTTTTTTTATTTTAAGCAATTGTACAAGGATAAAACGTTCAGCATCTACAATTATACAATTATTGTACAGCTTCATTTTTAACCTTATAACCTAAATTTAAAAAAAAGGAAACAAAGGGAAAGCAAGAAAAGAAAAAATGAACGGATAAAATAGAAAAGTACGAGAAAAAGACCCCTAAACTACCAAAGCAGTGCAGCAAGGCGAAAGAAGAATAAGAGAAGATGGACCCCCTCACCCAAAGTAGCATCGGATTTAAATTTGTGTCGCCATACTGTTGTTGTAAAAATTCAGTAAAGGGTGTCCATGTCTTAAGAAATTGATCTGGTTTTTCCACCAAGGCAAGCCTAATGTTTTCCAAATGTAGTGTCCCGGACATATCTGTAATCCACATCTTCACTGTGGGGACTGTTGTCCGTTTCCAAAACGTAAGTATTAATTTTTTTGCCATTATTAGGCCGTAATTGAGGAAACGTCTTTGAAATATCGTTAGCTTAGAACAGGCCTCTGACATACCTAATATGATCAGTTTTATATCTGGGTCCAATTTAGTTTTAAGTGTTTTGGTAAAGGTATCAAATATTCCCCTCCAGAAGTTTTGAAACTTTGTGCAGGAAGCAAAATAATGGGTTGTAGTTGCTTCTTGGAGGAGACATTTATCACAAATAGGAGAGATCTTGTTCAATTTAGAATTGAATAATAGTCTGTGCAGTATTTTAAATCGTATCAGGGAGTGCAACAAGAGAGCAGTAATGTATGTATAAAAGGCTTTCCTCCCAACTATCCTTTGAGATTGATAAGCCCAATTCATCTTCCCATGCTCGCCTAATCATGTCAGAAGGTGGGATATGTGCAGTTCATTAGGTATTGTAAATATAGGATATTAATTTACTATATAAAATATAGAATATTAATTTCTATTCATGCATTTGTCTAATATATCTGGGCCCATAGAATGAGTCTTGCGTGTGTGTGTATTCACATAGTCTCGGATTTGAAGATATCTACAAATTACTAGCTTTCAAATTATATTTCTCCTGTAATTCTTGAAATGAGAGGAAGATCCCCATATAGATCTCCCAGCATTTTAATTCCTGAGTTTTCCCATTGTGCAAATGCCTTATCTAAAGTAGACGGTTTAAACGAGGGGTTGTTGGCGATTGGTAAAAGGAGAGAGAAATGTCTCAATTTGAGAGTTAATTTCAACTTTTTCCAAATTCGTAGGGTGCTATGAATTATCGGATTTTTCTCATACGTTGATTTATAAAAAGGAATTGGAGAAAGCAGAATCGCGCCTATATTAAAAGGCGAACAATCTTCCCCCTCCTTTTTAACCAGTTTACTTGTTGACATGTATCATCCATCCAGTAGATTAAATGTTTAATATTAATAGTTCGGTAATAAAGAAAATTGGGGGAGCCAGACAACCATTTTCTTTAGGTTTACATAAATGTAGTTTATGAATTCTATGGGTTTTATAATCCCAGATAAAGTTTGTAATCAGTCACGTTTTTTTTAAAAAAAAGCTTTTAGGCTATCATGCTCACTCACAAATGGGTCACTTTTTTACACAGTGGAAATGGAAACCAGGTTAGTTCGCATGATAAAAGATAAAATTAGTTTATAAAATGGTGTTGAGGGAAAAGGGATTTGTAACTTTTTCATTATCTCAAATGCATTTTAGTGATTCCTGAAAACTAAGAACATATAAAGAAAATGTGAATCAAAGATAAGTTAGCAGAATGGAAACCTATAGTGGCAGAGGATAGTTTGCCTGGAATGAGTTGAATATGGGGCAAGTTTACTTTAGAGATACTGCGTGGTAACAGGCCCTTCGGCCAACCAAGACTATGTCGACCAGCGATCCCTGCACAATAACACTATCCTAGGGACTATTTACTAAGCCAATTAACCTTCAAGCCTATACATCTTTGGAGTGTGGGAAGAAACCGGAGATAACCCACGCAGTTCATGTGGAGAACGTACAAACTCCATACACACACTATCCGCAGGCAGGATTGAACCCGGGTCTCTGGTGCTGTAAGGCAGCAACTCTAGCATGCCACGTCGAAGGCATCGTAGAAGATTAAATAGTGCTTTGATCAATATGTTATGGGTCTGTAAACGTAGGAATATAATGTAAGTTTTCCCTCTTTGGGCAAATTTAGAACTGTTAAGGAAACTGGTGCTGAAAATTAGAGACACGGTATTGGAGAACTAAGTTAGAAAGCACCTTGTGGAAACAAGGAACTGCAGATGCTGGTTTACAAGAAATCACACACTAAGTGCTAGAGTAGTTCAGCAGGATCACGACCTGAAACATCACCGGATGGGGAAGAAAGTAGAGGATGTAACTACAATCAGTCTCCCCTACAATAGTCAATCCGAAGAAGGATAACAACCAGAAAAGTCACCTATCCATGTTCTTCAGAGATGCTCGACACAAAATGCTGGAGTAACTCAGTGGGTCAGGCAGCACCTCTGTTGAGAAGGAATGGGTGACATTTCGAGTCCAGACCTTTCAGATGCTGCCTGACCCGCTGAGCTGCTCCAGCACTTTGTGACATTTTAAGGAAAATCACCTCCATGTGTTATGATTGAATTTAAGTTTGAATTCCTCTTATATGGACAGCATTTGATAATAGGTCAGTTAAAACAAATGGATGGAATTCTGTCAAACAAGCACGTTTAAAGGGTATGAGATAACAGCACATAAGTGGAAAGCTGTGACAAGATCTCAATGAATGGTACACAGCATTGAGGCCTATTATTCCAATTGTGAAAGTATCACAGGACAAAAGTTTGCAGCATTGTATTGGAAGTAATTATTCTGCATTATTTATTAATGAGTTAAATTATGATGTTTCTCTTTCACAAATAACCTTTATTTGCGTAGTGTTTACCAATACTTCAGGACATCCATGTTAGTAAAGCTGGGAAACTGATGTCCACAAAGAAGAACATTTTAAGATTACAATAATTAGCTTCCTTATCTATGTACTTTGGTGTAATAAGCAACTGATTTACCAAGTCGGGTTTCATGGGGGTGAACCTGAAATTAATTGAAATTATGTTAACCCTAATCACACCCAACCTATATATTTGGTTCAGTTGCTGCTGCAACTCAATTTTACTAAATTTATCGTGAAAGAAAAAAAGACGAAATGTATTTTTAAATAGGTGGTTCACAACAGTCAGGTTGATTTCCATTCACGAATGGTCTACATATAACACCAGAAGTCATGATCAATTGAGGTGAATTGGAGGTCTGAGGAGTTCATGTAAACACATCACCATATCCAAGCACAAGTTTCAACCATGACAACAATTTTCATTTTTTAATAGTGCCTTTAATGTAGAAAGATGATCAAAGGCGCTTCATTGGTATAACTGGACAAAATAAACACCGAGCCAAAGCAGATTAAAACATGGGTTGTAAGGAGATGGCAAAGGTTGAAGGAGGGCATGTAGGGTCTTGGTTGCTGCTAATAACAAGGTAAGAGGCCAGTCACTCTCAAACCAGGTGCTGAGATCTCTCATTGAAAGACATGCTAAGCCACCACTGCCAACCTGCAGGCAGTACAGGTGCTGGGAAGCAATGTTAAAAAGCTTAAAAAAAAACATGATGTTAATGTGCATTGGCTTTGAAACCAGTCCAGCTGGTTTGTACAGTTTCCGGTGAAAAGTATTAGTTCAGCAGCACTCCTCATTGGCAGGTTGAGGCAGTTTTAAAAATCAAAGGTTATAAAAGGCAGACAAATTTTCGCTGCATCTTAAGTTAAATGCACAGCCAATCTCAGTAAAATTGGGTACTGAACAATGAAGGGATGTAGAACTCGCAGAAAGGCATATTACCTCAGTGGAATAAATATGTAAAGGCCACCGTCCTCCTTTTTCATGATATACATTTCAACCAGTTTATAGTTTAATAACATTTTTGAAATAGCAAAGTCATGCCTACAAATGTAATACACACAGCTGAAGCAAAAGGTTTCCTAAAATGTTCACCAATTCAGGTAAACATTTTTGCTCAAGTAGAGAATGGAATTAATTGTCATAAAATTACCTCGACAGTATCCGTTCAGTTTGACCAGAGCCACACACTACAGCAGAGTAACATTTTCATATATCCTATCTCAGCCACTGTTCTGAGCAAAACACTTCAGTGCCAGTTCTATGCATTATTAGCAGGGAATGTCACACATGACTTGGAGTTACATTGTTCTTAATGGGTTTTGAACCAAATTATGAATTTGGATCCAGTAAGATTATTGGTGATACATTGTCTTCACACTAGATTCCACCCAGGAGTGTCTTTACTGATTCCTTCAGGCAAACCAGAAATCAAACTCATTTGATGATGTAGGATACAACAAAAGCTAAACACTAAAAATGATCCAACAGTTTTATTTTGCAGCAGGCACTTCACAATAAATCCATCTCTGGCAACAGCCAATATTGCCATGTATATCAAACCAAGTCTATCTAACTAACTGTACAAAAAGGAACAAGTGACCCAAATGAAATCAAACGTAATACTGCATGTACTGACACTGAAGTCTTAATCCACCAGTACTGCGTGGCACAAACAATTCTGGGTAAAATCCCCAACACTCTACCACCCACAATGTCATATCAATGATTTTCCCATTTTGTGAGTGTGTCTTTATTAGTCGTTATTTGGTTTCAAAACATTTCCAAAGGTAAAAGTAAAAAACGGTAAAGGAACTTAGAATGTGCAAGACCTTGCATGTCATACTTGGCCAAAACATTGTCACACAAACTTTCCACCACAACCTATTTAGATAAAAAGAGCATTCCAACAGTTTTTTTTCAAAATAATTTCATTTAATATGAATTAATCTTTAAAGATGGGTTCAGATATTTCTCTTTCGCTGTTCCCTCAATTTTCAGCAGCTTTCCAACCAAGCGAATGTATTATTTTTCAAATAGTTTTTCTTGCAGTGAGAACTCTTACTATGCAGCCTACTCCACCCACTGCTAATGCCTGTGAAGAACAGAGGAGGAAAATGTTCGAGCTTTACATTATGGATGAAAAACAGCATAACTACAAATGGTAAGTTAATGTATTTAGCCGTCTAAGAATGTTGATACGGTAACACTCTATTCTGGGACCAGCATCTCACCCCAAGACTGCGAGAAATTAAAACTGCAGAGTTGTAAATGCAGCCAGTCCATCATGCAAACTAGACTCCCCCCGGCAGAAGATTAAAAATCTTAAAAGCAAGCAACAGCACAGATTCAGAAACAGCTTCCTCCCTGCTGTTAGACTCTTGAATGAACCCCTCTCATGCTACGAATGAATTCCCATTTTACCTCAGATAGACAGAAATGCTGGAGTAACTCAGGCAGCATCTCTGGAGAAAATGGAATGGGAGACGTTTCGGGTTGGGACCCTTCTTCGTCCTGACCCAAAATGTCACCCGACCTTTTTCTTCAGATATTCTGCCTGACCAGTTGAGTTACTCCAGCACTTTGTGTCTATCTTTGGTATATACCAGCAGGTTTTAGTTCCCCCAATCTACCGCATTACAGCCCTTGCTCTATTTTTTTTAACCTGCACTGTGTCTGTAACACTATTTTGCACTACCTAACGTACTTCCATATGATATGATTTGTAGGGATAGCATGTAAGTTTTTTCACTATCTCGCTACATGTGACAATAATAAACCAATACCAAATTACATCTTCAGAAATTTCCAAAGTGACTCACAACGTAGTCAATTTGTGTACAGCAAGCTTCGACAATACAAGTGAATGATCACCGAAGGCCTGTTGGTGCCAGTGCAAGGAAGAATGCTGTCTAAATGATACAAACTCCCAGCCAAAGTAATATTATGCGATCCATCAGCACTTAAACAAGTCTCAACTATTTCTGCACTGAATTAAAGTGCGTGGCTGAATTACGTACTCCATTGTGGCACACAGCCAAGACACACTCCCAGTCATCTAATACCAGAAAGAATATTTATTCAAAGTGTCATTTTATATTGGCCTACTTTTTCGCATACATTTTATCCAGCAATTAATGATCAAAATGGCAGCATAGTGAAAGTGCCAACATCTTCCCCAAATGTCAAATTTATAGATGTAGCATAGTTGAGTACATTTTAAAAGCAAAAATCTTAATAATTAAGGACACAAAGAAATTGATTTACCTTTTCATGCCACTGCAATAATATTGCACTGCTGTTTTCTGTGGGTTTTTCAAAGCCTTTATAAATGTACTTCATTAAAAGGTCAACACCATTTCTATCTAACGATTTAACTGCCTGTTCTATTTCACTACTTTTAAAGGATGTAAGGACTTTGAGAACTATTCCCTGTGCCCGCTCCTGTGAAAACATAAAAAAATAATTACGTTTTTGCATTTCTTTAACCAAACTGAAATGTGAATAATGCCGCACATCTAAATCAATGAAATGATTTCCAATGTTTATACTGCTAGACTGATTATTGTACCAAATTGTACGGAAGTTAAATTAAACACGGATTTCTTTGGAATATAGTAGCTTACTTTTTAATTCAGATCTTTATTGTTCAGTTGACAAACTAGTATCATATTTACTTAGTCATACAGCACAGAAACAGGCTTTTGGCCCAACTTGTCCATGCTGACCAAGATGGCCCATTAAAGCCAGTTCCATTTGCCTGTGTTTATAGAGTCACATAGTACACATTTGCCCCAAGAATGCCTGTCAAACTGGGTTCAATAATACCATGTTGTTTAAGAAGGAACTCCAGATGCTGGAAAATCAAAGGTAGACAAAAATGCTGGAGAAACTCAGCGGGTGAGGCAGCATCTATGGAGCATCCTTTCTTCTTCCCGCCCCCCCCCCCCCCCCCCCACACCAGTCTGATGTTTCGGCCCGAAACATTGCCTATTTCCTTCGCTCCATAGATGCTGCCTCGCCCGCTGAGTTTCTCAATAATACAATGCGACATTTTACAATTTTAAAAGCTATATTTAATACATTTATAACAAGTTCTTTTTGGGATATTAGAATGACTCCCAATTCAAGAAACGGAACTTGCCTGGAATGAGGAGAAAAACAGAGCAGATGAGGGCAGAGTTAACAATCCAGGAAGTGTGTTCCAGTTATATATTATTTTGAATATAAATATTATGTCTTATACTAACTGGAGCAAAAAAGCACAATCAATTAATCTGTTATTCCAAGTGTAATTCACTAAACTATGCCAAAGCTCTAAACTGAGAGGTGAAGTTGCTCCCTAAAGCAGAAACACATGAAATGCTCATGTATTCATGCAGATAGAGCTATAGGAAATTTATCATAGGAAAATAGATTAACAGGTAAATGCTTTGTTCAAGATAGACATTCTTGGAGACGAGCCAGAGCATACTTGAATATATTTACATTTATCTCACACTTCCAAAATGCCAATGCTTGGGAGAAAAAAAATAAGAGCTTTAAATACCTTGACCGCTTGATTCTTCATGTTAACTGGAGGGTTCCTTAAAGCTGCATGGAACGCGCTAAGCATGTCACCTGTTCATTAATGCGGGTCAAGGAAGACCAAGTCATATCTGAACCATTGAACACCAAGCTATTCTATAGGTATAGATTTATGTGTGGACAAAAAGTGTTGAGTTAGCTATGCAGGTTATACACATCTGAAATTTACTCCTTAGCATCTGCATTCAAATTAAATCCCCTTGAACATAGAACATGAAACAGTACAGCAGAAACAGGCCCTCGGCCCACAATGTCTGTGCCGTTTATGATGGCACGTTAAACTTATCTGCCTATATATGATCCATATCCCTGTACTTCCACGTGCCTGTCTGAAAGCCTTTTAAATGCCACTATTGTATCTGCCTCTACCACCACCCCAGGTAATGCGTTCCAGACCCTACCACCGTGTAAAAAACTTGCTTTGTACATCTCCATTAAACTTTCTCCCTCTCACCTTATAGTTATGCCCAGTGGTGTTGGACAAATCCTTACTCTTCCCTAGGTATGCCTCACAGAATTTTATATACTTCTACCAAGTCTCCCCTCCACCTTCGACATTCCAGAGAAAGCAATCCATGTCTATCCAGCCTCTTCCTGTAACCAAAACCTTCTACTCCAGGCTGCATTCTGGTAAACCTCCTCTGCACCCTTTCCAAAGTCTCTACATCATTCCTATAATGGGACGATCAGAACTGCATGTGATACTCCATGCAGACGAACTGCAGTCCTAGAGAGCTGCACCTTTTACTCAACGCCCCTAGCAATGAAGATAAGCATACCACATGCCTTCTTTACCACCATATCTACATGTGCTGCCACCTTCAGTGAGCTATGAACTTGGACTCCTAGATCCCGCTGCACATCAACGCTGTTAAGGGTCTAGCCATTAACAAGAAGCCACATCAATTATGGTGCATAACAGTTTTAATAATTATACGCCAAGATAATTTCCCAATGTACCAATGAAATACTGGATTTCAAATGTTCGCTGACAGTCACTCTATCAAGTGACTCAATACAAAACTATACCAGTCATAGATCTGCAAGATTTTCTTTTAAAAATTAAACAATTAGCCCTCCACAGTGTAATGCCATTTTCCATACCTTTGTTCAATTATTAAGTACTACACAAAACAGTGGCCCACCAACTCTTACAAAGAAAGGGAAGGTGCCAGTCATAAATAGCATGAAGGAAACTGACTTTCTTCAATTTAGAGAGCACAGTACTTATGCTGTAGACGATCAATGTCAAGGTCACAATTGAGGCCTCCTGCGCATTAAACGTAATGGTCCAAAATTACAATAGCCAAGCATAATTAAAAACATACCAAGCGATTAAATAGCCAAAATCTAAGATGCATGGCGAGGGAAGGAAGGTGTAATAAGTATTTCTTGGAACATTTAGGAGTGATACACCAAGTGATGATTCTCCTCATTCTTTCTCTGAAGCTTAAAAGCTAAATATTATGCAAAAGTGATCAACCCTGTCCTTAAGCCAACTGTAAAAAATCTACACTGATTTCTTCACATTATATAAATCCAATAATGATCTTTAACAGGGAGCCATGTGAGAAAATAGCAACCTTTCCAAGTTTTAGCTGAAGCTGATGACCCAGTTGTTTATGGAGAAACAAGTTATGATATAAATCCATTCTACATAATGCCCTCAAACCTCGGGTAAGGCATCAGAACATACGTACTGTGGCGCAGGGAATCGCCATCAATCTGAAACATCAACTGTTATGCATTCTATTTATTTAATAATCACTTTTGCCACAAAATACTGGAAATAGCATTTCATCAGCAGTTAAAACATTTGTGCTCTCTAAATGTTGCCAATTCTGGAAAGAACCCACAAACCTGTCCACTTTTCACAGATCTTGCCAGACCATCTCTTAACATGGCAGAGTCATACAGTGCAGAACAAGCCCTTCGGCCCAAATCCGAAATGCCAACCAAGATGACACATGTACCTAGTTCCATGTACCTGCATTTGGCCCATATCCCCTTAAAACTTTCCTATTCATGTACTTGTCTAAATGTATTTAAAGTGTTTTCATTGTAACTGCTTCAGCAACTGGCAGCTCGTTCTACACATCCAACACCCTCTGTGAGAAAAAGTTGCCCCTCAGCCACTTCATCTTAAACCTATGAAGGGTCTCGACCCGAAACGTCGCCTATCTCCTTCGCTCCTTAGATGCTGCTGCACCCGCTGAGTTTCTCCAGCTTTTTGTGTAACCCTCACCTTAAACCTATGTCCTCGCCTACCATGGGGGAAACAAAACTGTATTCACCCTACCTGCTCCTCCCATGTTATACACCTCTATAAGATCGCCCCTCAGCCTCCTACCCTCCAAGGAATAAGATTCTAGCTCTCCCTATAGCCCTGTCTCTCAAATCTTAGTTTATGTCACACTTGCAGCAGTGGGGAGACTCGGGGCTCTTGTCTTTAAACCATCAGTTAAGTAACACGCTTACAGTGAGATGTCCCGGGGATTGGAAGGGTGGGGAGCCCCGGGTTAACTCGTCCTGTCCTCGGGAGGCCCCGTCAACTATCAGCCCCCAGGACGAGGGGGTGGGGGAGAGAGCCCGACCCGGAGAGTCTCCCCCCGACCTCAGCCGCCGGCCGGTGGGTGGGTGGACGGGACGGCCTGGATCCCCTCTCCCCCGCCCGCTCCTCCCCGCGGGCCGGGGTTGCCGCTGAAGGATATTGCCGGATGAAGCCGTCCACCTCGCCCGAGTCGGGGCCCTGCTGCTCCGCCGCCTCCTCCTGCTCGTCCACGAACTTGTTCTCGTCGTACTCGTCGATGTCGACCTTGCGGAACCGGTTGGACAGCGTGTTCCTCGCCATCTCCGGCCCCGCTCAGAGCCCGGGCGTGAAACGGCACGATCCGCCCTCCCTCCCACCGGCCGGACGGACGGATGGACGAGCCTCCTCCTAGTGAAGCGGCGGCCGCATTCAGACTGGCGGCGGCTGCCGACCAACTGCACCGGGCCCAGGCCGGAACCGGAACCCGCCGCAGCACCCCGCCTGCGGAGGAGGGGTGGCTGAAGACTAACACTTAATAAAAAAGGTAGATATCACAGCTTTTACTCCAGTGGATCATTTAATAAATCTATTGCAATAATTATTGAGAAACGCCAGTGGAATGTGCTAACAATTACAGATTTTCCCCCCAGTTGAGGTTTTTTAGTTCCTCCTCTCCCCCCACTGCCGCGGGAGTGGTGTGGCCGGTCACGTGGTTAGACCAGCCCCGCCCCCACCGCGCTCCCTTTCCGCCGCTCGGCCCAGGACCATGGTGGGTACCGCCGCGCCGCCATCCGCCTCCATCCACCGGCATCCGCGGCCCACCAGCATTCCCGGCCCATCCCACGCCGTCCTCGGGTTCTGGGTCACTCTCTGCCGCCGTTTGTGACCGGAGACGGGGGTTGCGAGAGGCCGATGAGGCGTCGCCGGCGTCTGGGACCCGGCGGCCCTCTACAAATGGCGGCCGCAGTGAGGGAGCAGCAACCCCGGCTGGCGGTGCAGGCCCTGCTCTCCTGCTGAGGCCCGGCTCCTGTGGACGTGGCGGGCCGGGGGGGGTTACTCTATCTCAGTAGTGGGGCAGAGAGGGTATGAGGAGATACTGTAAATAGGGTAGGTGGGTAGGCCATGGTGTGGGTGTAGGGTAGATGAGAGAGGGTGACTGGAGGTATAGTGGAGAGGGTGGGTAGGCAGGGTGTGGGAGTGGGATAAACGGTATGGGGAGACCCAGTAGAGGGTGGGTTGGTAGATGGTGTTGGGTGGACAGGGTGGAGGTAGAGGAGCGGGAGTAAAGAAGGCAGATGGAAATAGTCGAGAGGATGAGTGGGTAGACGGTGAGTGTAGAGTAGAGAAAGTAAGGTCAAAGGTGTTTCATTTTGATTGTTATGGTATTAACTGAATCTTTTAATGAGGTAGAGTGATGGGGGAAGCACTAATTGAGTTTTTTGTAATTGGGGTGATGGAACTTGTGGCCTGACATGGCAGAATGAGATGAAAGGATTGCATGGGGAACCATAGGATGGTGATTGGCCTTTTTTTAGTCAAGATGGCTGAGGTGTTGGGAGAGAATTGAGTCTTGATACATTGTGAAGCACTTGTAAATTGCTGCAATGTTGTTTATGTAATGCGAGTGACATTGCAGATGTCCTTCCCTTGTTGTGAAAATGCTTAGAGAATCCATGTGTTCCATGGCTGATGTTGAGCATGATGTTAGTTGGGTGCAGTTTTTAGTCCTGGGGAAAATGTTCCAATCTGCAGTCGATATGTGACCAGCACTGGCATAAGGCCCGCTGTGCCTGGGGCAGAATTAACCCGGACTAGTGGATCAGCTGGTAGAGCCGCTGCCTCATGGTAGCAGATAATTGGGTATTGTCCTGACCTCGGGTGCACTATGGAACACGTGGGGATTGCACTTTTTCTCTGACTGCATTGGCCTCCTCTGGGTGCTTTGGTTTTCCCTCAAATCCCAAAGACATGTGGGTTTGTAGGTTATGGACATGATGCATTGTAGATATGCAGGCAATGGATAAGAGTGTGGGATTGCGTAGAACTAATGTGAAGTCAGTGAGCCGAAGAGTCTGTTTCCATGCTGTCAATCAAATCATTTGCTAATCTGTCACCGGATTAAATTCAATTTTAGAATAGTAGTTTTGTTTGGACATGGATCAATGATAGGTAAATGGCGTGATATTAGTGATCAGTTGTGATCTAACTTGATGAGCTGCAGGTACTTTTGTTCCTGCAGCAGCATCTTGTGTTGCCTTTGGAGTTTTTGTCGCATGTGGAAAATCAGTAGCCTCGCATTAGCCTAGGTCTGTGACAGTAACGTGTATCTGTCCTAAAACAGGCAAAGATCAAGGCACGAGATCTGCGCGGCAAAAAGAAAGAGGAGCTCCTCAAGCAGCTGGATGATCTCAAGGTGGAACTGTCCCAGCTCCGTGTTGCCAAGGTAACAGGAGGAGCTGCTTCAAAGCTTTCCAAGATGTAAGTAAAAGCAGGGTATTTATTAGACCAAAAAAGATACAATGTGCTGGGATAACTCAGCAGGTCCGGTAGTATCCCTGGAGAAGAAGGAGAGGTGACCCTTCTTAGTGAAGCCAGGTGTTAAGATGTAATGGGATAAAACATGTGCCATGCCTAAATCCACAGAGGAGCATGGCTTTGAAGGGGAAAAAGCAAAGTACTGGAGGAATTCAGCAGGTCAGGCAGCATCTATGCGGGAATGGGCAGACGTGTTGGATTGTGACCCTCCTGCAGTGGGGGAGAGGTGGAGACAGTACAAAGCCTGGCGAGTGATAGGTGTGGGGGGGGGAGATAATTGGCAGATGGATGGAGTAAGTGACCGTGATGAGAGATGAAAAGTACGCACAATGGTGTCGCGACAAGGAGAAAAGACGAGGGGTGAAAAGTATGATAGACACATAGCTGGAGTAAGTTGGTGGGATAGGCAGCATCTCTGGGAAGTGGAAGGTGTGAAAGCAGGACAAAGGGAATGACGTTCAAGGAAAATGTAGAATAGATCTTTGTTAGTTGGGAGAAGGTAACAATAAAGCAAACAGATTAGCAACCGGGAGATCCGGTTGGTTTAAGTGGACAGAGCGGAGGTGTTCAGCGAAACGATCGGCGAGCCTGCGCTTGGTCTCGCCAATATATTGGAGTCCACACCTGGAGCAGCGGCTACAGTAGATGATGTTGGAGGAGGTGCAAGTGAACCTCTGCTTCACCTGAAAAGACTGTTGGGGTGCTTGGACAGAGGGTGATAGGGATGGAGGAATTTGCTGCTGTGGTTTTAGTGGACGAGGCAAATGCCTAATGTTTTCTCAACGTAGCACTTTTAATAAAATGTTGGGATTGGTTCAAGTTATCCATGCTAGTTTTTGGAATGTGAGCCGAACCAGTACATTTCACATCTATAGGCATGATATTTGATGAAAAGTGCAATGGCTGTAATAATTTTGTTTTATTTCCCCGCCCCTGCAGCCGTGTCGTGCGTAAGTCCATCGCCAGAGTCCTTACCGTCATTAATCAGACACAGAAGGAGAACTTGAGAAAATTCTACAAAGTGAGTTGCACTGTTCTTGTAATGTACAATCTATTCACGATCCTTGGTTTATGTTTTCAGAATGGTGGAGAAAATGATGTATCCTGTTATCTGTTCAGAAATAACTTTGCATTGTTTGATCCACTGGGTACAAAACGGTACAGAATATATAAATGCACAAAATCAAATAAACTATCTTCACTTACCTTTTTAATAAGATTCTGCAACAATAGTCAAATCAAAGGGACTGGTATAAAATGGTTGCTATAAAACTGAGTTCCTTCGCTCCATAGATGCTGCCTCACCCGCTGAGTTTCTCCCGCATTTTTGTCTACCCCAGAAATGAATAATATGGATGTGTGTTTTGCCACAGGGAAGTCCGAAGATGTACTAGTGCACATTGGAAGCAGCTCTCAGTTCTCTTGCCGGTTGTAGAAGTGTAGTTTGGTCCATTGTCCTTTTGCTGGGTTTGTTGCTGAGTTATAATACCAGCCGAGCAAAACCGCACATTCACAACTAGCCTTGTGTCTTCCTTTGTATCCCAATTCCAAATAAGCTGGGCGAAGCTTGTTCTCCCTGTAGCCGTGTGGGTTTCCTCCAGGTGCTCTGGTTTTCTCCCCATTTCTGAAAGACGTGAGGTTTGTAGGTTAATTGGCCGTGAGAGTGGATGAGTAAGTGGGATAATGTAGAATTAGTGTGAACGGGCGGTCGATGTTTGGCGTGGGCTGAAGGACATGTTTCCATGCTGTATGTTTCAATCAATTTGAAAAATGATGTGTTTCATCTGTTGTCATGTACCTTTGATTGTCAGATACAGCGTGCAATAGTGCCCATCGTTCCACTGTCCACACCGAACGTCAATCACCCATTCATGCCAGCTCTATTTTATCCCACTTTCTCATTCATACTTTACCTACTAGGAGCAATTTACAGTGGCCAATTCACCTACCGAACTGCACATCTTTGGGTTGTGGTAGAAAACCAGTGTACCTAGGGGCAACTTGCGGTCACAGGGTGAAAATGAAAACTCGCAGACAGCACCCGAGCTCAAGATCGAACTTGGGTCTCTGGTGCTGTTTACTTTATAATCCATACGATTAATGCATTTCAAAGTTTCTTAGTTGAAATCATCTGAAAGACCTTTCTCTTTCGAAGCATTTTGGGTTGTGGGCAAGCGGGGAAGCAATTAGAATTCTCATTGGATCTCTTCCCTAATGGAAATCACATGGTGTGCAGAAATGGAACTCCTGTTAATCATCCCCTGAGTTTAAGTACAAAGTTACTCTGCTCTCTAATTGATTTTATTTCTTCAAATATTGCACACTGGTATTTAGAATGCTGAATTGGTCCTGAAAGAGTACATTTGTGCTTCCAGCCACATGGTTTGTATTATGCACCTGTGAGAAACAGTCGCCCATTTTTATTGTATTTTCGAAAGTTTCTGGGGTATAAATGCTGCCTTGGATACTTTAGAAAATAATGTTAATGGTCTGAACTTGGATTTTGTTTTTGTCTGTTCTTTTTCAATGAAGTTTCTGTATTCATTAGTAAGTGGGATGTCCAAAGTGATGATCCTGTTGCGTGGTCTTGCATTTCAGCGAACCAGCGGTTCTTCCCTCACTGTGGAATCAGATTAATGCTCTGAATTTGAGGCCTCTCTTAAATTTCTTTACAACTTAAGAATCTTTCCCATACTCAACACCTTCTGTGCTCCACTCTGTTATCCTATCCCTGAAGGCATGGTCAGAGCTGCCAAGTAATACGGATTTTCCATATTTTGTACGGAAATGCGATTAGAATACTGATGTACGTTTTTGTGTTGTTAAATGCGGATTTTAAATACGGAGTTCAGTTCAGTCTGAAGAAGGGTCTCGACCAGAAACGTCACCCATTCCTTCTCCCCAGTCGCTGCCTGTCCCGCTCCAGGTTTAAACAGAGCGCTGTCAGTTTAACACGTGGGAGGCTTCCAAAATGACTTCCACATCATCATCTGGTGCTAAAAGCAGGAAGCAGCCGTTCAAACAGCAGTATACAAAGAGATGGCAATGAATGCATTGACAAGCAAGGTGCGTAGAAGACATGTCAATTGGTAGCAAAGTTATGCATTCTTGTACTCTTACATGGGTATGACTGCACATAAGAAACAACTTTTTTCAGCAAAATGACACCACGTAAAAATACTGATTTCCTCAGCAAAATACTGATTTTCAGGTACTAGAATACTGAAATGACTAGACAAAACTTGGCAGCTCAACTTTAAAGCTTTGGCATTAAATAAATGTTCACTAGCAAATGGAGTTTGTGGAATTAGGAATTGTAGATCAGGGGCAAACAATGTGCAGGTAGTGTCCAGCTTCAGAAACTAATTTCTCCAAGACAGATATCCATTTTCTATAGTTATCCGTATCATATCGCTTTACTTCTGCTTGCTATACATTTATTTTATTGAATAACAGCCGTAACAACTACCCATAATTAAGTTAATTAATTGTCCATGATAGGATTTATAGGTTTGCCTTCATCTTGTGTGGCATCCTGCCAAATGCCTTTTGTAAATTTAAAAACACAACTTCCACATCTTCCCCACTATCAACACTGCAACATCCACAAATTTGGGCATATTTTTGTCTTAACGCCACACTAATGAGGCCTAATTCAATCCAGTTTTTCCATAATAATAATCATTTCCTCTTAGATCATCGACCCGTGTTTACAAGTCATAGGCAGGTCAGCATACTATAACATTATAGTTGCATAAATGGAGGACCTGAGAAACAAGTGTGCTGTTTTAGATTGTGTGGCAGGTTGTGTGAAATGAAGTGTGTATTCCTATTCTGCCAGAATGATGGAATTGGTGCAGGTGTTTGCTGTCTTAATGCCTGTTGGTTTATTGGCAATAAGAGTCGTATAGTCATATAGCATGGAAACAGGCCCAACTTGCCCATGCCTACCAAGAAGCCCCATCTGCACTGGTCCCATCTGCCTATATCTGACAAAAAAGATTCTATTTATGTATCTGTCTAAATGTTTTGTAAATGTTGTGATAGTACCTGCTGGTATTGTTGTGATGTGTGAAAGTAGAAAAAGCCAGCGTGATGTGTTGGCTGAGGTGAGCTACAAAGGGCACTGGGCTGACTGCCAACTAACGTTACAATTCGCTTTTAGGGCAAGAAGTACAAGCCTTTGGATTTGCGGCCCAAGAAGACCCGAGCCATGCGCCGGCGACTAAATAAGCACGAGGAGAGTTTGAAGACGAAGAAACTGCAGAGGAAAGAGCGTCTGTACCCCATGCGCAAATACGCTGTGAAAGCTTAAATGTTCACCCACAGATCTCATTAAATTTAAGAAAAGGCTTGTGATGTTTTATTGAACACGTTGAGTTTGTTGCATTTTCAAAATTCAAAGGAGTCGGTGAATTGGAGGGGATGGTGAGGAATACTGTACTTATCCCATCCCATTGCCCTGCTCTGATGTACATGCTCTTTTATAGTACCCTTGGGAATGGTTTGAGAGAAATATTTATCTATTTGCATAAAATAAATTGTCCAAAAACTCTTTAATAAATCCATAATTTAAGTGAGGAATTGGTTGCTTAGTAAATAGCTTGTGGTGTAGCCAGATGGGAGATTGCATGATTTCTGGCAATGATGTGAGCATGGTAACATCTAGCGTGTTTATTGAAACTAATTATCGTCCTCAAATCCAGTGCCATTGTGTTCCTTGGTCACCAGGATGCGTACTGCTATCACCCAGTCCTTCAGACTGTACTGGATGTCAAGGTCGCTTCTGCTGTTATGTTCGTTTCTGAATTTGACGTATTGGTTCGATTGGTACAGGTACTGTTCATTAGCTAAGGCGGGGAAGACCGTGGTCTGTGTGACAACTCAGTTGACTTGAATGAGATCCTCTCCACTTAAATGAAATAGATGGGGGAACATGAATAAGGTTTGTTTCTGAACATGTTTTGGGCATCCAACAGGACCCCGCCTTCTAATGTGCATTGTTGTGTACACAACTAACCTTGTAGGAATATTTGAATGGTACACAGGTAGACTTTGGAACAGGTGGCAATTTGTTTCTTTCACAAAGGGGTGTGAATAAAATGAGTGGTTGGGTTTGTTGTTGGATACTAAAGTGGAAGATTAAATGGCTTGTACATCACACATTATTCATAAAAACATTTGCGGAGCTGTTTAAGAAGGTGGATGTAAAACTTGAGGCCTCAAGTTACAGGAGTAGAATTAAGCCATTCTGCCCATACACCCCATGCAGAGAAATGTTGATTCAACAGTTAATCTGTCAAACACCATGAATCTTGTATGTTGATATGATCACCTTTTCTTGTAAACCAGAAAGAATAGACCCAATCTGCTTAATCTCTAAACACAATCCCGCCATCCCAGGATTCAATCTTTATTTTTAATTTTAGAGACAGGATGGAAACGGGCCCTTTGGCCCACTGATTCCAGGCAAACCACCAACCATCCATTAGTTCTTCATCTGGTTCAGTCCGGTGAACTTTGTTCCATTCCTTCTGTCCCAGAAGGGTCAGACCTGCGTGCAGTCTTCCACCTGCAGTCACATCAGGCCCTGTAACATTTCAATTGGTCACTTTACTCTTGCACTCAAAACCTGCAATAAAGCCAACACAGTTTGCTCTCGGAATTGCTTTCTGTACTTCCACCTTAACGTCACAACTTGTGTATAAAGTCAAGACCCTTTTGAGAAATTGAACACTTTGAAATTAATAAACTGCTCTTCCTGTGTTTTCTACTGAAGCAAATGACCTTTATTTTCATAAATCCACTACCCATATCTTCACCTCACTCAGGCTCTCTATACCCCCTAAGGTTATGTGGGTACTGTTCACAATATACTAGCACCTATATGTGTAGCATCAGATAAACTTCTGAGACGCACACGACTGCATATTGAAGTGCGGAGGAAAAAACTGCTGGGGGAGCTCGGTGGGTCAGGCAGCATCTGGGAGTAAAATGGATAGCCGATATTTTGAGTCAAGATCCTTCATCTGTACTGAAAAGGTGGAGGGGAGACAGCCAATATAAAGAGGTGAGGGGGAATGGGGCACGTGATAGGTGAATCTAAGTGAGGAAGTATGGAGACAACTAACGTGGTTGGAGATAACCAGGGATTGCGGATGATGGGAAAAGAGGGTGGCGTATGGGATCAAACGCGGAGGTGGGGTGGGCAGATGAGACCTGATGGAGTGCATGGGCCAATTAGCCAGTAGATTGGGGGTGGGTGAAGTGACTGGTTAAGAGCAACCAGTTTGTGGAAAAGAAGATACAGTATGTGTTAGAGGATCTGGGTGGAAAGCAAACTCAGTGTTTGTGCCATCGTGTTATAGACTACCAAAGTGGAATATGAGATGTTGTTCCTCTAGTTAGTGTTTAGCCTCCCCCAGACAGTGGTGCAGGTCGAGGACATAGGTCAGAGTGGGGGGGGAATTGAAATGGCTGGTAACCAGAAGCTCCAGATGGCCATGGGTGACAGAATAAGTGCTCAGCAAAATGCTCACTTGTCTGCTCTTGCCCCACATTCTCCACTGCTTCAATCCAGAGGAAGCTTCCCGACCTGAAATGTCACCTGCCCATTTCCCTCCCCAGATGCTGCCTGACCTGCTGAGTACATCCGGCACTCTGTTTTTTTGCACCCGGTAAATGTCTGCACACCTCCCCTGCTTAGCAAACCTATATGTCACAAATCGTTACTGCAGCAAGAAGTTTATTTTGTTGCTGAACTAGTTATCCTAACATGGGTAGGGGACCCATATGGTGACTTTCAAACACAGCATAAAACCCAGTAGCACTTGGTGTATATTGATGGTGCCAGTGGAAAGGAGTAAGCTGTAAGAAGCTATTTATGGTGCTCAAGAACCTCCCGGTCCCCTCCAGGCAACTAACATTTTTAATAGCTTGTTTACAGTAGTGGAGCAGCTGCTAGAGATGCTGCCTGATAGCGCCAGACACCTGGGTTCGATCCTGGTCTCGGGGTGCTGTCTGCATGGAGTTTGCTCATTCTTCCTGTGACTGGGTCTCCTCACAAATAACAAAGATATGCAGGTATGTTGGTAATTAGCCTCTATAAATTGTCCGTACACAAAATGGTGGCGAAACACAGCGGGTGCAGCAGCATCTATGGAGCGAAGGAGGCAACGTTTCGGGCCGAAACCCTTCAGACTAAATTGTCCCTTGAGTGCCGGGAGTGGATGAGAAAATGGGATAACGTAAAACTAGTGTAAGCGGGTGATCAATGGTCTTTTTGGACTTGGTGGGCCCATGGACCTGTTTCCATTCAGTATCACTAAACTAAACGGGGAGAGCTGTTTACATTTCGAGTGAACAAATGCACCCCCTACACTGATCCATGCATCATCCCACTAGTCACAGCCTCCCGCTGTTCTGTCGTCCTGAATCCATGCCCATTTAACCCAAAGCTGTAGTTTAGTTAACCAAAAGCTGTACTCAAATCTTCTTTCATAACCTCTAAAGGGGAATGTTATTGAAAGTTTAAATTACAGGTTGGCCCATTTATTTCCTAATCGTGATTTCCATTTGAATGTACCAATCATTTTTTGTGCCATGTTATCATTTAATGACAGATTCAATTTTTTCCTTAATACTGATGTCAAGTTAACTTCACTGTAGTGCTTGTCCATCTCCCTCTTTAAATAGTGGGATTACATTTGTTCTCCCCAGATGAGAACAGTAGTAAAATTGTGGAGTTGTGGAAGATGATAACTGATGCATCACCATAGCAGGGCTCTCACTTAACTTTTTTTCCCAGTTGCCAGCCGGGCAACCTAGGCATCTTTTTAGGTGGCCATTTAAGATGGCTTGCATTACGCGTGCGATAATGTGCTCGGACAAAGTGCGTAGTTACCAGTCGGAATTAGGCTCAATGAAGCATTCACATATTATTTCAGCCTCAAATAAAGTCACAAACTAAACATAAACAAAAACCTGGACCCACTGCAGTTTGCCTACTGCCACAACAGGTCAACGGTGGATGCGATCTCGCTGTCTCTCCACTCCGCTCTGGACCACTCAGACAACAAAAACTCATATGTCAGGCTGTTATTCATTGATTACAGCTCGGCATTTAATACAATCATCCCCTCCAAGCTGGTTACCAAACTTGCAGAACTGGGTCTCTGCGCATCCCTCTGCAATTGGATCCTCGACTTCCTCATTCACAGTCCACAGACTGTTCGTATTGGTGGAAAGATGTCAGCCTCGATAACAATCAGCACGGTAGCAGCTCAAGGCTGCGTGCTCAGCCCCCTGCTGTACTCACTCTATACTCATGACTGTGTAGCCGGTCATAGTGCGAACTCATCATCAAGTTCGCTGACGACACCACTGTTGTGGGACGTATCACTGATGGGGACGAGTCAGAGTATAGAAGAAAGATCGACCGACTGACCAAATGCCCCCCACTGACCAATAACCTGGCCCTCAACACCAACAAAACCAAGGAACTGATTGTGGACTTTGGAAGGGGTAGGATGGGGACCCACAGTCCCGTTTATATCGATGGTGGAGAGGGTCAAGAGCTTCAAATTCCTGGGTGTGCATATTTCTGAAGATCTATCCTGGTCTGTGAACACTGATGCAATTATAAAGAAAGCACATCAGCGCCTACTTCCTGAGAAGATTGCAGAGAGTCGGTATGTCAAGGAGGTCTCTAACTTCTATATGTGCACAGTAGAGAGCATGCTGACCGGTTGCATCGTGGCTTGGTTTGGCAACTTGAGCGCCCAGGAGCGGAAAAGACTACAAAAAGTAGTAAACACTGCCCAGTCCATCATCGGCTCTGACCTCGCTACCGTCGAGGGGATCTATCGCAGTCGCTGCCTCAAAAAGGCTGCCAGCATCATCAAGGACCCACACCATCCTCGCCACACTCTCATCTCCCTGCTACCTTCAGGTAGAAGGTACAGGAGCCTGAAGACTGCAACGTCCAGGTTCAGGAATAGCTGCTTCCCCACAGCCATTAGGCTATAAAACTCAACTGAAACAAAACTCTGAACATTAATAGACCATTATCTGTTTATTTCCACTTTATCTGCTTATTTATTCATTTGTGTATATATTTATATAATGGCATATTGACACACTGATCTGTTCTGTATTCATGCCTACTATATTCTGTTGTGCTGAAGCAAAGTAAGAATTTCATTGTCCTATCTGGGACACATGACAATTAAACTCTCTTGTATTCACTAATCAAGACATGATATATACCACAATGACACGCAGCAAAATTATAATACAATATCTCAACTCTTTTTACACCTTGCGATTAATGCAATTTCTATTATTTCTTTCCCCTTCCAAACAAAAATGTGGTTGGATTATTCAGCGTATGATCAACCTGTGTCAATAAATCCTGGACCATGGTAACGTATATGCTTAACCATGCACACTACAGATTGATGCAAGCATGTTTTCTGTGAAGGACCAGAAATGATCATGACATGGCCATTGCATGGGTCGTTATTGCTATCGGTACAGAAATATTCTTGCTTCCCACATAATTTATCCACAACAAAATATACTGGTTACAAGGAAATTTCTAAAGGCATTTTATGATGATAGCTGTTATAACCGACTATACCCATCTGACGGGTTAAACATTACACTAACTGACAAGAGTTGGTCAAAGGACAACTGCAGCAAATGTTCTTTTGGTAATATGTTTAAAGGTGTCAAAATGCCACATTACCGGACATTCAGATTAGATGTACGTGTTGTGAACAGCAATGAAGATACCCAGTTTGTACGCACCAGATTTAAAAAAAATTATTGATAAATGCTGTTTCCATCTTTCCCACTTCAGAATTAACGTTCAAATTTCAACTGAAATATCTCCTGACCAAATTTGTGATGTATATGACCGACCGTAGAAGTAAAACCTGGATAAATCCAACGTGTAGTTGTGAATGTTGCTCATTAAATAACTACAGTACTGATACTCCATATTAAGAGCATTGATTTGCCGTTAAAATGAATTCTGTAATAACGTGTCAATGGTAGCAGTGACACTCGAACACTGTGATTTTAATGTTTCATGTGTTCACAATTTAATTAATCCATCTTTATGGATTAAAACAAATAATAACATTGGAATTAAAACATTTGATTACATTCCGTTATCAAACATAGTCAATGTTCTCTCTGAAGACATTTCCAGCACAATAGGGTCGGGGGGGGGGGGGGGGTGTGAATCAGTGCTGGATGGATAGATGGGGGGTGGGGGGGGGGGGGGGGTGAGAAGGCAATCGTGCGGATGGATGGAGGCATGGGAATTGGGCGTTTTGGTTGGAGTAGGTAAAATTGTGAGGGGAGAGCGCGGGGGATGTCAGTGGGGTTGAATGGGGATCAGTACGGGATGGACGGGGGGGATCTTTGCAGGATGGATGGTGGGATCAGTATGGGATGAATGGGGTAGACAAAAATGCTGGCGAGGCAGCATCTATGCAGCGAAGGAAATAGGCAACGTTTCGGGTCGAGACCCTTCTTCACATTGAATGGGGGCATCAGTTCAGGATGGATGGGGAGGGGGTCAGTACAGTGTGGATCGGTGGGTCTGCAGGATGAATGGGGCGATCACTATACGATGGAGGGGGGATCAGTACAGGATAAATGAATGGATGGGGACGAGTAATGGATGAATGGGAAGATCAGTAAAAGATGAATGGCGAAATCACTACAGGATGGATGGGGGGATCAGTGCAGGATGAATGAGGGTATCAGTACAGGATGAATGGGGGATCATAAAAGATGAATGAGGAGATCCTACAGGGTGGATGGGGGGGTGTCAGTGCAGGTTAAATGGAGGGGGGGGTCAGTATGGGATGAATGGGAGGATCAGCACAGGATGGATGGGTGGAACAATGCAGGATGAATGGTGGGAGCAGTGCAGGATGGATGGGTAGGGGTCAGTACAGGATGAATGAGGGGTGGCAGGAGAATCAATGCGCGGTGGATAGGGAGATCAGTGCAGGATTAATAGATGGGGAGGGGAGCACAGGGAATGTCAGCGAGGACTGAATAGAGGTGGGAATGGGGATCAGTGTGGGATAGAGAGGAGGGGTCCCCGGATAAGGGGGGTGGAGGGGGGCGTACAAGAGAGAGGGAGGGGAGTTGAGGGGGAATGAAGGTCAGCATTCTCGGACAACACCGGCATCATCGCCCTGCTGCCTTGACCGTCCCTGTCCACCGCCAAGTGCCGCCGCCAAAGAGGGAGGCAGTTGGGATCTCCTCGCCACCGCCTCCCCTTCTCCGCCAGCCAACATGATGGTGCGGGGCCGAGCGATGCAGGTGCTTCAGACGGCGGAAGGGGGCCTCCCCCCTCCTCCCGGCCTCGCCGTGCGGTAGGGTTTGTTTTGGAAATGGTTATCGCCGTTGGCGGAGTGGCAAGCAGCGACCGCTGTCAGGGCGGGTAGGGTGCAGGAGGAGGAGGTGGTTCCGCTGCTGCTGTGCGGGGCCTGTCATTCGCTCCAACCCTCCGTCACCCCGCACCTAGTATCTTTGCCCTGCACTACAGCCGACATGAAATGTCACATTCCTTTTCTCCAGAGATGCTGCCTGACCGCTAAGTTACTCCAGTTTTTGTGTCTATCTTCGGTATAAACCAGTATCTGCAGTGCTAAGCCGGGCAAAATGACTCGGCAATTATGTTGCCCGTCGGCACTTTAGGTGGCCATTGGCACCCGGGCAACCGCTAATTTCGAACCTTTTAGGTTTTTTGATCCTGTGGAATTATTACCTCCCATTAATTTCTCTGTTAGTTTATATTCAAATTTTAATTTCTTTCAACTTATTCAGTTTAGACCCGTTGTGAAAGAATACTCCTCTGCCCAATTACATCGTCTGATCTGGCTAATAGTGATTTGGTTGAACATCATTCTGAAACACAGCACCTCTGATCAACGGCATGGAGTAACCTCAGTCATGTACAGAGTCGTCAGCTTAGTTGAGCATGTGCTTGACTTACCTCCTCAAAACACAAAAAAAAATGCATCACAGATGACGGGGTTAAACAGCAACCAAAAATTGCAAAGATTTGACAACAGCGAGTATGTGTCAGGAATCTTTCTAGGTTCCATTTTCTGTTTTTCATCAGTAAAATCCACACTTCCCCTGAGGTAAGATTACTTCCTCCCCCAAGATAGTATAGTTTTGCACTTAAAATTGAACCATTCTGTAACACTTTAATTCTGATGCCAACTTTATCTTGATCCAGTGTTGAAGTGGAGCAGCTTGGGTAAATCTTAAAATACTCTTAAAGCTTTGAAATATTAACTGATATGTTTGATGATAGATCCATTGTCTTTGTTATTAATGCTCTTCAGCGGTTCCTGCAACCAGAAGTGTCTCAAAAGAAGAAAATTGGCAGTTGCTGACATTTTCCAACGTCCCCTAGAGAAAGATAAAACAAGCATTAAAAATGTGTGCAGTATTCAAAACACATGAAAAGGACTGGTGATGAGGAAAGCAAGAATTATGAAGTAACAGTCTTGCATTCCAATTAATAATCGTTTTTTATTTTTTAAAGTTCACCACAGAAGCATTATTTTATTTCTGACTGAACCGTATCTATATCTCTCAAAATCGTATATACGAGAGGTCTCCCCTCAACCTCTGATGTTCCAGGGAAAACAATGCCAGTTTATCCAACCTCCTCGTGTAGCTGACCTCGTTTGCACCCTCGCTAAAGCCTCCACATCCTTCCTGTCATGGGGTGCTTGAACTGCACACAATATTCCAAATGTGACTTATCCAAAGTCTTATGGAGCTGCATTATGACTTTCATGACATGACATACTCAATGCCCCTATCAATGAAGGCATATGCCACCGTTACCACCCTATCCAATTGTACTGCCATCTTCTGTCGGCTATGAACTTGGATTCTAAGATCCCTCTGCACATCAATGGTGTTAAGGATCTTGCCAATAACTGTACTCTCCCCTTAAATTCAACCTCCCAAAGTGCAACACCTCATACATGCTTGGATTCAAGTCCATCTCTGCCCATTTCTGCAGCTGATCGATATCCCACAGTATCTTCTGACAGCCTTCCTCATTGCCCGCAATTCCTCTAACTTTGGTGCTGACTGTAAATTTACTCACCAACCCATCGGGTGGCACCATCGAGTGTGGCAGCCTCGCCTGCCGTTGTCCGTCCTTTCACCCTTTTATTTCACCCTTGTTATTTTGAGTATGTCAAAAAGTATGTGTTAAAGGTATCTTAGTCTTTTTTATGTGGGGGGTAGTGGGAGGGAATAGGGAGAAACCGTTTCCCAGTCATTTACCAGGACAGAGATGCGTCTTTTCTCCGAGTCACATCTTTGCCGTCCGTCCCCCCCCCCCCCCCCCCCCCCCCCGTAGCCTACGAACTGGATTGGCGCGGCCTGAATTCCATCGTGGTGCTGGACGATCCTTACCGGGGATCGCCTGTGTTGGAGCTCCGGAGTGTTGGGCCTGCTGATTAACACCGTGGAGTTGTGGTTGCGGAGCTTCTAGCCGCAGGCGGTGCTGACTTTAATATCACGGAGTCCGAGGATCGCCAGTGTTGAATCTCTGCCCAGCTCGGCCTGTGGACTTTGGTTGCCGCGGTCTCCGGTAGGAAGCGGCCGATTCGGAAACTCCAAGCCACTGAGTGTGTTATTCCGTTCCGACGCCCGGGATAACCTCAAGATCATCCCGGCGAGAAGGCCTGGACATCGGGCTGTCCGTAGCGGCGACTGCGGAGGGCTCAAAGGCCCCGACCATGGGTGAGCAGAGAGGAAGATAACTGAACTTTATTGCCTTCCCTCACAGTGGGAAAGTTGATTCCGCTGTGTGGGGATGTTCATGTTAAATTCGATCGAGTATTGTGGTCTTTTTATTCGTATGGCTGTATGGTAACTCAAATCTCACTGTACCAATTGGTGCATGTGACAATAAATGTAACTTGAACTTGAATCTACATCCCATTTACGTCCAAGTCATTTACATAATAAATGGACCGGGGGTCAAATGAGATGGAGGAACTGAGTGAAATCCAGGTTAGCCGGGAAGTGGTGTTAGGTAAATTGAATGGATTAAAGGCCGATAAATCCCCAGCGCCAAATAGGCTGCATCCCAGAGTACAAGGGAGTTGCCCCAGAAATAGTGGATGCATTAGTGATAATTTTTCAAAACTCTTTAGATTCTGGAGTAGTTCCTGAGGATTGGAGGGTAGCTAATGTAACCCCACTTTTTAAAAAGGGAGGGAGAGAGAAAACGGGGAATTACGGACCAGTTAGTCTAACATCGGTAGTGGGGAAAATACTAGAGTCAGTTATTAAAGATGGGATAGCAGCACATTTGGAAAGTGGTGAAATCATTGGACAATGTCAGCATGGATTTATGAAAGGTAAATCATGTCTGACGAATCTTATATAATTTTTCGAGGATGTAACTAGTAGAGTGGATAAGGGAGAACCTGTGGATGTGTTGTATCTGGACTTTCAGAAGGCTTTCGACAAGGTCCCACATGAGAGATTAGCATTCAAACTTAAAGCACACGGTATTGGGGGTTCGGTGTTGATGTGGATAGAGAACTGGCTGGCAGACAGGAAGCAAAGAGTAGGAGTAAACGGGTCCTTTTCAGAATGGCAGGCAGTGACTAGTGGGGTACCGCAAGGCTCAGTGCTGGGACCCCAGCTATTTACAATATATATTAGTGATCTGGATGAGGGAATTGAATGCAACATCTCCAAGTTTGCGGATGACACGAAGCTGGGGGGCAGAGTTAGCTGTGAGGAGGATGCTAGGAGGCTGCAAGGTGACTTGGATAGGTTCGGTGAGTGGGAAAATGCATGGCAGATGCAGTAAATGTGAGGTTATCCCCTTTGGCGGCAAAAACAGGAGGGTAGACTATTATCTGAGTGGTGGCCGATTAGGAAAGGGGGAGGTGCAACGAGACCTGGGTATCATGGTACACCAGTCATTGAAAGTCGGCAGGGTACACAAAAGGCTGGAGAAACTCAGCGGGTGCAGCAGCATCTAAGGAGCGAAGGAGATAGGCAACGTTTCGGGTCGAGACTCTTATTCAGACATGCAGGTGCAGCAGGCTGTGATGAAAGCGAATGGTATGTTGGCATTCATAGCAAAAGGATTTGAGTACAAGAGCAGGGAGGTTCTACTGCAGTTGTACAGGGTCTTGGTGAGGCCACACCTGGAGTATTGCGTACAGTTTTGGTCTCCTAATCTGAGGAAAGACATTCTTGCCATAGAGGGAGTACAGAGGAGGTTCACCAGACTGATTCCTGGGATGGCGGGACTTCCATATGAAGAAAGACTGGATAGACTCGGCTTGTATTAGCTGGAATTTAGGAGGGGGGATCTTATAGAGACATACAAAATTCTTAAGGGGTTGAACAGGCTAGATGCAGGAAGATTGTTCCCGATGTTGGGGAACTCCAGAACAAGGGGTCACAGTTTAAGGATAAGGGGGAAGTCTTTTAGGACCGAGATGAGAAGATCTTTTTTCACACAGACAGTGGTGAGTCTGTGGAATTCTCTGCCACAGAAGGTAGTTCAGGCCAGTTCATTGGCTATATTTAAGAGGGAGTTAAATGTGGTCCTTGTGGCTAAAGGGATCAGGGGGTATGGAGAGAAGGCAGGTACAGGATACTGAGTTGGATGATCAGCCATGATCATATTGAATGGCGGGGCAGGCTCAAAGGGCCGAATGGCTTACACCTGCACCTATGATTCTATGATTCTATAAATCACAAACAGCACAGATCTCTGCAGAACTCCACTGGTCACAGACCTCTGGTCAAAATATCTTCCTTCCAACAGAATCCTCTCTCTTCAATGAATGAGCTGGTTCTGAATCCATACGACCAAACCATCATGAATCCCATGTGTCTTAATCTTCTGGATCTGCCATTCTGAATCAGTACAGGCCATGGGCTAAAAGTAGCAGTTCAGTACCGCTGAGTGGCTTCCTTGGCCATTCTGAGGGCAGTTTAGAGTTTACTACAATGCATTGGAGTCACGTGCAGGGCAGACCAATTAAGGGCAACAAATCTCCTTCCCAGATAGAGATCAGTGAATGGGTTTTAATTTATAGTTGGCATCACCGAATTGTGGATTTCAATTCTTTAACTGGCAGAGTGAGAACTGACTGAAGACCTGCTACATGTGGTTCCTTACTGAGTGTAATTTAGTCATAGAGCTATGCAGCAGAGAATCGGGCCCTTCGGCCCTAGTTGTCCATGCAACCAGGTTGTCTAACTAGTCCCGCTTGTCTGACCTAGCCCGTATTCTTCCAAACCCTTCACATTCATGTACCTAACCAAGTGTCTTCTATGTGTTGTAATTGTATCTGCCTACCTCTTCCTACAACAATACAATACAATACCTTTTATTGTCATTTAAACCTCATTGAGGTTCAAACGAAATTTAGTTTCTGCAATCATACAAACAAGAAAAGAACCAAGACACAACACAATTTACACAAACATCCATCACAGTGAATCTCCTCCTCACTGTGATGGAAGGCAAAGTCTAATCTCTCCCCTGCACTCCCCATTCTCCTCCCGATGTGCGGGCGGGTGATGGTAAATAAGTCCCGCGGCCATTCAGGCAGCGCCGGGCGATGCAAGGCCGTGCTCCGGGTCTTGATGTTAGAGTCCCTGGCAGGTGCTAGCAAGTCCCATGGCCATTAAAGCCGCGCCGGGCGATGTCAGGCCCCGCTCCAGGTCATTTTCAACCCCGCAACTCGGGCGGGTGAAGTTGCCGCCACGCGAGCTCCGAAAAGCGGTCTCCCACCAGGGACCCGCGAGCTCCCGGTGTTACCATCCACCGGCCCGCAGCTGGAGCCCCCGAATCCCTGGGGTCGGGCTGCAGCAGCCACCACCACAGCTCCTCCCATTCCTAACTCAGCCAGCTCCACGACGGTGAGTAGTCTGCTGGCTCTGCGGCTGGATCCCCAGGTCCGGTTGGAGGCCGCTCCATGGTGCTAGGCCCCAACGGCAACGGAGATCCGACAGAGGAAAGGTCGGGTCACCCGTACAGAGTAAAGATTTTAAAAGTTTGCCCCACCCTGCCCCCCACCCCCCCACATATATCCAGCTAAAAAAAAAACACTAACTACACTTAAACTACACTCAAACGAGACAAAAAATTAAAAAAGACAGACGGACTGCAGAGGCCGCTGCTTTGAGAGTCTCGCCGCCCACCGGGCAAGCTTCCTCTAGCAGCTTGCCCTCTGGTTATCCACTGCCCTCTTGTGATCCTTTTTAAATCAACCCTCTCACTATAAACGTATGCCTTTAGACTTTTAGATCTTCCTCCTCTGGAGAAAAGAGAGTAGCTATTCACCTTATCTATGCCACTCACGATTTTATAAACCTCTCGGCTTGCTGTGGTTCAGCACCAAAAAAAATTTAGCTTTTCCAGCCTCTTTATAATGCAAACCCTCCAGACCCAGTTACACATTTGTAAATCTTCTCTGCACCCTTTCCAGTTTAATGACATACTTCCTACAGCAGGGCAACCAGAACTACACACAGTACTCCAAATGTGGCCTTAACAATATCTAGTAGCGTGATGTCCCATCCCCTGTAATCAATACCCTGACTGATGAAGGCTATTGTGCCAAATACCTTCTTCACCACTCTGTGTACTTGTGTTGCCACCTTTCGTGGAACTTTGTATCCCAGGGTCTCTATTCTACAATGCTTTGCATCCGGCACCCTAGCCTTGGAATGCTGGGAAGTGAACTGTGCAAATTTAATAGAAACAGAACAATCGGTATCATTCTCACTATTGCTCCTAATTTTACAAAAGCAAATCCAAGGGTGAATTACCTCAAGGGTCCTCTTACATTTTCCATCTTCGCAATCCCACACACGAACCTGTGGGAATAGGCGAGGATAAATCAGCCCGGCTGATGACACACCGAGCATTCAAGTTTCAAATAAGTTGCTCTCACATACTGTTCCATCTTCTGCTGCCGTCACAAGTAGAATTGCATCCATTGAGAATGAGAGGGCCTGGATGTGACCGCTGTGCCTGTCCAGGACAAAGATCAGGGTCCCATTCCTTGAATCCCACACACGGACAGTCTTATCCCAGGAGCCTGAAGCCTATGAAACGATACATCAGATGGAAATGGTTTTGATACTGCAGCATTAACTTTTTTTTCTGACTCACCGTCTCGATGTTAAGTGATCACATTGGCAGTGGTCCACCAATAAACCCAGTGCATTACACCCTGAAGAAGTGTCTCACCCAAAATGTCACCCATCTATTTTGTCTGCAGGTACTGACTTTCTCTAGCACTTTCTGTTTCATTCAAGATTCCAGCATCTGTAGTTCCTTGTGTGACCCTTTGGATTGTTGCTTTCCACTGGTGCTTAAGAATTTGCTTCCTGCCTTAAGACTTAAATTGACTAGAGTTGGGCACCTGATACTTGCATGACTACTAGTCTGAAGAAGGATCCCAACCCGTAACATTGCCTGTCTATTCCCTCCACAGATGCTGCAGACCCACTGTGTTCCTCCAGCACTTTATATTTTGCATTTGCACAACTGAGGTGTCCTGGACCCAGCACATTGATGCAATCATAAAGAAAGCCCATCAAAGCCTCTTCTTCCTTTGAAGATAGTGGAGATTCACAATGTCAAGGAATAATCACTTAAATTTCTACAGGCATACAGCAGAGAGCATATTGACTGGTTGCACCTTGGCCTGGCTGTGCAACTTGAATGTCCAGGAATGAAAGATGGAGATTGCACTGACCTCCCCACCATTGCAGGGATCTATAGAAAGCGCTGCCTCCAAAAAAAAGAGTAGTTATGACCATCAAAGACCCATACCGCCCTCGTCACCTTCTTATTTCACTCTTACAATCAGGAAAATTCTACAAGAGTCAGAAAGCTGACCACCAGGTTCAAGACTAGCACCTTCTCAACCATCACCAGGCTCTTGAATACTAAACTGTAAACATCTATGGACTGTCATTGGTTGCACTGAAGACCTTGGGGTTTTTTTTGCACCAGTGTTGTGGTTACCTATTGATTTTTTGTTTATTATCTGTTTGCGTTATAACATGGCAGGCCTGTTCTGCTGCTGCAAGTAAGAATTGCATTGTTCCGTTCTTGGTAGTTATTACAATTAAAGACTTGACTTGAGTCTTGCCTAGCTCAGTGTAGGATCACTGAACTTGCAATGATTTGCCGTGTCCAGATGTAGCATTTAAAAAAATTTATTCAAGCACGATGGTTATATTGCGTCAAAGCAAAGTATTACAGCATATGCAGGCCTTAACTAAAAACTGAACATATCATGATGAACAAAACTAAGAAACTATGGAATTAGAACTAAAGGCTGAAGACGAAACATGACTAGAGACAAAAGACAACGGACATTCAACTAACAACGTTCACACAGAAAAACAGGCTTCCTTATCTTTTTTGGGTGATTAACATATACGAAGCAGCCTCGCATTAAGAAGGGATCATTGTTCACAATTCTGCCAAGGTATATCAGTTGTAACCTTGAGCTCACAGCTGCTCTTTGTCACTGTGTTTAGCTGACATGTTCTCAAGCAGTTAATGGACATTTTTAATAAACTAACCCCATCAGTTGGTTCCCAGCCCCTACACTCAGCAATTGGCCAGAACCCTGCTACTTTTCATTGTTACTTGCCCCGACACAATTTGGCCTCAACTGTTGTACGTTATGCTCTTTCGATTTCTTCTAATGCCCCCTTTTCCATTCAATTGCACTGTTCATCTTACCAGCATACCGATGCTAGAAAAGGCCACACAGCTCACGTTGCCTGTGTGACCATGCAGAATTTCCCGCTGCATGCTGTCTGGGCACCAGATGATCACATTAAAATCCCAGGATCCAGTGGCCTGTATAAGAAGAACAATCATTTACTCAGAAGATAGACACAAAATGCTGGAGTAACTCAGCGGGACAGGCATCATCTCTGGAAAGAAGGAATGGGTGACTTTTCGGGTCGAGACCTTACTCAGACGCTTTCTCCAACACTGAAAAATTGGGCCTCACCCAGTTTATGGCAAAAGCAGTTATTGGTGAAAACATCTACTACCAAACAGATTGGATTGCATCTTAACAACTATGCTGCAGCTTTCCAGGTCTGATGTTGTGTGATGTTATTTCTTTTGTTTGATTTTCTAGCTAATTCTTCATGTTCTTGAGGCATGGAAACCTTTGTCATGGTGAGAAAAGGTGATGAGCCCATTGAGTGATGCACAATTCTCTGTACCTGTACACCTGCTGTAGTCACTGGAGATAAAGCTTCTGCTCATTTTCACGAGTACCATTATGTCCATCCCCTTAAATCATAATTCTTTCCTCATGGGCATCTGTCTCCTTGACCGAACTTCAATCCACCCCCACCTCCTTTGCAACCTTCCCCTCCCAAGTACAATCGGTCTGAAGAAGGGTCCCGATCCAAAAGGTCACCTGTCCAATTCCTCCACAGATGCCACCTGGCCCATTGAGTTCCTCCAGCAGTTTGTGTTTAACTCAGGCATTAACACAATTTGCTTATATCCTGTTCCGGACCCCGTTCTGCATTCACTTCTGTTCTCTATCTATTTTTAAATTCTGCACTGTTTCTCTAAACTAAACTAAAGATGCTCAGGCACCAATGTTTAAAATGACTTGCGCTTCCACAAAGTTAAAAGGTGCTTAAAATAAGGTAAGTGGTAAATATCAGCCAGCTGCAGCGGGTATAATTGGAAAAGGACTGAAGGAGGTCAGCTTACCAAATATTCATCATTGTGTGAAAAGGCACAGGTTCCAATGACGTTCTCGTGACCTAAGAGTTTCCTCATGAGGTGACCCAGCTGCTTAACAAGAAAACTTTAATTACATCAGCCACCTCCATTGACTGGTGCAGAGCCAGTGAAATATTTACCCCCGTAATTAGTTATTAAACAATCTAACTCATTCATCAGAAATGGCAATTCAAATTATCACTGTAACATCACTGTGCTCCCTGAGTTGATACAGCAATCAAAATCGTAGGCTTACGGATTTAGAAAGAAAACTGAATTGCATAATTCAATTTCTAAAAAGCCCCGGAGGGAAGATACCAGGATCCTACATTGATATGAATAAAATATTGTCTGAATTGATCACCTTAAATCCCTATGTATAAAGATTTTGAAGTAGGACAGGTTTAGAGGGATAGGGTTCAAACGCGGGCAAATGGACATGTGTGCAGCCAGTGGATGAGAAAGTGGGATAACATAGAACCGGTGTGAATGAGTGACCGAAGGTTGGCGTGGACTCTGGTGACCGAAGGGTCTGTTTCCATGCTGTATCTTTCAACCAGTCAATCAGGCCAGCAACATCTACAATGACAGCAAGTTACCAGAGCTTATTGGAAGATGTTTGTGTCACCAAGGCAGGCGACCAGCAGACTAGGGGTGGGAAGGATACTTGGCAGGGGATGGTGAGTTGATACTGGTACAGGACAAGGGGATCTATTTGTAACTGCTCCACTAACCTTTGGATCCCACAGGATAATGACGCGATCCCAGCCTGCAGATGCCAGCAACTGCGAATTGTGGCTGAAGTCCACAGTCTCCACAGACCTGCTGTGCCCTGTGATTCAGAACAACACAGCTTATTGAACCCAAACACCGAATGTTTTAACAAGACAATATCGTTTTGTAAAAAATTTGATCATCCCTGATGTGTTAAATGCCGAATCGGCACTAAAATCAGGTCAGTTTACATAATTGGATTCCACATTGGCATTCAGTTTGGGAAAAAATTGATTTTGGGAAAAGTTTGCGGATGACACTAAGCAGGGGGGCAGTGCTAGCTGTGAGGAGGATGCTAGGAGACTGCAAGGTGACTTGGATAGGCTGGGTGAGTGGGCAAATGTTTGGCAGATGCAGTATAATGTGGATAAATGTGAGGTTATCCACTTTGGTGGCAAAAATAGGAAAGCAGACTATTATCTAAATGGTGGCCGATTAGGAAAAGGGGAGATGCAGCGCGACCTGGGTGTCATGGTACACCAGTCATTGAAAGTAGGCATGCAGGTGCAGCAGGCAGTGAAGAAAGCGAATGGTATGTTAGCTTTCATAGCAAAAGCATTTGAGTATAGGAGCAGGGAGGTTCTACTTCAGTTGTATAGGGTCTTGGTGAGACCACAACTGGAGTATTGCGTACAGTTCTGGTCTCCAAATCTGAGGAAGGACATTATTGCCATAGAGGGAGTGCAGAGAAGGTTCACCAGACTGATTCCTGGGATGTCAGGACTGTCTTATGAAGAAAGACTGGATAGACTAGGTTTATACTCTCTAGAATTTATGAGATTGAGAGGGGATGTTATAGGAACTTACAAAATTCTTAAGGGGTTGGACAGGCCAGATGCAGGAAGATTGTTCCTGATGTTGGGGAGGTCCAGGACAAGGGGTCACAGTTTAAGGATAAGGGGGAAATCCTTTAGGACCGAGATGAGAAGGACTTTTTTCACACAGAGAGTGGTGGGTCTCTGGAACTCGCTGCCACAGAGGGTAGTTGAGGCCAGTTCATTGGCTATATTTAAGAGGGGGTCAGATGTGGCCCTTGTGGCTAAGGGGATCAGAGGGTATGGAGAGAAGGCAGATACGGGATACTGAGTTGGATGATCAGCCATGATCATATTGAATGGCGGTGCAGGCTCGAAGGGCCGAATGGCCTACTCCTGCACCTAGTTTCTATGTTTCTATTTATTGTGTCTTAAAATATTAGAGACAATTCGATTCCAATTCCCAATATCAATGTTTATCTGTGATCTCTAGCACGTGATATCTAAAGTACTGGAGAAGCGCCATGAGTCGGGCAACATCTCTGGAGAACATGGAGAGGTGATATTTCAGGTCAGGACAATTTTTTTTTAAGACTGCTACCCGACCTGCTGCATTACTCCAGCACTTTATGTCTTTTTTTTCTAAACCAGCATCTGCAGTTACTTGCATCTCCTGATATCTATCTGATTTCCCCCACCGTAAACCTTAATTGGCAACTTTTATTAATTATTTGTGGACAGGACCCCAAACGCTTGCACAGGTGAAACACCAGATGCCTGCTTGCACTTTGATTGAAGCATCTTGAAGGGACTAGACAGGTACATGCAGTGTAAATGTTTCCTCTAGGAAGAATTTAGAGCTAAAATGAAGGGGGTCACACACGTAAGGTAGGAACGTGACAAAATCCATTTGCTCAGAGGGCCGTGAGTCTTTGCAACTCTTCTCCTGACGGTAGTGTAGACAGAATGGTTGCATTTTTTTAAGGCAGAGATAAAGAGGATGAAATGTTACGGGACAAGTGGAAATGGGGAGTTGAGGTCACCATGAGATTAGCCAAGGTACTAAATGGTAGAACAGGTTTGAGGCATGGAATGGCCTACTCCTGTTCCTAATCTTTGCATTCAATTGGTGCAAAACTGTACTGGCTGAATTTTTCTTCCTGTGATCTAAGAGCCAGCAATTGTAGCTCTTAGATCAATCAATTGCAACAAGTAGGTAATCCACAATCTCTATATAACTAAAAGTCTTTGGTTTGTGCCCACGATGTGTCTCTGTGTCAATATGGTTTTCCAATCTCCTTCCAAATGCTAGGCCACAGCCTTCCCATTTTCACACATCCTACTCACATTTTCCCCATGGTGGCGATAAACATCTTCCCATCGCATTCCCACCTATATTTCCGAAGTTATTAATTATTGAAATTTTAAAAAAAGGCATAAACCACTTCTCACAGACAGCCCTTTTCCAGCAGCTTCAAATGATGATGTCGCAATGCCACTCACAGATATCCAATCACAATGGATAGCCAAAACCACCTTTTAAAACACCAGCTTTCAGTGACGTCACAACGCCCCTCCCTCCCCCCCAACGGTAGCGTAAACAGAATATTCCACCACCTTCCAGTGACATCAGGGGGAGGGCCTCATTTCAAAAACAGCAGCTCCCCAACCGTTACTTTTGCACTGCTTGAGGTTGACTCAATATTGACTCCTCGGCTCCGCCCCGCACAATGGCCTTGGCCCCGCTCGCAGCCTCCCCCACCCTCCCCACGTTGCATTGGGGAGCAGACCCAACGGGTCTACACTTGGTCTAGTCTCAACTAAATTGTGCACTAACAAATTGAACCGTAAAAAGTCTTGACGAACAAATGTTAAACATTTCATTAAGCGAAGAGAAGTCAAAAAGTCAATCTTTACTCAGCACTCCTGTCTACTCCCAACCCTTTAACCAGTAATCATCTCCATCCATTTCTGTACAATTTCAATGGAAAAAACATTTCCTATTTCCCTGGGATGAAGCAGAGGGGTGCCATGATAGAGGTCTGTAAAATTATGTGAGGCGTCGATAGGGTAGAGAGCTAGAGTCTGTTTTCCATCATGGTGCCTAAAACTAGAAGCCATAGGTTTAAGGTGAGATTTAAGGGAGATCTGAGCGGTATTTTTTTCACAAAAAGTCGTTGGTATCTGGAATGAAGTGCCAGAGGAAGTAGTGGAGTAATGACATTTTAGAGGTATCTGGACAGGTACTTGAATAAGCAAGGCAAAGTAGTCTGATAATAGCGGAGAAGATTCAGTTTTTGAATCTGTTGGTACATGCTTTCAAGCATTTGTATCTTTTGTATATTCTGCCTGACAGGAGAGAGGAGAAGAGGGAATGATTGTGGTGTGGGTGGCCCGTGGTTATTTTGGCTGCTTTCCTGAGGCAGCATGAGATGTAGCTGGTGTCGATGGTGGGGAGGTTACTTTGTGTGATGGGCTGGGCTACACTCACAACTCACTGCAATTTTGTTGAGTTCTTGGGCAAAGCTGTTCCCAAACCAAGCTGTGAGGTCACACAATAGTATGCTTTATACGGTGCATCTATGGAAGTTGATAATAATCGCTGGAGACATGCCGAACCTCCTTGGTCTTTTGTGAAAGTAGAGGCATTAGTGTACCTTCTTGCTAGTAGCTCCATTGTGGTTGGTCCAGGACAGATTATTAGTGATAAATAAGATCATGTCATCGGAGCAGATTTAGGCCATGCAGCCCATCGAATCTACTCTGCCATTCAATCACGGCTGATCTATCTTTCCCTCTCAACCCCAGTCTCCTGCCTTCTCCCCATAACCCTTGACACCCTTACTAATCAAGAGTCTGTCAATCTCCGCCTTAAAAATACCCAATTACTTGACCTCCACAGCCGTCTATGGCAGTGAATTACACAGATTCACCACCCTCTGATGAAAGAAATTCTTCCTCAACTCTTTTCTAAAGGTGTGTCCTATTATTCTGATAAATCTGGGGCAGAAAATGAGCTGGGGGGGAAAGGAGGCAGGGAGTGATTTTAATATTTGATAACAAGCATAGTCAGCACTTCAATCAACGTCAGTTTCCAACATGCCAGTTGGAGCATTGTTAATACAGCAAAGTCCAAACACCAGCCCTTGGCCTTTGTCCCCAACACTTCTCCCTCCAGCGTATTTGACTGAATCTGATCAAAGGCAGTGAGGCAGAACAGTCAAGTTGCATCACATCGAGTTTATTGTCATGTGCATGTGCGGTGAGGTGCAGGTACAATGGAAATCTTGCACTAGCTTGAGGGGCACATAGACTTGGACAAACAAACAAAAGCATAAATTATACATTATGTAAATGATACACAAATCACGCATACATTCCATAAGACAGTGAAAAGGTAAAATATGTGCAAAGCAACAAGAGGTTTTTAGGCTCGCTGAAGTCGCCTACCTTTGAGCACGTGCAGGCAAGTGCCCTTGTCAGTGTCCCACACCCTCACGCTGCGATCTGTCGACCCGCTGGCAAAGAGCTTGGCGTCAGCGGAGAACACACAAACCTTCACTGGGCCTGTGTGGAGCACAAAGAGCAATCAGAACGATGCTGTGTTGTGTTGTCCCTCTGTGTGGCCGCACACTGCCAACCAACGACAGGGGTGTCGACAGTCTGTTACAACCGCAGCCACAGATTCAACAATCCCACTCTCACTGCAACACCATCCCTGACTATCTGCCCCGGTGTCGCTGTCAATGGCTCCACCTGCCTCATGACGCAAGCGGTTTTATACAGGATCATGTTGTTTATGCCGGTTTTTTAAATGTCTTTGGGACAATTTGATCTCCTCTTACCATCTGGAAACCCTGTGTTCGTGCTTTCAAGGATGGAGAATGTGTTGACATCTGAAGTGATCAAGTATGAGGTGCTGCACTTTGGGAAGTCAAATGCAAGGGGAGAGTATACAGTCAAATGGCAGGATCCTTAATATCTTGGGGTTCACAGCTCCCAAAAAGTGGCAACACAAGTAGATAGACAAAAATGCTGGAGAAACTCAACGGGTGAGGCAGCATCTGTGGAGCGAAGGAAATGGGCAACGTTCTGGGCCGAAACCCTTCTTCAGTCTGAAACGTTGCCTATTTCCTTCGCTCCACAGATGCTGCCTCACCTCTGAGTTTCTCCAGCATTTTTGTCTACCTTCGATTTTCCAGCATCTGCAGTTCCTTCTCAAACACAAGTAGAGAGATTGGCAAATAAGGTGTATTGTATGCTTACCTTCATCAGTTTGGGCATTGAGTGTACGGGTCATGTTGCAGCGTTCTAAAACTATGGTAAGGCCCCATTTGGAGTATTGTGTTCAGTTCTGATCGCCTCAGCACAGGAAGGATGGGGAGGCTTTGGAGAGGGTGCAGAAGAGGTTTACCAGGATGCTGCTTGGATTAGAAGGTATTAGATATAAGGAGAGATTAGAAAATCATGAACTGTTTTCTCTGGAGTGTCAGACCCAATAGAAGATTTTGAAATTATGGGAGGCATAGATAAGGTAGACAGTCAGAATTTTTTCCCCAGGTGGAAATGTCAAAAACTAGAGGGCATAGCTTCAAGGTGTAAAGGAGATGTGTGGGACAGGTTTTATGCACAGAGGGTGGTGAGAGGGACACACAGCCAGGGGTGGTGGTGGAGGCAGATAGGACAGTGGTACTTAAATTTGTTTTACATAGGCACATGGATATGCAGGGAATAGAGGAATATGGATCATGTACAGGCAGAAGGGATCTGGCATCATGCTCGACACAGACATTGTGGACTGAAGGGCCTGTTCCTGCACTGTACTGTTCTATGTTCTATATTTAATATTCCCCTGCCCGCCTCACCACTCCTCTCTATAGAGGCAAGCCTGAGATACAGGATTAAACTGGACATACAGGCAGCAACCCAGTTTGCAAAGTACAAAATAAATCCAATAACAGACCTTTTAAAATTAGTGCGACCAAGTCTGCTGTTAATAGGTATGTTACAAAACTTACCTTGAGCAGCGCTGCAGTTCTGCCGCTCTCCGTGTGCGTGACTTTGGCACCTTTCAGAGGGGGGCGGGCTTAAAGTGCCGTTTTTCTACAGACTGGGCAAATTGATCCGTGTCGGGCGATTTCGTTGCGGAAGAAAAATCGCTCCGACATTTCATTAATGAAGGTATTTTTAAATTACGCTAGACTATTTATTAGCTAGAGTAATTTAAAAATCACCTTCAAAAGCCGTGAGCGCCGACAACGGGAAGGATTTTGCGTAGGGGAGAAAAAAAGGTACACAGTTTATTTTTATATTAAAAGTTGTTTTTTATGGAGGCTTTAATAATATTTTCATGTTGCGAAATGAGGTCCAAAAAAAATGTATGAACCAACAGTATTTTTCCTCCCGACTCCACCACAAACCGCAACGTTCCAATCCACCGCATTCCACTAAAACCCACTCGCAAGTTGATCTAAATGGCCATTAATTTACAGGCATTAAACACTAAATTCCTTCCATTTGGCCCAGAAATTCATGAAAATGAGATTTAAAAATTATGTTATATTGTGGAGTATTGTGTGAATGTTATTTGGACACTTAGACAATTTTAAAAAAGTTTATCTTTTTTTAAGAAATGGATAGATGATTTCTACATCATTGAATTTTGTACTTAGCTACAATTAGATAACTAACTAATTATATGCTTTAATTTCAGGTCATCCAAGTAAGATTGTTTCATATTTGTTTCAGAATGCTTCAATCTATAATAACTGAACATTTCATTGAGTTCTCTTAATTTTTAAGAAAGTTATGGGCAGGCAGGAAGTCATGTTGCAGCTTTGTAGGACTTTTGAAGGGCCTGTTCCTGTAGTGTACGGTTCATAAGTTCGAAATATTCAAGGCATGTAGACAAGCAGGTGAAAGATGGCACCTGCTTACCTCTTACCTTTGTGGCCTTTTGCTTTATTTAGACGTTTTCCAGACCAAACATCCCAGGTGCAAATGTTACAGTCGTCAGCCCCTGTTATTAGGAAGTATCCGTCACGAGAGAAGGCACAATGATTCACCTGCACAAATCAAACAAGTCAAAGCAAGCTCAGCCATCATTTACTCACTGGGCGTTTAATCATAGTGGATTTCCAAACATGGAGAGACATTTGTTGTAATTTATCTGATGATGTTCTGTGGGTTTAGTTTTTAAGGCGTAGGAAGTTTGGCATGTCCCTAGCAACTCTCATCAACATCTACACATGAGCCGTAGAAAGCATTTTATTCGGATGCATCACAGCACGGTTTAGGAACGGATCCATCCAAGACCACAAGAAATTGCAGCGAATTGTGGACGCAGCCCAGACCATCACACAAACCAACCTCCCTTCCATTGACTCCATTTATACTCACACTGGCCCCTGCAAGGCCAGCAGCATCATCAAGGACGTGTCATACCCTGGCCACTCCCTCTTCTCTCGCTCATCGAGCAAAAGGTACAGAAGTGTGAAAACCCACACCTCCAGATTCAGGGACAGATTCTTCCCAGCTGTTATCAGGCAACTGAACCATCCTACCACAATTAGTGAGCAGTCCTGAACTACAATCCACTTCATTGGATACCCTTGGACTATCTTTGATCAGACTTTACTGGCTTTATCTTGCACTAAATCTCATTCACGTTGTTCCCTTTATCTTGTATACGTACACTGTGAAAGGCTCGATTGTAATCATGTGTTGTCTTTCCACTGGATAGCACACAACAAAAGCTTTTCACTGTACCTCGGTACACGTGACAAACTGTACACTAAACCAAACTGGATAAATAACAGGGAAACAGGCCTTTCGGCCCATTGAGTCTATGCCTGCTATCGATCACCCATTCATATAAGTTCAATGTTATCCCACTTAAAGAAGGAGACCACTGATGTACACAGTACTCCAGATTTGGTCTCACCAATGCCCTGGGATACTGGAGCATGGACCTCCTTACTTTTGTACTCAATTCCACGAGCAATAAACAATAACATTCTACAAACAAAGAACAGTCGATGCTTGTTTACAAAAATAGATTCAATGTGCTGGAGTAACTCAGCTGGTCATGCAACACCTTTGGAGAACATGGATAGGTGACATTTCAGACTGGTCTGAATAATAACATTCTGTTCACTTTCCAAACTACATGCTGTACCTGCACGCTAGCCTTTTTTCGGTCTCGCCACTTAGTTAATATGTTTCTTTTTCATTGCTCCTGCCAAGATGTGCAGGCAAATGAGATTGAGACACAAGGAACTTCAGATGCTGGAATCTTGAGTAAAACACAAAGTGCTTAAGTATCTCAGCTGGTCAGGTAGAATCTGTTGGGGACATGGATAGGCAACGTTTCAGGTCAGGACCCTTCTTCAGACTGTGTAGGAAAGAACTGCAGCTGCTGGTTTAAATTGAAGGTAGACACAAAATGTTGGAGTAACTCAGCAGGACAGGCAGCATCTTTTTCAGACTAATTGGAGTAGGGGGGGACAAGTGATGATAGGTGGATGCAGGTGAAGGGAGTCTGATTGGCAGATCGATGGAGTAAGGCTTGAGATGAAAAGGACATAAAAGGGAGTCAGATTAGGAGAGAAGAGTGAAATGTAAAGTCAGAGGGAGAGATCGAGGTGGAATGAAAGAGATGGGATAGGTGAAGGGGATGGGATAGTGGGAGACATGGGTGTGGACAGGAAAGAAAGGGGATTTTTTTATCCTAAGAGCAGAGAATTCAATATTCATAAGTAGAGCCAGGATGTTTAGGCACTAAAAATCTCTGAACTAGGCAGGCAAAAAGGCATAATAAAATTACAAAAAAGGCACGGTAAAGGCATTTATTCACAAAAAAGGCATAAAAAGGCAATTATTTCCACCACCAAAATATGGTTAAAAATGATAAAAAATAAAGGTATACCACATTAAATTATCAAAGTTGCCTGGTTGCACGTAACTACTAGCATTTTTATCAAATTATCTGGTGTTAAACTATGCCATCTGTCAGACAGAATATGCTTCAGTTGTGAAAAACTTCTTTCTACCCCAGCTGAGGTCACTGGTGCATACCCAAAACAAGCTACAGACTCTATATTCATGTTGATATCTTGTGCATTACAACTACCTTTGAGAACTTTAGCTATGTTTTGTATTTCTTCAAGATCTTTGTTAGCTAAAATCAACCTCTCACATTTACCTTGTATGTCTTCACCTACATCGCCAGGAACTTTAAGTACAAAGTACAGCAAGTGAAGATGTAAACAACTGAGCAATAGATCAGCTGTTTGACTTCTCCAATACTTCCGATGTCAACAAATACTCTTTTGATGGTTGACCTGCCTCCAGTGCACCGATGACCACATTGGCAACATATCTCCCCACATCATCGGTTGTCTCGTCTATTGAGATCTATATTTTGTTGCGTGCAACTTCACCTCTAATTTTCTGCACAACTTTGTTGAGGTTTCTGTCAACATAATTTTTCCGTAATGATGACTCGCTTGGCATATGTTCCTTTGTGTATTTCTCTAAAAAACCTCTGAGAGATTTGTTTTCCAATTTCCACAGTGTAATTCCAGCATCAATGAATGCTTTGCCCAGATCACTCGAAAACTCAAATTTGCTTGGAGCCAGCAGTAAATGTTGTGAGGAGACAAGCTTGCGTATTTCCTACCTTCAGTTTCTCTGTCGCCGACGTGTTTAGATGTCTGTACATGCTGGGAGATGAAATATTTCTTCTCATGATTCACTGCTTTTCACATGCTTTGCAAAACAGCACACAGTTGTCTGTAGAAAATATATCACTCCCGTACACTCTCATCAAATCGTTCAATTTTTTACAAGGCGTTGACGAGACTTTAGGCATTTTGACGCTTGCAGGGGTAGATCCTACAGGAGCAGGGATGCAGACCTCTACAGGCAGGCCAAGTATAAGCTGGGAAGAGGAATCAGAGCTGCCAAGGAAAGGTACTCTGAGAAGTTGAGGAGCAATTTCTCAGCAAATGGCTTCTTCAGTGTGGAAGGGCTTGCAAGAAATCACAAGCTACAAGAGGAAAACCCCCCACTCCTTGGACAATCGTCAGCTGACCAACGACATGAACGAGTTCTACTGCAGGTTCGATAGACAGAAACTTAACCCTGATATCCCCCACACCCCCTCCCCAACCAACACTAAACACCTACTCACAGCTTGACTCCAGTTTAAAAAACTAGATCCTTCCCCACCTACTCCACCCCAATCACCACTTCACACCTACTTAAAGCATGACTCCAGTCTGCAAAGACTGAACCCTTTCCCATGCACCCCTCTCCAATCACTACTTCACACCCACTTTTTCGCCCCAGCGGTGTAAATTTTCTTGTAAGTTACGTTAAAATGGCAAAAAAAGGCTGATTTAGGCACTCCAATGTGAAAAAGGGCATTATCTTCCTGAAATCGTTAAAAAAGGCATGAAAAGGCATTCACGGCAAAATCCTGGCTCTATTCATAAGGTAGGGTTGTAAAGAACACCTCATAATCCACTTGGGTAGCTCACAGCCCCACGGTATGAATATCGAATTCTCCAGTTTTAGGTAACATCCCCACCCCCAACATTTCCCCTCCCCTCTCCTGTGCTTCCCCCCCCACCCCTTCCCTCTCCCACTATCTCGCCGAAGAAGAGTCTTGGCCTGAAGCATCGCCTATTCATGTCCACCACAGATGCTGCCTGTCCCACTGAAATTATGCTGACACTCTGTGTTTAAAGGCAGGTGAGATTATTCTATTTTTGGCACCATTTTCAGCACAGACATTGTGGGCCGAAGGGTCTGTTCCTGTGCTGAAAGCTTCTATGTTCTGTGTTCTAATTGCACATTTTCTCACATTATACTCTATCCGCATTTCATTGTCTCCCCATTGTCTAGATCCCTTTGTTTAAGAAGGAACTGCAGATGCTGGAAAATCGAAGGGAGACAAAAGTGCTGGAGAAACTCAGCGGGTGCAGCAGCATCTATGGAGCAAAGGATATAGGCTTCGTTTTGGGCCGAAACCCTTTTTCAGACCTTTGCTGTTTCCTCATCTGTTCATCACATCTTACTTTCCTACTGATCTTCTTCAACAAATTTAGCAATTTACAGTGAGCAAATAATGTAGATAAAATGGACCCAATAGGCTGGCAAGTTTTTATTATTAATAAATCAGTTTAAATCTGAAATAATAGTAATTATAATAATTCAATTTTGAGGTAAATCGTTGCTTGATAAGTAAGAGGTGAAGGATTATCGCGAGTAGGCAGGAATGCAGGGTTGAGTCAGTTCGGCAACGTTTTTGTTGAATGGCCCAAGCACCTCCCTCCTGGTTTGAATTCTTGCTTGTACATATGTGGACATTGTTGGCAATTCTAGCATTGATTGGCCTCTCCTAATTGTGGTTAGGAGTCAGCATGTTGGTGGGTCTGGAGCCTGGTGCAGGCCGGACAGTAAATCCCCTTCCCCAGGGGAGATCAGTGAACTGGATGAGCTGTTTAGGATAGTCCACACTCTTATTATTGCTGGTATTCAAATTCAAGGCCATGTTGTACTGAAATGAGTTTATATTAATGCTTGTATTTAAATTCTGTCTCTGAATCAAAGGTCCAGAGCTGTGGTTACTGATCCAGTTATAACTACCATACCCAGCAGTTTGTATTTACCAAGACTCTATGAGAAGCAAGCCTTCAATTCCTTCCTCTATTTAGGGCGGCATAGCTGGTAGAGCTGCTGTCTCACAGCGCCAGTGATCTGGACTTGATCCGGACCTCGGGCCTTGACTGCGTGGAGTTTGCACGCTCTCCCTGTAACAGCATGGATTTCCACTGGGTGCTCCGGTTATCTCCCACATCCCAAAGGTGTGAAGGCTGGTTGATTAATTAGCCCCTGCAAATTGCCCCTAGTGTGTAGGGAGTGGATGAGAAAGTGGGATAACATAGTCCCTGGTACGGTTCCCAGGGACACATTCAGAGACTGACATCAAGTGCTGCTGGAGGGTTATCAACTCGATGAAAGACGCTCTCTGGTTTGCCCGAGCGTTGTTCACCACCCAGCAGAGCGAGATGTCCGTCAGGGAATGTTGCCGACTGGCCCACTGCAGACTGCAGGAGTACGTGCTGAGGGACGCACTGAAGCTCGGTGCAGCCAACGCCAAGGCTCGGTGGGGGAGGGCCACAGTCTAAGGTCCTTCTGCGGCTGGACATGGGGGGCACGGTATGGTGGAGACGCCCCTCAAAATAAGGGAAGGTATCCCATGCCGGGGGGCCACATGAATGGCACGGGTGGGGGATCGATTCGCGAAATTTGAAAATTTTGAAAAATGTATACAGACTGTATGGAGCAATTTGCATAGCCTCCGAAAATGTTGGATGGATTTTTTTTTCGCACGGTTGATGTATTGTATATATTTATTACTCGAATAAAGTCTATTTTGAAATATAAAAAAAAAAGAACTAGCGAGTGATACAATAGTGGCTTTTGAGGGACTTTTGGATAGGCACATGGGTATGCAAGGAACAAAGAGATATGGCTTATGTGCAGGCAGATAGTGTTGGTTTTCGCATCATGTTCAGCAGAGACATTGTGGGCAGTACTGTTCTATGTTCTAGTGTGTACAGGTAATCAATGTCAGCTGTAGGGTGTGTCTCCGTGCTGTATGATTCAATGATTCTCACTACATTCACCCTCTGCTTATGTTGAAACAAGTGGATTCTTGCTGAATTTAGCAGCGCGTTCCAATGGCAACTAACCAATCACCATCTCATTAGCAAATTGGTTTTGGCACCACCCGAGTGCTGGAAATTCTTAGCAGCTAAGTAGGAGATGCGGTAATGAAGATAAGAGTCTGAAAGGACTGCTTTCACCAGGAAAGCCAAGAGAAACGTGCTTGGAGACGGGCAATACCGCAGGGGGTTTGAATACACTCTTTGGGGAAGTCTATTTTCTTTGGTCTATCAGCCTTAAGAAAACATTTTAAAGTAGTTAGAAATAAAATATAATGAATTGCGGGGATGGATCGGGAGGGTTGGGTATCTGTCCCTCAGGCTACAAAAACTGTCATATCATCATAGACTCAGTCATAAAGCTGTACAGCATGGAAACAGGTCACTCGGCACATCTTATCCATGCCAGCCCAGTTGGTATTCTGGGCTTCTCCCATTTCCCCCCATTTGGCTCATATCCCTCTGAATGCTTTCTGTCCATATAACCTGCCAAAATGTCTTCCGAAAGTAGGAATCGTATCCAATTCTATAATTCCTCTTGGAGTTCATTCAAAATACAGGCTATCCGCTGAGTAAAAAAGTTGCCCCTGAGGTCCATCTTAAATCCTCTCTTACCTGAATCCTCAGTGACGGGGAAAAAGACTTTAAGCTTATCCCTGCCCCTTGTGATCTTGTACACCTCAATAAGTTCACCCTCAACATCGTAGGCTCCAAAGATTAAAGTCCCGGCCCATCCTATAACTCAAGCCTCTTATGCACCTTTTCCCAATTAATGACATAAATGACGTACAGCTTTGCCCTTTCAGACACTGAGAATTGTTGGTATTATCCACTGTAAACTGTGATCTTTTATGTTTTCTCCATTGTGGAACACAATACCCGACTTTACTCTGACAATGCAGCTTCATGTCAGTGTGAGGGGAGGTATTTGGGACAGAGTTAGTGCACCAAACGTAATGAGGCTGCCGTAAGCTAGGGGGCTACACATGAGGAAGGGTCACTCGAAGACCATGCATTTGAGGGATTGGGATCCCATTGAGAGAAAGGTAAGCAGACAAAAACGTTTTCCCACGATGGAAATGTCAAAGACTAGAGGGCATAACTTTAAGGTGAGAGGGGCAAAGTTTAAAGGAGATGTGCGGGATTTTTTACACAGATCCATATTGAATGCATGGAACCTCTGCCTGGGGAAGTCTGGGAAGCGGACATGACAGTGGTGTTTAAGAGGCTTTTAGATAGGTAGGTGGATAAGCAGGGAACGGAGATATGTGGATTACGTGCAGACAGAGGAGATTTGTTTAAGGGCCTGTCCTACAAGCATGCAACTCTATGCGATTAGTGCAACCTAACGTGGTCGCTTGAGCCGTCCGGCGTCGCGGGGCCGGTCCCACTTCGATCGCCGGAGCCGTGCGGAATTGTGCGGAGTTCGTCCCGACACCACGCGGGGCTCCGAAAAACTGACTATGTCCAAAATTCCGAGCGGCAACGGTTTGTCGGCTCGCAGTCGCCTCGACGCATTACACACCGCCCCGACATCGTGCCTCCGTGAACCTATCTGTAGGTGCCTCCGTGGCCCTCTGTGTGTGTGTGTGTGCCTCTGTGCCCCTCTCTGTGTGCCCCTCTCTGTCCTGGCGAACTTACCTTAGACTTCGCTCCGAGTTCGCCTCACTTTGCACCGCGTTGCGCCACTCACCCGACCTCCGCGCGGCCCCTACTGCCGGTTTGGTTGCGCTTGCCGCATGCAGGCGCATGCTGGTGGCCCTGTACAGGGGATCACCCGACCTCCGCACGGACCCCGCTTCTAGTTTGATCGCGTTCATCACATAGAGTTGCATGCTTGTAGGACAGACCCTTTAGTGTGGCATTATGGTCAGTACCGGCATTGTGGGCTGAAGGGGCTGCTTCTGTTGTATGTTCTCGCCAGTTACAGAGTATTTCTGGTAAGGACTGTCGACCATGCAGTGATTATCGTGAAGTATAAGGCTAACAGTCGGTTAAATCTGCTACCTACCTGAGCTTTGTGAGAGATGAAATGTTTCTCTGAAACATAATTGAAGTCTGAAGCTATTGTCTTCCACATTATCCGTTAGTGCAGCAGAGCTTAATTGTTTCAGATGGTAAGGAAGAGTTTGCAGGTTCCTGGCTGGCTATGGGCGTCCACGTACCTGCTGTGCAAAGAGCTATTATTTAGCAGAGTGGAGTGACCCAGTGACCCAGCGGGTAGAGCTGCTGCCTCACAGCGCCAGAGACCTGGGTTCGAATCTGACCCTGGTGCTGTCTGTGTGATGTTTGCAAGTTCTCCATGTGACCGCGAGAGTTTCCTCCAGGTGCTCTGGTTTCCTCTCACATCCCGTAGATGTGCGGGTTTGTACGTTAATTGGCCCTGTGTAAATTGCCTTTTGTATGTAGGGAGTTGATGAGAAAGTGGGATAACATTGAACTAATATGAATGAGTAATCAATGGTCGGCGTGGGCCCGATGCGCAGAAAGGCTTGTTTCCGTGCTGTGTCCCACAAACTAAAATGCGGCATGGTGGCGCAGAGTTGCTGCTTTACAGCGCCGGAGGCCCGAGATCGATCCTGGGTACGGGTGCTGTCTGTGTGGAGTTTGTACGTTCTCCTTGTGACCTGCATGGGTTTTCTCCGGGTTTCTCCCACACTCTAAAGATGTACAGGTTTGTAGGCTAATTGGCTTGGGGAAATTGTACATTTTTAATCGTGTGTGTAGGATTGTGTTAATGTGCTCTGGTTTCCTCCCACATCCCAAAGACGTGCTGGTCGGCCGGCATTAATTGGCTGCTGTAAATTACTCCTAGTGTGCAGATGAATGGTAGAATCTGGGGGGGAAGTAGAGAGAATGCAATTGGGTGAGCATAAATGGATGGTCAGTGCAGACTCAGTGGGCCGAAGGGCCTGTTTTTGGGGTATATGACTCTTTGCGGAGCCCGGCTCCTGGAGCCCAGTAGACAACGTCACCCTCAATGCACCTAATGCTATTCTTCTTGTACTTATAAAGGTTATGTAATTGAAGTTGCATTACCTGTCTCTGCATAGCATTATTGGAGGGGCTGGGCTTTATGTAAAATTATCAATGCTGATTATGATATCACAAGTGATGGTGATGAGACAATGTCATGAAAAGTCACTGGGACTTGGCTCTTTTTAATTGCCCATGAGAAGGTGGTGGGGAGCTGCCCTCTTGAACTGCGGGCATCCTTCTGCTAGAGTTATGGAGTCATAGAGGTGTACTGCATGGAGACTGGTCCTTCAGTCCACCTTGTCTATGCTGAACATTTGGCTATTCTGGGCTAATCCCATTTATATCTGGCCCCAGAACCCACTAAAACCTTCCTATCTGTATAAGTATTTTGAAAGTCCACTTGTATATGTTCCTCTGGCAGCTTATTCCAGACACAGTCCACCCTCTGAATGCCCCAGACATCCCCCTTAAATCTTTTCCCTCTCACTGTAAGCCTATGCCCTCTAGGTTTAGAATTCTCTACCCTGGGGGAAACACACTGTGAGCGTTCATTTTATCCATGCCCCTCGTGATCCTGTACACTTCAATGAGATCACCCTTCAGCCTCCTACACTCCAAAGCAAAAAGCCCCTGCCCATCCAACCTTTCCCTATATCTCAAGCCCAGTGATATCCTGGTAAATCTCTTCTGCACCCTTTCTAACTTAATGACACCCTTCCTAGAGCTGGGCAAGCAAAACTGCACACTGTGCTCTCACCAAGTGTGGCTTCACCAACGACTTGTACAGCTGCATCATGATGTCCCATCTTTTGTACTCAAAACACTTCCTAATGAAGTTAAGCATGCCAAACGCCTTCTTCACCCCACTGCCCACTTGACTCACCACGTTCAGGGAACCACACTCCTGTACTACCAGATCTCTGTGTTCTGCAACACTCTCCAGTGCTCCACCATTTACAATGGAAGTCCTGCCCCTGGTTTGGCCCAGCAAAATGCAACACCTCATACATGTCACAGTTAAATTTAATTTGCCATTCCTTGGCCCGCCTTCCCAACTGATGTAGATCTTGTAATAAACTTGGATATCCTTCCTCACTGTCCACCATACCACCAATTTTGATGGAATGGGCCAATTGACCAACATTGTCATCCAAATTGTCAATGTAGATCACAAACAGCAGTGGAGCCAGCACCGATCCTTGGGACACTCCACTGGTCACAGGCCTTCAATCAGAAAAACATACCCTCCACAATGACTCCCTGACTCATTCCTCCAAACCAATGTTGAATCCAATTAACTAACCCGCCCTAGATTGCATGCGACTTAATCTTCCAGACTAGCTCACCATGTGGGACCTTATCAAAGGCTTTGCTAAAGTTCATGTAGATATTGCCCAATGGCCTGTCATTGTCAATCCTCTTGGTGACTGACCTCTTCAAAAACTATCAGATTTGTGGGACATGATTTCCCAGGCGCAGAGCCCCAGGGAGCTGTCAGAGTTTGGAGGCCAGCACTAGGAGTCTTGGTGGGGAAGCTGTGGTTGGTGGTGGCGTTCCCGTCCATCTGCCCAATCCCGTTCCCGATCTCTGCAGCCTCCTGCGTTCCAAGGAATGAAGACCTAGCCTGCTCAACCTCTCCCTGTAGCTCAGGGCCTCAAATCCTGGTGAAGCCCTTGTAAAGTGAGGGATTGTACAATGGAATCTTCCTTTGTTCACCTTCAGAAATAAGGCACATTGTGTTTGCATCCAAAATAGACACAAAATGCTGGAGTAACTCAGCGGGACAGGCAGCATCTCTGGAGAGAAGGAATGGGTGACGTTTCGGACTGAGATTCTTCTTCAGATCCTTGTTTGTATCAGTTCTGCATCATTGCGGGGCTGAGAGGAGGTTTGCTGTGGGGATGAGTACTCTGTGAATTCCTATCGTTCAGAGGTCTATTAGTACATTCCACAGACAAATACAAATCACCTTTTGTCAAGGGCTCGTCTCAGACACGTCTCCCGAGCTATGGGCTCACAGTGCCGGAGACCTGGGTTCGATTCCTACCTTGGTTGCTGGTTGTGTGGAGTTTGCCTGTTCTCCCTGTGTTCGCGTGAGTTTCCTCCGGGTTCTCTGGTTTCCTCCCACAGTCCGTAGATGTGCAGGTTTGTAGGTTAATTGTGTAAATTCCCTTTCATGTGCAAGGAGTGGATGAGAAAGTGGGATAACATAAAACTGTGAATGAGTGACCGGTACCCGTCCGCACATGGAGTGATCGATGGTCGGCGTGGACTCGGTGAGCAGAAGGGCCTGTTTCCATGCTGTGTCCCTAAACTAAAAGGTGACACAATAACGCAATGGTAGCCTTACAGTGCCGTAGCCCCGGGTTCGATCCTGAGTACGGGTGCCGTCTTGTATGCAGTTTGTAAGTTCTCCCCATGACCTGCATGAGTTTTCTCCAGTTTCCTCCCAAACTCCAAAGACGTACAGGTTGAGACCCTTTAAGAATTTAACAAATATTTGTGCTTCACTTCTGGCCTCTGGCAGTTCCAGAGTTTATTTGCCACTGGTAGTCATGCGTTCAGCTGCTTTGGACCGAAGCTAACAGACATTTGGACAGGTACGTGCCTGGAAAAGATTTAGAGGGATATGGGCCAGGTGTGGCGAAATGGGACAAGCTTAGATGGGATATCTTGGTCGGCATGGACGAGTTGTGCCGAAGTGTCTGTTTCCGTGCTCTATGACTATATGACTGACTCTAGACTTTAGAATTCCCTTGTTAAAGTTCCTACCAAGTCTGAATATGGCATGACTGAAAGATTCTGTAGCCTTTCACAATATAGGAAAGCTGGGTCCAAATCAAGTTCATCCAATAACAAGTTATTACTTATCTCTGGAGCGTCAGCTATTTTTTTCAATCTTGGCTTCTTTATGGCCTTGAAAAGAAGCACATGTTATGACTGCAGGCTGCCATCTTAATATCTGTATTGAATCTTAGATCTTATAGTCCTCTACCTCCTCTTTAAAACACTGCTTTAAACCAACTTCTTTAATCAGCTGTTCTGATGGTAACCTCAACTCTAAATTCTCATCTATCTGCAGTAACCTTCCATCCTCTCACATAAAGTATCGATCTGGCACTACTGTACAACTGTCCAAAGACTGTTTACAATATCCTTTGTGGGAGAGAGTTCCAAAGACTCACCACCCCAAGAGATAAGAGACTTCTCCACATCTCCGTCTTAAACAGTGGTGACCTCGTGCTTTAAAGAGTGATTGTGAGTTCTGGATTCTCCTACAAGCGGAATCATCCTCTCTACATGTACCCTAAGGATCTTGTATGTTTCACCAAATCTCCTCTCATTGATCTCTCCAGTGGATAACAGCCAAGGTTGCCCATCTTTTCCTCATGAGGCAAGCCGCCCATTCCGGAGAGAAGCCAAGTAAACTTCCTCTGAACTGCTTATAATGGATGAATGTCCTTCCTTACATTAGGAGACCAAATCTGTACACAATCTACCCAATACCCTGCATAGCTGCAGCACAATCTCCTTTCAATAACTTTATGTTAGCTTATCAGTTGTAGCTCTCCAAACGAAAGGTTTGCAAAACATGCTCACGGTTACTGACATCACTCTGTTCCTCAGAGATGTGCAATCTCTTAAAACCTAATTAATATTTTTTTTTCATGCCAAAGTGCAGTTTTTATTCTCCCACGTTACACTCTATCTGCCAGATCTCTGCCCACTCACAACTCATCTCTATCCCTCTTTATGTCCAATTCACACTGCATTTTGCCTACCTGTCTTTGCGCCATCAGTTCCTTAGCAACCGCACCTCATGTTCTTCATCCAAATCATTCATATAAAAGTACAATTTATTGTTGTTGAGCACTGTTACTTTTAACAAGGATTGAGGATCAATATGAGCCGCTCACTCATCAAATTGCAACCATTCAATTAAAAGATGATAAGTATTCTTTAGAACATACAACAGCACAGCACGGGAACAGGCCCTTCGGCCCACAGTGTCCGGGGCAAACATTATGCAAAGTCAAACTGCTCTCCACTGCCTGCACGTCCTTGATTACTACGGGTGTCAGAGGTTATGGGGAGAAGGCAGGAGAATGGGGTTAGGAGGGAGAGATAGATCAGCCATGATTGATTTGCTTAGTAGACTTGGTGGGCCAAATGGCCTAATTCTACTCCGATTCCTTATGATCTTATGACATCACCTATCCATTTTCTCCAGAGATGCTGCCCGACCTGCTCAGTTATTCTGGCACTTTGCATCTTATTTTGAGCGTTTTGCGGGCCCTCAGTAACAAATTCAGCAATTTCAGATGACTTGTTGCCTCCGACCAGTTCTGCTGCAGATTATCCCCCTGCAACATTAACTACAAACAAGGAACTGCAGGTGCTGGTTTACCAAAAAATTGTAAGACTAATTCATTGCTTACCTCCTCAAAGATTCCTTTGGGCATTTCCTACTTTCTCCTGTTGGATTCAGGCCAATGTTGCTTTGACCCACATCTGACTGTGTTAACATGCTCTCCCCCCCCCCTCTTTGCCCCCCTCTCTCCCCCCCCTCTCTCCCCCCTCCTCTCTCCCCCCTCCTCTCCCCCCCTCTCTCCCCCCCTCTCTCCCCCCCTCCTCTCCCCCTCCTCTCCCCCCTCCTCTCCCCCCCTCCTCTCCCCTCCTCCTCTCTCCCCCTCCTCTCCCCCCCTCTCTCCCCCCTCTCTCCCCCCTCTCTCCCCCCTCTCTCCCCCCTCTCTCTCCCCCTCTCTCCCCCCCCTCTCTCCCCCCCCCTCTCCCCCCCCTCTCTCCCCCCCCTCCCTCCCCCTCTCTCCCTCCCCCTCTCTCCCTCCCCCTCTCTCCCCCCCCCTCTCCCTCCCCCTCTCTCCCTCCCCCTCTCTCCCTCCCCCTCTCTCCCCCCCCCCTCTCCCTCCCCCTCTCTCCCTCCCCCTCTCTCCCTCCCCCTCTCTCCCTCCCCCTCTCTCCCTCACCTCTCTCCCCCTCTCACCCTCCCCATCTGCCCGAGCCTCATGCGGGCGGGAGCGTCTACCTTCCCGTGCAGGTCTAGAGCACCTGCCCACTGCCCTTTCCCTCAGAAAGCATGAAAATTGATACGTTAACACAGTGAAGTGTGGGTTAGAACAATCACTGACCTGACCTGTTGACTTTCCGCAGATACGGTCTGACCCATTGAGTATTTCCAACTCCCTCTTTCGTCTTCCATGGGATCAATCATTAAAATATCTCTTCCCCTTCTTTTCCTGCCTCAGAGTATTTTGTACTGAGCCTTGAACCATATTCTTCTGCCTCTAGTAATAAGCTAAGGAAGTTTGGCATGTCCACAATGATTTTACCGTCTTCTACAGATGCACTGTAGAAAGAATCCAAAACTCCAGTTTGGTTTGGCAATTTCTCTGCTCAAGACTGCAAGTGATTGCAGAGTTGTGGACGTTGTCCAGTCCATCTCTCAGATCTGACTCCCCCACCATTGACTCCATCTACACTTCACGCTGCCTCGGGAAAGCAGTCAACATAATCAACGATCATTTTCTCCCCAGCCATCCCAGTTCTCCGGTTGGGCAGAAGATACATAAGCTTGAAGGTGCGTACCAACAGATTCAGGAACACCTTCTTCCCCAAAGTTAGCAGATGTTTGAATGGTCCTTTCATAAGTTTGGGTGTAGTTGCGGTTCTCCCTCCTATCTTATTCGAGACCTTCCATTTTTTTCATCTGCACTTTCTCCATAACTCCTTAATAAACCAATATCTATACACTATTGATGATTTTGCCAGGATAGGATTACAGAATTTGAAAGAGAATCGGACCCATGGATCTCCCGATGTGAGCAAGACGTCAGAGGCAACCTTGGACCATGGAATCAGATACTGTCTTTCATTAAAATCAGGTACAACGTGCACTTATCCATATTTGTACACGAGGACAGCGGAAACCCAAGAGAATGTGAAGTGGAGATCGTGATATTAAAATAAATGAAATTACGAAAATCTAGATAAAATAAAAGCCATTTAAGCAAAAAATAAAAGACAGATGAACCTAAATAGTGATTGGTGGGGGGTGGGGGGGACCAGGGCCTGTGGTACAGTCACTCAGTGTGAAGATGTGGGGTTGGGAGTTACACCCTGTGGGTCAGTAACATCTGCTCTACTGCCGAGATACCACCCAGGGTCCGATGGTCCCTCTCACCACCTCCTGCTGGACATGTTGGAAGCCGTTGCTTCCCCCTGTCGAGTTTTGCCTGCAACGCTCTCTCCAATTCGTGGACCGCTCAATGGTAGCTAGCACAATGGCCAGCCACCAATGTAAACTCAGGAGTAATGTAAAGAAGAAAGAGAATGTATTGTAGAATGTAGAAACAAGGAATAGCAGATGCAGGTTTACAATAAAAAGACACAACGTGCTGGAGTAACTCGGGGGGGGGGGGGTCAGAGAGCATCTCTGGAGAACCTACCCATGTATTTTCGGGGATGCTGCCTGACCCGCAGAGTTACTCCAGCACTTTACAGTGTTGTAGAAATTGTTTTGAGGCCAAAAGACTTATGTAAGACTAATGTAAAATGTGTGAGTTGCCCATGGAAACCATTTGAATTTTTCCGGATTCCACTTTATGCATCTCCATAGCAACTCTGGTGACATCCAATTTTCCATTCGGGAGAATCAGAAACAAGTTCCGCTGTGAGTGTATAAAAGGAGTAATGTCTTTACACACTCCTCAACCGATTTGTACAAAACATGTTGCAATTCTGACGTCTGATGTATTTTTACATCGTAGAATAAAATTAAAGTTAGATGCTTGTGCAGTGAGTGAAAGATTCTTCAGGGACCTTTAGGTTCCATTTTGCAATTTCTTGACATTGGTGGTGGGGTCGATAGATTCATTGCAACTTTGTCATTGTCACCATCTGATCCAAGGTTCCTGCAGTTACGGGGCTGTCCCACTGTACGAGCTAATTCAAGAGCTCTCCCGAGTTTAAAAAACAATCAAACTCGTGGTAAGTACGTAGAATGCACATAGCGGGTACATCGGAGCTCGGGACATCTCTTAGCGGCTCGTAACGCTAACAGCAGGTACTCGGGAAACGCGGTAAGCTCGTGAAGACTCGTGAAGATTTTTCAACATATTGAAAAATGTCCACGAGAGCCCCGAGTACCGACGAGCGGCTATTACCGTAATTCTCCGAGTTCAAATCACAGGGAAAGTAGGGAGAGCTCTTGAATTCGCTCGTACAGTGGGACGTGTCTCATAGCAAGATAATCGGCAACTGGTGACAATGTAACTTTTCCTACCGAGCTAAAGAAAAGATCTCTTGGAGCAGCATGGTAGCACAGCGATAGAGTTGCTGCCTTACAACGCCAGAGACCAGGGTTCAATCCTGACTATGGGTGCTGTCTGTGTGGAGTTTGTACATTCTCCCTATGACTGTGGGTTTTCCTCCAGTTGCTCCGGTTTCCTTCCACATCCCGAAGACGTGCAGCTTTGTAAGTTAATTGGATTCTGTAGTTTCTCCCTAGTATCTAGGATAGAACTCGTGTATGGGTGATGTTTGGACTCAGTGAGCCAAAGGGTCTGTTTCAACACTGTATCTTTAACAGAGTTGAAGAGTTCAGTTGTTCAGATCAGAACGGGTTCAAACAGATCTGATCTGTTCAGATTTCCTGCTTACTGAACCTCTTTATATTCCTCAAGGGCCTTGACCTATTTCAGCTTCCGAAGCGGTACATGTGCTTCCTGTTACGTTTTTGACTAGACTTACAATAACTAGTCACCCATAACAGTCCATTCTCTGCACAGATGCTGCCTGACTGCTGAGTTCATCCAAACACCTCGTGCTTTGTTTAAAATACCAGCATCTACAGTTTCTTGTGTCTCCAATTTTGAATATAGCCCTTCCAGCGCTTGTGTGTTTGACTAACCACCTGCCCTGCCAACACCCTGTGCCTCAGTTTCACCGTTGGCAAGACCATGGAATAACATTGAAAAAGCAATTCAGTTCTGAGACTTTATGTTGGTCTCCCTTGATGAGTTAACCAAAGGGAAGTCAGTATCAATAAGAGTGCTCTGTCTTCCACAATCATCTTCTTCAGGAAAATGATCTCCAAAGGCATGGTGCTTCAATGAATGTAGGACCAAGCTCATCATTGAAAAGTCAAGGACTTGCAGCTTCAAGATTCAATTGAATTGTCACATGTACCAATTAAGGTACAGGGAAAGTTGAGTTGCCATACAGCCAGACTGAGTAAAACAGCAAACATACACACAGCACATAAAATAAAGTTTCACATAAACATCCACCACAGTGGAATCCACATTCCTCACTGTGATGGAAGGCAGTAAAGTTCAGTCATCTTCCTCCTTTGCTCACCCGTGGTCGGGGCCATGAAACCTCCGCACTTGCCGTTGCCGATGGCTCAAGCCCTCTCGTCGGGATGATCGAAACTCCGGCGTCTGGACGGATCAAAACATTCCACGGCATGGAGCTCCCGAGTCGGCCATTTCGTACCGGAGACCGCTGCTTCACGGTTTTAAAGTCCACAGGCCCCGCGGTCTGAGCTCCAACACTGGCGATCCTCGGCAACAGATCCCAGGCTCCGCGATGGTAAGTCCACACCGCACCCGCGACCTGAAGCTCCGGGCCGGTCTCCAGGAAAGGAGGCACCACTCCACGTTGTAGACCTCAGGGGAGGATGGAGATGCGACACGGAGAAACATCGGATCTCCATCGAGGTAAGTGACTGGAAAAAGCTTCCCTGATCCCCCAGCCCCCACATAAAACATACCAAGAGACATTAAATCAAACATTCAAGACATACTTAAAATAATAAAAACCGAGAAGGGAAAAGAGAGACTGCTGGCGAGGCGGCCATTACGAGTGCCACCTGGTGGTGAGCTTCAAGGTGGGTATAAGTAATGCTGGCCTCTTAAAGATCATCGGCCACCAGAGCTCATGGAATCTTATTCCTTCTAATTATCATTGCGCAATGGTTAAAGGCAAACAGGTTTCCAGAATGACCACTCCATCGGCAACTTCTAGCTTCACTCAACCCTTCCCACCCAAACCACCTCCTCCCCAGGTACTATCTACAGAAAACACAGGAGATGTAACACCTGTCTCTATACGACCTCCCTCACCTCCATCCAGGGACTTCAACAGTCCTGCCAGGTGAGACCGAGGTTTGAGCGCACCTCCTCTAACCTCATCAACTGCACCCGGTGTTCCTGGTGTGGCCTCCTCTACATTGTCAAGACCAGGCCTGTACGATCTCCCTGTTGTCAACCATTTTAACTCCTCTTCCTGTTCCCACACTGACCTTTCTGTCTTGGGCCTCGTCCATTGCCAGAGTGAGGTCACACGCTAACTGGAGGAACAGCACTTCATAGTCCGCTTGGGAAGCTTACAACCCAACACTGAATTCTACAATTTAGGTAACTTCAACCACCACACCCCACCCCCTTCCTTACCTGTATGCGCCTATTTATCTCTTCCCCCCTTCCCCTTCTAACCACATGCATTCCTCCAGCTTCACAATTCACAACACTGCAATCCTTTTGTCTCACACCTGTCTTCTCATTTCTGGCCTTTGCCCAACCATCTGCTTATCAAAATCCCCCTTCACCAGTCTTTGTCCTGCCCCTCCCCTCTTCTGACTTTCTCCCCCCACCCCCCCCCCCCCCCCCACACCATCCACCGCCACAATGTGACTGAAGAAGGGTCCCCACCGGAAAAGTCTATGTTCTACAGAGACGCTGCTTAACCAGCATCTGCAGTTCCTTGCTTCTAGAAAGATCTTGAAGCTGGGCAGCACAGTGACGCAACTGGTAGAGCCATTTTCTCACAGCTCCAGAGACCTGGGGTTGATCCTGATGCCTGGCACTCTCTGAGTGGAGTTTGCATGTGACCATGTGTATTTCCCTCAAGTGCTCTGGTCTCTCTCCCCCCCCCCCCCCCCCAATCCCAAAGACATGTGGGTTGGTGGGTTACTTTGCCTCTGCAAATTGACCTTAGTGCGTCCCTAGTGAGGGAGTATGGGAGGAGTTGATGGAAATATGGGATGAGTATAGGGTTGGTGTGAATGGGCCGAATGGCCTGTTTCCATGCTGGATGTCTCCAAGACCAATGAGAACCTTTCCTTCTGGATTGTAGTTCCATAGATTCTGAAATTTAACACAATTTCTTGCACAGAAATTGTACAATAGTTTATTTCCTTCATCACAAAATCTAAATAGGATAAATGGCTGTTCTACCAGTGGAAAGGATAGGTTACAGTTTGAAGCTTTAGTGGACAGGGTGTTGATAATGTTATCAGAGGTCAATGTTTGGTTGATGTGTTGATCGTGTAAATTCAATTCTTGTCTTCTGCCTGCCAGGCAGGTGGTACAGAAGCTTGAAAGTACGTAGCACCCGATTCAGGAACAGCTTCAAATTGTTACCAGATTCTTGAATAGATCTCCCATACATGAAGGATGTAATCCTGATCTTCCATCCTACCTCATTGTAGTCCTTGCACTTTTACTTATCTGCACTTTCTCTGAAACTGTAATGCAGTAAAACCATATTCTGCACTCTGGTTAATTTTCCCTTTACATTACCTGTTGTTTTTGTGTACGGCCTGATTGTATTAGTGTATAGTATGGTTTAGACAATAGACAATAGGTGCAAGAGTAGGCCATTCAGCCCCTTGAGCCAGCACCGCCATTCAATGTGATCATGGCTGATCATCCCCAATCAGTACCCCGTTCCTGCCTTCTTCCCATATCTCCTGACTCCGCTATCTTTCAGAGCCCTATCTAGCTCTCTCTTGAAAGTATCCAGAGAACTGGCCTCCTCCGCCTTCTGAGGCAGAGAATTCCACAGACTCACAACTCTCTGTGTGATAAAGTGTTTCCTCATCTCCGTTCTAAATGGCTTACTCCCTTATTCTTAAACTGTGGCCCCTGGTTCTGGACTCCCCCAACATCGAGAACATGTTTCCTGCCTCTAGCGTGTCCAAACCCTTAATAATCTTACATATTTCAATATGATACCCTCTCATCCTTCTAAACTCCAGAGTGTAGAAGCCCAGCCGTTCCATTCTCTCAGCATATGACAGTCCCACCATCCCGGGAATTAACCTTGTGAACCTACGCTGCACTCCCTCAATAGCACAAATGTCCTTCCTCAAGTTAGGGGACCAAAACTGCACACAATACTCCAGGTGTGGTCTCATGTACAAAGGCAGAAGAACTTCTTTGCTCCTATACTCAACTCCTCTTGTTATTGACTTGATAGCACACAGATAATGTTTTTCGCTGTATCTCGGTACATGTGACAACAATAAACCAGTATTATACCACTGCAGCCACCTGGCAATGGTGATGGAGGGAATAAATGTTTAGGGTGGATGAGATGCTGATGAAGTGGGTTGTTTTATCCTGGATAAAATCAACCTGCTTTAGAGTTGGGTGGAGATCTTTCCATCACATTCCTAACGTGCCTTGTTGATGGAGGTGAAGCTTTGCAGAGTCATGTGCTGAATCACCTCCTCCGTAGCCACATAATTCATCTGACTTGTCCACTTAAATCTCTGGTCTATGGCGACCATCAGGAAGTCAATGGTGGCAGATTTGGTGACAGCAACATTGATTGACAAGTGACAAACGAGATTGTAATTACCTGACACCATTTACTTTCCACTTATCGATGCCAGAATGTTGTCCAGGTCGGTCTGCATGTAGGCATGGACTACCTCATGTCCTAGAGATGTGCATTGTGTAACGCTCCCCTTGAGCTTATGACGGAGGGATGGTATATTGGTGAAGCAGCTAAAAACAATCAGTTCTAGAATCTTGCTCCAAATATACCCGCAACAATAACTTTATACGGCACCAGTGGTGCAGCTGGTAGAACTGCTGCCTCACAGCGCCAGAGACCTTCGTTCAATCTTGACCTCGGATGCTGTCTGTGTGCAGTTTGTTTGTTTTCCCCGAGACCGCATGAGTTTTCACCGGGAGCTCCAGTTTCCTCCCACATCCCAAAGACCTGTCGGTTTGCAGGTTAAATGGCCTCTGGAAATTGCCTTTCGTGGGTAGGGAATGGATGAGAAAGTGGGATAACATAAAACTAGTGTGAATGTGTGAGCGATAGTCAGCGTGGACACGTTGGGCCGAAGGTCCTATTTCCATCATCTATCCATCCACCTCCCCACCTACCCAACTCTTCCAATTAACACTTTTCCTTCCAACCAAAGAAGAATTTATTTCCCGATTTCCAACGTGTTTGCCTTCCAGATACCACACATCAAATGCTGCCCTGGTATCAGGGACAGTCAGTGTGAGTTACATTGTGAGTTCAATGCTTTGCAGTAAATCCCTCACATATGTCTCCAATTAACATTGTGTCATTACCCCAGCTGTGACTATCTGTGATATCATAATCACAGGCCATCGTTTTATCTTGAAACTGACTCCCCCCCCCCCAAATATTACAATGAATAATCCAGGTAATATCAAGCTACTGCACAGATTCCAAACTCGCTCTCATTCTAAGGTCACTCCCTAAAAAGGCCCTTATTCCGGATTTCCCACCAATGGTTTAGGAAAGTAATATATTAGGCAGAGACACAAGGAACTGAAGAAGCTGAAATCCTGAGCAAAACACATTGGGCGTCTTTGCAAGAGGCAGGGTGGGAGGAGATGTAGTCAAGGTAACTGGGTTTTTAGTAGATGTCCGATGTCTGTCCCCTGTGATAGAGGCAGAGAGATTGAGAAAGAGAAGGGAGGTGTCAGAGATAGTCTGAAGAAGGGTCCCGACCTGAAACATCGCTTGTCCATTCTCTCCACAGATTCTGACTGACCCGTTGAGTTCCTCCAGCACTTTGTGTTTTGCTGAATATATTGGGCAGATTTGTTCGAATTGTTACTGCTGATTAAAGGGCTGTTTGACATTTTCTGGAGACTTTTCAGGAATATAAAGAAGGGAGGAAAGACAGAAGTCAGTGTAGGTAGATGGGATCCGCAGTCACACCTCCTGAAATGGACGCATCAATAGCTGGGGTGATTGCATTGTCTTGGGGTCAGGTGGCTGTGGTTTCGGGAGTCAGCTCTGAGACATGGACTGACCAAGCGGTTGAGGCACTGCACCATCTCTCTCATGCTCACCTCTTGCAAGAAGGCTGTATTTGCCTCTAGGGTAGACAAATGGATCAAAAATACATTAATTCAGAGAAGAGGAGGGGAGGGTATTGTGTATTTATTCATTTTTCAGGTTTTTCCACTTCAATGCCAGGAGTTATCATCTTTGAAAAGGCCAACAGGTTTCTCTCTTACAAACCAGCAGGGATTCTTATGGTGACCCAATCATTTCATGGATACCAAGAGCAAGATTGGGTTTTTTTTCAACTTGAATTCCAGATAATTTTTTAACAGTTGCCAAGGCAGGAGTGCCACTTGTTTGTAGAAACCTCTGGTTTATCAGCTCAGTAATGGGGTGCGACAACTTAAAACTCATTATCTTGACCGGTAATCAACCAATTTTGGAACGGATTTGATCGGATTACAACGGGAGCAAATTGGTTGCCATGTTTCTGACATAGTCATGGGGACCTCAGTGAGGTGTGTTACGGAAACCCAAGGCGTGTGCCGCTGAAATGAAAGTCCTTTTCTTCTTCCCCAGCGAGTTCAGAGCTGAGGCCACAAGCTGCCCAGAGTCAACGGCCCCAAAACACTCCACAGAAGGACTGCTTCTCCTAATTTACAGCAAGAACGAGGCCGAGCTCCAATCCTGTGCCCTCCCCGGTCCGCACAAACGGTGACATTACGGAGCAGAGAGGAAAATCATCCCATCATGTGGAGGTCACTGGCCATTCATTTCAACGAGGTATCAACAAAGCAATTCCACTCACATTCAGCGGTAGGCAGCAAAAGTATTGATATTGCTGTTGGTTCATCAGTGTTACCTATAGCGAGATACTGTGTTCTGTGTTCCACCCAGGCAACTCATACCCTACATGACTCTTGTTGGTGGTGCAAACAATAACATAAACAGAGTGCAGAATGGAGTGTTGCAGCGATAGAGAAAGTGCAGATGGAAAAAAAAGTGTGATGGGCTCAAAAAGGTAGATTGGAAGATCAGGTATTCATCCATCAGATGAAGCAAAGTCCCTGTTAATTTAAGACTGTGGACCACTTCTGATAGATTGGGAATATTTTAAATATTTGTGAGTCTTGGTTGAAATCTCTGCTTCCACAGCAGATATATCTCTGTACAGCACAGATATTAAGGGCCGAAGGGCCTGTGCCGTACTGTTCTGTGTGCTACGTTTTATCTGAAAGGCTGCAAGAAAATTTAACTGGGATAGAAAAATTCTGAGAGTTGAATAAGGCAAGTAGGAAGCACACATCTCCCTTTGGAAACTGTTCAGCGGATGGGGGTAGATTTTGGGTTGAAGCATTCAGGAGGTACGGAGGAATACTCTCTTTACCCAGAGTGAATGGGGTAGATGGTAGCATTCGAGTCTGGGATATTGGGACTGGAATGGGGTGAATCGCTGCCTTGGGTGGGGCAGGAATTCTCGGGCTCACAGCAACGTAAAACATACCTGATGTTGTTCCTGAACCCACAAGAGGTGTGAAGCGAGAACAATCCTGGGCGGCACAGTGGCGCAGCGGTAGAGTTGCTGCCTTACAGAGACCCGGGTTAAATCCTGACTACGGGTGCTGTCTGTATGGAGTTTGCATGTTCTCTCTGTGACCGCGTGGGTTTTCACCGGGTGCTCCGGTTTCCTCACACACTCTAAAGATGTACAGGTTTGTAGGTTAATTGGCTTTGGTAAGTTGTAGAAATTGTCCCGAGTGTGGTGATCACTGGTCTGCGCAGACTCAGTGGGCCATGGGGTCTATTTCTGCACTGTATCTCTCAAGTCTAATCTGAATTGCACTTTATAGGGTGACAGGGACAAGATTAGCCTTCCATGTGCTTTAAGTTTTTATCACATGGTTGACAAGGGTGAGGTGAGTTACTCAGATGCAGCTGAGGGGAAACTGGGACAGCCGCGGGAAAATTATCAGGAAGATTTACTATTAAGATTAACTCAAAAGCTGGGAGAGGAGAGGATAATGTGCGGTGTAGGCACCCTCTGTATTGAAAGGCCTAACCCAGTGATTCTATGTTAGAAAACACAGCCTGGTTCTGGGTCAAATATTTATTAATTAGTTCATTCATGATGAAGGGTGTGGGATCTGAATCGCTGACCATGTTTCTCTTTCCACAGATGCTGCCTGACCTGATGAGTGTTTCCGACACTTTCAGTTTTTATTTCAGAATTTGGCTTCGTGATTTTTTAAAATATTCTTTTCTATTTGCAAATCCTCTGTTATTAAAGGATGGCTGAGCTTGCGATGACTTGGTTTCATTTGTGCAGGTGAATCACTGTGCTTTCTCTCGCGATGGCCACTTACTAATAGCAGGGTGTGAAGACGGCAGCATTCGAGTCTGGAAAATTGGAACTGGGAAACGTCTACTGACGGCAAAAGGTCACAAAGGTAGGAGATCTTGGTGGCAGCTTTCACCTGCTGGTTGACATGCCTGGAATATTTGCTACATATGAACAGGCAAGTCAGATCCGTAACTTCGGGACAAGGATTGGCTCTAGGGGCTGGGTCGGTCAGGCTGGGGTGCGAAACGGGGCTGGACACGTGCCGCGGCTGGACGAGGCCCCGCCTTCCCTCCTTCGTGGAGGGACGGTTCGGCTGGCGCCTAGCAGCTGACTTAGAACTGGTGCGGACGGGTTCTCTGGATGCTTTCAAGAGAGAGCTAGATAGGGCTCTTAAAAATAGCGGGGTATGGGGAGAATGCAGGAACAGGGTACTGATTGGGGATGATCAGCCATGATCACATTGAATGGCGGTGCTGGCTTGAAGGGCCGAATGGCCTACTCCTGCACCTATTGTCTATTGTCTAGTACAGTACAGGAACAGGCCCTTCGGCCTACAAAATCTGCACCGTACATGCTGCCGAATTAAAGTGCTTTCTGCCTGCACATAATCCATATCCCACCATTTGCTGCGTATCCATGTGTCTAAAAGGCTCCTAAATACCATCATCACCTCTGGGAACATGTTCCAGGCACCCATCTCTCTCCCTCTCTCTATAAAAAGCTTTCCTTGCAAATCTCCTTTAAACGTTTCTGCTCTGCCCTTAAAGCTAAATCCGCTAGTCTATGACATTTACATCCTGATGAAAGGTGGGTCAGACATCTCCAGAGAAAAGGAACAGGCGACGTTTCGTGATGGAACCATTCTTCAGCCCCTATCTCTGCCTCTCATTATTTCAAAAACTTCTATCATATCTCTGCAAAGTCTGCAAAGCTCCAGAGATAACAATCCAAGTTTTCCCAACTTCTCCTCCTAGTTAATACCCTCTGATCCAGGCAGCATTCCGATAAACGTCCTCTGCACCCTCTCCACAGCTTCCTTTAATGGGGGCAACCAGAACTGCGCCCAATACTCTATCTGTGGCCTGACCAAAGTTTTATAAAGCTGCATCTTGATTCCCTGACGCTTACACTCAATGCCCCAAGTAAACACACCATTTGCTTTCTTTATCACTCCATCTACTTGTGTTGCTACTTTCAGGAAACTATGGACTTTGTCCCCATGATCCCTCTGCAAAAAAAAATGTCATCGAGGATCTTGCCATTAACTGTATACTTTCCCTTTACATTCAACCTCCCACAGTGCAACACCTCACACCTGGGGATTATATTGAAGAGAATAGAACATAGAATGGTACAGCTCAAAAACAGGCCCTTCGGCCCATAATCTTTGTGCTGAACATGGTGCCAAGACCATTGCTTATCTACCTGCACATAACCCATATCCCTCGATTCCCCGCGTATCCAAGTGCCTGTCCAAAAGTCTTTTAAAGGCCAGTATTGTATCTATTTCAACCACCACTTCCCGGGAGCATGTTTTAGGTACTTGCCACTCTCTGTGTAAAGACTTGAAGTCTCTTTAAACTTTGCCCCTCTCAGGTTGGACATGTCAAATGTCTTCCCATTCAGTGCTCTACCCTTTGAAGTGTGAACATGGGGTTTTCGGATGTTAATATGAGAGCAAACTGTTGTAAGGACGTTGATTCTGTGGCTGCGGTTGTAACAGACTGTCGACATCCCTGTCGTTGGCGGGCACACAGAGGGACAACACAACACAGCATCGTTCTGAGTGCTCTTTGTGCTCCACACAGGCCCAGTGAAGGTTTGTGTGTTCTCCGCTGACGCCAAGCTCTTTGCCAGCGGGTCGAAAGACTGCACCGTGAGGGTGTGGGACACTGACCAGGGCGTTTGCCTGCACGTGCTCAAAGGTAGGTGCCTACATTGATGATAGACACAAAGTGCTGGAGTAATGCCGCGAGTCAGGCAGCATCTCTGGAGGAAAAGGATGGGTGATGTTTCAGGTCGAGACCGTTTTTCAGACTGAAAGTAAGGGGGGGGGGGGGGGGGGGTAGAAAAGCGGACACCAGGACATTTTCTCTGCCTATCAGTTTTTACAATGAAACACAATGAAGGGTGGAGTGACTTGTGAAGTACAGTCCAAGCTTGACATGCATATTTAGTGCGTTAACTGGAGCATGACCTACGCTGGACAAAACACACAAGGTAGTGCGTGGCGCATCCATTATAAGATCATTGCAGCTGATTGTATTGTGTCTATGGATATTGTTCAATAACTGTGAATGACAAGAGAAGAGCAGATGGGGGAAGGACAGAGTGAAACAGAACAAGACTGTTGGAGGTCAACTATTTTTTGATTCCTAGTATCTTTGAGCAGCAGCAATGAAACATACAAGAAGTTCTCTGGTAAGGGGCAGCACAGTGGCACAGTAATAAGCCTCACCCATCCCCATCCCCTCCCCCAGCAGATCACCCACCCACTGCCATCCCAGATAAACGCAGTGACAGAAACTGATCTAGTCTCAGCATTGGCCATCGTTCCCACTGGCTGGGAAACTTACACCTCAGGACACTGATGATGTCTGAACGTTGCTTTCTGACCTGACCTGTCCCAATCAGCTGCTTTGTTCTCATTCCTAGGACACATTCAGAGTGTGGAGTGCGTGTGCTTCAGCAGAAATTCGAAGCTGCTCGCATCTGGAAGCTATGACAGCAAAGCAATTCTGTGGGATCAAGAGGTTAGCATCTCACGTCGTGGTGTTCCTACATCCTGCCTCCCCACCTCTCTCCCTCTCCCTCTCCCTCTCTCTCTCTCTCCCTCTCTCTCTCTCTCCCTCTCCCTCTCCCTCTCCCTCTCCCACTCCCTCTCCCCCTCTCTCTCTCTCCCTCTCCCTCTCCCTCTCCCTCTCTCTCTCTCTCTCTCTCCTCTCTCTCTCTCTCTCTCTCTCTCTCTCTCTCTCTCCTCTCTCTCTCTCTCTCTCTCTCCCTCCCTCCCTCTCTCCCACCAAGCGGGCTCTGGTCCGTGAAGTATTAGACCCCTCCTCTCCAAGACAAAATACTTACTAGAACACTGCTGACCAGGAACCATCTACATTTTCACTGGATGTTGGTGGCCTGATGTAACATTATGACACTATTTGATTTTTGCATTTTTCTTTAATATTCAATCTCGGGCACCGTATTGAAGAGTTAGAATGACATGTAGTCCTGTGCCTATTGTCAGTCTGGTTAAAAGTCATCAGAAGTCAAGCGATTGTAATGATTTATATTCATGTGGCACAGTGGCGCAGCTGGTAGAGTCGCGGCCACACAGTGCCAGAGACACGGGTTCGATCCTGACTTTAGGTGCTGTCTGTGTGGAGTTTGCCTGTGACAGTGTGGGTTTGCTCCAGGTCATTGTCAAAGAGTCACAGAGTCCTACAGTGTGGAAAACAGGCCCTTCGGCCTAACTTTCCCACATCGACCAATGTCTTCCATCTGCAGTAGTCCCACCAGCCTGCGTTTTGCCCATATCCCTCTAAACCTGTCCTATCCGTGTATCTATCTAAATGTTTCTTAAACGTTTCGATAGTACCTGCTTCAACTACCTCCTTTGGCAGCACATTCCATACACCCACCAGTCTTTGTGTAAATAAAGGTTAACACTCCCCCCTCCCCCTCCCCCTCCACCGTCCCTATTAAATCTTTCCCCCTCACCTTAAATCTCTGTCCTCTGGTTCTCCATTTCCCCTACCCTGGGCACGAGACTCTGTGCCTTTACCCGATCTATTCCTTTCATGATTTTGTACATCTCTATAAGATCATCCTTCATCCTACTGTGCCTCAAGGAATAGAGTCCCAGCCTACACAACGTGTCCCTATAGCCCAGGCCCTGAAGTCCTGGTAAATCCTCGTAAATCTTCTCTGCACCCTTTCCAACTTGACTCCATCTTTCCTGTAGCATGGTGCCAAAAACTGAACACAATACTCTAAATGTTGCCTTGCCAACGTTTTATATAACTGCAAAATGAACTCCCAACTTCTATACTCAATACTCTGACTGATGAAGGCCAATGTGCAGAAAGCCTTTTTGACCACCTTGTCTACATTTGACACCGCTTTCAAGGAACTATGTACCTGCCTAGATTCCTCTGCTCAACAGCACTCCCCAGAGACCTACCATTCACTGTCTAGGTCCTGCCCATGTTAGACTTCCCAAATACAACACCTCACCTCACATTTCCCTGTATTAAATTCCATCTACCATTCCTCAGCTCAACTGCTCCAACCCATCAAAATCCTGCTGCAATTTTTGACAACCATCTTCATCATTTACAATACCACCCACTTTTGTGTCATCTGCAAACTTGCTAATCTACATTCAACATTGTACATTCTCATCCAAATCATTGACCCAAAGACACGTGGGTTAGTAGATTGCGTAAATTGTGTGGGGAGTGGATGAGAAAATGGGATAACATAGAGCTAGTGACGGCTGGCATGGAACTGTGGGCCGAAGGGCCTGTTTACATTGCTGTGTCTTTAAACTAAACTAAACTAAACAGGTGCCAAAGTAGAGATGGGTGAAAACTTCAAATTCCTAGGAGTAAATATCACCAACAACTTCTCCTGGTCCACCCATATTGAAGGAACGGCCAAGAAACCACACCGACGCCTCTACTTCCTAAGAAGACTTAGGAAGTTCGGCATGTTCCCAGCAACTCTCACCAACTTCTACAGATGCACCATTGAAAGCATTCTATTAGGCTGTATCATAGCATGGTTTGGGAACAGGAAATCTGAGACCGTTCCTCAAGGGTTTGTGATATTGTGTTTTATAATTCGGTTGTGGTTTGAAACCATAATTGTTTGTGGTTGAAATGCTGGGAGCATGGTGGTGTCGGGAGTTATACTTATGGGCGTGTGTAAATTTGATTTAGTGAAAAAACTTTGAGAAATACCCGTGGAGGTGAGTGTTTGAGTAATTAATCTGCGGGCAACAGCCAAGTCAAAACCATTGAATGCTTTCTTTGTCATTTTAAACAGTTGGGTAAACTTGTGAAGATTTTCGCCATGCACCGGAAAGTCATTAAAGCCTGTGCCTTTTCACAGGATGGACGATATTTGGTAATCGATTTTTATTTTACAATTATACTTTACTGCCTCACGAGTTACATTCAGAGCATTGTTATAAAAACAACCTATAAAACTAGAGGGACGTAGCACATAGAACATTTCAGCACAGAAACAGGCCATGCTGAACATGATGCAAATATAAATTAATCTCATCTGCCAGCACGCGATCTATATTCTTCCACACCAGTCGTATCCATGTGCCTATCTAAAAGCCTCTTGAACTTTCACTATCGTATCTGCTTCCACCAACACCCTGATGGCACATTGCAGGCACTCGCCACATTGCAGGCACTCGCCACCCTCTGTGTAAATAACAACTCCTTTAAACTTTGCCCCTTTCTACCTTCGCAACTGGGGAGAAGGTTCTGACCGTCTGTCATGCCTACAGTATGCCTCTCATGATTTTATATACTTCAATCAGGTCACCCCTCCATCCTCCATTACTTCAGAGAAAACAATCCCTTTCCTTTTTGCTACTTCCGTCCAATCCAGGCAGCATCCTGGTAAACCTCTTCTGCACCCTCTCCAAAGCCTCCACATCCTTCCTGTAATGGGGAAGATGCAAGGAATTTGCAATGTTGGTGAAAGTGGTCAACGATTCATATATGTAAACGCGGATGGTGAATCACTTGGGAATGGACTTTGAAAGTTTGGTCACACACATGGGCGCTGACACACTTAATGCCAGTGAAGGAATTGGAGGTTGAAGTTTTGAATGTGAAGTTATGGTAAAAATGAGTCAGGACCTCACATAATGGCCGTATCAGGATACAAGGCCCTTACCACAATGACACTTGGATCAGGGGAGAGACTACACTTTATCCGATTACGAACTAAAACTGCTGGGTCTCCTCTGCACGTCAGGCAGCATCTGTGGCGATAGAAACATATCAGTCAAAGATCTTGCATCAGAATTATTCGAGTCATTGGCCTGAAATGCTTCTTTCTCTATAGAAGCTACCCGACCTGCTGAATATTTCCAGCACTTCTGTTTTTTTATTCCTGTCTCCTGGAATCTGTAGATTTAGATTATTCCAACCAGGATTATGGAAAGGAAAGTGAGAGAGAGAAACGAATCCTTCAGGCTCTGTTTCCAAGGGATGGAGGGTGTTGTGTACAATGTAGAGGCCCTTAGTTGAGTTGGTGAGGCTGCACTAGGAGTGTTGAAAGGTGTCCTGCTCTTGGAATGATGCTGCTAAATTGGAAATAGTGCAGAGAAGATTTACGAAGATATTGCCAGATCTGAGGGCCTGAGCTGTGGGGAGAGGTTGGACTGGCTAGGATTTTATTCCTTGGAGTGCAGGCGGTCTTAAAAAGGTATATAAAATCGTGAAGGGAATAGATAGGGTGCCTACACAGTGTCTCAGAGTTAAGGAATCAAGAACTAGAGGGCTTAGATTTCAGGTGAAAGAGGAAAAATTTAATAGGAACCCGTGGGACAACTTCTTCACACTAAGGGTGGTGGGCATATGGAACGAGCTGCCAGGGGAGGTAGTTGAGGCAGGCGCAATAACAACATTTAAAATACATTTGGATAGGTACAGGGACGAGAAAGGTTTAGTGGGATTTTGGCCAGGCATGGGCAAATGAGACTCATTTAGATAGGGCATTTTGGTCGGCATGGATGAGTTGGGTGAAAGGATCATTTGTGCCCTTTTAACTCAATGACTCTGAGTGTAATCAAGGGTAGACTTGTACACGGGGAGGGTTGTAGACATTTCTTCTCCGAACTGAATTTTTAATCCTACTTTAGCTGTACTGTACCGCTGAGCTGGGCAGGTTTTCGTGAATGAAATGGTTGAGTTCGATGAGAAGACCAGGCACATTGATTGAAAGATACAGCAAGGGAACTGGGCTTTACGTGACATCCAAAGAGTGTTAGGAAACTGCTGATTTGCTTGGATGGTTTACGCATTCACCAGTTGCCTGATTTCTAACGACAGCTCATGTTGTAACAATATCCAGGCCTGTTTCTCAGGGCCGGATAGCCCTGGTGTAACGGGCCTGTCCCACTGTCGACATGTCGTGGGGTGACGTCTGCATGTTCGTGAGTGGTCGCCCAAAGAGTGGTACCTTTATCTGGATTTTCAACATGTTGAACATTTTCTGCGACCTGCTGCGACTATGACGGGTGCCAGCAGTCGCCGATAAAATCACGCAAGTGGGACAGGGCCTTAAGGCATTGTTTTCCCTCCGCAGGCCACCGGATCCTGGGATTGTACAGTCTTGCTGTGGGATGTAAAGGGATTGAAACGCCTGCAGTCTTTGAGGGGTCACTCGGCCAAAGTGAGCTGTGTGGCATTTTCCGGCATTGGAATGTTGGTGAGTTGATCGGCGAAGTTTGGTGGAAAGTGCAGGTACTTGAAGGAGCAGGAACGCCCTCCGTGGCCTAATGGCTGATCCAAGGTGTGGCCTGACCCTGACCCATAAGAGGAGGGAGGACTCTGGCCTGTCATCTCCTCGACCTGGTCACGTTGGTGAACAAAAGTCTACTTATTTGACCTGGTGAAGGGTGTCAAAGGTTTAGGCGAGAAGGCAGGAGAATGAGGTTGAGGGGGAAAATCGATCAGCCATGATCGAATGGCAGAGCAGACTCGATGGGCTAATTCTGCACCTATGTCTTTTGATCTTACTTTCTGCTCCTAAACTTGTTTGGGGAGTATATGCATAGAAAATCATGTTTGAGTTCTTTAACATTGCAAGAACAATTCTCAATATGTTTCGCAAGTGTACTGTCAAATGAAATTTGATGTGGTTTCACCAAACACTTGGTCCAAGATTGGCTTTGGGAAGCTTCTTCGAGGCAGGAAGAGGGAGAGAATTGTGGGAAGACAAGGGGTCATGTTGGAGAAGGGCTGATAGCTGGGCGGGTGACAGGACTGGAGGAAGTTTCAGAGCTGAGATTGAGGGAATGAGAAGTGAACCCTGGTGAACCGTTGACCAAGTATAGGTCGGGTCAACATCAAAGGTTTCATGAGATCATGAAACAGTCAAGCACCAGGAGGACGGTGGAGGGGTCTTGTTATAATGAGCCAATGTACCTTCCACGGATAAACCATTGGGTTTGGCACTGGGCAACAAGTCCATGTCTGTGGTTTTACAAGACACGGAAGATGCTGGGAGTTTTGAGTAAAACACAAAGTTCAGCAGAAACTCAGTGGACCAGGCAGCACCCGTGGAGGGACATGGGCTGACGATGTTTGGGGTCAAGCTTTTAAAAGGTTTTTAGAGATATAGCATGGAAGCAGGCTCTTCGACCCACTGTGTCCATGCTGACCAACGATCACCTGTACATTAGTTCTCTGTTATCCCCGTTTTTTATGTCCTATGAACAAGACATATTATAGAGACCCAATTAAGCTACAGATTCAAACACCCTACCAACAGCAGTACCTGCAGTCAGGATTGAACCCGGGTCTCCAGTGGTGTCGGGTAGCAACTCTACCGCTGTGCCGCCCTAGTTTGAAGAAGGATCCCGATCCGAAACGTCAAAACGTTGCATCTCCATTCCCTCCATAGATGCTGCCTGACCCGCTGAGTTCCTCCGGCATGTTGTGTTTTACCCATGCCTGTGAGGTCGGGGGAGTGAGAAAATGAAACTCAAAATCTGGCGGAAAATGTCAATTTTGTACCGACAAAATGTTATTGAAACTATCTCGGACGTTGCCCTTCTGATTCTTTCACAGGCTTCAGGATCCTGGGATAACACTGTCCGTGTGTGGGATCCAGTGAAAGGGATCCTGATCTTCGTTCTGGAGCAGCACAAAGGGTCACTGATGACCCTTGCATTCTCTCTGGACGCAATTCTACTGGTGACGGCAGCTAAGGATAAGAAGGTATGACATGAGTAATGATTGAATTACAGGACCTCAGCTGCAACTGTGTGTACACTGGTTCACAGAGTCGCTACTTCTGTTCCACTTCTGTCAGGAACAATGCACTGGCCACATTCAGACCACATCCCACTTTCTGCAGAACTGATCCACTCTCTTTATCCATTCACACAGGTTTGTATCTGGGATTGTGAAGATGGAATGTGTAAGAAGATCCTTCAGGTAATTTCTCTCCAGTGTTTGATATGTCAGGGCTACAATGAATGTTTATCGGGTCTAGATGTTCCAAGGTCAGTTTAACAAGACCACAACCAATGATTTGGACGAGAATGTACAAGACATGATTAGTAAGTTTGCAGATAACACAAAAGTAAGTGATATCGTAGGCAGTGAAGATTGTTATCAAACATTGCGGCAGCTATCTTGCCCAGCTGGGTGTATGGGATGAGGGATGGTTAATGGAGTTTAATGCAGATAAGTATGAGGTGTTGCACCATGAGGTGGGACATCAAACCAGGGCAGGACCTTTACAGTGAATGGTCGTTCCCCCGAGGGGTGTTGTAGAGAAAGAGGGATCTAGGACTGCAAGGCATGTTGTCATGGGTAGATATGTGTTTTATCTTGCTGCCCTTCAGGGTAGGGAACTATGGAAGTTGGGGTGTCGATCAGATACATACAACATCACAGGCACACAGAATCAGACAACATGCAAAAACAGAAATCATACGTAAATTATGCATTAGATAGTGCAAAGAAAAATAGACATTTGTGCAAAACACAATTAGAAACGAGAGCATGATAGTGCAAGAGGTGGAATGTAAAGTTCCGTTGCTGAGGTAAGATTAGGGTTGTGCAGGTAGATTCAAGAAGGTGATGGTTGTGGCAAAGTAGCTGATCCTGAACCTGGTGGTGTGGGACTTCAGGTTTCTGTACCTCCTGCTCGGCGGAAGCAGTGAGTACAGGGCACGGTCTAGATGGTGGGGGTCCTTGAAGATAGATGCCACCACCTTGAGGAGCATCTCAAGTAGGTGCTTTGGATGGTGGGATGGACTGTGCCTGTGATAGGCCTTTCAAGCCTCACAATCCCACCTGGTTCTGTATCATAAGCAAAACTGGAAATATGATATTTAGTCTCCTTGGCTAAATTGTTGATACGATGTTTCCAATCTTGCAATCTACATCTCTGACCTGGACAATGGGACCACATTTTAAGTAACTGACAACTTTTTATCTTCTTCCCTAGGGGCAACTGGACATTGTCACCTGTTGCCAGTTTTCTACTTTTGAGACTCTTATGATTGCAGGGATCTCTGCGGATGATCAGATCATGATAGAACCTGTCGTCAGTTTAGTTAAGAACAACCCACCCACCTCTGCGAATGATATCTGATCAATCTTCTGCAACATTTCTGCTTTTGTCCAAGCACACTGTTTAAAAAACAAGATGTGGAATTACATTATGAATTCAAATATCATTAATCCACCAAGTTTGTAAGATCTGCACATTCTTGTGAGGGATTAATGTCGCAAGAAGATTCCCTTCCCAATGAAAATATGGGATTTTTGTCAGGGTTCGATCACCCATTCACGCTAGTTCTGTTATCCCACTTTCTCATCTATTCCCTGCACACTCGGGGCAATTAACAGAGGCCAATTAACCCACAAACCCGCACGTCTTTGGGATGCGGGAGGGAACCGGAGAACCCAAAGGAAAAAAATCGCACAGTCACAGGGAGAACGTGCAAACTCCACACAGACAGCACTTGAGGTCAGGATGGAACCTGGGTTTCTGGCACTGTCGGGATAAGCGGCTTTACCATCTGCTGCCCTTTACAATTGTTACCACTTAGCTCATTCTTGTCGAGAAATACGGGTAGAGTCTAGAAATATTTCAGGTGTGTCGATCAGACACAAGTGGAAAATTATTCCGCTCATGGTAAGTCTGGCTCACAAAGTCTCCCTCACATCATCATGTGCTGTGATTCCACCTGCATGTTCCAGCTGTGAGACGGTTTTATTCCCAGTCTCTTGCCACAATCAGCGGGTCAGTGGCAAAACCCCACCCAACTCCTCTGCCAATCACCGTCTCCTCACGTGAATCCACCCCTCACTTGCCAGATATTGCCCCAGCCCTCCCTCTCGCCTCTCGACACCCCAGCTATCTCCCCTCCACTCCATTGGCCTGAAGAAGGGCCCCTGACCAGAAACGTCAGCCTGTCCATTTCGTTCCGTGGAGGCTGCCTGTGTCGCTGAGTTCCTCCAGCACTTTGTCTTTTACTCAATACTCCTGGCACCTGCACACTCTTGTCCCCATTTCCATTGAAAAGGAGACTCAAGTGGGACATCTTTCCCTGGACAAGGACAATGTACTTACTTCAACGGCAAGCATGGGTGCTGGATTTTGTGCATGTCCATATTATGTACACTGTCTCCGATCTCCGACCAGTCTTACTGTCTCCAACCACATTTTACCTCTGTACCGCCCACTCCCCTGATATCAGTATGAAGAAGGGTCTCAACCCAAAACGCCACCCATTCCTTCTCTCCAGAGACGCTGCCTCTCCCGCTGAGTTACTCCAGCATTTTGTGTCTATCCTCGATATAAACCTGCATCTACAGTTGTTTCCGTCACATTGATTGTAATTATGTATAGTCTTTTCTCTGACTGGTAAGCACACAACAAAAGCTTTTCACGGTACCTCAGTACACGTGACAATAATAAACTAAACCAAACGTAAGTAATATTTTAATATTGTGACTGATCCATTCCAAGGATTTCGGAGGTAAACAACCTGGAGCTCAACAGAGCAGAACGTGTGTAGGAAGGAACTGCGGAACACTGAAGATGGACACAAAATGCTGGAGTAACTCAGCGGGACAGGCAGCATCTCTGGAGAGAAGGAATGGGTGACGTTTCGGGTTGCGAGTTAGGGGAGAGGGAGACAGAGATAAGGAGGGTTAAGGTGTGAATATGAAACATCAAAAGAGATGTGGATCAAGGACAATGAGGAATACATTATTGTTAGCTAGGAGAAGATGACAACAAAGCAAACAGAAAAAATGTAATCGGGGGACAGTCAAACTGGTCGGAGAACTGGGAAAAGGGGAGGGATGAAGAGAGAGGGAAAGCAAGGGTTATTTGAAGTCGGACAAGACAATATTCATACCGTGTCCGTGGTGTAACCTGCCCAAGTGAAATACGAGTTGCTGTTCCTCCAAGTTACGCTGGGCCTCACCAGCAGAACATGAGCTGGGGAACCTGTAGCAAGCATGAGGCCGCTCGGTTGAGTGGAGACTTGTGGCTTTGTGTGGGGTGACCTGGCATCCAGGGACACGCTCTCAGAAGACAGGCTTGTTCCATAAGGCGGCGTTGAGAAGGAACGTCCTCTCTCGGGGCTGCGAATCTTTACAAATCCTGCACTCAGGGATTGGAGTCACCACATACAATTAAATCCAGGATCGATAGATTTTTGGTCTGGCCTCGACTGGCAGGATCGTATCCGCTGCAGCCTTATAGTATGGCAGACCCACCCAAGGGCCGAATGGTCTCCTCCTCCTCCAACTTGAGGTGTCTTTTGAGAAATAATTGCAAAAAAAAGATAGGCTACATTTTATGAATTGTTTTTGTTTGCAGAAATGTTTTAATTATTTGCATGAATGTTATTTTATACAAGAATCAATGGTTCGCCAAGCAACATTCAGAAACATTAACAGCTCTAAATATGTAGGAAGGAACTGCAGTTGCTGGTTCACAATGAAGATAGACACGAAACATTGGAGTAACTCAGTGGGTCAGGCAGCGTCTCTGGAGAAGGGGAATAGATGACCATTAGGGTCGAGACCCTCCTTTAGGCTCCATAGTTTGCACAGGCAGCAAAGCTGGGGTGTGGCTATGCTGACAATCAATGGGGATTGGGTTGGGGATTGCGCACCTGGCTGATTTGCAATGCAGGAGGTCCATGAGTTGTATTGAATTTTCTGGACAGTTTCGAGGTCTCAGACGGATGTGGACGTCTCTCCATGGACAAGGACAATGTCAATTTGCAATATTGTCTTACTACAATGGCAGGTATGGATGTTAGATTCTGAGTGTATCCAAATAAGTAATATTGAGACACAGGCAGTCTTTTCATCACCTTCCATATCTGCATGGCAAAAGGAATCATGACACATTGTTTTAAAAATAATTAGAATAAAGACAGAAAGTGCCGAACAGGTCACACAACCCTTCTGGAGGGAGGAATGGAGTGAAAGTTTCAGGTCGGATTTGAAAATAAAATATTTGCCAGGCATTATGTTGGCCTTGGACCTGGTGGACTCCTGGGTCGTTTTCGAGGACTGTGGGAAGTCAACGGGTGAAGATCTAAAGGAAACTGCAGATGCCGGCAGGGTTCAGTGAAGCATCCCAGACCCGAAACGTTGTGTTTCACGTTCAGGGCAGAGCAGTGGTAGAGCTGGCAGAGCCGCTGCCTCACAGCACCAGAGACCCGGGATCCATCCTCATCTTGGGTGCTGTCTGTGTGGAGTCTGCACGTTCTCCCTGTGACCGTGAAGGTCGGAGAGATGCGGCAGCCAGAGCAAGTATTGGCTGAAAGAAGGTAAGTCAGAGGGAACGGAAGTTTAAAAAGTGTGCCACAGGCCCAGGTTCGAGTAAGTTACAAATTAGCCCTAAAGTAGTTGATTACGTAGCAGATTAAAAATAAGTGCAGTTGAGGTGAAGTGCCTGTGGTGTGTAAAGTGTGAGTCTTTGGCTCGAGAGTCTCCGGCGAGGAGACTAGACTCAAAGGTAGAGAAGGTGAGATGCACAACCAATTGGGATTAGTCTACTGAAATAATAGCAGGCAAGTTGTTGCAGTGCGACTCTTGCAGGATGTGGGAAGTCAGGGACACCGCTGGTGCCTGTAACAACTACACCTGTGGGAATTGTGTCCAGCTGCAGCTCCTGAAGGACTGTGTTAGGGAACTGGAGCAGCGACTTGGATGATCTCAGGACCATCCGGGAAAACAGGAGTTTCCTGGACATGTTACACCAAGGATACAAGAAGAGCGAAGGTGGGTGGCGATGAGGAAGGGACGTAAGCGTGGAGTGCAGGAGACCCCGGTGGCTGTACCTGTTGGAAACAGATACACCCTCTTGGAAGCTGTCAGGACGGACGACACTTCCAGTCCGAGCGGCGGACGTCTTTCAATCAAATCCTTGCTCTGAGGCTCAACCAGACAGACCTACGTCAGGCAACGCTGTAGTGATAGGTGACTCAATAGTGAGAGGTACGGACAGGAGATTCTGTGGCAACAGGCGAGACTCCAGGATGGTGTGTTGCCTCCCTGGTGCCAGGGTCCAAGACGTCTCTGGCCGATTGCTGGGCATGCTCAAGGGGGAAGGAGAGCAGCCGGAAGCGGTTGTGTATGTTGGCACAATCAACATCGGGAAGAAGAGGAAGGAGGTTCTGCAACGTGAGTTTAGAGAGTTAGGAAGAAGGCTGAAAAGCAGGGCGTCTAGGGTGGTTATCTCTGGTTTGCTTCCAGAACCTTGTGCTGGTGAGGGCAGGAACAGGGAGATAGGGGATCTGATTGTGTGGCTGGGGGGCTGGTGCAGGGGGCAGGGATTTAGATTTATAGACCACTGGGATCTCTTCTGGGGTAGGGGAGACCTGTATAAAAGGGACAGGTTGGACCTTAACTGGACGGGGACCAACATTCTGCAGGCAGGTTTCCTAGTGCTACATGTGTGGGTTTAAACTAAATAGTTGGGGGGGGGGGAGGGGTTGACAAATTGGAAGTATAAGGATGGAGTTAAAGGGAAAAAGAGTACAGGAAAAGTTACGAAAGACACCCGAATTAATGGGACGGAAAGTTCAAGAAAGGTTAAGAGAGTACGGTCAGGTGAAATAGGGACTGGTGTGAGAGGGGAGGTGAATGCCGAACTAGAAGTGTTGTATATGAATGCACTAAGTATAAGAAATAAAGTGGATGAGTTTGAGGCTCAGTTAGAGATTGGTCGGCATGATGTTGTGGGAATTACAGAGACATGGCTGCAAGAGGATGGGAGCTGGGAACTGAAATTTCAGGGTTATACGTCAGATGGGCAAAGGGGGTGGGGTAGCTCTGTTGGTAAGGAATGAAATTCAGTCCTTTGCGAGGGGTGACATCGAATCAGAAGATGTAGAGTCATTGTGGATAGAACTGAGGAATTGTCAGGGCAAAAAGACCCTAATGGGAGTTAGACACAAAATGCTGGAGTAACTCAGCGAGACAGGTAGCATCTCTGGAGAGAAGGAATAGGTGGCGTTTCGGGTCGAGACCCTTTCTCAGATTGATGGGAGTAACCTACAGGCCCCCAAACAGTAGCCTGGATATAGGGTGCACGTTGCATCAGGAGTTAAAATTGGGATGTAACAAAGGTAATGCTACAGTGGTTATGAGAGATTTCAATATGCAGGTAGACTGAGAAAATTAGGTTGGTGCTGGCCCCGAAGAAAGGGAGTTAGTAGAGTGCCTCCGAGATGGTTTCTTAGAGCAGCTTGTACTGAAGCCTACCAGGGAGAAGGCAATTCTGGATTTAGTGTTGTGCAATGAACCAGATTTGATAAGGGAACTCAAGGTAAAGGAACCATTAGGAGGTAGTGACCATATTATGATACGTTTTAATCTGCAATTTGAGAGGGAGAAGGTAAAATCAGTAGTGTTGGTATTGCAGTTGAACAAAGGGGACTATGGAGCCGTGAGGGAGGAGCTGGCCAAAGTTGACTGGAAAGGGACCCCAGCAGGGATGATGGTGGAACAGCAATGGCAGGAATTTCTGGGAATAATCTAGAGAGGAGGAAAGATTCTAAGGGGAGTAAGAGGCAACCGTGGCTGACATGGGAAGTCAAGGACAGTATAAAACTAAAAGAGAAGACGTATAACATAGCAAAGATGAGCGGGAAGCCAGGGGATTGGGAAACTTTTAAAGAACAATAGAAGGTAACTAAAAAGGCAAAACGGGGAGAAAAGATGAAGTACGAAGGTAAGCTGGCCATGAATATAAAGGAGGATAGGAAAAGCTTCTTTAGGTATGTGAAAAGGAAAAGATTAGTTGAGACAAATGAGAGTCCCTTGAAGACAAAAACAGGAGAATTCATTATGGGGAACAAGGAAATGGCAGACGAGTTGAACAGGTTATTTGGTTCTGTCTTCACCAAGGAAGACACAAACAATCTCCCAGATGTATAAGGGGACAGAGGATCTAAGGTGACGGAGGAACTGAAGGAAATTCACATTAGTCAGGAAATGGGGTTGGGCAGACTGACGGGACTAAAGGCTGATAAATCCCCAGGGCCTGATGGTCTGCATCCCAGGGTACTCAAGAAGGTGGCTCTAGAAATCTTGGAATCATTGGTGATCATTTTCCAATGTTCTATAGATTCTTGATCAGTTCCTGTGGATTGGAGGGTAGCTAATGTAATCCCACTTTTTAAGAAAGGAGGGGGAGAGAAAGCAGGGAATTATAAACCAGTTCGCCTGACATCGGTGGTGGGGAAGATGCTGGAGTCAATTATAAAAGATGTATTAGCAGTAACAGGATCGGTCCAAGTTAGCATGGATATACAAAGGTGAAATCTTGTACTTGTGGGTGTACTTGTACATCAGTCACTAAACGTAAGCATGCATGTACAGCAGGCAGTGAAGAAAGCTAATGGCATGTTGGCCTTCATAACGAGAGGATTTATTGGAGCAAAGAGGTCCTTCTGCAGTTGTACGGGGCCCTGGTGAGACCACACCTGCAGTATTGTGTACAGTTTTGGTCTCCTAATTTGAGGAAGACCATTCTTGCTATTGAGGGAGTGCAGTGTAGGTTCACAAGGTTAATTCCCAGGATGGCGGGACTGTCATATGTTGAAAGAGTGGAATGACTTGGCTTGTATTCACTGGAATTTATAAGGATGAGAGGGGATCTTATAGAAACATTTAAAATTATTAAGGGATTGGACACGCTAAATGCAGGAAACGTGTTCCCGATGTTGGGGGAGTCCAGAACCAGGCGCCACAGTTTAAGAATAAGGAGTAGGCCATTTAGAACTGAGATGAGGAAAAATGTTTTCACCCAGAGGGTTGTAAATTTGTGGAATTCTCTGCCTCAGAAGGCAGTGGAGGCCATTTCACTAGATGCATTCAAAAGAGAGTTAGATAGAGCTCTTAGGGCTAGCGGGATCAAGGGATATGGGGAGAAGGCAGGAACGGGGTACTGATTGTGGATGATCAGCCATGAGCACCTTGAATGGCGGTGCTGGCTCTAAGGACAGAATCGCTTGCACCCATTTTCTATGTAGAGTATCTATGTATCGTGTTGATTTTCTTCCAGGTGCTCTGGTTTCCTCCCACATCCCCAAAACATCCAGGTTTGTAGAGTAATTGGCTTCTGTAAATTGCCTCTAGTGTGTAGGGAGTCGATAAGTAAGTGGGATAACATAGAACTAGTGTGAAATGGTCAGTCAAAGTAATTTTATTCGTCACATGCACCTGAAGGTGCAGTGAATCGATGGTTGGCATGGCCTTGGTGAACCGAAGTGCCTGTTTCCATGCTGTATCACTAAGCCAAACGCTGCTGCCTGTCCTGCTGAGTGTATAGCGGTTATTATTTTGTTGTTGTTTTTATTATTAGCTGTATATATCGCGATTATAGGCCAGTTTTTTTTTGTTTTAATTTAGTTTAGCGATACAGCATGGTTACAAGCCCTTCAGCCGATCGAGTCCGCACTGACCAGCGATCCCCGCAGACCAACACAAGCCTACACACACTAGGGACAATTCACGCGTATACCAAGTATACAAACCCAAGCCAATTAACCTACCAAACCTGTGCGTCATTAGAGTGTGGGAGAAAACCGGAGATCCTGGAGAAAGCCCACGCAGGTCACGGGGAGAACGTTAAACTCCGTACAGACAGCACCCGTAGTCGGGATCGAACCAGAGTCTCTGGCGCTGTAAGACAGCAACTCTACCGCTGCACCTCCGTTATACTGCGACAAGCAAGAATTGCATTGTTCTGTTGCTGGAACGTACAACAATTATACACTTGACTCTTGTTTTAAACATGTTCTGATTTTATTGTTACACAACTGTGGGCCTGAAGTCAGATATAGACTGGGTCAGGACGGCAGATCACCTTCTGGGATGCACATGGACAAACCCAATGATAATTTGTTGCTGTCACTGTTACTGATTTTCAGTTTAAATTCCAGATTTATTTAAATTCATGGAATTGAAATGTCTGTTTGTCAAGGCTTGTGTTGGGTTGTAAATGCGCAACTAATACTACAGCCTCAAGAGGGCAACAGAGCTCCACCGGGAAGAGTGTGGCAGCTGGGGTTTGTCTGAGTAGCTGGGCAGTGTTGGGGCTCTGTGTGTGTTTGTGTGATGTTCCTTGGTGTGTCTGTGTGAGATGTTCCTGTGTGTGTGTTCCTTTGTGATGTTCCGGTGTCTGTGTGTGTTTCTTGGTGTGTGTGTATGTGTGCTTCTTGAGGTGTGTGTATGTGTGTTCCCTAGTGTGTGTGTGTGATGTGTTGGTGTGTGTGTTACTTTGTGCATGTGCGTTCGTTGGTGTATGTGTGTGTGCGTGATGTTCCGGTGTGTGTGTCTGTGTCTATGATGTTCCAGTGTGTGTGTGTGTCTGGGTCTATGATGTTCCTTGGTGTGCGTGTGTGTGTGCATGTGCATGTTCACGTGTGGGGTGCTCCTTGGTTCTGTGTGTGTGTGTCTGTCTGTGGTTCCTTGATTCCCTGAAGCTTCCCACGTGATCTGGTGTTGTTCTTCAGGGGAGGGGACCTGCTGGGCTGGTATAAATGTGACTCCAGACCTACTGGAGTGAGTTTGACTTTAATCACTCTCGTAAATGGCCCAGCCATCCACGCAGTTCAAAGATAATAAATTCAGGATTGGCTTGTCGTGCTCGCAACCCACGAAGGGATGTGTGGGACGGGGTTGGAGGGTGGCACAGCTGGCAGAGCCGCTGCTTTGCAGTTCCAGCATCCCGGATTCAATCCTGACCACCGGCACTGTCTGTGTGGAGTTTGCATGTTCTCGCTAGGTTTCCCATGGTTTCCTTCCTCATCCCAGACACAAAGTAGTTGAGTTTATGTCGAGTTTCTGCTGTTGGAATAACTTAAGTCACGCACAGTGATTAAGATCCAAAGACTCTATTAGCATTGCAGCATTGGTATCTTCATCTTAACACATCAATCAAAAGTGAGGGAGAAAGGGCAGAGAAGCTTTCTGTTAAACTAGTGGGCGTAGCTACAAAGTATGACTCTTAACATGAGTGACACTGATCTCCAGGTTACTGAGGGTACAGTGATAGGCTTTTGTTCCGCACTATCCAGTCAGCGGAAAGACTATATATGATTACAATCGAGCCATCCACAGTGTACAGATACATGATAAATGGAATAACGTGCAGGTTGGCAGGTTCGTCGACTGCTGTCCAGTCTCTTTCTCAGTATCTCTCCCATCTCGTGGAGGGAATGCACGTAGCTGCTTTGTATGTCCATCCATCGTCAGCTCCTCAAATTGTAATGCAGTTAGTGCAGACTCTAATTCCTTAATATGGTAAACCACTTCAGCCAAGACATTCTGTAAACCAGCCACATAGACCCAGAAGCTGCTGAAAACTACTGGCATTGCAATATTGATTTCTTTTTTATTCTTCTTTTTCTTCTCAAGTGTGTGGATGTGGGGTAGAATCTGTGGGGATCTGAGTGGAATGTGAGACTCATTTAGTGTTGAGTTAGTGTAAAAGGCGTTTGATGGTCAGCACAGACTTGGTGGGCCGAAGGGCCTGGTTCCATGGCTTCACTCTTTTATCTTGTGCGGCCTGAAGATAGTCATAGAGGCACGGAAACAGACCCTTTGCTCCAATTCTTCCTTATGTGCCAAGATGCTCATGCAAACTAGTCCCATTTGTCAACATTTGGCCCATATCCTTCCAATCCTTTCCTATCCATGTACCCGTCCAAATGTCTCTTAAATGTTGTTATAGTACCTGCCTCAACCACCTCCACTGGCCGCTTGTTCTAGTTTAGTTTAGTTTATTATTGTCATGCGTGCGGAGAATGGGACGACAAAATGAAATTTTGTAAAACTATAACCTTGTTTGAAACACTTTGGGATTAAAGCAATTGGAGCTAAAAAATCGGAGTAAGTGGTGCATATCATGCTTTTTAGTTTAGTTTGGAGATGCAGCATGGAAACAGGCCCTTCGGCCCACTACGCCCGTACACTAGTTCTATTCCACACACTAAGGACAATTTACAGAAGCCAATTAACTTACAATCCTGCATGTCTTTGGGATGTGGGTGGAAACCGGAGCACCCGGATAAAACCCAGATAGTCACAGGGAAAACGTGCAAACTCCTCACAGACAGCACCCCAGAGTCAATTCAAACCCAGGTCTCTGGTGCTGTAAGGCAGCAACTCTACCGCTGCGCTGCTGAGTGCAAGATCCCACTTGGTTAACTCTTTTTCTGGGTATATTAGACATGCCCTTCGGCCCACTTTGTCCATGCTGACCAAGTTGGCATTCTGGCTTAGTTCCACTTGCCTGCTTTGGGCCCATATCCCTCTAAGTCCCTCCTATCCATACATCTGCCCAAATGTCTTGTGAAAGTCATATTTGCATCCACTTCCTCTGGTAAATTGGCGAGCATTCGTGTTATGCCTGCGCGGTTGCAGATCGAGCATCAAAGGGTGAATCAATCCCTCACGTGTGTAACTGAGGCGATTCCCCTTCCATTACTTCCCTCTTTGTTGACAGTGACAATATGATCTCCAAAAAATCCAGGTCTGCTCTGTCTCCTTGTCGCTGTCCCTACGATTGAGAGATCAATTCTCAGAATATTTGCGCTGGGCTAATGCTGGACTGCGAGTGAGACTGCTTGTGCTCGAGGGTGGGAAATCCGTGCGTGCTGTGAACAACCTCTCTCTCATCGCCCTTGCTGCAGGGTGAAAGGGATAAATGTCATTGCTGATGGTGCTGGTGAAAGGCCACAGTGTGAGTCAGGGGCACTGGCTCCGGCTATTGTGCTGAATGGAAACGTTGTTAGCCCGACTTGCCGAGCAGACTGGTGGGGGTAGCCTTGGCTCAGGCACTGCCCCACCTTTCGCCCGGCTGTGAATGGGAACAGTGTTCCTCCACCTCCTCCTCCTACAGCCAGTCGCTGACAACAGTCGCCTCCCTCGCCACCGACTGACAAAGCCATCGATTCTTGAAACAAAGGCTGCGGCCTCGTGACTGGGCAGCAAGGAGGCAGAATGCCATCAAGGGATATGCCCTGTGAAAGACAGCTCTGTGGTAAATGCTATTGGTAGCATCCTGCCAGTGAATTACACTTCTGTAGCCACCAGGGATCAGAGATCCTGTAGTTACGCTTGACATCGCTGCAGCAAAGCTCGCCCTGTTTCATGTTAACGATGATGGCTTGTTTCAACGATTTATTCACCAGCGTTACGAAGTGCTAGACTTCCTCAGATCTTTGGATTCTCAAACAAATCTCCCCGATCCATTAACCGCTGCTCTTGTCTGCCATTAAAGAGGTAGCACGAGACTCGATGGGCAGAACCATCCCCTTCTGCCCGTTGAGACTTTGCCATGGCGACAAAGTTATTAACTCCTGATAGAAAACTGTGGTGCGGTGAAAATTAACTGTTGGAAATGCTTTAAGGGATGTGCAATTGTGATAAAAAAACAAATCACCCGTCAGATCAGAAAGGTGGAGGTGGAGATGGGGGTGGGGGGGGAGCTAGAATCTGCATCGATCAAAAGCAACAGACAGAGTGGAGGAGAGCGATTAGCAAGGCCCTGGGGAAAAGATTGGAAGAATGCCTCTGAAAGATAGTATAAGACTTGAAGGGCAGAATGGTCTCATGCACCAAAATAATTTGACTAGGCCTCAAACAGATAGGAAACCGTGGCTCAAAGATATTGCTGTTGGGATTGTTTTGAAGCAAATGCAAGTTTGAACGCAAAAATCAGTCGGTTTGGAAAGATGGTGGATAACTGAGAATCAGTTCTTCAGTTGATCAGAACGTGAAATCTACTCTTTGATTATGATTCTCCTACCCCAGACCCAGGCATTGCCCCTGAACGCTCACACAGTGAGCATAGAACAGTACAGCACAAGAGCACGATGTTTGCCCAACACAATGCCAACTGTGATTATGTGCGGGCAATGTCTGCCCGCACATAATCCATATCCCTCCATTCCCTGCCTAACCAAAAGTCTCTTCAATGCCCCTTATAATTTCAGATTACACCACCATTCCTGGCAGCACGTTTCTTGCATCCACCACCCGCTGTGTAAAAAAAAAAAATTGCCCCGCACATCTTCCTTAAACTTTGCCCCTCTCGTCTTTGATATTTCCATCCTGGGGAAATAGGTTCTGGCCGCCTATCCTGTCAGCGCCTTTCACAATTGTACACACTTCTACCAGGTCTCCCCACAAACTACAGCATTCTGGAGAAACTCCCCAAGCTCGTTGGCTGAGATCACACCCATGGCCTTTGAGCATCTCCAGCAACCTCTGAAACAACATGGGGGCTCAAAACCTGCACACTCCAGAGTGCGAAAGCACGAGGAAGTCGAAGGGGTTTAATGACGTGGACATGGGAGGCTCTGGGGTGGGTTGAGGGGATCCTCAAATCTGCCACACGTTTGCCTTCTGAGTGATTTTAGTTGGCATTTGTTTGTAATCACCCATGGACAGCAACCGTCCAGGGTTCACAGATACAAGATGTGTTTCCTCAAGAAGGTTGGCATCTATCTTCAAGGATCCCCACCATTCTGGCCATGCCCTCTTTGCATTGCTACTGTCAGGCAGTAGGTACAGAAGCCTGAAGTCCCACATCACCAAATAGCTACTTTCCAGCAACTATCAGGTTCCTGAACTAACCTATACAAACCCAAATCTCACCTCGGCAACGGAACACTGCAGACCACTGCTCGCACCACCATGGACTTGTTCTATTCTAATTGTGTTTTGTAGTCCATTCCTTTTTTGTACAGTCTTATTTCTTTACACTGTTTTACACAACTGCCTGCCTTTGCACACTCTCTGTCTTTAAACTTTCTTACCAATAATTTATGTAGAATTTGTTTTTGTGTGTTATCTGAGTTTGTGTCTGAGTTGCTGCAAGCACCACTTTCATTACTTATTCCTCATCGTACTTGTGCAAATAACAATCTCGACTTGATTTGACTCATCTTTGATATGTCTTGATAAACGACTAAATGAGATCATTGTTCATTCATTGTCACTGATGTGGAAACTGAATTCAGCTTTGTCCCAACTGTCCACAACTTTTCCTTGACTTGCGGTTTTGGTTTTAATATTTTCTCAACTTGCTCCTATTCAGAAAAGCAGACATTGGGGCGACGTGATGAGTAATGTCTATTTCCTAAACCACACAGCCCTCGTAACACAATTTATCGTTCCAATGGGAACTTTCGTTGTAGAATGTGGAGACTTATCAATGTTGCATCACGGTTGGCATCTAGTGAAATAATGATTACATTGCTGGCCATTTTCAGTGATCAATAGGAGGGGTTATTGTACAGAGTTAAACCTTCAAAATGGAACAGTTGAAAACATAATTTTAATTGAAATAGAAATGGAAAATGTCCAACTCACCATAGATTGGGCAGCAAAAAAGCGCAGGCGCTGTAAGTCTGAAATAAAAAAACAAGGAAAGACTGGAAACACACAGTAGGCCAGGCAGCATCTGTGGAAGTCCTTGACCTGAAACATTAACTCTATTTCTCTCTCTACAGATGCTGCCTGACCTGTTGAGTGTTGTATGATTTGTTATATTATTTCCGTATTGAGAGATTGAGATTTCATGTTTCATGTATGTGATTTTAATTGGAAAGTGTAAGAAATAAGTTAGCATTAAGCAGCACAAAGAGAACACAAAGGAAGGTTTACAAAATGCTAGATGCCAAGAAAGGATTAAATAATACATGGGTGATGGTGCAGGGTGAAAAGAGATGGTAAGCGGATAATCTGAGACATGAAAGGTTGTCGAGAGGAGGTGGGATTGGGAGAAGCAATGTTATTATGTGAATCTGTTGAACCTTGTGGAGTTTCGAGGCTATAGTGGACCTGAATGGAAGGTTATGTCTTGTTCCTTCCACCGAGCTTATCTGGAACACCAGCTGAATGAGGCAAAGTGGGCAAAGAAGGAATGGGGAGGTTGTTATCTGCCTCCACACTGATCAGAGGTGCTCCACAAAGCAGGCACTCAGTCTGCTTATGTTATCCCCGAGCAAGGGAGAGTATGTTCTCAACAGCAAACACATGGTGGCATTTGTTTAACTCAACATCATGTTCGACACAGACATTATGGGCCGAAGGGCCTGTTCCTGTGCTGTACTGTTCTATGTTTGATGTGTTAAATCTGGTCAGGGTGCATTTGTGATGCTTGTTGTAATGGGATTTTTAGCACGCTGTACCTGCATCTAAAGCAGTTGGAATTACAAATGTTTATTCAATTCTGTGCTGACGGGGTAACTTCACTTAGTATCTCCATTGCTGCAGCAAGAACAGCCAGGAAAGGTCAATTATTTGCTTTAAACTGTCTTGGTTGCTTCATGGACTTTGGTTTTGTGTTTAGATTTGAATTCATTTATTGAACTTTTGTGTATCATGTTACCTGTGATGCAGTGTTACAGGCTTGTTGTGCTGCTGCAAGTAAAAATGTAATTGCTCTGTTTTTGCTACATGTGATAATTAAACACTCTTGTCTCTTGAGAACTCACTGAATTATCTTAGTCTGAATAAATCCACTACTTTGCTAATTATCTCACAACCACGTTCATTTTTATTTTGAACAGTATAGGGTAGTGAAAAGACATTTGGACAGATATATGGATCGCAAAGGTTCAGAGGACCATTGGCCAAATGCAGGCAATTGGGACTACCCCAATATGCCAAGTTGGTCGGCATGGATAAGATGGGCCAAAGGGCCTGTTCCTGTGCTGTACAGCTGTATGGCTATGACAATGGTGCAGAGCAGTCAGAGAGGGAGAGGGTATAACTCAGGAAAAGGTGGACTGCCAGTGTGGGAAAATGCCCATTTAGTTTTGTTCTATTTCTTCACACAGCTCATTGGCTTGGAATGATTAACAGAAATGGAATATTAATCGCTTGAGGCCACATGTTAAGAAGAAAATCATTCCTTCTCCTGTGAGATTGCAAAGTTTATAAAGCTACAAACTTGAAATCAGCTGCTAACGTACTTTATTAAAACATTGTCGGCAACAGACTCACTCCCAGATGCCAGGGGAAAACAAGTAATGTGTTTGTGTAAAAGTGTTGTGCTCAGCCTCTGGGTCTCGTTCTTTTAAAGTCATGGTACCTGCACTAGTGTGCTTGACTGTCCTCTGTTTGACCCAACAAGTTACTCATTTCTGGGGTAATTAGGGATGGGCAATAAACGCCGGTCTTGCCAGTGAGGCCCACAGCCCATTAAATATATATTTTAAAAGGATTGTGAAGTCTTGCTCTTTGACCCCCCAGTAGTAATTTCTGACACTTTGTTGCCCGATGTGATCTGTATTTAATTTAAAGCTTAATCTGAAACACCCACAGAACCACCCCTCTGTGGCTGGGAGCAACTGATCAGCCCTAAGCCAAGGTTTCCACTTTCTGAAGTGGCAGGCAGCAGAGTGCCGCACTAATTCAGTACCTTAACAAGGACCAGGAGGCTTTTACTGACGGTTGAGTCAGGCAGATGGCTTTGCAGTTAATGCTGGTGCAGAGGCTGCGAATCTCAGGCCACTCCACTCAATTGTAGAGCGCTGACTGTGTTTAGGCTTGTGACTAGTGAGGCTTTTGCAGTGCGGTTTTACCAGAAGAAGGGTTCCGAACTGAAACGTCACCTATCCAGAGATGCTGCCTGAACCGCAGAGTTACTCCAGTACCTTGTGTCTTTATTTTGTAAAGCAGCATCTGCAGTTCCTTGTGTCTATTTTTTGTAACGGTTCCTGTCCTGCTGGATAAACAGGTTAAAGGTTAATTAGCTGTTCCTTCCTGTTGCCATAAAGTGATGTTTTAACTTACACTTTTGGATATTGTTTAATGGTCTAATCCCTTGCTAACACTTTGTCGACTACTGCAGTTTGCCTGAAATTGATTATTTCTTTTCACACTCTCACAGAACTCTCTCCCAGTACTCTATTTGTGCTTGGTTGTGGTTGCCTGGCAACAGCTCCACATCTGCACAGATATCGATATCTTTAGTGTTTGCCGCCAGCTATCACGCAGCTGTGTGGCCTGCACGCTTCTTAATGCAAATCATCCTTGCAGCTGCAATTTAACATCTGCACCTCAGCAATTCTCAGTGCAATTTAACTGCTATTAACCACTAACGATACTGTTGGCCCGTTACTTCAGTGGGTGATGTACAACAAGAGGAATGAGCTGTTCCTTAAGATGATAGCTGAATAACGTTGACGGTGGATGAATAGAATTGGAGGTTTATTAGTTTCATTGGATATTAAGGGTGTTCAGAGGAGAGTAACAGTGCAGAGAATGGAGGGATATGGATCTTGTGCCGGCAGTGAGATTAGTTTATCTTGGAAGAAAGACACAAAGTGCTGGAGTAACTCAGCGGGTCAGGCAGAATTCATGGAGAACATGTATAGGTGACGTTTCGGGTCAGGACCCTTCTTCAGACCCGACCCGAAACATCATTTATCCATGTTTAGAGAAAGTGCTGGAGAAACTCAGCGGATGCGGCAGCATCTATGGAGCTAAGGAAATAGGCAACGTTTCTGGCTGAAACCCTTCTTCAGTCTGAAACATTGCCTATTTCCTTCGCTCCATAGATACTGCCGCACCCAGTGACGGAAATTGCTATAAAAATATGGAGGGGACCTGGGGACAGGGGGGACGTGCGCGCATGCACATACTCACACACGTGAGGCTTCGGAGGCTTCTGTGGGCCCTGTGAACAGTAATTTCAGCTCAATCCGGCTCTTCCCCATGCTGCTCATTTCCATGTTCCAATTATACATTTCCACGAATTTCTGAAATGGTGATGATTTGATTGAGCCAATTGGGCAAAACCAATAATTATTATATGAGGGAAAAGAGTGAAAGTTATTTTAAGTGAGATTAGCGGGATTTGTAATGCTTTGGCACTGAACATCAGGTGAAATATGTACATAGACAAGAAATTAATCCTCGGCTCCAGAATAAATAGCCATTAAATTGGCTGCCTCTTCTCCTGACGCCACTCGTCTTCTGCCGAGACCCTCGTACATCCTTGTGTCACTTTGAGAACCGATTATTCCAGTGTGTTCCTGGCTCTCCTTTCGTTTTCTACCATCTATAGACTTGAACTGAGCCAAAACTCTGCTGCATATGTGTGAGCTTACACCAAGTCCCAGTCGCTCCTTGTCCCTGTATCTGCAGACCTGCATGGTTTTTATGTCGGGCAATGGCTCTGTTTTAAAATTTGCAAAGATTTCACCCCCCATCCTCATTCCCAAACATCGCAGAGCTCCAACACGCTCGGACATCGCTGCACTCTGCCAATTCTGAGATCCTCTGCATTCCAGATATTAATCGCCCATCATTGACAGCTGTTCCCTCAGCTGCTCTGAGCTTCTGAATTACCTCTGGAAACCTCTCTGCTTTGCTCTCTTTTAAGATGCTCCTTGATACGTAATATTTTTGACCATCCTCATTATATAGCTTGGATGTTAAAAGTAATTACAGGTGGTTCTCTTGTAAAGTGATTGTTAATCACTAAGAAACCTTGTGTTAAACAAAATTGCATTGTAAAGACAATTGTGACACGAAAAAAAGAGGGTGAGGATCTTGAGAGTTTTGACACAGTAACAAAGTTACATTTCCCCCAGGATATTCAAAAATTAAGGTCTTTTCAAAAGCAATGTTTATTTTTATTAATGTAAGTGAAAACTACTAAAGGTTGTATGTTACATTGTTAAATAGAGTATCGAGCGTGAATTGCTTGTCGGTTTCAATGGTCACCCTTAGTTATAGTAACAGCTATGTTCTTCAGAGGCAATGGTATTTGATTACGGCAGAGAGGTTACATGGGAATGGTTTTTCGTCCCCCTGTGCTGTCAAAAAGGCACGTAGTTGCTCTATGCAACAGCCAAAAATCTGCAGCATCCCTTTGATCTGGTATTTTGTTGGTTCGCATGCTTGATCAATGGTGTTTTATCATTAATGTTTTATTATTATTAATGTTTAGTGTTTTCTGAGTCATTCGTAACTGTCACTGTATGTCATGTTGTTACTTGTGGGCGGAGCACCAAGACAAATTCCTTGTATGTGAATTTAGCTATTTACAATATATATTAATGATCTGGATGAGGGAATTGAAGGCAATATCTCCAAGTTTGCGGATGACACTAAGCTGGGGGGCAGTGTTAGCTGTGAGGAGGATGCTAGGAGACTGCAAGGTGACTTGGATAGGCTGGGTGAGTGGGCAAATGTTTGGCAGATGCAGTATAATGTGGATACATGTGGTTATCCACTTTGGTGGCAAAAACAGGAAAGCAGACTATTATCTAAATGGTGGCCGATTAGGAAAAGGGGAGATGCAGCGAGACCTGGGTGTCATGGTACACCAGTCATTGAAAGTAGGCATGCAGGTGCAGCAGGCAGTGAAGAAAGCGAATGGTATGTTAGCTTTCATAGCAAAAGGATTTGAGTATAGGAGCAGGGAGGTTCTACTTCAGTTGTACAGGGTCTTGGTGAGACCACACCTGGAGTATTGCGTACAGTTTTGGTCTCCAAATCTGAGGAAGGACATTATTGCCATAGAGGGAGTGCAGAGAAGGTTCACCAGACTGATTCCTGGGATGTCAGGACTGTCTTATGAAGAAAGACTGGATAGACTCGGTTTATACTCTCTAGAATTTAGAGAGATTGAGAGGGGATCTTATAGAAACTTACAAAATTCTTAAGGGGTTGGACAGGCTAGATGCAGGAAGATTGTTCCCGATGTTGGGGAGATCCAGGACAAGGGGTCACAACTTAAGGATAAGGGGGAAATCCTTTAAGACCGAGATGAGAAAGACTTTTTCACACCGAGAGTGGTGAGTCTCTGGAATTCTCTGCCACAGAGGGTAGTAGAGGCCAGTTCATTGGCTATATTTAAGAGGGAGTTAGATGCGGCCCTTGTGGCTAAGGAGATCAGAGGGTATGGAGAAAAGGCAGGTACGGGATACTGAGTTGGATGATCAGCCATGATCATATTGAATGGCAGTGCAGGCTCGAAGGGCCGAATGGCCTACTCCTGCACCTAGTTTCTATGTTTCTATGTTTCTACACTTGGCCAATAAACTTACTTAAGGGCCTGTCCCACCAGCATGCAACTCTATGCGATGAGCGCGACCTAACGTGGTCGCTTCAGCTGTTCGGCGTCGCGGGGCCGGTCCCACTTCGATCGCCGGAGCCTGCGGAATTTTGCGGAGTTCGTCCCAACATCGCGCGGGGCTCCAAAAAACTGACTATGTTCAAAAATTCCACGCGGCAACGACTTGGCGGCTCGCAATCGCCTCGACGCATTACACACCGCCTCGACGTCCTGCCTCCGTGACCCTCTCTGTAGGTGCCTCCGTGACCCTCTATGTGTGTGGCTCCGTGGCCCTCTGTGTGTGTGCCTCTGTGCCCGTCTCTGTGTGTGGCTTCGTGGCCCTCTGTGTGTGTGTGCCTCTGTGCCCCTCTCTGTGTGCCCCTCTCTGTCCTGACGAACTTACCTTTAAGACTTCGCTCCAAGTTTGCCTCACTTTGCGCCGCGTTGCGCCACTCACCCGACCTCCGCGCGGCCCTCGCTGCCGGTTTGGTCACGCTTGCCGCATGCAGGCGCATGCTGGTGGGAACGGCCCTGTACAGGGGATCACCCGACCTCCACGCGGCCCCCACTTCTAGTTTGATCACGCTCATCGCATGGAGTCGGATGCTGGTAAGACAGGCCCCTTACTTACTTACTTTCACTTTAAGACTGCTTTTTCTCTGCTTGTCAATTTTCAAAGTAACTTTTAAGTGGTTCTCTAGTTCTCATTCATATGTACAGTTTGCATTATGGAAACATGCTTAGTGGATGCTTGGGTCCCTGAAAGGAGTGGATGGGGGAGGTGAAGGGACAAGTGTAGCATCTCTTGCGGTTGCAAGGGAAAGTGCCCGGGGAAGGAGTGGAGCGGGAGGGAAGGGAAGGGCCCATCCACTCCTTTCAGGGACCCAAGCAGTCATTCCAAGTCTGACAGAGGTTCACCTGCACCTCCTCCAACCTCATCTACTGCATCCGTTGATCCAGATGCCAGCTGATCTACATCGGTGAGACCAAGCGGAGGCTGGGCGATCGTTTCGCCGAACACCTCCGCTCGGTCCGCAATAACCAGCCCGACCTCCCGGTGGCTCAGCACTTCAACTCCCCCTCCCACTCCGTATCCGACCTCTCGGTCCTGGGCCTCCTCCACGGCCAGAGTGAGCAACACCGCAAGTTGGAGGAACAGCACCTCATATTCCGCTTGGGGAGTCTGCATCCTCTGGGCTTAAACATTGAATTTTCTCAATTCTGTTAACCCAGACTGCCTCCTCCCCACCTCTCCCTCAGCCCTCGGGCCCTGGTATTCCTTCTCCATCTCCTCCCCCCCCCACCCCCCCCCCCCAGTCGCACTAGCTTCTCATTTTCACACCACAAACAGCTTACAATGGCCTGCTTCCTTTATCACCAATACTTTTTTGCATATCTTTCACTCATTGTTCTTTATCTCTCCACATCACTGTTTATATCTCTCGTTTCCCTGATCCCTGACCAGTCTGAAGAAGGGTCTTGACCCGAAACGTCGCCTATCTCCTTCGCTCCTTAGATGCTGCTGCACCCGCTGAGTTTCTGCAGCTTTTTGTGTAACCCTTGCTTTGCATCAAACCTGATGATCCAATCTCGCCTTTACGACATATATAGTTTGACCTACAAATACACAGGAGTAAAAGCATTTTTGATGCTGGGAATCTAATATTAAAAACTGTAAATGCAGGCAACAACTGAGTAGAGAGAAGTAAGAGTTTATATTTAAAGTTGAAAAATGCTTAATTGAACACTGGGATCCTTAGATGTCTGTCCAATGCACATTTCTACAAATGTTACATGAATTGGTGTTAACTATTCCAAAGTCAGTTTAATTTTTAAAATACTAAATCAGGGCAAGTGCAAATCCTATAGCATTTCTGTCAGTTTCTTTCAATATCAATAGTGCATCAGGATTTATGAAATGAATGTTGTGAACTTTTCTTTATCTATCTCTCTTTGCAAGTCCTAGTAATCAGAGAGTGAAGGACATATAGGGAGCTCCTTTAAGCTTATTCACAGCTGATTCACACACCACGCAACATTCCTATCATTTTGAACCAAAATATCTGAAGCTGTAGATTCAAATCATTTCAATTTGCAGAAAAACAAATATTGGTGATGCAATAAAAGGATGTTATGACGTCTGGTGTTGATATAGGAATGAGAGGCCATGTGTGAGCAACATGCATATGCAGTGATAAAGGACATGGAGCAAGTGAACAGTGTGGCTTCACACCACAAATACCAATTAACTGAATGGTTTGCCTTGAACAGATTAGTGGAAGTTGCAAGTCTTTGGAACTCATTGCAAAACTCTCAATCCATCATTTTGTAACAAGGAATTGCCGATGCTGGTTTACTAAAATAAAGACACAGCTGGAGAAACTCAGCTTGTCAGGCAGCATCACTGGAGAACATGGAGAGGTGACATTTCGGGTTGAGAACCCCACAGCCACCCCACCCTATAATTAGTTCTCCTAGCTTCCTTCTCCAACCCCCTGCTCACTCAGCCTGGTGAAAGGTCATAACCTGAAACATCATCTCATTTTGTTTGTTATTGTTACGTGCATCGAGGTACAGTGAAAGGCTGTTTGTTGCGTGTCATCCAGTCAAAGAAATTACTTTCCAATTAAGTCATCCACAGTGCACAGATAAAGTGCAAGATAAAGATTGTATATTTAATGAAAGATTAAAGGTTATTCAAAGATCTCCAATGTGGTAGATGGGAGGTCAGGACCGCACTCTACCTGGTGAGAGGATGGTACAGTTGCCTGATGACAGCTGGGAAGAAACTGTCCCTGAATCTGGAGCTGAATAATAATAACAATATATTTTATTGTCATTACACATAAGTGCAACGAGATTTGGTTTGCAACTTCGAGATTTTGGTTTGCAACCCCTGAGAACAAGGTTTGTAAAAACAAACATTTGACCAGTAGAGGGAGTGACTGGGGTGAGACTCATCCGTGATTATGCTGCTGACCTTGCAGAGATCCATGTTCTTCAAAGATGCTGCCTGACCCGCTGAATGCCTTGCTGTTTTCTTTTCTCCATTCATCACTCCCTCTGCGACATTAGTGCCAACACTTCCTGCTTCTTTCCTAAAGTCATTCTTAAAGAGCAGAGGGGATGTTGTTAATCAGGAACTGCTCCAAACCGGAATAATGGCGCCAAAACTGGTGGCGCCCGCATTTGTGATATATGCAAAAAGAATTTCACTGTGTAGTTGCTTACGTGACAAATAAAACACAATTGAACTATTGAACATTCAAGTCAAGATGAGTTCATTTGCACAAGTCCGGTGAGATACAGGAACGAACAATGGCGATCTTGCTTGCAGCAGCTTCATGGACTCAGACAATGCACAGAAACTTAAATTATACATAACTCCTGTGCAGATTATACATTTGTTTACTACATCAATTATGCATCGAGTCAATATATTGTACATAAATTATTCATAAACTACTCATAAATTTGCAAGACATTAGAGGAGTGTGCAAAAAAAACTCCAGCATTTACGCAGAACACAATAAAAAATAAAACCAGTCCCAGTTGCTGCAAGAGATGGTCTGTAGTATTCTGTTGCAAACCTAGGATTAGGGTTGTACGCTTGAAATCATTCATCATCTTTTCTTGCAGATGGTATATGTTCCTGCAGAAGCTCGTATATAATGAGTGGAATCACTTCTAATGGTAACATTTCAACATTGTAAACCCACTATTTAGGTTGAAAAGGGCATGAATCACTGGGATTTCATTTCAACAGAGGCTGTGAAATGTTTTTGCACTTTGCTTATTATCCCTAACATTCTCTGCTAAATACTGTGCATTCTTGAAGAGATTTCTTTGCACGTGCATCGAAGAAAGTGCTACAAAATGGAATGCACTTTTTTCAGTGGTAGTTAAACAGAGATAGCACAGACGTTACTCACAACTGGAGTGTTGAAAACCGTTAATGGAACATTAGATGATCCACATGAACTTATGGCCCTGCCCCCTGATAGAAGGTGTTAGCAACCCTTGCCAAGTGTCTACCTGGTCACCAGTAAAGTTGCTCCTTTCAAAAGGGAAAGCTATGGGTGTGGGAGCAGCATTGATAACATGGCTTCGTCCGTTGCTCTGGAGGGGTCCCAACGCAAATGATGATCTTTTTGGAGGCTGTTGATCAAATCTCAGTGAAGAGCAATGCCTGCTGCAGAAAGTGCTGATGCTGCTTTTATTGTTTCCTGAACATTGGAGCTGGCAAATTATTTTTAGAACACAGTAACAGGCCCCATGGTCCACAATGTCCATGGCGAACATGATGCCAAGTTAAACTAATCTCCTGTGCCTGAACGTGATCCATGTCCTTCCAATCCCTGCAGATCCCAGTGCGTTTCTAACAGTGTGTTCCAGTCATCCACCACTGTGTGTTAAATAAACCTTGCCCGCTGCAACTATTTCAAATTTTGCTCTTCTCACCCTAAAGCTGAGCCGTCTAGTCTTTGGCATGTTCACCCTGGGAAATAGATTCTGACCGTCTTCCCTATCAATGCCTCCAATGCTGCACAGAAAACAATTTAAGTTGTGTCCAACCTCTCCTTATAGAGAGGTTGGACCCTTCAATCCACAGAATATTCTTGTAACCTCTTCGGCACCCTCCGCATCCTTTCTGTAATGGAGCGACTTAAAACTTCAAGTGCTGCCTAACCAAAGTCCAAATTTAAGTTTTAAGTCCCTCAAGTGCCAGTAGATGGCCTGATGAGTTCTGGTTATGTTCTGCTCCATCCTATACAATACCCCAGGTTCCCCCCAACACCCTTCAACACGTGAAACATTTGAAACTGTGCCCTGCATCAGTGGCTGCTGACTGCTGTGACAAGGTAGCACTTGGCACCAAGTCATTTTCAGAGAACAGTGCAGCACAGAACCAGACCCTCTCAGCTCACCTTGTCTATGCCCACTGTGATGCCTACCTATGCTAATCCCCATTATTTTTACATGTGATGTATGATGAATCACAGAATTTTATGATATAAAGTAGCAGACAAGCATTCAGAAGGTGCAAGTGAAACTTTGGGATGATAAAACATCATCTTTGCACCTACACTTTACAAGCCCCGTAACAATTAGTTCCACCTCTAGCCCTTGCTACGTAGCCTAGCAATTTTATTTCCTCACTAATTCTCTCGGCGGATGTTGGCCGTTTCTGTTTCGGTGATCCGATCCTGTCCCAGATGTCCTGACCCACTAGCGACACAGCCGCACCAGTGTCCACCTGGAACTGGAGATCAACGATCGACACCCGCAGCAAAATCCTCGGCTTGTTGGTAATCGTGGACACATCGAGCACTTCAATAGAAATGGTCTCTGCGATTTGGTCAACTGTGTTATGCGCTTTCTTGCTCTTTTGCAGCTTTCCTACGGATTGACACACTGCCTGGAGATGACCTTTTCTGTAACAGGCATAACAAACGGACTTGATATACGGGCACTCACGGTGATGATGAGCAGTCGAGTCACACTGGTAGCAGGGTTTCGATCTTCTCCCCACAGGAGAACGTCTGAAACTGTCCCACCGTCTCTGGATTTGCTGTGGGTCGATCAAATGGTTTCTGGCATTGTGGACGAGTCTGACGAACTGTCTGCACCTCCTGAGGGAGCTTCGACGTGTATCGCCGGCCATTTTGTGCAGTTCTTTACTCAGCAGCTCGGCCATCTTAGCACAATGCAGCACATTCTTCAAAGATGCGTCTGATTCCTTGAGAATCGCCTGCTGGATGAATGCGTGCCTGCAGCCCATGACCAGTCTATCCCGCAACGTATTGTCTTGGCAATTTTTGCAGCATTGAGTTTTAAAATCACATGTCTTTGCTTGGTGCGAAGTTCGGCAAGAAATTCGGTAATTAATTGCCCTTCCCGTTGCACTGTCCGGTTGAAATGAAAGCGAGCTGCGAGGAAATTTCGACTTTCTTCGAAATGCAGCTGCAAAGTCGTTGTGATTTCAGCATATGAGGCTTCAGTTACTTCTTCTGTAAGTAAATTCTGTAAGAGAGCCTTCTTCCTCTGGTCAGTCGTAATTGCCATACTTTCAAAATAAAACTCAGCACGCATTAAATACAACGACCACCTTTCTCGCTTGGGATCGAATTGCCGAGACAGTTTTTTTTTTAATTTAAAAAAGGGCTTTTATCTGGGTCTTTGGATGCAATCTGAAGTATCCCACTCCTGACACCATTTTCGTGTTCTTTTTCTAAGTCTGCACAAAAACGTGAGAGTCTTCAAGGTACAACACAAGTCTTTATTATATTACTCAGTGCTGGAAGCAAGACTAGTAACAATGGCTGCCTGCATACTGTCTACAGACAGGATAAACTATATACATAACATCTCCCTTTGTCCTGTGCAGCGCCACCTGCTGCACAGGAGGAGCAACCTGTCCTCCCACCTTTGAAAATATAAATGTAGGCCAGGCTGTGCAATTGTTGCACAAGTAATTGTTACCTACACTTAAGAGGCTGGTTAGATAGTGACACCCCTCTGAAACCCAACAACCGATCAAATCTACTCAGCCTCATGCGCTACCTCGAGGATATAAAGTGTTGGATGGCGCAGAACTTCCTCCAACTAAACTAGAGCAAATCTGAGGTCATCCTACTCGGCCCCCCGGACTCCATCAAAACGTTAGCAGGCAGCCTTAGAAGCCTAACCTCCTTACTCAAACCGCACGTCAAAAACCTTGGCGTGATATTTGACTCCGCTTTGAAGTTGACAAACAAGTCAATGCTGTGGGAAAAGCTATCTTCTTCCAGCTTTGCACGATAGCAAAGATCATCCACGCATTTATCTCCTCCCACCTTGATTACTGCAACTCCCTATACACTGGCATCAGCCAATCTTCCCTGTCCCGCCTGCAATTGGTTCAAAACGCCACAGCGAGACTTCTGACGGGCACCCGTAAAAGGGACCACATCACCCCGATTCTGGCCTCTCTCCACTGGCTCCCAATGCAGTACAGAATCAATTTCAAGCTCCTCCTATATGTATACAAAGGCCTTCACGGGCTTGCCCCCACCTACATCCAAAATCTGCTAACCCACCATTTTACCTCCAGGTCCCTCAGGTCGGCCGACTTGGGGCTACTGACTGTCCTGCGGTCCAGGTATAAGCTCAGGAGCGACCGCCTTTTGTGGTTGCAGTGCCTAGACTGTGGAACAGCATCCCTCTTCTCATCAGAACTGCCCCCTCCATCAACTCCTTTAAGTCTAAAGGTTCTGATTGAATATATCTTTCTGTGCGCAAGAGGCAAATAATCATATCAGATCACAGTTAATAAAAGGTTGGTCCAGGGTTCTAACATTACACTTCAGTGGAATTGAATCCTTTGTTTTTCTGTGTTTCTTGTTCCACCTGCGAAGGGTTGTCATTTGTAATTTGAACTCACGTATGCCACATCTGGTGGATGTATAACCCTTCATTTAAAACCTGGTTTATCAAAACAAAATCCTATTATATTCATATAGTATGTAATAGGAAAACGTGGCATTCCTTGAATTCCTTTTAAGGGCCTTTTCCACTGCGGCGACCTAATTGGCGAGTTTAGAAGAGTTTGCCCTCGACTCATACTCGCAGAATGGTGGACACGAGGTCCTAGGAAGTCTTTGTAACTCTCATTCATGCTTGAGACTAGTCCCCGCATACTCGAGGCCTCAGCTGGGTCGCGATGTATTTTTCAACATGCTGAAAAATGCCCGTGAGTAAAAAAAGGTCGCCATGGAAAAAATTGATATTTTTTTTACTCGTAGGTTTAGTCGAAGTAGGTCATAGTAGGTCGGCATGTTATTTGTAGGTAATCGAAGGTAGTCGTGGATAGTCTTCAACATAGTCAAAGGGAGGTTGAAGGAGGTTGAAGGAGATCGAAGGAGGTTGTCTTCATCCTCCACTATTCGGTTTCCAACTTTCCCGAAGCTAGTCAAAGCTAGTCGAAGCTAGTCTTCAACATAGTCGAAGGAGGTCTTCAACATGACACTTTTTCAAACTTTTCTAAACTCGCCATGAGGTCGCCGCAGTGGCACAGGCCCTTTAGTCTCCTTTTAACCTGTAGCGTTACCTCACCCACTTACTCCACCCACCAATCCAAAGCTTTTACCTGCATCAACCTATCACTTGGCAGGCTTTGTTCTGCCTCAACCTCTCTTTTCCAGCTTTCTCTCCCCTATTACAATCAGGCTGAAGACTGCACAAGGATCCCAACCCGAAACATTGCCAACCTTAATACTTTCGAAGGTCACTAGGCTCGATTCTTAGAGAAAGGCATGTTTACTGTTCCAAGTCCATCACAGGACTGGGAGCAGAGAGTGTGACTTGTCTCTGTTTCTCTGGCAACATTGGGTAGTTAAAGTACAGAAAACGCAGTGAATAGTGGCTGGGTAGAGACTGGATATAAATCTTGCTGCTTACAATGGTACTTTGTCGATGGTACTTTGTCGATGGTACTTTACTGTCACATGTACCAAGGTACAGCTATATTCATTTTTGTATAACGCTGAGTACAAGTATCACTATACAAAAGCATCTAGATACATCTTAGATAAGCAGCTCAGATACAGTACAAGTGTGTAGTAGTAGTATGTGATACATCATACACGACGCCAGTTTTTGGTTCCATTTTCTAGTCTCAGTTGTTGGAAGTGCAGGGTTCTTAGCCTGACCATGGTCCGTTGTCCTCGTGACGTTGCACGGTCAGCCTGGCGTAGGTGTGGTTTCCTCCACCACTGCGGTCGCGTCCGGTCCGCACACGCGGCCTCTTGGAGCGGTGCCCGGTCCAACTGAGCCCCAGGCTGTTGCAGGGCCTCCAGCGGCCCACTCCACCATTGAGGCTCCACACTGCCTCTCGCAGCCGGTCTCTCTACTGCAGATTCACAGTGCATTGAAGAGTCAAGAGTCTTTAATTGTTATATTTACCAACAGAACAATTAAATTCTGTACAGCATAACAGGCCTATAAAGAAAAGACATGCAGATAATATATACCAACAAAATGGTGACCACAATACTAGTGTCAAAAGTTTGCAGTCAATAGTGTAACAAAAGACATTCCATTGAAGTTCTGATTTCAGTACTTAACCTTTGGTGAAATCTAAAGGATGATTGTACTTACATTTAGACCAGGCACTTTAAAAGGGACATCAGGTATAAAAGGAGGACGATGGGAATAAAAACTGGATCAAAGTAACGATCCTGAAGTCATCTGTAATGCAAAACTTGCCCAGGTCCTATATTCCCACTTCCTTAACAACAGGGATTTCCTGCCTTGGGTGGAACAGTGCGGTTGTTAGTCAATATTACACAGTTGCCTTGGTGCACCGTGTCATTGGGAACAATTGTGGCTCAGGGTGAGGAACTTGATAGCATCTTCAACTGTGGCATTTTGGCAAAAAGCGGGAACTCTAATATCATCCGTCTGAGTTGGATTTTAACCCTCATCCGCAATGTGAAAATATGTGGTGTGAAGCTCCAACTTCTTATCCAACTTGGGTGTTATCCAACTGGGTGCCTGTGACCTCTCCAGTACAAAGCTGCTCCAGTTACGTACAATTGCCTTTTGGGTTCACTTGAGATGACGGGATAGTTGTAACAAATCTAACGTTCACACTACACTGTAAATCTAGTAAGGCATTCTCACACATGCACCAGGTGCCTTGCTTGGTGAAGAGATTTAATACTGGAAATTTTCTGCAGGTTAGACAGTTGTCATTAAGTCATTCAATGATAATTCAATTCAATGTTACCTTATTGTCACGTGAATTGAGGTGCATTGAAATTCCTTTTTTGCATACAGTTCAGTAAAAGTATTACTGTTCGTAAGTACAAACTTAGTGAAGTAGAAGTGTATAGAACAGTACACCAAAACAGTATGCAATATCACCATGTTTTAGCACCATTTTTCATGATTTGGGTCTAAAGTTCTTAACTTGGCCATAAAGGCTCGATATTCTGCCAGCATTGCAGGGTTAGCCTGGCCAAGTTAAATTGCTGGTGTCCTCCACCGCTACTCTGCCACTCATTGCTGCGGCAGGCTGCTTGTGATCAGCATGGTTGGCCACTTGGAGAGGTGCCCGGTCCAATCGAGCCCCAGGCTGTTTCAGGGCCTCCTGCAGCCTACTCCACCGATGCATCAATCTAGACATATCGACCTGTGAGCCATCGTCCCTCGCCTCACCTGGCCATGGCTCAGACATCGTGCCCCCGGGGTGCCTCCTGCAGCCGACCTCGTAGCATCCAGCGCATTTTTGAGGGTGCGGAGGGTAAGACCCGAACCCGCTGATAGGCACCTTTGTTTCCCTGCATCTGCTGTCACCGCCATCTGACAATTCATGTCATTCTACAGAAACGAGAATGCAGAATGAGGGGCAGGATATCAATGGACTTCTGCACTTGAGGTTCTGGGACGACGTGTTTGGCAGGGCAGGTAGATGAATAGTTTATGAGATTGTGTGCTCCATCTGTCCATGACACTGGACTCCCATGTGTTTCCAACATGAGCAGGTTCTCGGTATAATCCTGAATGCACATTTGGAGACCAGGAATGATTGAACACCTTTGAGAGTTGGAAGCCTAAAGTCAAAATGTTCAGTCTTGTCTATTATAAGTATCTATAAGTACCCTCACCTTTGGGAGATTTGTACTATATTGGCTTATAGTTCAAATACTTATTTACTTCACCACCTTAGTCTCTGTATGCACAGGTCTAGCTGTCAATGATCACTATTTTGAGTGGTGGGTCCCCCCTCCCAACTAAGGAGGCAATTCCAGCTAATGTAATGGTTTGCACATAGTTAGTTTTAAAATGAGCACTTTTAATTCTGAGGAATAATTTCTGCAGAGATTGCAATTTACAAAGGATTCCCAAACAGAGGTACAATTGTTACAATACTAAAGACCCATGCCAATGAGTTGTGGACGAACACTTTGTCCATCGCAGAGTGAGGCTGAGGGGTGAAATCCCAGCGGTATGAATATTGATTTCTGTAACTTCAAGCAACTTCAAGCATCCCGTATCTCTCTGTCTACCCCCCACCCTAGTCGTCATACAAATCTCAGTCATCCTGCTGAGTTTCACTGTTTGTATCTACTTGTTATCATCTTCCCCACAGCCAACAATGGACCATTGTGGGCTCCACATTTCCTTGGTCATCGTTGCTGGCTCCGATTTTGTTCTTCTGCATATCTTTCATTTATTTGTTCGATGTTCCTTTTCATATCCCTCGTTTCCCTCTCACATTTATACTGTTTTTCTCTGAGTTGACATCATCCTCGTGATGTTTTGCAACTCTATGGATCAGATCAAATGGAGTGACTTCATTGTTCCTTGAGTACATCGAGAGGATCATCGTACGATGTTATCACAGCTGGTTTTGTTTCTCTTGATCATGTCAAGAGGTTAAGCACGTTATACTGGTTAGAAATTCAACTTAATTAACAAATAGCAATCTTGACCCTTGATTAAAAATCAATCTTGAACCTTGATCAGTGTTGTAAGCGTCTTTCCCGTTATCAGTTTTGGCTGCTGCGCAAGAAAGCTGAGGTCAACAATGAGGCTTTTTGGGCCGAGTCAGTGAGTACCAATTTTGAGCTGAGATAGTGAATATCCATCACATAATGGAAACAAACCCTTCAGTCCAACTCGTCCATGCCAACTAAAATGCCCCATCTAAACTAGTCCCATTTGTCCACGTTTGGCCCATATCGCTCTAATCCTTTATTATCTGGTCTTTGAGAGAGAAAAAGTTTTGTGTCATTATCTTAAACCATGAACTCTTGTTCTTTCTCTCTGAGTTTGCTGACATGAATAATAACATTTTTTAAATTCCAGCTTTTCACTGTTTTGCTTCTGAATATAAATGTCTATTAATATCCAGGCAGATACGTCAACCTAAAGAGATACGATACATTTTAAAAAATAGTACGAGTGAACCAATTTTATGATCATATTAATTATGCATCAGCTGTTTGCTCATACCCAATACAGATTTTAATTTGGCTTCTATCTGAATTTGTTGAGGAGGGCTGGCGTTATATTCATAGCCTCATACAGATGGCTATTCTCTTTTGAGATGAGGGGGATGTCACCTTCAAAAACCAACAAGGCCAACGGCGGCACAGTGGCGCAGCGGTAGAATTGTTGCCTTACAGCGACAATTTGCAGCACCAGGGACCTGGGTTCAATCCCGACTACTGGTGCTGTCTTAGGGAATTTGCACGTTCTCCCCGTGACTGTGCAGGTTTTCTCTGAGATCTTTGCTTTCCTCCCACGCTCCAAAGACGTACAGCTTTGGAGGTTATTCAGCTTGGTATGTGTAAAAATGTCCCTAGTGTGTGTAGGATAGTGTTAATGTGTGGGAATCACTGGTCGGTGTAGAGTTGGTGTACCAAGGGGCCTGTTTCCACACTATATCTCTAAATTAAACTAAACAAAAATGTACTGCTTATCCCCAAATGCTCTGAGAAGGTAAGGAAGTTAGCTATGATGTAACTGAGTGACTCGCCAAGCCGGTTTGGAGAGCTGTTAGAAGCTCACCACATGGTCTCCAGACCGGCAAGGAGGCTAAACGTCCTGCTCTGGTTGCACATGTGAGCTCAATAGAAGGTCATGAACTTTTTTAATACAATTTCAAGTTATTTAATTAATTAATCAAACTCAAAATTTGGTCTCTAAATGGTTGGGTCAGATCTCTTGGATTACTAGTCCAAGGATGTAGCTCCTGCCCCACCACCATAGTGCACAGTAAAAGGAGGAATGGCATTAACTTCACTGATGTTATCCTGTGAGATTTAATAATCTACATTTGCTGCCTTTAATCAGCTGATTATTTGTTGAAGGGTGTGGTTTTATAGTGAACTTCTGACTTTATTATATGAAGGAAAGCAACATTTCATTATGACCTGGTCTCTGCTTAGAAGTGGGTCCTCAATTGCACTACTTCTTTCGTGTGGCGTGCACAGCCTAAAGTTGTAGGACAACTATTTAATCTTCCGTTTGTGCATGTCAAGTTGATTGCATTAATCGAATCAGGGCAGACCATGTGAAAGTTGCAATCTTCCACCCCTCCATTGCACTTGGTTGAGAGGAGCAAAATATGAAATATTTAATTCCTATTTACTGCCCAAAGGAATTTTACTGGATAATAGAACATATTTTGGCGAGACGGGTCAGGTTGAGTAAAAATTAATTCTTTATTTAAAACATTAAACAAAGCGTTTCACTCAACCGCGTTCTGGGTCAGGCAAATAACACAAAACTCCTTCTACACGGGGGGGAGCTTGACTAGCTGACGATCCAAAAAAACCCGCAAAAACGCACCCGCGACCACGTGCCCGTGCCAGCCAATAGCGAGGGTTCCTGTTGCCCCAAGCCACCACTAGGTGCCGCTACATAGAACTTAGAACAGTACAGCATTGGACAGGCCCTTCAGCGCACACTGGCCAGGCCTAACATGATGCTTAGTTAAACTAAACCATTCTGCCTGCACATGGTTCATGTGCCACAAAATGCCAGTTAATAACTGATTGATAAATTGCCAGTTTTATTTCCCAATAAAATATTAACTGGGAGGAAATGAATCAAATGCAGCAGATGCGTGTGACAAAGCAAAGTCCCGGAAAGCATCAGAATCCCTAGTTACCAATGCAGCTGTAACATCCAGAGCTGGAATGGGAATAACATAAAAATCCCAATGCTTTAATATTGTTAATATAAGAATGTTGCACTGTATAGCGGGCTGCTTGTAAGGGTGATGTTGTTGTATGCTGACGTCGAAATTCATTCTCTGTGTTTCTGATTTTAAAATCTAAACAAAGGAGTTTGTCATCTTCTGTTTTAATTAAATGTCACACTTACTTTCAGATATTAAATGTTTCCAGATGGGGCAAACTATTGATACAAATGCTTAACAAAAGAACTTTGTTAAAAGAAATGTTTAACAAAATAAATCAAATAACTATTTTTTGCTGTTTGGGTGAATGTGTATTTTAATAATTATAGAACAATTATTAACATTCACACTCACCCAAACAGCAAAAATTGTTATTTTATTTCCTTTTTTTCTGTTCTCAAGATTTAGATTCAGTCTAGGACCTAATCAATCATTCCCCTGTTGTCTTTTATAGTTGCCCCAGTTTGTAGTCACAGTGTTGGGCTTAAAGATTCCGTATTTATGACCAGGGAACTTCCTGATGGCCTGTTGTTCTCTGAAGTGTGCGTACACTGAAGTTTCTGTTTTTTGCCAGTCAGTTTGGGTAGGAAAGATTGTTATTAACATCAGACATGTATCCAAAAATTATAGAACATTTTTAGAAAAACCTGTCATTCTAATCACTACCGCGTGAACATTTTCCCTTCACATTCGAGGCTTAAAAGCATTACGAGCCTGGATTCTTGGCTTTGTAATAAAATAGCCTTTGAATATATGATAGTGCAGGTAGGTGGTCTGTCCCTGGGGAGTGAAGGGATTAGTTTTTTTCCTGCAATCTGCAGGCATCAGCAACATCTTGCCTTAATCAACTCCTGAAATTTGTTTTGCCAAAGAATGCTCTATTGTTGATGTCGGTGATTTTCTCCGGAGTCCAATCAGTCAAACAAGTCAAAGAGGAAAATACTCTTTGAAACACAATCAACCTTACTTCTGGCTGGGCCACTTGGAGTGAGGTGATTATCGAGCTTGAAAGTACGCTTAGCAGAGAAACACAATCAAAGGCCGTTCCTCAATAGAACTGTTCACAAAATTAAGAGAAAAAACTCTTTATTAGGCGAAGAGCTTATGTTCTAAATGAAAGTTTTCAAATGTTCTCTTTGTTTAATCAAGAAAACCAATGAACCGTCAGAATCGTAAGAATTCACGGATCTTGTATTTAGTCATTTTAAGATAATACATGGCATTACGTTTTGTATAGGAAGGAACTGCAGTTGCTGGTTTAAATGGAAGATAGACACAAAATGCTGGAGTAACTCAGCGGGATGAGTAGCATCTCTGAAGAGAAGGAATGGGGGACATTTTGGGTCGAGACCCTTCTTACCTTTTGTATCCTGTTTATTATATACAAGCAGTTGAATGGGTTAATATTTACGGGCAGTTCCTTCTCCAATCAACTATCCAGTTCTTCCCTATTTTATATTCAAATATATCTTCTATTTTTTGGAATTAATATCAGACTACACTGCTCTATCTTCAATTGAAAGGGCTCGTGTATACATCCATACACTGTAAATAGCTCGATTGTAATCATGTATTGTCATTCCACTGACGTGATAGCACACAACAAGAGCTTTTCACTGCACCTCGGTACACGTGACAAAAAACTAACCAAAACAATTTTAGGGTCAAGGGCCTGTCCCACTTAGGCGACCTTATTTGCGAGTTCAGGAGACTCTGCGCTTGCCACAAGCTCGCCACATGGTCGCCACATGTTCGTAGGTGGTCTCTGGTGAGTCTCCCTCATGTTGAACAATTTTCCCCGACCAACAATTGGTTGCAATGGAGGAAATCGATACTTTTGAAGTGGTAGTGCAGTGATAGTGGGGTCCTCCTGTCGTTGTAGGTAGTCGAGGTAGCCATAGGAAATCTCCTTTGCTGACCGGGCATTTTAAATGGCTCATTGGGGGGGAAATAAACATAAGCACGAGTTTTCAGAACCAAGGAAAACCGACCGGTAATGTTAAATGCCCGCCAAACTTCACAGCTGTGTATCTCTGGTTTATTAAAAGTTGTCTGGCTTCTTAAAAGTGTCTCCACTCCTTCTCCCCCCCCCCTTCTCCCCCCCCTTCTCCCCCCCCTTCTCCCCCTCCCCCCCTTCTCCCCCCTGCTCTTTTAAAGCACTTAACGTACACTGTGCCAGCTGCCTTTCACCTTCCTGTTCATCGCGGGTATCACCTTGGCTTTGCACCGTGTGAATTTCAGACAGCGCTACCCCGCTTTCCCTGGCCCCCGCCTTTGCGATGTGTGTGCGTGTGTGTGTGTTCCGCGCTGACGGTCGTTCCAGCTCGCGGTTTTTCAGGCGAGTGCCCCCGAGCTTGAAGGTCGCAGCCAGTCCGCTGAGAAGTCGTGTAAGTGGGACAGGCCCATTAGGCTTACAAAATGCAGCATTATGTATCTGCAAATTGCTGGGTGGCTTTGAATGGCTGCACATGGGCAGTGAACTGTACAAGACCGGACGTAAAATGTAATACTTTTCCATACATTTCCTGAAAACAGTGCCTCTGCCTTTAACAATTGTTACTGTCCCTTGTAGAAATGAACTAAACAACAGAAATAGCTCTTTCAATAGAACATACAGTAGAACTATATACAGGGCAGCACAGTGGCACAGCTATAGAGTTGCTGCCTTACAGCACCAGAGACCCTGGTTAGATCCAGACTATAGGTGCTGTCTGTGCGGAGTTAGCAGGTTAATTGGCCTCTGTAAATTTTCCCGAGTGTGAAGGATAGAACGAGTGTACGAGTGATCGTTGGTTAACATTGACTTGGTGGGCCGAAGGGTGAGTTTCCATACAACATCACGAAACTAAACTCTACAGCACAAGAGCAGGCCCTTCAGTCCATGATGTCTGTGCTGAACAGGATGATAAATTAAACTGATCCCTTCTGCCTGCACATGATCTATATCCATCCATTTCCTGCATATTCATATGATTACCTAAATGTCTTTTGAACTCAACTGTCGTACCTGCTTCCACCAATACCTCTGGCAGCATGTTCCAGGCACCCTCCACTTAGTTTTAAAAAAATGTTTGCTCTTTTAGCTCCACATAACTTGAACTTTACTCCCCTCAGTTTAAAGCTATTAGGCATTTCCACCCTGGGAAAAGAAAGTTGTGACTGTCTATTACGCCTCTCATAATTTTATAAACTTATCTCCGATTTCCTTTCAGCCTCTGAGTATCCACTGCAGTATTATGCAACCTGATTGTGTTAAACTAATAGCTTCATTCTGCTTGGTAATGCCAATGAGAGACCATGTGAGGAGAAGTAAACCAATGTTCTCAACTACAGTAAATGAACCAAAGACCGGACAGTTATTTAAGCACGTTCTGCTAAGTAATTCTTTAAGCATGAAATGTTTTAATGTTTTCACAAAGACTTGAAATAACTGCTGAAGATTTCTTGTGGGTAAGCTATAATGTAGGAATCTATAATATGCGCACGCAGGATATACCGAGTGTGTTCAGTTTTCTCATCTCTAGTGTTCCAGGATATGTTGCCGTTGTTAGCATTTTATTGCCTAATCCCTCATTGCTTCAACTGAGTGGTTTGCTGGAACTCTTCAAATATTACAACTTGGAGCCACATAAATGTCAGAATAGTTTAGGAGCTCGCATTTATTTCTCTGTTGGACATTAGCGAACCTGAGCATTTTTAACACAATCCAGTAGTTTAATGCTAATAACTAATGACGCCTGCTTATAAATTCCAGATTTGTTTAATTAACCAAACTTAAATTCCCCAGCTGCAATTATTGGATTTGAAATCTTGTTTAGAAACGTATCCCATTACTGGCACCGAAATACAGCAGCACGCTGTTCTCCTTTGCCAAATTTGGATCCATTAAACTGAAGGATACTAACTTATAAAGAGGAATATTTAGCTTCTACTCTATAATGCAAGGAATTTCTAAACCTCGTTTCAGTTTAATCAGTCCAGGCCTGTGGATTATTCATGCAGTAATGTAACAATGCAGCAATTTGAAAGTAGCTTAGTTTATTGTCACATGTGCCGAGGTACAGTGAAAAGCTTTTTGTTGCGTGTATCCATTTACAGTGTATAGATAAATACTAAGGAAATAATGAATAAGGGAATAAGTAATATCAATATAATATCACTTCAGTGGTGGGCAAATTAATGGAAAAGATACTTAGAGATAATATATATAAGTATCTGGATAAAGAGGGTCTAATTAGGAACAGTCAACATGGATTTATGCCTGGAAGGTCATGTTTGACTAATCTTCTTGATTTTTTTGAAGAGGTTACTAGGGAAACTGACGAGGGTAAAGCAGTGGATGTTGTCTATATGGACTTCAGTAAGGCCTTTGACAAGGTTCCTCATGGAAGGTTGGTTAAGAAGGTTCAACTGTTGGGTATAAATGCAGGAATAGCAAGATGGATTCAACAGTGGGAATGGGAGAAGCCAGAGGGTAATGGTGGATGGCTGTTTGTCGGGTTGGAGGCAGGTGACTAGTGGGGTGCCTCAGGGATCTGTGTTGGGTCCTTTGTTGTTTGTCATGTACATCAATGATCTGGATGAAGGGGTGGTAAATTGGATTAGTAAGTATGCAGATGATACCAAGATAGGGGGTGTTGTGGATAATGAAGAGGATTTCCAAAGTCTACAGAGTGATTTAGGCCAGTTGGAAAAATGGGCTGAAAGATGGCAGATGGAGTTTAATGCTGATAAATGTGAGGTGCTACACCTTGGCAGGACAAATCAAAATAGGACGTACATGGTAAACGGTAGGGAATTGAAGAATACAGTTGAACAGAGGGATCTGGGAATAACCGTGCATAGTTCCTTGAAGGTGGAATCTCATATAGATAGGGTGGTAACGAAAGCTTTTGGTATGCTAGCCTTTATAAATCAGAGCATTGAGTATAGAAGCTGGGATGTAATGTTACAATTGTACAAGGCATTGGTGAGACCAAATCTGGAGTATGGTGTACAATTTTGGTTGCCCAATTATAGGAAGGATGTCAACAAAATAGAGAGGGTACAGAGGAGATTTACTAGAATGTTGCCTGGGTTTCAACAGCTAAGTTACAGAGATAGGTTGAATAAGTTAGGTCTTTATTCTCTGGAGCGCAGAAGGTTAAGGGGGGACTTGATAGAGGTCTTTAAAATGATGAGAGGGATAGACAGAGTTGATGTGGACAAGCTTTTCCCTTTGAGAATAGGGAAGATTCAAACAAGAGGACATGACTTTAGAATTAAGGGACAGAAGTTTAGGGGTAACATGAGGGGGAACTTCTTTACTCAGAGAGTGGTAGCGGTGTGGAATGAGCTTCCAGTGGAAGTGGTGGCGGCAGATTCGTTGGTATCATTTAAAAATAAATTGGATAGGCATATGGATGAGAAGGGTATGGAGGGTTATGGTATGAGTGCAGGCAGGTGGGACTAAGGGAAAAAAGTTGTTCGGCACGGACTTGAAGGGCCGAGATGGCCTGTTTCCGTGCTGTAATTGTTATATGGTTATATGGTTAATATGATATCTAAGAGGTTTTATAAATGGATGCTAGTCTTTCAGTCTCGTATTAACCATATCTTAATACCCTTTAAAATAATTTATTTAAATAGAGAGCTACAGATTAACATCAAATGAGTCCCTTCATACTGCTGAAGAAAATATCAGTTAGTAAAACTGTCACCTTAATTTTTCTCAGATTTTGGAAATATTGTTGCACAAGCTCTGGAACGCGGCAAATGAATCTACAGAAACCCTGAACACCTCTAAATAAATTGGTGATAATGGTGTGTCAAAATATTTTTTCTCATTTGGTAACTTTCTGAAAAGTGAGACTGGATTGATTGAAAGATACAGCAGAGAAACACATCCTTCAGTCTGTTGTCCACACTGACCTGTTCACACGAGTTCTATGTTATCCAACTTTTGCATCCATTCCCTACAGTCTTGAGGATCAATTTACAGAGGACATTTCATTGACACATCCGCACATATTTGGGATTTCGGAGGAAAGGACCCAGAGGAAACCCAGTAAAAGCATAAGGTATGCTTGCCTTCATTGGTCAGGGCACTGAGTATAAGAGTCAGAAAAGCATGATGCATCTTTATAGGAGTTTGGTTTGGTTGCATTTGGAGTCCTGAGTGTAGTTCCGGTCGCCCCATTACAGGGAGGATGTGGAGGCTTTGGAAAGGATGCAGAGGAGGTTTACCAGAATGATGCCTGGATTAGAGAATGTCGAGCTACAGGGAGAGTTTGGGCAGGCTTGGATTGTTTCCCGTGGAACACCCGAGATTGTGGGAAGACCTGAGATAACTTACATGATTATGAGAGGCAGAGACAAGGTAGACGGTCAGAACCTATTTCCCATGATAGAAAAAAATCAAACACTAGAGGGCATCGCTTTAAGGTGAGAGAGGCAAAGTTGAAAGGAGATATGCAGGGCAAGTTTTTTTTTACACAAAGATTGGTGAGTGCCTGCATTGCACTGCTGAGCGTGGTGATGGAAACAGTATGATAATGTATTTTTAGAGACTTTTGGATAGGCGCATGGAAATGCAGTGAATGGAGGTATGTAGATAATGTGCAGGCAGGGGAGGGTTGGTCGTTGGGTGAGGTGTAATATTAGACAGTTGGTCATCTTTGAGATTTTGTTTACGGGTGTGAGGTTCTATTGAACTTCCTCATATGGAAGAAGTTATTATTATTTGGCATTCATACAATATTGACTGAACTTATTGTCAATGTAAGCTGGTAACTGTTGGATACTGCTAGAATCTGAGGATTGTAATGTGATCGAGAGGAAATTGTATCACTTTCTGCAAAGACAAAGCAAGCCTTTGTAATTAAAGTACAACTGTTGCCACAATAATAGAATAGAATGCCATTTATTGTCATTCAAACAAACATGGTTCAAACAAAATTTCGTCCTTGCAGTCATAACATCAACAAAAAAGAAACCAGGACACACAATTAACACAATTTACATAAACATCCATCACTGTGAATCTCCAAACACCTCCTCACTGTGATGGAAGGCAAAAGTCTTGTCTCTCCCCTGTTCTCCCACGGTCTAGCAGTCCAACTGCTGCATCGAGGTGACCGGGGCTCCCGATGTTAAAGCCCCCGGTGGGCGATGGTAAGTCCCGCGGCCATTAAGGCCGTGCCGGGCGATGTAAGACCCTGCTCTGGGACTTGATGTTAGAGCCCCCTTGCGAGCGATGGCAAGTCCCACGGCCATTAAAGCCGCGCCGGGCGATGTAAGGCCCCGCTCCGGGTCGTTTTAACCACGCGATTCGGGCGGGAGAAGTTGCCATTGCAGGAGCTCCGAAAAGCGGTCGCCCACCAGGGACCGGCGAGCTCCCGATGTCACCGTCCACCGGGCATGCAGCCGGAGCCTCCGAGCTCCGAAGTCGGGTCACAGCCGCGCGCCACCACAGCTCTCCACGCTCCGAAGTCGGCCAGCTCCGTGATGGTGAGTCCACAGTCTCCACGACTGGAGCCCTCAGGTTGGAGGCCGCTGGCTCCACGATGGTAGGCCCAACAACAACGGAGACCCGACAGGGAAAGATCGGGTCCCCGTACAGGGAAGAGATTTAAAAGTTTAATCTCGCCCACCTCTACATATACACATCTAAAAAATAAAACGAAAAACATATATCTAACGTGACAAAAAGAAAGGAAAAACAGACGGACTGCAGTCGAGCCGCTACCGCAAGGCGCCGCCACACCGAGATAGATAGAGACACAAGGAACTGTAAATGCTGGAATTGTGAACAAAAGACAATGTGCTGGAGGAACTCAATGGACCAGGCAGCATCTGTGGAGGGAATGGACAGATGCTGTCTTGGGTTGAGACCCGTCTTCATTCAAGTGGTGGGGAAAAAACTGGAAGAGAGATGGGGTTGGGGCAATACTGGGCAAGTGATACCTGGATACAGGTGAGGGGGATTTAATTGGCAGCCTCTGACCTGTGAGCGAAATGGAGATGAAAGGGTGTCAGATAAGGAGAGGAAAGGAGGAGTGAAATATAAAGCTGGAGGGAGGGATGTGGATAGAAAGGGATTACATTTCCCTATTGGCCAAGGCCCAAAATGCCTGTGGTGAAGTATCTATGTAACTTGTGACTTGTGTTACATATAATCTATGTCGCTTATTGATACTAAATCAATCTTCCTAAAATGTCAACTATATCAGGTTGCTCCTTGTCATTAACTTTGCCCCTATATACATCAAATAGTATGTATATCAAACAGAATAAAAATCTAAAATGCTTGTAAAAATGAATACATTCTTAAATTATTTAAGATGGCATTGATTGAAGTTTTAGCATGAATTTAAATTTGCTCAGATTACACTGGTGACAGGGACTGTTCTTGGTGAGAGGACAATATTAAGTCTGAGCTTCAGCAGTCCAACTTGGGTACATTGAACTGAACCAGGGTCAGCAGCACAGCACAAGCCAACTTGAATTTCTGATTCAAAGATCCAATATAAGAATGTGATCAATGGCGAGGAAATATTGTGCATTCCCAAGGGACCTAGTTCACAAAACCGTAAGAGTTGTGTGTTGATGGGTGCTTCAGTCAGACAGATGTCGTTTATTTCAGCAATATGTAATATAATGGGTTCCACATTTGGCACGCTTACTGAACATAACCAAACCTCTGAAGCACAATTGAAATCACAAATTATATTACATCATGTACTTAGCTCATGCATCAGAAGGGAAATTTCTGCTCCATTTAATATATATACTGAAGTGAATCACACCAGAAAGTGCCTGATCTAATTTCCCACGACACGAGACGTCAGCCGCAATGGGAATATTCACCTAAAAACGTGGACATGCTGATTTTGTTTGCATTTTATGCATGAAAGTGGGCATAACTATATCAGATGCACACATTTTTTTCCAATTGTTTGGGTGTCAAATCACAGGATAAAGGGCGCGTTTTTTATTACTGAGGTCAGGAGGAATTTCTTTGCTCTGTAACTTATGGATCCTTGGAATTCCCTTCCCATAAGATTGTAGATAAATACGTTAAAGATTGAACTGAGATTTGGGGATTGGGGAGGGGGGAGGGGTGTAAATCTATGGATTTGGGAACAGCCTGAGGCAGTGTAGTTGAGAAACAAGGACAACCATGGTGTTTCAAAAAGTGGAATAGACTCCGAGGGCTCCCTGCCCCACTCCTGGTCTTTTTTAGGATTCTTATGCTTTTCAAAATATAGATTGAAAATCTGTATGAGTTCCTGTTCATCCCTTCACATTGGGCAATAAATGAGTGAAACCATGCAGAATGTACCTGCATTGCAGCAAATACTTCTTCCCTCAGGGTTATGTTTATTGAACAATATCTGAGAAGACATACACTATAAATAGTGAGCTAATGGACCAGGAGAGAGATCTAATCCCAAAGCTGTATTGCTCCCCTACTCCCCCCTCCACCCACTCCCCCAGTGTAACTAGCTTTCAATTGGGGTGGGAGATTGCAACCTTCACGTGGTTCACCCTGTTTCAATGAATGCAATCAACCTGGCATGCACAATCAAATAAGATCAAATAGAACAAGTTGTCCGGCAACTTTAGGCTGTGCACGCCATAAGCAAGAAGAAGAAGAAGAAGAAGACTAGCTTTCAATCAGTGATCTTATTGTAATGGTAGATGCTGGTATCTCACTTCTGCCTTGTACATATTGGAATAATCATAATCATACTTTATTAGCCAAGTATGTTTTGCAACATACGAGGAATTTGATTGCCATACAGTCATACCAATAAAAAGCAACAAAACACACAAAATACATTTTAACATAAACATCCACCACAGTGACTCCTCCACATTCCTCACTGTGATGGAAGGCGAAAAAAAGAGTTCAATCTCTTCCCTTCTTTGTTCTCCCGCGGCCAGGCCCTCCGCGTCAGGGCGATCAAGCTCCCGCATCGGGGAATCACAGCTTCCTTACGCCAGGCGATCGGACCCCGGGTTGGGGCTGGTCGACCCTCCCGACATCAGTCTCTATCCGAGACTGCGAGCTCCTTGATGGTGAAATTCGCAGGCCGTGGTTGGAGCGTCCATCCCAGGGAAGGGATCGCAGGCTCCGCTGGTAAGTGGATGGCCCCGTGGTGGGCTCAAAGTCAATCTCGAGCAAGGCCGCAGAGCGACTGGAGATAGGATCCGGAAAACAATTGCATCTCCGGCAAGGTAAGAGATTGATATAAAGTTCCCCCCGACCCCCTCCCCCACATAAAACAAACCAGAGAACAAACTTTTTAAAACACAGTAAAAATAACAAAAAGGTTGAAAAGACAGGCAGACCATTGCCGAGGCTGCCATCATTGACGGCGCCACCCGGTCATACTCAATGAGGAAGACCCTGGAGAGAGATTGAGCTCACCATACAAGAACTCACAGTTAATATTTCAGAATTCCATAGTTTCTAAGCTATTTAGAAAACTTATTTAGTATCAAGACAAATTGCCAGGCACCAAGCACCCATATTGAAGCAACGACCAAGAAAGCACACCAACGCATCTACTTCCTAAGAAGGCTTAAGATGTTTCGCATGTCCCCCACAACTCTCACCAACTTCTACAGATGCACCATAAAAAACATTTTATCAGGATGCATCACAGCTTGCAGAAACTGCAGCAAATTGTGGACGCAGCCCAGACCATCACGCAAACCAACCTCCCTTCTATTGACTCCATTTATACCTCATGCTGCCTCGGCAAGACCAGCAGCATAATCAAGGACGATTCGCACCCTGGCCACTCCCTCTTCTCCCCTCTCCCATCAGGCAAAATGTATAGAAATGTGAAAATGCACACCACCAGATTCAGGGACAGTTTCTTTCCAGCTGTTACCAGGCAACTGAATCAACCTACCACAACCAGAGAGTAGTGCTGAACAACTATCTACCTCTTTGGTGACCCTTGGACTATCCTTGATCGGACTTTGCCCGCTTTACCTTGCATTAAACGTTATCTCCTTATTATGTATCTGTGCACTAAATGGATCGATTGTAATCATGTATTATCTTTCTGCCGACTGGTTAGCATGCAACAAAAGCTTTTCACTGTACCTTGGTACACCTGACAATAAACTAAAGTAAACTAACAGATAGTGAAAAACAATTATGTTTTGCAGGTTTCAATGTATCTTGCGATGAGGCTCAGTTAGTTTCAGGCTTCAGGGCCATTACTTTCCTGTTCCACTATTATTTGATTTTTGTGGCTCCACTTTTGAGCATTTGCTTCAGGGGTTATGACATTTCACATTTTTGAAGTGTTTTGTGCTAACCCAGCTGTCACTGTTACAGTCAAGTAGCTGTACCTGTTTAAACTCCGCAGCCAGGCAGAACACGTTGTTACTTTGTCCGCCCACTGTAAGCAGCGACCTCGTTGCATACTTTGTGTATGTTATGCAAAACAAAGAATTTCACTGTGACATGTCACGTGATAAGAACATATCGTTCAAGTTGCGCCGACTTGCATCTATTATAGTTGTTCTACCCTTTTAAATCTCAATCCTAAAACTGCCAGAATTACTAGCAATGTTTTATCTACACTTTCTGCATTCTATTGTTTTTGTTCTCTTTTGTACTAGTTTATATACACATGCATCCAATCAATATCAATCTGTCTGGATTGGTATTGGTATAGTACACATAACAACGTTTATTGTTGGGGCTGGTTTAAACTGAGGATTGACACAAAATACTGGAGTAACTCAGCGGGACAGGCAGCATCTCTGGATAGAAGGAATGGTGATGTTGCAGGTCAAAACCCTTCTTCAGACTGTTTGTAAAACGAGGTTTAACACTATATCACTATATACTAAAGCATTTTAGTACAACTCTGTAAACAGACAAACAATACATTATCTCACATGACCCGTCTCTGAGATTTTCCCAGCTCTACAATCATCTTATTCCAGCCACTAGATAATTCCCACATATAATTCTTCCATCACTGGGGGCTGGGCTGCCAAGATGTTAAGCTCAGAACTTCTACACAAAATAAGTCTACTTCTCAAGATTTCTTTCATCATTTAAAATGGTTGTTAAATCCTTCTTCCTTCACCAAATGGTTACCTAATGTGACCTGCCGTTAGATTTTACTTGATTGTGCTCCTGTGAAGTGCTTTGGGATGGCTCACCATCTCAACGATATCATAAAAATGGAAGCTATTATTCACAGTATGCAAAGATTGATTCTTACACATACAAAAGTGAATTCTTGAACTTGGGCCAAGTTGAGTGAATCCTGTGATGGTTCCACTGTGTTAATCAACTGCATTATGCTTTGAAAAGCACATACCAAGCAGAAATGCCAGCCAGGAAACTTGCCTTCTGTGGAAATGCCATGGGAAATTTTTCAACAATACACTTCCTATGGGTTCAGAATTTTTTTTAAATCCTAGCCCAAAATGTTAAGGAACTATGCCATTACTTTTCATTGAAAGATGTTTTTTGCTTTTCAACACCCTCCGTTGGATAAGAAGGCTATTAAAGCTGGCAAATTGCTGATTATAACCTTGGAAATTTGAGATCCATGTATTTATTCAATCCATTTTACACATATCTTACATCACGTTCTGCATGTACATCTTATGCACAGCACCATTCATCCTTAATTCAATAGAGAGAAATAGTCATATTCCAATCCAGACCAGAAATAGATGGTTTTAAATATTAGCTGTGAAAGTCTGAATTAGATCTTTTATCACAAACTCTATATAAACCACCTGAAATGAGACCGCTCACAACCTTAATTATAACCGTCTGATCGTTAGCCAAGGTCTCTAATTTAATTGGAGTTAACAAAGTACAGGTGGTGGCCATTTAACCTATCAACCCAATGGCAGCTTTTGTAATAACTTATCCAATCAATGATGCTTCTTCATTTGCCAATATATTAAATCTGTCATCCTCTAAAGTTGGTGATGTAAGGTTGGCAAACATTCTGGGTAATTATATTATGCCTATGAATACTGCAAAGCATTTTTTTAAATTGACTGGTTTTCAGATGTTAGACAGTGGTGTAATACATTTCCATTGTTGCAGGTGAGTGTAAAATAAGATGAATTAATTTAAAGGGTTTCAGTAAGTTTAAGGAAGTTCAGCCCTGGTAAGTATAATGAGTTAAACTTATAAAATGTAATATATTTAGCACCTTTAACAAACATTGTGAAGTGCTGAGTTTATTTATTTATTTTAAAATATTTTTATTGGAAGCATATACATATCATGAACCAAAAAAACAATTTGTTTATCAATTACATATTAACACAGCTTCTATTTTTTTTTGAAAGATCGAGCTATAGAAAGAAGGGAGGGAGAAAAAATAAAATAAATTACCAATAACACAATTTTGGAGATGGGTCAATCGATTATAAAGTGTAATTATTCATCCAATCCTTGAATTCAAGTTTAAGTCAGGCTTCCGCGCTGGACCAATTTACCCTTTCAGAAAATCAATAAATGGAGACCATATTCTAGTAAATAATTCTGGTTTGTCAATTAAGACAAGTCTAATTTCTTCCAAGTAAGGTCTCAGACATCTCCATAATCCACATTTTAGTTGTGGGGGTTGTTGGGTTTAGTGCTGAGTTTTTTTAAACAATGACATTTGTTTTAAGTGTAATTATTGTTGATATGTAGGAAATAATGTAGCCAAACTCAGCACAAAATGTTCCCACAGTCTGCAATATAACCAGCTAATTTTTCTCCAATGGTGTTGACTGAGGGACTAGTACTGAACATGAAATCATGCAGAATTTTCTATTCTTCCTTAATATGGTGCTATGGAATATTTTGCTTTTTTTCGAGAGAGCAAATGGTGTCTTGGGCTTTACTTGTCTAAAAACGGGTTCTCTGGCGGGGCGCCACTACCTTGGAACTGTGTTGGATTGTCACTGTTGAACTTTGCACCAAAATCTCTAGAGTCGGAGATTAACCCATGATTTTCTGAGACAGCTGCTTGCTAAAGTGTGATTACGTAGCCAGGTTGAAATCTAAATAGTTATGAGTTGTCTCATAAGTGTCTGTCTATGAAAGGTAGACACACAAATGCTGGAGTAACTCGGCGGGACAGGCAGCATCTCTGGGGAGTGGACTTCATCTTCTCTCCAGAGATGCTGCCTGTCCAGCTGAAGAACTCCAGCATATTGTGTCTGCCTCTGATTTAAACCAGCATCTGCAACTCTTTCCTACACATGTCTGCCTATCAATTTTAGAGTATGTTGTATTTGGTAATTAAACACACATACCTTGTATATAGTAAATCTAGTGCTGTACTTATCCCCTAAGCAATTTTTCAGGAACAGTTCTAAAGAAAGTGCATGGATCTGGTGAGTGGCATGATGGAATAGCCCAGCTGTATGTATTGGTGAATCTAACATAATACCCTAGTCAGCGATTGGATGAAGAAACATTTTCTGAAAGCATGTTCTTATTTCTATGTTTAAAATGTAAACGAGGGAAATCTATTTACTTCCAAATGTTGGGGAGAAATGGCTCAAAACACAACAGTCTCTTCCATAAATATTCTGCATCACTTCTCTTTAGTTGCAATAAACAGTTTACTGGAGAAGATCCATGTTAATCCAAGGTTGCCACAGCACTAAAGACATTTGCTGTTTGTCTACTATCCCAAACACACACTGGCATTCAGACTGTTGCTCGAGCACTTCACAGCAGAGACTTCTGGCACAGGGATTGGAATCTGATACCATCGCTAAACACGTTTCTTGTTGCAAATCCCACTTGGCTTCAGTCTACTGCATTATCGAGAGTTGCAGCATTAGAAGCTGCCCCTTCAGCCCACTGAGTCTCCGCTAACCATGAATCACCCATTAACATTCGTCCTATTATTATTCCCATAACCTTCTTGCCTACCACTTGCTTGCACCAGGGAAAATGAGTGGAACAATAGTGGAACAACTAGTGTAACAATTTAACCTACTGAATCTCAAATCTTTGGGATGTGGGAGGAAACTGGGCGCCCTCGAGGGAAACCCAGTTGGTTTCAGGGTGAACGTGCAAACTCCACACAGATAGTAGCCAAGTTAGGAATTTAACCCATGTTTCTGATACCATGATGAAACAACTTGAAATGAAGGAAATGCATGTGAAGGCTTCATCAACGTTTTCCACTCTCAGAACTGAATTTTCCAATTTTGCGTAACCCAAAACCCTGGTCTCTCACACTGCCATGTGCATGGACACACGTACACACCGACACTCATCTTCCCACCTAATTTACTTAATTTGTTCATCTATCCATTACCTCTTTTTTCTCCTCGACTAGTTTCACTGGTTTTGCCCATGACCTACAAGCCTATGCTCCATACACCCCTCCCCATTTGGTTCCATTCTTCCCTTGACCTGAGATGTTGACTTACATCTTTTGTATCCCTGGTTGCGACTTGAACAGCTATGTTCTACCAGCATGCTGTCTTGTTCTAGATTTCAGCATCTGTAGCCTCATTTTCCTTTTATCACCTACCAGTCTCTGTCTCATTCTCTTGCTTGTAGTTGTGTGCACTGGCAATCTTTCCTTTCCCTCGCTTTCCTGGTGTAGGGTCTCAATCTGAAATGTTTGCACACACCTTTAGCCTCCACAGATATTACTTGACCCGATGATTTTTGGCGGCATTTTAGTTTGTAGTTTGATAACATTTCAGGTTGAAAACCATTCATCAATAGTGAGGTTTGTCTAAGTAACAGAGTGTGACGGTGTAATAAAGGGAATGTGATTAATAGGATAAAATGATGGACAGCCATTGAATGGTCATTTAATCTCCTTGGTCTGGGTAGTGATACTAATATTGTGAAGTCTGGATGATGTTGTGTAATGTATTGTATTAGGATGTTTCAAGCAGGCAAGAATATAGAAATGAAAAAAGGCAGAGGAATGGCATGTCCAAAGCTCCAGTCTGGCAACTGAAGCTGGAGACATTAGTATTGAGTCCTGCAGGCTGCAACATGCCCAGGCAAAAATTAAGGGGTTGTCTTTGAGTTGATATTGGACCTTGTTTTAATAGTGCAAGAGCACTGCAGACAGATCCGAGTAATAGGCAACTGAAAGCTCTGGATTGCTCCTGCAATTTGCAATAAAGCTCAGGACTAGATACTGTAATTCTCCTGGAATGCTTGGGGCTGGAAGGACAGTTCTGTCAGCGCATTGAGTGGTGGGAGAATGTGGCCTCTTGGACAAATGGCCCAAAACTCTGGACATCAAGTAAGTCTGGGTTATTGAGATCAGGGTCTCCATCATGGATCTGGATTTTGAGGGGGCAGGAGATCAGAACGTGGGTCACAATGACCAGAAATGAGATTGGGAATTGGTATCTGGTTCTCAGAGGGAAGCACTTTGTGAGGATGAAGGATCAAATGTGTGGAAATAATTTACAGGGAACCTAACCAATTGTTCAATATTTAAAACCAGCTGGCCTGGCTGCGGCTAGTGATATTTACTCCTGTGACAACTTGTTCTAATTTCTCCAAAGCCCCAATAGTCTTGCATTTTGAATAATGTCACTTTGTACAACTGATGGAAAATTGCATGTGGCATCCGGTAATAAATTTTACTCCAGCTGATGCCCAATCAAATTTCTGTGGTGAGATAAAATTACATGGAAAGGGTCATAATTGTTTACTTGGGGTAAATTAAATACTCATTTGTGCATTATTAACAAAACTTTCCTGTTCAAATGTTTAGTGCTTCGATTATTATGGATAACTCAGACAGTGCAAGAGTCATACAGTCATGTATCAAACTATCAACCTATCAAAGTACCGGTCCACGCATCTTTCAAGTGCTCTTACGGTAGCTGTCTCAACTATGTCCACAATCAGCTCATTCATTGCACCCACAATCCTCTGAGTGAAAAAATTGCCACTCAGATTCTTCTTAAATCTTTCCCCTCGAGTGTTCAACCTACGATCAAGGGAACATTAATGTAAGAGGGACAAGGGTTACCCCAACCCTGGGTAAAAGACTTATTCATCATGATTTTTATATACTCCTATAAGATCACCTCTCAGCCTCGTGAGCTCCAAGGAATAAAGTCAATGGTTCAATTGTACTTTATTATCAGGTGCACCCAAGCAAGAGTGATTTTTTTTCATTTCTGTGACAATATTACTATACATTAGGCATAATCAAATGAAGCGTAAGGGTGTAAAGATAGACCGCACTGTGGTTGCTGTTTTATGCGCCATCTTGTACCCTTCAAATCCATTTTTTATGTGTGAAGTCTTAACTTGGTCATAAAGAGAGGCCTGTTGGCCTAGCGGCAGCACTGGGTCGATGGTGCAGAGGTCAGCATAGTCAGGCAATGTACCGATTTCCTCTACCACTGCTCCACCACTCTGTGCCACTGCAGGTCGCACCTGATCTGGCAATGTCATCTAATAGAGCTCCAGGCTGCTGCAGGTCCTCCACCAGTCTGACGCCTACTTGACATTGGCCCATGTATGTGCCATCTTCTGCTTCTGGCCATCGCTCAGTCTCCATGCACTGGGGTGTCTCCCATGGCACACGCTGAGTGCTTCCAGCAACACTGGTAAACCCCCAGTCTACATCGGCATCGATCTTTGCTTCTGTCCACCGCTGCTGCCGTTTTGTCCAAGCTTGTCCAGCCTTTCCCTATAGCCCTGACAATATCCTTGTAAATTTTCACTGCATTCTTTCCAGCTTAATGACATCTTTCCTATCGCAGGGTGATCAAAACTGAACACGGTACTTCAAATGTGACTCACCAATGTCTTCTACAACTTTAATATACCATCCCATCTTCCATTATCAATACCTTGACTGAAGGCCGCTGTACCAAAATCTGTCTTTATCACCCTATCTACATGTGATGCCATTTCAGAGAACTATGTACCTGCACGCCCCAATCCCTCTGCGTTCCCCAGGACTCTGCTATTCAGGGGAAGTTCATTCCCTGGTTTCCCTGACTTCCTAAAATGCAACATCATATACTTACTGTATCTGATTTAAACTCCATTAGCCGTTTCTCAGCCCACTTCCCCGGATGACCTCACTTCCCCGGCTGACCCCGATCCTGTTTTAATTTTTGCTAACCATCTTCACTATCTATGAGGCTTCCTACTTTAATGTCACTTGCAAACATTCTAATCATGCATGATCAGCCATGACCACAGTGAATGGCGGTGCTGACTCGAAGGACTAAATGGCTTACTCCTGCACCTATTGTCTATTGTCTTTTATCCACAAATCATCCACAAATCCTATTTTATTTCTCTGTTCACATTATTAATCAGACCACTCCAGAACTATCTTCTTGCTACCAAAGCATTTATTATTTTACTTATTTCATTAAAATGCTACAAACATTGTTGTAAATAATATTTCTTACAGAATAAGTCTCATACAGAACTTCATCCATTTCAGGCTACATTCTGACTGAAGAACATAGGATAAAATTAGTTGCTTTGCTCAACTATTAAAATGGTGAAATTCAAAAGGATGATAGTGAAATGCACAATACATAATTAAAAGGCTGTTGGTATAAACAAAACAAATCACATCCATTGATTTTCTGAGAACAACACTACATATTATGAATATACATTTAAAATAGAAAGTTAATTCAACAAGTAGACGCACATTTCTGTACTATTTTGCAATGTCCATTGAATGAATTATTATACATTTTTCTTAAACTGAAATATGTCGTAATGAGCATTTTCATTTTTGAAAGCAGCAGAGTAGAGGTTGGCAAAATATTAATATCCTTCTTTAATTTTTGAATCCATTTGTGCAGACATCATGTAATTGAGAACAGACTATCCAGAGAATAGCTGGCTAATGTATGCTGGGGAGCTTAATGGACCAATCTCTTTCTGCGGTTATCACGCAAGTCTCTTTCATGCAATTCTGCCCATTGTTATTTATTCTGCATGGGTGTGTGCCTGAATAAATGCATAGAAGTTGTAGAAGATTATCTATATGAATACTAGACAATAGTTTAGATCTTTATCACTTTAATAATAGTGTAATTGAAAAAATATTTATGGGATACATGTGTCTTTTTATAAAAGGACACCAACAAATATATAAATGACACCATGCATATTGCATTTTTTTCACAAAGCTGATTCAGACATGTATATGGTTATGTTCCAGTGTTGAATACTGCACATACAAATCATTTTGACAAATTAATCTTAACATGACCAACCTATTAATATTTCTTCTACCTGTTAATACTGGAATTGAATAAAAATGCAGAATACACCATAACAAACAATAACCCCAAGAAGCTGTGTACAGTTAGTTAAAGAACTGGGAAATAATAGCTTATGAATACTTCAGCATCTCTGCATTTGTAATTGGGAGTTGAAGATGGAGCGAAAAATGAGAATTCAATGCAAACGTTTTTCAGAGAAAGTTAATTGTATCTAAAATGGAAAAATCATCCCCAAATATTATTGAAGTTTCTTCTGCTGACATCACAGTTAAGATTTATTTACTTTTTACAAGATATCAAGTAAATATTTTGCCTGTCAGCCCATTGAAAGAGTGCACCAAATAATTCTGCTCCCATGCTCTTTTTTTCCTGCTTTCAATTATTTTTCTCCTCTATATTTTATATTTCTGTTGGAAATTTATCATTGAGTGCTCTTCCCTGTCAAGCAATGAGTTCCGATCTTAAATAATTTTTGTTTTTTTACTATTGGTCCCTTTTTATTAAATGTCTTAAATGAGTGTCCTTATTTCAATCCTTTCACCAACAGTAATATTTTCTACTTTATTTATTATCAAAACCCTCATAATATTAAATGCCTTTATTAAATTTACTCTTAAATGTCTCTAAGTTTTTAAGTTGGCAAATACTACTGCCTGCTAAGTGGTGATGTGAACTGAGAAATGAGTAGTTTTGCCTAATGTTCAGATGTCTGGCCATGGGCAAGGCATTAATAACAGATTCTTTCGTATTGAATACCAAATTATTGCGTTGAATATATTTCTTTGTTCCCTCTCTGTCATTCTCGGCAACAGTAATAAGAGTAGGATTCTCTTTTAATCTGGGCTTTGAATTGTTTTGAGAATTTTCCTGGAGAGCATGACTATCGTCTGGTTCTGCTTCCAAATCATAGATGTTTAAGTCAAGCGTTGCATCATTTCTGCTATTGTGCTTTATTGGTTGTATTTGATCTAATCCATTTTGGGGATCTTGAAATGCCTCACTATATGTTTTTGGATCTATAAAGTAACAAGTAACTGAAGTAGGATGAGCACATTTCTTTGCACTTGTTGGTCTCTTTTGCAATTGACCTTTCAGTTCACCAGCAGGTTGACATGCCCAAGCAGAACGTTTGATCCTGCTTGACTCTTGAATTTTATGAATGGTTTTATCTTTTCCTTTAATTTTCATGTCTTCAGTTGATTCTTCTGACGTCTGTGAAACTCCTGCATCTGGTTCCCTGTGAGACGGGTTGAAATAATAATTTTTCAAAACACTGTCATTTTTTCCTCATTCATTCAGTTACTATCAGATTGTATTTACACTAATAACTTATAAAGATGGAGGTATAATACATTTTCAAATGTGTTCTTCTGACATTTTGAAAGGGATTTCCATTTAAATGGCATTAGTCTATGTACATTTTGCAAAATCTTTCACGGCAATTTCAATTCCATCAATTTCTGATCTCCATTGGAGGTGCACAGTCATGATGATTGATTACAGAGTCTGGGAAGGGGCAGAATACAAATTTTGAAATTCTGCATCTGATTACAATTCAATGTAGTTTTGTTTGCATTAACCATTGTCTGTGATTTGTATTCAGCTTTAACTGGCCCACCCAGTTATATAAACTGTAAACTGTTTGAATTATTCAGAATTTGGTAATATGATATTTAAATGATGAAATTCCATATTTTTCAGTTAGTGCAATTTTTGCCAAGATTTTATTTATTTATAACTTGGCCATTGTGTAGAAGGATTTTAAGAGCCAATTGCACTTAAATAAAGTTTCGTAAGAACAGGACTCAAATTTTGGAGCATATAATTAATTTATAAAGTAGGGGAAAAGAGGGAATTTAATTGTTATATTTGGAAAATAATAGGCCATGTAGTATTTTGAACCTTGAATGCCATTCGGTGAGATCATGGAGAACTCCACACGTTATTCTCCAAGCTCCTTAATGAATTTGACCACAAATATTAATTAACCACAAATTTAACACTAATATTTTATCTTGTAGGAAAAAGATAATGCTGCACATGGAGGTATAACTGACATCAGTTCTGCACCAGAATTCCTAAAAGAAATACAGATTTAAATAATAGTTTTCCTCATTCCAGAAGTTTAGACTAGCTATGAAATATTTTCTGAAGTGTAGTCAGTTGAAATTTGAAAAATGCAGCAGTTAATTTCAATACAGTAAGCATTCAAAAACAAGTAAATATTGATGATTTTAATGATGTTGACCGAGAGATGTGTGTTGGCCAGGGCAATGGGAATAACTGCTTTGAAACATTGCCTGGGGATCTATTCCATACTGTTTTAATGGCCTATTCTCTTATAATGCAACCCTTCAGTCCCTGAATATTTTCATTCAAGGATTTGGAGAAGGACGAGAATCCATAATTTCTTTTGACTTGGTATGAGCCATTTGCTCAGCTGCAGCTCAACACAAAGGATGAGATGGAATTGATAACATTAATTAAGGTTTACCACAGAACACATAATAGAAAAAAGAAGAAATAAATAAATGGGGGATTCCAGGAAATGGGAGAAATTCATCACATTCAAATAAGTCATTAGATAAGGTGGGGCGAGTAAGAAAATGCATGGAGTCACGAGGAACTGCAAATGTTGGAATCTTGAGCAAAACAGCAAAGTGAGGGAGGAACTAAGCAGGTCAGGCAACATCAACGGAGGAAATAGGTAAATAACATTTTGGATCGGAGGTCTGACAAAGGGACCCGATCCAAAACGTCTTCTGTACATTTTCTCCACAGATGTTGCCTGAGCCACTGAGTTACTCCATCACTTTGTATTTGCTAAAGGAATGAAGTTGAATAGATTTCAGACTACATGTATATTAAACCAATATGAGTGGAATCATTAATAAACCTAATAAAGTCAACAGATAAAAACAAAAGACGAATGAAACATGAATAGGAAAGGTTGAGAGTCGAGTTAATATGTTTTAATGTCATGGTTTGATATGGAACAATTAAATTCTTCCTTGCAGCAGCATAACAAATAGGAAAACACCATAGTAACGTCTGTAAACACTAATATGCAACAAATAAAGCACTGGGATTTTATTTGAAAACACAAACGATAATACAATGACCCCAAGTCTATGTAGTTCATAGCTTATTTGGAGATTGTAGTGTTTTACATTAAGATTAAACGAGAACTTACCAGTTTGAAGTTTGATCCTTATTTTATGAGGAGTTACAATTAGTGATTTCGTGAAGACCCCGCCAGCACGCGTGCGCGACATTCTTCAAAGCAGCAGTGCGAAATCACAGATAGTAGCACTGACTGGAGATAGTAAGATTACGAGACACTAATATACCAGTTGACCTTATGATAGAGGGTTGGGAGCGGAGGGCACGAAATCCCTCATCGTAACTCCTCATAAAATAAGTTCTCGTTTAATCTTACTATTTTACTTCGGAGTCACATGAGTGAATTTGTGAGGATTTCAAAGCTCTGTGATTTCATGCCCTGGACCACGTCCATGCTCACACACTGCCGTAATAACTGATGGAGGAAGTATGTTAACTTTGTTTCAGACTTGAAACAAAGCTGAAAAACAATAATGTATTTATAAATACAAAACAAAAACCCCTGAAGTCCGGAAACGTTTAGGGAACGGAGCTTAAAACTGTATCCGCAAACGTTGCGGGAGCAGCCACGGGTTTATTATAGAAACGTTGAAATGTTCCTTCACTGGCCCAACCCGCTGTTGCGAGGACATGATCCATGGGTACCTCCATGGTCCTCGCTGCTGATGTGGATGTAGCCCTAGTAGAATGAGATTTTAAAATGTCAGTGTCTACACCTGCTGCACCCAATACCACCCTGAGCCACCTGGAAATAGTCTGCACTGTCACCCTGTGATGTGGGTTTTTGAAACTGATGAACAAACCTGTTTCCATTCCTCTGATGTTTTGGGTGACATTAATGTAATGTCGGAGATAGATGGTTATGCAGAGGCATACATGAACAGGATATACTCGGAATTCCAATTTAAGGCCTGTTGATCCAGGTCTATGATGTTTGAGTAACTCATCGATAAAGAAGGTTACCTTGGTGGGGGTCGAGACCATCCTGTCCAGTTATAGTTTGTGGTCTGGACCCGTTGAGCTGTGATCAGTGCCATTAACATCACCACTTTGTAGGTGAGTTTATCCAGTGGTAGATCTGAAACTGGTGACCAACTCCTGAGTCGGGACAACACAACCCCAATGTCCCAGGTCATATTATAGCGTGGGATGTGTCACTAGATTTGGGCAGTTAGGAACCTGCACCCATGGTTCCTTCACCATGTCGAGGACCACTGGGTACCATGATTGTGTGGGCCAATCGGGTATTATCAAAATACCTGATGCAGAATCTAGCTGGATTTTCTGCAATACCCGACTGATGAGGCAGAAAGGGGGAAATGCATAGAAGAACAATTTCCCCCAATGTGGCGAGAACGCGTCCATCGCTACTGCCCCAGGATCTGGTTCCTAAGAGACATATGTTGGTATCTGATGGTTCAACCTGGACGCAAAGAGGTCGATATCTGGTGTTCCATACTTAGCTATAATATTAGCAAATATTTGGAGGTTCAACATCCACTTGGTGTTGTCATTGAATACTCGTGACCTGGTGTCCGCCACTGTATTGAGCTTACCCGGAAGGTAGGTAGCTGATATCCAAATATTTATTTCAATACACCAGTGCCAAATTATGTTTGCCAATTCATCACAAGATATCGACTTGATACCACCCCTTTTGCTTTGTTTGGTAGCTACATAGGTCTGTCAAAATGTCCAGCATTGGTTTTGAGTGCTGAGATTTTTGCTCTTTGCAAATTTTGATAATGTAATGGTCCAAATTGTGCAGCTGGGAATGTTGCTACAAGTTTTCCAATCACCTCGGCAGCATGTCTAATAGTCGGTTTTCTGGCGCAAGCAAGGCTATTACATGCCTCTATTATGTCTGTTGCTTTGTTCTCTGGGAAAGTGATAATCATACGATTGGTGTTAAGCGTGAATCCCAGATAGTCCATAATCACAGAAGGGTTAAACTTTGATTTGTCTGGATGGATGACGAACCCAAGTTTTTTGAACAGTGACTTGGTAGCTGTCACAGCTAATTTAGCTAATCCCAAAGTTTTCCCCACAATAAAAAGATATGCCATGACTATGTGGTTTTGTCTTCGTAGAGACGCCAATACTGGTTTTAGTATTTTTTAGTTTAATTTCTTTTATTAGAAGTAATCAATTTACAATAGTGTAAACATTATACAAACATCAACTTAATTCCATATTTTTTTTAAATAACCCGTTGAAAGTTATCTTCTATTTTTTTAGGAAATAAAGATAAGGATAGAGTAGTTTTAAATCAATAAGAGGGTGATTAAATAATAATTTGATTATATAAAAGAGAAAAAGAAAATAGAGAAAAGAAAAAAGGTTAACAAAAAATGAAAAAATATTATATATATATATATAAATAAAAATCAACAAAATATATTGTATCTAAAACTATTACAAATAATAATATCAATGAAGATATGCCTATTAATCCTAGTATAAGAATATGTTATTCTCATCAAGTCCCGCAGGGTACCCGTCAAGCTGTGATGTCAAGAACAGCTACTTCTCTAGATACTGTATATATGGAGACCATATTTGTTCGAAGGTATTATATTTGTCCAATAGGACAAATCTGATTCTTTCTAATTGTAACGTCTCCAACATTTCTGCTGCCCACATTTTAATTGTGGGGGTTAATGTTCCCTTCCAAAATTTCAATATGATTTTTTTCCCTATTATCAAACAGTAATCAAAGAAATTTCTTTGATTTACTGTAAGTACCGAATTTGAATCCAAAATTCCAAGTATTATTAACTTTGGGTCTGGATCCAATCTAATTTTAAGAACCTCAGAAATAACCTTAAAAATTTCTGTCCAGTAGTGATTCAATTTGGGACATGTAGTAAAACTATGTGTTAAATTTGCTTCTAAATTCTTACATTTATCACAAATTGAAGAGAGATTGGGAAAGATACTATTTAATTTAGTTTTTGAATAATGTAATCTATATAATACTTTGAATTGTATCAATGTATGTCTGGCATTTAACGAACACCGATGTATTTGCTGTAAACTTTCTTCCCAATTTTCTTTTGTTATGGATAAACCAATTTCATTCTCCCATGCTTGACGATATGTTTCAGTTGCTGGATTTTCCTTATCCAAAATTATGTTATATATATAGGCTATTAATTTTTCTGTATTTGGGTGCAAATTAAACAAATCATCTAATAAACCTGGTACTTTATTTTTATAATCTTGTGTGTTGGATTTTATATAATCTCTAATTTGTAAGTACCTAAACAAGTGTTGCGGAGACAATCCGTAGATATCTTGTAACTCTTGGAATAAAAGAAATTTTCCTTTTCTATAAAGGTGCTCTATCCTTTTAATTCCTAAATCATCCCAAAGTCTAAACCCTCCATCCAATATAGAGGGTTTAAATAATGGGTTATTCATTATTGGTAGCCTGAGTGAGAAATTATCTAAATGTAAAGTCTTAACTATTTGTTTCCAAATACGTCTATTATTATAAATTAAAGGGTTATCCCTATAAATTTTTTTTTGTACTTCCTTTGGAGCAAAGAGAATCGAGCCTACATTATAAGGTAAACAATCTTCCTTTTCCATCTTTAACCACATTGGTTCATGATCCATATTTACCCACCAAAAATTCATATTCTTAATCTGGACTGCCCAAAAATAATATAAAAAATTTGGAAGTGCTAGTCCTCCGTTTATCTTAGGATTTACATAAATGTTTTTTACTTATTCTATGATTTTTATAATCCCAAATAAAACTATAAATAATATTATCTATTTTTTTTTTTAAAGTCTTTGGGAGAAAAAAAGGAATAGCCTGAAACATATCTAATAATTGTGGTAAAAACACCAATACAAAATATTTTTTTTAAGTTTATCTAATAATAGAGGGTAATTAGATTTAATTAGTGAATTATAAGATTTAGTTACATTAATTCCTAAATATTTAAATTTGTCTAACTATTTTTAATGGATATTGTTGTAATATATTTAAATTAATTCCTGTTATAGGCATAATATCACTTTTGTTCCAATTAATCCTAAATCCTGAAAATGTGCCAAATTTGGTTATAACATTAAACAGCTTTGGTATACTAATTTCCGGTTTTGTAATATAAATCAAAACGTCATCTGCATATAAAGATATTTTGTTAGTTGTTGTGTCAGTATTATAGCCATAGATTTCAGGTTCTGATCTGATTCTTTCCGCCAAGGGCTCTATCATCAAAGCAAATAGTAAAGGCGATAACGGACATCCCTGTCTACATCCCCTAGAGAGCTTAAATTTAGCTGATAATATTTGATTAGTTAAGATTCTTGCCGTTGGATTCAAATATAAAATTCTTATCCATTTACAGAATCTATCCCCCAATTGAAACTTTTCCATTATATTAAATAAATATAACCATTCCATGGTTTTAGTATTTTGGTAAATAACCTGGGGGCTGATGGAAGTCCATTAGGTAATGCTTTCTACTGCCATAGCTGCCCCATCCAGACAAATGTTAAGTATTTACGGTGATGTTTACGTATAGGTACTGAATAGTATGCATCTTTTAGGTCGATGCAGGCCATGAAGTACCCTCTGGAAATCAGTTGCTTAGCAGTTTCAAATGTTTCCATCTTGAAATGGGTATATTGTACAAAAGTATTCAATTGGGTTAAATCAATTATGATACGACATCCACCATCTTTTCGTTTTAGTAAAGATGTTAGATACAAACTCAAGAGGTTCATGTATCGTTTTCTCTATAACCCCCTTGGTGTACAACCTTAATAGTTCTGCATGTCCTTCCACTTTCTCTTGGTGAAAAAGTACAAATTTCCAGCTAGGTACATGCTGGGCATGCCTGTTTATGAATTCAATTTTGTTTCCCTTGAATACCTTGTAATATGAAAGTGTTAGAGGTAATAGAACTCCATGCATCCCCAAACAGATGCAATCTCCCTCCTACTAGTGAGGTTTTGCATGCAGCATTCCCATGGGAACCAGACCCCCTTACCTCCATGGTTACCGGTGGGGCTTGTTCTTCTGGCCTTTGTTGTTGGGTTGCTGTGGTGCTGGGATGTAGGGTTGGCGCATTTTCCAGGCTGGTCGCTGTGGGCCTTGGCCTAAAAAAGGCCTCCGTTGATAAGGCGCGACCTTAGGGTTTCCTCCCGTTATTCTGTCGGGTTGAACACGTGGCCTGTTCGCTGTTGCATATGGATGCTGCCGTCGATACGCCGGTGGTTTGCCGGAGGAAGACGGTTTTATCAACCCAACCGCTTTTGTTTCCTCGTCCAGATCTTTTACCTGTTTGGGCAGGTCATCACCAAACAATTGTCTTGGTGGCGGCGTAACGTTGGCCTTACACAAACCCGCAAACTTGGGGTTTAATGTAGGACGGATAGAGCTTTTACGAAAACAGTTTATTTTGTATTGGGTATTCCATAGCAGAGCTAATGCATCCTGCTGCTCTTCTGTCATGTCCGTACCGTCTACTGACCTGGCAAACGCTGTGATGCCTGAGGTCAGTAATTTCAGGATCCTTTGGATTTTTAATTCCCGAGCCCTAATTCCAGGGCTGATGTTTCCCCAAATTGGTGTATTTACGGTAGGGACATTCAGCGACATGCAATTTTCCGGAGCCATGTATTTACTGGTTGCCTCCGAAACTACATGTTCTTGGAGCTGGTGAGTCGTCAGGTAATATATGGTAGCCGCTAGCCTCGGCTGAAGAGGTTGCCCTTTCTGGGATGGTTTAGCGAACTTCGATATCACCCCCAGAAGTTCCTCTTCTTGGATCTCTTGCAACTGTGGGTCTTCCACCAACCCCTCGTCAAAGTCAGCTAGTCCCTGGCTTCTTGCACTCCCTACTGAGGAGGGAGAGATGTTGGGCAGCCCTATGAAGGGGCCTGCCGTGGATCTTCGTGATCCTTGGGACGCACGCTCCTGCAGGAGTAGGCCCCTCTCGAGCAGCTGCTCGACCATGCGCTCCATGCGAGCTATGCGACCGCCGCCGTTGTCAGCGAACGGCAAGTCGACTTCCCCAGATTCGTCAAGGTGACGTGGTGGAGGTCGATGCCTGCCGCTCCTACGGGGCTACACAACTTTAGTGTTGTTTTACCACCGGTCCGCAATCTAGCAGACTGAAACGGTGGCGAGTCGGTGCCTGCCGTTGCAACGGGGCTACGCGACTTTGGTGCGGTTTTCCCACCGGTCCGCCCTCTTGCGAACTGTAACCATGGAGAGTTGGGGTGTGCCGTTGAGGCGGGTCCTGTCTTCCGCACCTTTTTACCGCTAGTCTGTTTAAATCAATTTTGATAATTGAATCCAGACTGCAGTGGGAGGGAGTCGGGGTCTATGCTACCTTGCTCCCGCGCGGTCCTACCGTTAGTATGCAGCTCTCTGGACTGCTGCGGTGGGTAGTCATGTCCTGCCGACTGAGCGGGGCTCCCCGACTTCCAGGCCTGTTTTACGAGAGCTGCCGGCTCTGCGGTCAGCTCCGGGAATGTTGGGTGCCGACTTCGCTCTGAAGTCCCGCGGTCCTGAGAGGCATGCTTCAGCGCAGCCTTTTTCGTTGTTTTCTCCTCGAAGTATAACACAAGTACAGAAAAACTATCCAGCTCAAGGTTAGTGAAAACTTACCCGAGGGCCCTTTTGAAGCTGCCGGCAGAGGAGCGCACTCTCTCTCTTCCCCCCCCCCCCCCCCCCCCTCAGCGCCTCTACTTCCTGAGTAGATTACGGAGACTTGCTCTGTCAAGGAGGACTCTCTCTAACTTCTACAGGTGCACAGTAGAGAGCTTTCTGACCGTTTCATTGTGGCTTGGTTCGGCAATTTGAGCGCCCTGGAGAGGAAAAGACTACAAAAAGTAGTAAACACTGCCCAGTCCATCATCGGCTCTGACCTTCCTTCCATCGAGGGGATTTATCACAGTTGCTGCCTCAAAAAGGCTGGCAGCATCATCAAGGACCCACACCACCCTGGCCACACACTCATCTCCCTGCTACCTTCGGGTAGAAGGTACAGGAGCCTGAAGACTGCAACAACCCGGTTTAGGAATAGCTACTTCCCCACAGCCATCAGGCTATTAAACTTGGCTCGGAACTCTGAACATTAATATCCCTCCATCCCTCCAGTGTTATTTGCACTTTATTAATTTATTAATTCATGTGTGTATTTACGTATATAATTGTAGTCAATGCCTGTTATGTTCTGTTGTGCTATGCAAAGAAAGATTTTTATTGTCCTGTGAGGGACACATGACAATAAACTCTTTTGACTTTGACTTTGTCTTCCTTAATTCTTATTTACTTATAATTAGATAAAAATTCCGAAAGACATGGGAAAAATACCTATTATATGTACATAAATGTCCGATTAATGTAAGGTATAACTTAATTTAATTAAAAATTTTACATAGACTATATTACTCGAAAACTAGACGGAATAAAATGTTTCCAAACGTCTCCCCCATTTGTGACAAATGTCTATCTCAAAATGCCACTATAACACATTCCTTTGTCTCCTGTACAAAACTTCATAAATTTTGGAACAAAATATTTGGAACTTTTACAAAACTATTTAACATAAAACTGAACCCCAATACAGAACTGATTATCTTCGGATCAATGGAAGATGGACGTAAGCTAACTACGTTTCAAGAATCTCTCTTTAATTATGGTTTAATTACAGCAAAAAAACTTGTACTTAAACTTTGGAAAAACGCATCCACGCCAACGTTTAAAATGTGGATTTCAAATATGTCGGAAACGTTACATCTTGAAGAAATGAGATTCTTCCTATTAGGCAAAGCAGACCAATTCTTAAAGATTTGGTCTCCTTTTATCGACTTCTTACAAGCATATGGTGCAACATAACCTTAGAAATTAAATGGTTCAGAACCGGGTGACGGGTGGGTAAAGATATTAAATAGGTATATCTCTCTTAATCTCTTTTCCTTTTTTTTTCTCTCTAGCTTCTTTCTTCTTTCTGTTTCTCTCGCTATTCGTTTCTACTTTCTTGTCTATCTATCTCTTTTTTCGGGCTTTTCTTATTATATCACAAACTAGCACCATCACCATTTCCTACGACACTTTCTATTTTCTTCTTTCTATTATTGCTTTTCATACTGGCTGTTTTATTATTAAATTAAAAATAAGAAGTTGTACAAGAATTGTAATATGTCTGTATGCATCAGGTACTTATGTACTACATTACTGTATATACTTCTAACTTAATAAATTAAAAAAAAAACAACAAAAAAAACATAATTAGTTTGGTTCTGATAGCAATCTGGCAACTATCATATGTTCTTTCCCTGCTCTGCTTACCTCTGTCTCTTTGGTCACACGTGGAGTTCTGGGATTAGTATCCCCATCTTTCTCCATTCATGGGAATTAACCCAGACTGCAGCTAAGGCACTTTTGCTTTAATGGCTTTCTATTGTTCAGAACAGTTTGACCCACCAACTTTGATTCCAGACTACCTGGCTGAGATTTTTTTTAAATCTCGTTCAAATCTGGCCCATCTCAACAAATTATTTTTACATTGTCCATCACAGATGGACTGAAATGGTTTAGAGGGATGTGGGCCAAACTTGTTTATTATAACATAGGGCTTACCTTGCTGTTGGATATTCCTCCTCTTCTTGCATCTCAAGGCTGGGCAGATAAAGATGAAGTGTTTCTCGAGCATTTACTTTGGTCTCCTGAAATTCTGAATCATTAATTCTGGACGAAACATCTATTTCACAGGATGCCTCTACCCCAATATCCTCTTTCCTTGAAAGATGGTTGTCAGCATCCTGGTTAGTACTTAGTTTGTATTTTCCTATTAGAAATTGAACCAAATATCAAGATTGATTAATTCTTCCTTTAGAAATGAAAATCAGATAATAGATACTCTAGTGGTAGTGCACTGTGTATCATTGCTGCTCAAAATTGGTGTGTGCAGGGAGGGGAGTATTCATGAATTTTTGCTCATTAGTCTTTCTCGTGGAAAGCTGATGTTGGACTATCCATGGCTCTCCTGCTCACAATTCAAAAGTTCTAGATTGTCAATCTGACAGGACATTTCTTCGACTCGGAAACTCAGTGGTTGCAGCAGGAACTTAAATGATTGTTCACTCGAGCCTTTTCCAGAATTCCATGAGATTATTGCCGATTTCTTACCCTATGCATATTACTGTTTTTGATCCATTGTCCTTCAGATTTTTTTTTTAGATAAATGTCTATTGCTTTCAGTCTTGACATTTTCATTTGACTCGGCATCTGAAATCTTGATGGCAGGAAAGTTTCATATTTTCATTTTCTGTGTCAAATTGTTTCATGATTTTACTCTGAACACATAGTGCAGAAGTAACTAATTGGGTCAGGTAGCATTTGTGGAGGACATTCATATGCACTGTTTCAGATTGGAACCCTTCTTCAGACCCGAAACGTCACTAATCCATGTAGTTCACTGATGCTGCCTGACCTGTTCAGTTATTCCAACATTTAGTCTTCTACGCAAGATTCCAGCATCTGCAGTTCCTTGTGTCGTTTTGATTTCACCACTGAATGAAGTGCTATTCTGAGGACTGTCCCCTAATAGTAGAATGCCTCATCAAAATTGAAAGGTTCTCTTTGTTAAATTTTTTGGTACATTTTAATTATAGCACTTCACAATTTGTGAAACTTATAACTTCACAATGTAAGTTGATGTCATTTGCTTTTGTTATTCGATTCTTTAACCATGGATTGATGCTGATACAATCATATCCTCCAAATTTGGTCTACAACGTAATGTTTCACATTTCTTAAGTTTTCCAATTTCTCAGTCATTTAATTAATGCTTCCCTCTCCTGAGGCACAACTTGTACGACATGGTGTTATCAGTGTTGGCAGTCTGCTGATTATCTTGCTCTTGGGCCTATTATTTATATCTGAATCTAATTGTTATTGTTAACATGCTATTTAATTGTGAGAAATAACAGGATTAAGCCCAAGCCCATATTTACTTTCCAGCTGGGTTCACTGTTCATCAAATAAGGATAGGTACAGAGGTTGTTGAACTGACATGTTGAACATTTTCCCCACAAGAAATTTACAAATAGTTCAAAACTCTTGAACCTCGAGTGGAATCGATTCTATATTTTATGTACTGTCTCAACAGTTACATAAAATGTAAAACTACATCTTGAAATCAAATTATTTATTGTTCTGATTTGAATGAACTTTTGATTAAAGAACAAGATAAACCTGATGAGCTGACATTGTCTGAAATTTGATTAAAAAGGCATTAAAAACATGCTGATAATTGCTTGATTTACATTTGGTCAGATTACACACATTTTCCATAACTGGAGTAAGATTCTGAAGATGCTTGTTGCACTCAGATCATCGTTTCTCAAATAGTATGTGATGTTGTAGTAATAACAATTAAGTCCCACATCTCCTATAAGATAACTAAGTTTAAATGTTGACTGTCTTTTGTTCTATAACATGGGGTACTTGATGTAGTTGTGCTGACATTTTATGAGAAATCAACCAAATCATTTACAAATGAGCACATTCTTAATCTATGACTGTTGTCTCTTTGCAAATTCACTAAGTTATCAAGAACACCTAGATTCAATTTTGTATTTAAGATAAAGAAAGGAAGTGCGTTTCCTGTGCCCAAGACGAAAGGCCCTGTCTCACGGTGCGAGGTGACCCCGAGTGACGGAATCATGGTTGTGTACGAGATTCCAAGTTGATGTTCAAGTGTTTGAACCGAGTTCCCACGGGTATGGTAAGTTTGCTGTTTACTTGTCATTTCTGCGTTTACTCTTGAGTTACCAAGTTCCTCTCCCGCTCAGGGCGTGTGTTGTTGCCGCAGTCCGAGATTTGCATTTAAAGCATTTGGTTATCTTCAGCAGTTCAGGCGAGAAGTTTGGCAATATATTTGCATGCGCCCGATTTGACTTTAAATTCCAACAGAGAAAATGGGTTTTAGAGGACCTTGGAGGTGAGACGGGAAGGGGATTGATATGCTGAGGGGGGGATGGGGGGAGATGGGGTTGGGGAGTGCTGAGGAAACTGACTGAAGCAGGTTGGGCGGGGAAAGAATGAGGGAAGGTCAAGGAGAGGTAGCTGAGGGAATGGGGTGGAAGGGATGGCGAGGGGTGATGGGGAGGAGGGTAATAGGATAGGTTGGGGGGGGGGGAGGAGGGATGGTGGAATTGAGAAAAGGCAAGGACTATGGGTGGGGAGGAGTGAGAGGGGGGCTGGGAACGGCGTTGGCGGTTGAGGAAAAGGAATGAGAGGGAGGGGTAGAGGAGTGGGCCTGGACTCGGCGGGAGGTCAGAAGAGGTGAAGAGCAAACTGGTCGAGATGAAAGAGCAGGTTGAGGGCTCAATGATAATTTTGTTCATACAATTGAGGAAGTTATGACTAAATCTGAAGCACAAACCGAGTGCTTTGGAAAATCGTTTCAATTCCGTCGGCACCAACGGAAGAAGAGTTTGAAGCTGTTTAAGGTGCAGGTTTAACTAAATACGTAAGCACTGCAGCTTTGATTTCGCAGTAAGCATGGGTCAATATCGACCTTCGCTTCATGAGCAACTTTTCCCTTTGGAGGCCAAGGGGATTGTAGATGCTAGAGTCTGGGACCAACGGCCAGGCAGCATCTGGGAAACGGGTAGTCAACCTTGAGGTTCCCGGCCCGAAACATCCGGGTACATTTTATGATTTCCCTCCAAAGATTCAGTCTCCTGTGGTTTGTTTGCACAACTCTCTCCCCTTTCTCTCTTAACACGGGCGGGGGGGGGGGGAAATGAGATAGTTTAAATGGACCATACCCCCACTTCATGCTTCTCTTGCGCATAATTCAACAGTAAAACCTATCTTCCCCTTACCCAGCAACGCCCGATTCCTCGCACCCCCACAAGTTCACATCAACGAGGGAAGAATGAGCGTGGAGTCTGAAGAAGGGTCCTGACCCGAAACATCACCCATTCCTTCTCTCCAGAGGCACTGCCTGTCCCGCTGAGTTACTCCAGCATGTTTGTGTCTATCGTCGGTGTAAACCAGAATCTGCAGTTCCTTCCTACACATGGACAGTGAAGTGCCTCGGCCAAATTGCATGTGTCCTCGGTCAAACCATACATACCAATAAGTATTGGGATTGTTTTAGTTCGGGCTCAGTGTGGTGTCCGAAGCCTGGGCACACTGCCGGAAAAAGTATCGATAAATATGTGTGGAACTTTCACAAATAAGGGGTTAGATAGGTCTGGAGTGTGGTGTTAACCGCGGGGACTGCTGAGATAGACACGAAATGCTGGAGTAACTTAGTGGGACAGGCAGCATCTCTGTAGAGAAGAAATGGGTGACGTTTCGGGTCGAGACCCTTCTTCACATCAGCTGAAGCAGATCTGTGTGTTCGGACTTGATGGACTAAACCGCCCCACCTAACCCCAAGATCAAAAAGATGTTGACATATCCACTACATATGTTATTTAATTTCTCTGTCAGAACCGGTGCGTTCAGTGGAGATTTTCTCGACGGAGGAGCGAAGATGATATTGAGAAATAAAGTGGCGGGAGAGGCTCCAAACAAAAAGAACTAAATTAATTCTCGTTTAAAAAGAGAATATGTCTGTTAAAAAAAACCCCAGAGGAAATTAATTGTTTCTACTGAAGAGCGGAGTCATTCCATTATGAATCATTGATTCTCAATGTATTTTTATAAATTAGATAATTTGAAATGCTGCAGTTCTGAATGGTAAAGCCGGGTTTTGGCATCATTTCTAAAATCTAGGAGATGATTTTAAGCAAATATCAGACCTATTTATTTTCTCTTTCTCGCTTTTACGTTTTGATGAGTTTATTTTGTCACCCAAGTAAATAGATACAGGTTATTAATATTTTAAAATATTGTACAGTGGTTTAACACAATCTCTATGATTGGCATACTTTTCATTTAAAGGGCAGCCCTTTAAATGTTGAGCTCATAGATGCATACTAATGCATGATATTCATGCAATTTAATATTGGATATAACTAGGGTGTGTGGATTTTTATCCTGGAACAGCAGGATTCGCTGATGTGAAGGTAGTCTGGTTTGCGTTTGTTACACTTGATCATATCCGAAACTAAAGTATAGATAGACACAAAATGATGGAGTAACTCAGCGGGACAGGCCGCATCTCTGGAGAGAAGGAATGGGTGGCGTTTCAGGTAAGTCTGAAGACGGGTCTCGACTCCATTCCTTCTCTCCAGAGATGCTGCCTGGTCCGCTGAGTTACTCCAGCATTTTGTGTCTATCTTTGGTTCAGTCTTTACTCGAGCGAACGAACAGATTAAAAAGTTCCCACGGTAGACTCACGAGTCACTAAGGTAAACGCATGGGCCACTACGTTATTACAATGAGTTTAAATGTTTCCATTTTTAACTTGAACAGTACATTTGACTTGTGGAAAAAATCAAACATGTTCCAGGGACGTTGATTGTACGTGATCACCACGAGTGAAAACTCTGGGTCACTCGTGGCCCAACTCGCACCGTGAGACAGGGGTTTAAGTGTCAGCATAAAGTGTGCAGAAATAAATTTTGAAATTTAAACCAGATATGTTTGAAGTTTCTTGTTCTGAAAACTGGTATTTTTGTCTTTGTAAATTACATTGCAGTGGTTGTCAAGCTAAGGGCGAATAAGACACTAGTTATTGATAATTAATGATATTCACTATTGCAAATGCAACAGCAAAATATACAGAAGTTGATTATGGGAAACCTATCAGCTCGTGTTCAGGACCAATTAATGAAATTTGTTGTGTTTTCACTCACCTTTAAATTTAGATACAAATTGGTTTACTTCAAGAAATCTTTGAATGATTATACATACTTATAAGATCCTGATCATCGATAATCTGCTGAATAAGCATTTCTAGCTCAACATCTAACTTCTGAACCATTCCTCCTCCAAGTGCTGCTTCATTCCTTATTATTGTAGGGCTTTGGCATAAAGATCCTCTGCTGCTTGTTTTTTGCAGAAGGTCACACTTTACTCCATATGCTGTATTTGGAAATTGAGAGATGGAGAACAAAACAAGGAGGAGAAATCTGTATTAAATTTGTCAGGGAAATGCATATGCGCTGAACTGTAGTTCAACCGTACACACCATTGTCCTATGATGTAGTGTATGAAGTTTTGTTCAAATTGATGATATATTTTACAAGTTATTCACATTTTTAACTTTACAACATCCCACTTTGAGAACAAAGTCTTCCATCTGCACTGGCAGTTACAGCTAAGACGTCACATTGGGATTGTAGCCCAGCCTGCTACAATGTTGCAATCCCAGGACTGACACAGGAGCCCTAGCAAGTGCAATTGCATTTTTTTTAAAGTTTAAAATGAGGGAGGGTGAATAAGGGGAAATGAGCCGCCCCTGCACAGTTGGGGGCTATGGGTGAATGGTGGAATATTGCGTTGGGGGAACGGGTGAGTGGTGGAATATTGCATTGGGGGATCAGGTCTCCCGTGGGGATATGGGTGAGTGGTCGAATATTGTGTTGGGGGACCAGGCCTCCCATGTGACAGGGACCCAATGGTCTAGTATTTAATAAAAATCTAATTTAAATCATAATTCTCTCTTTAGATAATCAATCATTCATATGACATGAAAAATTAAACAGTTACATTAGTAGTATTACCTGTAATTTGCGGCATTCTGTTCTCAGCTGGTGCGTTGCCTTTTGGCTCTGATCTGAAGGAACATCTTCGACTGTCTGGTTTAGGCCTGGGCTGAATGTGTCCTTTTATTGGTGCAGTTGTATTGGTCCTTGTTAAAATAAACAGGTACATTTTCTAATACTTTTTTTTTCCCCATGATATTTCAATACCAGCATATTTAATGCCATCATAGATAATCCCAACTACCTTGGGGTTATATTAGAGGCTTACATGATGCAACTAATGACATTTTTAAAAATGGTATTGTAAGTTGTATGATGCTAACCCAATTGGTTCTCCTTTGAGTTTAATTTCTATGAGCCACTCCATTCTATATTTAACACAGAGGCTGAATCCTGGCTCCCTCTGACATTAGTTCCCCTGAGAAGAATAGCATTTTTTACATTCTTTGATTCAGTATTGACTACAGTTATCCATTATTTATTCATTTCATTTACAATGAATGGAAATACTAATATAAATTATTAGTAATACCTAATTAAATATGATGGAATATAATACAGTGTCATGCCACAGAATTGACTGCTTCCAAGAGGAACATCCTTTACCGTGGCAAAATGCTATCCCCTGAGTATAGCATGGATATAAATCATTTATATCAGAGGAAGCAATGAAAACATGAAAAATAGCAATTATTCAGGATTTTTATTATAAAGCGGGGACTCGCAGAAGTTCAGCCAAAAACTAGGCTGACAAGTTGTGTGCACGAGACGTGCTTATTCTCTCCAATATAGCTCCCTACTCCATCAAGGTCATGGGTGTTGTTTGGCCTTAAATACTAACTCGGGTACCAATCCCGTAACTAGCGCCTCCCACACCGAGATGCCACCCTCCAGATCCAAGGGCTGGTTGTGCCGGTGGCATGCCACCAGGTGCCGCCACATGAACCCCCCCCCCCCCCCCCCAGAACCAGAGGCACCGAATCAGACCGGACGCCGAATGAGGCAGCCAGAACCCGTAGATAACACCCCACGTCCCGGGGGCTTGCTCGGTTCAGAAGAACCTCTGGGAGCCCGGGACAGCAGAAGCCCGCTATGGGGTGTTTGAGCCACATGGACTAGCTCGCTCAGGTCCAAATGGGCCGGTTTCAAATGAGCCACAGTCACAGTTTCACGCCGGCCTCCCATGTCCAAATCAAATGTAGTAGGCCCATGCCACATTACGTGATGGGAACCTTCATACAGGCGCTGCAAGGGTGACCTGTGGGAGTCACAGCGAAAAAAAAGTATGGGCAGCCCATCAGCGGCAGTGACACATGGGAAGGGGCCACTCCATGACTCGAGGTTGTGACGGGAGACAGGGTGCCTCTCCCGCAAGTGGATCAGCATCGATCACTGCGATTCCTGGGACACATCAGCAGCAGGACAAACTCCCCGGCGACAGTGAGCGGAGCACCATATACCAACTCTGCGGAGGATGATGACAGATCCTCTTGGGGGCTGTCCGAATCCCCAACAGGACCCATGGCAACTCGCACATCCACCTAGGGCCCGTGAGATGAGCCTTCAGGGCTGCCTTCAGACAGTGGTGGAACCGCTCCACCAACCCATTTGACTGGGGATGGTATGCTGTTGAGTGGTGGAGCTGCATCCCCAACAGGCGGACCATGGCGGATCACAGTTCAGACGTGATGTGAAGTTGAACCCAAAAGTGGGCAATCCAAGTTACCACGAGGGCACAAGCGCACGACTGGGTTGAAGTGTCTGCGAGCGGGATGGCCTCTGGCCATCGCGTAAACGGTCAACCACCGTAAGCATGTGCGAAATGCCCCGGGATGGAGGCAGTGGGCCTACGATGTCCATGTGTGCGTGATCAAACCGCCCGAGTGGCACTGCGATGTCTTGAACGAGCGCCCGGACGTGTCAATGCACTTTCAATGTCTGGCACGGGATGCACGCCCGGGCCCAGCGACCGACCTGCTTCCGAAGTCCGTGCCACATAAACCGTGTGGCACCATAGCGACCGTGGCTCGGATGGGTGGGCCAGCCCATGGATCACCTCAAACACGCAACGGCGCAGGAACGATAGGTCTTGGATGACCCGTGAATACGGCGCAGAGGATGGAACCCAAGGGACCCAACGGCACATCCTCAAGCACCAAGTCAGAGATGGCGGTGCGGTATGACGGCATCTCATCGTCCGCCAGCTAGGCCGCCACCAAGGCGGAGTAATGTATTCCCGAGGCCGGGTTAAGCATGGCTGCAATTGCTGGATGGGACAAGGTATCTGCCACTAGGTTGCATTTCCCTGCAAAGTGTCGGATGCCCATTGTATACTCCAAAATAGCCGCCTGCTGGCGGGCGGACCAAGGATCCGAAACCTTGGCGAAAGCAAACGTGAGGGGCTTGTGGTTCGTGAAAGTTACGAACGAATGGCTCTCGAGGAAGTACTGCATTGCGAGGTGTAAGGCGAGCAGCTCCCAGTCGATAGCACTGTTCCGCAGAGCTCAGGTGACAGCTAAAGAAGGCGAGAGGCTGCCAACGACCGTTAATCGACTGTTCAGAAGGCTGCATGTTCATATCACATCAGGATCACCAGTGTAGCGGGGACTCGCAGGAGTCCAGCCAAAAACTAAGTGGACACAAGTTGTGTGCACGAGACGTGTTTATTCTCTCCAATACAGCTCCCTACTCCACCAAGATCACGGGCGTTGCCCAGCCTTAAATACCAACCGTGACTAGCGGCTCCCACAGCGAGACTCCTCCCTCCAGAGCTGAGGGTTCATTGTGTCCCTGGTTTGCCACCAGGTGCCGCCACAAAGTTAGTTATAATCAAATCCTCAAGAGTCACATGTGATTTCTGAGTTAGGAAGATACAATTTGGAAGATGCTGCAGTTACAAGACCAAGATGCTGCATTTACAAGACCCTGCCTGCGCACCATCAATGATTTGAAAGAAGGAATCAAGTATAATTTGTCTACGTTTGCTGATAATACAAAACTGGATGGAGGTGTGGGCACAGGCATCTAGGGCAGGTTAACTAAATGGGCAAGGAAATGGAAGGGGACAGAATGTGGAAAGAGGTGACAGGATCCATATTGATACATTTAAAAAAATTGAAGTCTTAAATGGTGAGAATTCGAAAGGTGTTAGCATTCGGGGTTTTTGAGTGTCCTTGTTCAAGCACCACTGAAAGATAAAACGTAGCCATTGCATGCAAAGAAGTAAGCAAATGGTACAGTGATCTTCAATTAAAAAAAAACACAATGCCGTAAATACTTCATAGGTCAGGCAACATTTATAGAAACAGAAAAAGACTTTCAAGATAATATCACGGGAAAAGTGAGCAAACATGTTTTCAATTGCAGAGAAGATGGGGAAGGGTGGAGTGAACAAAGGGAATGTCTGTGATAATGAAGAGTGCAAGGGTATCCAGGTGACAGAAACAATGTTGGTGCCACCTAAAGAAGGACGGTGAATGCTAATTACTCATAGCGTATCCATCCTGGAGAAAACTGATGAAAGGCCACTTTTTAAAAATGACAGGGGTCTTAAGGTCATAAGTGACGGTAGCAGAATTAGGCCATTCGGCCCATATTTTACTCCACCATTCAATCATGGTATCTGAAGATTTTTACCCATTAACCCAAACATTTATTTAAGTTTCTTCTTCATGATGTAGTCTCCTAATGTAGTCTCTTCTTAAAATTTAATACATGAGTTAAGAGTTGGTGTTAATAATTAGTGTTGTTATTTTACCACAAATGATGGGTAATTCAGTCACAATTCTTAAACACCTAGATTTTCTCCCGTGCCACTTCTAACATAATGGGTAGATACTAAGCATGATGCTTAATGGATCTTATTTTGGTTTCCTTAGTGATTCCCATCCCAGTATGGTTGGTTGCTTATTAATTCAATACCACAGAATGAAAACTACAAGTTTAGAAAGACCTGTCTTAGAGACTCCAATCATGCACTGGGGTTCTGATGGAATAATAAGGGCAACATAGTGGCACAGCAGTAGAGTTACTGCCGACTCTCCTGGTGTACAACATGCTGTAAAGGTTGTAACTTTGTTTGCTCCCTTAACTTTTAACTTTATTACCACTCTTTCAATGTTACTTGTTATTACTTGATTTCAAGGCATGGTCTAGCCTTTCTTAAAGTGTTGATAACACTTTTATACGCTTCAATCGTGTAAAGGATGGAGACAAGAGGAAAAATAGCTTCTCCAAGGAAGGAGCGTGGGGTAGACACAGTTTCCGGCTCTGGTATCTTAGAAGCAATATTGAAAATGAACGGAGAAATGAAAACAAGATTCTGCAGTTTGGAAGAAATGATGAAAGGAATTTCAAGCAAATTGAAGGAAGTTCAAGACAAGCTGATGTTACAAGATGAACCTTGTGAACAGAAGGAACAAATTGATAACTTGCGAACCTTGGGCCAGGAAAAAGATTTGAAGATTGAAATACTGGAACAGAAAATGAATGATAACACTCGGGCACTCGAGCAATACAAGATTAAAAACATGGATCTGGAAAACAGAAACAGTCGACTGAACCTGCTGGTTTGCCTGAAGGTCAAGAAGGGGATAATGTTATAAAATATGCCTCTAAAATGATAAAGGAGACTTTCAACACAGAGCACTATGAAAATTTCCAATTTTGGATAATGCACACAGGATCGGGAAGAAATCTGGTCTCCAAGATAAACCGAGACATTTGATCGTTCGGTTTCACTTTTTGCAGATGAAGGAGAATATCCTCCGAGCAGCAAAAAAGTTGGGATGGTTGAATATGAAGGAAGCAAGTTTCGGTTTGTTCTTAATTACAGCCGTGAGCTTATCGGATTGAGAAAGTATTTCCATAATGTAATGTCTGAGTTGTTTAAGAAACAGCTGCGCCTCGCCTTGCTCTATCCAGCTAGACTGCATATACGACTCTTTCATGGTAGCAACCGATTTTTTTTTAACAATCCGCAAGAAGCTTCCAGCTTTATGGAGGCTTATGGGGCTGAAGCCATGACGGGGAGTTACTGATAGTTGATTAAGTTACAATTGGAGATTTATCGTTCCTATTTTGACAACATATCGTTTTGTAAATGATTAAGAATTTAATTGGATGAGTTATTCTTTAATTACTTTTTAGAATTTTAGTATGATGGTATGAAACCATAACTTTTACCTTCTCTAAGATACTGTTAATTTAATGTAATGGTATTATATATTAACATTTAAGATCTTTGTTAGCTCTTCTACTTTTAAAATATCCATCAAAGGATTTTTTCCCCCTGTCTACAGACAAACAAAGTGAAGCAGTTCTTGCTTTTCATATTTTGACCTTGGATAAATAATATGAAATAGCTCTTGTTTTTCACAGTTAACATCCACTTTTTAACCATAACATTAATTTGTTTTGGCTATTGAGTGATATATATGCCTTTTTACGTTGGGTGCTGTCATTAGGAGAGATGGAGGTAGGGGAGGGATTAGGCAGCGTACTGACTGTCTACTGGTCAGTTTCGGGCTTTGCATGGGTGGGGGGAGGGGGGGGAACTTTTGCTTTCAGTTTAGCTTTTTCCATCTTGACAGAATTTGAACTACAAAAATGTCTGAAATGTCATCACTTCTGGCTCCGCCTTAGATTCTTCTCCTTCCAGTTTCATGAACTGTTATGTTCTACGAAATTAATCCTTTACATTCCACATGATTTTTACAAACAATATGGATAAAGTTATTAACTTCCTTTCATGAAATGTGAATTGTCTGAACCATCCCATTAAGAGGACAATAAAAAAATAAAAGTTATTCGTAGACTAAATGCTATTCGTAGACTATTCGTAGATAATCTTTGTTGAGGAAATTCGTGTAAGGAAAGACGACAATCAACGATTCTTGAGGTTTTGGATAGGACAGCAATTTCATTCACATTCACAGGCAAAGGTGAAAGGAGTCTCTATTTTTATTGATTCCCCAATTTTGTTTGTTCATTATGAAACTATTTCTGATCCATATGGTAGATTTCTGATGATCAATGGTGTTCTTCATAACCAAAAAGTTGTTATGGTGAATGTTTATGCACCTAATATTGATCACCCTGAGTTTTTAAACAGCTAATCGCATCCTTTCCTAATTTAAATGAACATTTTTTGATAATGGGTGTAGATTGTAACTGCTGTTTGAACCCCTCGATGGACAGATCTACATCTGATCATGTGCTTCCAAATAAATCAGCTAGTTTTATCAATTCATATTTACTTGACTCTGGAATGTTAGAAGTCTGGCGATTCCTACACCCAAATGACAAAGAATTTTCTTTTTTCTCATGTATATCAGTTACTCTAGGATTGACTAGTTTATAATAGATTCTCGGCTACTTTCATCGGGCACTGGGTGTGAGTATGATGCAATTGCTATTTCTGATCATGCACCATTGAAACTATCAATTAAACTACCTGATTCCAAGTTTAGTGCTAAACAATGGCGATTTAATACCACTCTGCTTCAAGATCTAAATGTTGTTAATTTTATTAAAGATCAGATTGCTTTTTTCTTCTTGACAAACTCTACTGAAGAAATATCCAATGGTGTAGTCTGGGATGCTTGTAAGGCATATATTTGTGGACAAATTATTTCATACTCCGCGGGATTAAAAAAACAAACTGAAAATGAAATGCGTATGTTGGCTGATGAGATTAAAGAAATTGATAAAAAATATTTCCCAGAATGACTGGGAAAGAGAACATCAAATTTCTCTACCTACAGAGAAATGGGAGAGGATTCTTCAATTAGTTCATACTTGCTCAATGTGTGCAAGACACGCTTTGATACAATTCAAGGTGGTTCACAGAGCTTATGTGCCAAAAGATGTTAGCTCGTTTTTATGGTCATATAAATCTTACCTGTGACAGATGCAATTCTGAAGTGGCCTCAATGACTCGTATGTTTTAGTCCTGCCCACTTTTGGAAAAATATTGGAAATTTTTTAATATTATTTCTGTAGTTTTAGGTATTGATTTACAACCTCATCCTGCAATTTTTGGGCTACCAATGTTGGATTCCACTCATCCGCCCATTGGCTGATTGCTTTCACTACATTAATTGCCAGAATATCTATTTTAATTAAATGGAAAGACTAATCCTCCGACCACACTCTATTGGTACTCTGAAACAATATCATGTTTAAATTTAGAAAACATTAGGAGTGACATTGTTGAACCCTTGGTTAAATTTGATAGGACTTGGGGAAGCTTTATTCAACATTTTCACACAACATAAATTGTCCCCTCTCTAACTGTTATAATAATTATTTTACCTGTATACGTGGAACGGACTTGATGACAAACAGGGACTTAAATTGTTGAAATTCTTTGCAGCCCAGATTCTGTTTTCCTTTTTTCTTTCTAGTTTAGGGGGTTTTGTTTTTCTTTCTTTTTTTTCTTTTTTCTTTTTATCTTGTTGTTCTTATATAAACAAGTTCTCTTTTAAACACGTACCTATATTTATATGGAGATCGGTAGGTCCATACTCAATGTTTATTTTGACACTGGACTCGTATTTAGGTTATACCTGTTATTAATGTAATCCTGATCCCTATGTATCAATATCATTACTATGTTTATCATTTTTTTGTTTTTGAAAAAACTAATAAAAAGATTTTAAAAGAAAGAAAAGAGTTACTGCCTTGCAGCGCTTGCAGTACCAGACCCCAGTTTGATCCTGCGTATGGGTGCTGTCTCCCTGTGCGTGGGTTTTCTCTGACATCTTAGGTTTCCCCTCCCACACTTACAGGTTAGTAGGTTAATTGGTTTGATATAAGTTCCTAGTGCTGATGTGTGGGGATCGCTGGTCGGTGTGGACTTGGTGTGCCGAAGGGCGTGATTCCACGCTCTAAACTAATACAAATATTTTGGCAAATACACTGTATCTTGTCGAAGGTTCTTGCTTGCCCATCAAAGAATAATAGATGGTATAGGAATCAGGATTATGTACTGTGAGAATAACGTTGGTGAGACTGCATTTGACGTTGGTCACACCGCATCGGACATTGTGTTCAGTTCTGGGCACCATGTTACAGGAAAGATATTGTCAATCTTGAAAGGATTCAGAAAAGATTTACGAGGATGTTCCCAGGACTAGAAGGTGTGAGCTATAGGGAGAGGTTGAGTAGGCTGGGTCTCTATTCCATGAGGCGCAGGAAGATGAGGGGAGATTTTATAGAGGTATACAAAATCATGAGAGGAATAGATTGGGTTGATGCAGAGTAGGGGAATCGAGGACATAGGACATAGGTTTAAGGTGGAAGGGAAAAGATTTAATAGGAATCCAAGGGGTAATGTTTTCACACAAAGGGTGGTGGGTGTATGGAACAAGCTGGCAGAGGAGGTAGTTGAGGCTGGGACTATCCCATCATTTAAGAGACAATTAGACAGGTGCATAGATAGGACAGGTTTGGAAGGATATGGACCAAGCGCATGCAAGTGGGACTGGTGTAGCTGGGTTATTGTTGGCCGGTGTGGGCGAGTTGGGCCAAAGGCCCTGTTTCCACACTGCATCACTCTTCGACTATGACTAACTTCATTCGGTGATAGATTTGCTCCACTTACATAAGTTAACCAGGATAATATCAATTGTTCAGTTTTCAGAAGAACTGCAGACCAACTAAGTTTAAATATCCAATTATAGGAAGAAAAACAAAGGTATTTACCATCCATGGAGCCACAATATCACAGTGTGCTACTCTTAGCAATTTATCATAAAATTAAAAAGCATTGACAACTTACCATGCTACTTTACCGCTACGTAGTTGGGAGGATTCGGGAGGTTTGTGTGAACTAGTGATAGACAAGTATTGGTCGGTTGGTCCAATTTCATATTTTTTCTTGATGTCAACTTTAAAGACTGTTGGCCTTATCAGTTCCAAGGCACGTGCACAATTTACAGTAGAACATATCTGATTCTATATTTATTTAAAAAAAACATCTATTAATTTAGCAACATAATCAACATCACGGTCTGCACTGCTGATTCAAACTTAATAATGGACAAAATAACGGGGCTCCAACGTAAAATAAATTAGTATATTACAAAAAAATGCAATAGAGATATTAATGACTTGAAAGAACCCAATCAGCATTTGAGAATTTTCAAAGAGAAGGAAATAATAGTTGGGGAAATTGCTGGAATCTATTATAAGATCCAGACAAGTAGAAAATATGATTGGGCTAAGTGAGCATGGATTTATGAAAGTTACTTCTGGTGTTACAAATTAGTCGGTCAATCTATGGAAGTTGATGAGAGTTGTCGGAGATATGGTGAACTTCCTTAATCTTCTGAGGCAGTTAGTATGTTTTCTTGGTTATTGCTTCAATGTGGTTGGTCCAGGGCAAATTGTTGCTGATATTTATGCCCAGGAACTTAAAGCTTTTGTCCATCCCCACTTTGGCACCATTGATGATGATTTGGGAGTGTATACCATCTCACTTGGTCAGTTACTAGCTCCTCTGTCCTGCTGACACTGAAAGTGAGATTGGTGTCTTGACACCATGTCTCTAAGCTGTTTACCTTATGACTTCATCCTGTTTCGTCATTGTTTGAGCTCACCGCAGTGGAGTCATCTGCAAACTTGTAGGTCGACTTATAGCAGAATTTAGCCGTACATACTGTCACAGTGATACAGTGTGGAAACAGGCCTTTGGCCAACAATGTCCCAGCTACACTACTCCCACTTGCCTGCGCTTGGCCCATATCCCTCCAGACCTGCCCTATCCATGTACCTGTCCAACTGCTTCTCAAATGATCGGATAGTCCCAGCCTCAACTACCTCCTCTGGCAGCGTGTTCCATACACCCACCACCCTTTGTGTGAAAAAGTTACCCCTCTGATTCCCATTAAATCTTTTCCCCTTCACCTTGAACCGATGTCCTCTGGTCCTCGATTCCTCAACTCTGGGAGACTCTGTGCTTCTACCCGATCCATTCCCCTCATTATTTTGTACACAGTCATGAGAGTATAGGGAGTATGTAAGAGGTTGTGAATGCATCCTTACTGCACAGCTGTGTTGAGAATTATTGTGGAGGATGTTTTGTTGTCTATCACTGATTATGTTTAATGGGTCAGGAAAACATGATCCATTGGCAGAGAGGAGGGGGAGAATGCTGACTCGGAAATCCAGTTGTTTGGAGATGGATTTTGTGGGGATTAAGGTCAATAAATAGGAGTCTGTTGTAGATATCTTGCTATCTGATGTAGATATCTTAATGTTTCAGTGATGAGTAGGTGGCATCTGCTGTGCGGTGCTTTTTTAAATTGCAGTGAAATAAAATATTTTGGGATGCTGGAATTAATGGGTGCCATGACCAGCTTCTAAAAGGACTTCATGATGGTGGATGTCATTTAGGCTTGCCACCTTGCTTCTCTTTAACATCGAGGGGAAGAACCTGACCCCGAAGGGTCCTGGCCTGAAACTTCACCTAGCCATGTTTTCCAGGGATGCTGCCTGACCTGCTGAGTTATTCCAGCGCTTTGTGTCTTTTTTTCTGTAAACCAGCATTTGCAGTTTCTTAGTTCGAAATCTCTCACAATACATTTATGTGAATGATTGGATTTATTTTTGTTTAGGATTAAATAGATTGAATTTAAAATTGCCCTGCTGGCTTGGTAGGGTTTGAACTTTGGGTTTCCGGTCAATGTCCACTTGCTACCAAAGGTTATAGAGGAGCAATTTGCTTGCTGCTGATCCAATCACCCAACATTAAGAGGGAAAGGGGCATCCAATCTGTGCACAACAAGCTCCCACAAGAAACTACCGGATTATGACTATTACGGTGACAAGCAAAAGACTGCTGGAAATCTGAGAAGAAACAAAAATGCTGGATGTGCTCAGGAGGTCACTCCTGGCGAAAGAAATCGGTGTAAAGCCTTTAAAGCAGACATTTTAAAAATACCGTCTGTAAATACACAGATTGACCCCGAGGTCTACCTTCTTAACGGGATTGAGGCGAATTGCCGGGCAGGATCGGCGTCTCTGATTAGGATCGCCGCACTTTTCCATCCGATTTTCCCGGGGAGCTGCGGCCGAGGCGGGCGGTGGGGCGGCGTCGCGGCGTCGCCAGGCCCAGGCGGCTCGAGCGTGTCTCCCGTCGCCACGGCAACGGTGGTTGGCGACCGTTAACGGTCGGCGGGAAGTCAGCGCCACGTTGTTGTGCTGCTGGAGCCGAGCCCGGCGACCGCCCGCAGGGAGTAAGTAACAACCCCAACCCCTGCTCCTGGGGTGCTCACGGTATTTCACCGGGTATGCTTCCCAGATAACGATTTCTTCCGTTAAGGTTTTAAAAAAAACCCCACCACCACCAACAACAACCTATTCCGGACCGAGCTTCATCCGCAATGCACGGAACATGAGGAAATTATAGTAGACCATTAGCCCTGGCCAGGCATTCAATATAACCATGGCTGATCTGTGTTGGCATCAACTCTTCTGTCTGTGGAATTCCTTTACTCCAGAGATGCTGCCTGTCCCGCAGAGTTACTCCAGCATTTTGTCTACTTTCGATTTAAACCAACATCTGCAGTTCTTTCTCTTGTTACTATATTATTATCTCTTTGGAGCTTATCCTAGCAATGTTACAAAATTTTGAGATTTAAAAAATCAAGTCTGCAATTTATCCCATCCGATAAAGCATAAAAGAGAAGTTTAATTTGACACCTAATTCACTTTCATATCTTCAGTATTAAAAAAGTTATGGCCATTTTCATACTCAGAAACTAGAATCTTGCTCCCTTCTGCTTTTCCATTGACTTAATTCAAAAGCTGTGATCTAGAACAGTCAAAAGACCATAACCTTCTTAAAAATTAAGAGAACTTAATGACATTTTCAGTTATTATAGATTGAAGCATTCTGAAACAAATATGAGACAATCTTACTTGGATGACCTGAAATTAAAGCATATAATTAGTTAGTTACCTAATTGTAGCTAATTACTAAATCTAAACATTTATCCATTCCTTAAGAAAAGGTTACCATTTTTAAAAAGCCCAAGTGTCCATATAACAGTCACACAAGAATTCACAATATAACATGATTTTTAAATCTCATTGTCATGAATTTATAGGCCAAATTGAAGGAATTAAAGGGCCTGTCCCACTAGCGCGCGATTACACATGGCAAGCGCGACAAATTCGGATGCGGGGGTCGCGTGGGGGTCGGGCGATCCCGGTGCGAGTTAACGTGAAGTTCGTGCGAAGTCCGCGGGAAAGTTGCGCGTGATGTCATTTTTCATCATATAAACGTGGGCTGCAGGCTGCTTGTCTGTGATCACCATGGAACACACACAGAAACAGCTGCAGCTGGCATTGCTGCAACAGCAAGAGAGACTTCTGTTAGCAGCAGCAGTCATGGTGACAGGTCAGCTGGCAGGAGTGCAACAAGGAGTCCAGCAAGGAGTCCAGCAAGGAGTTCAAGAAGGAAGGCCATGGAGAAACCCAGGAAGAGGTCTGTGTGGGTGAGGTCTTTGTTCCAGATGAGACCCACTTTGGGCCAGTATGAGAGCATGATGGTGGATCTGCAGCAGAAAGATGAGGCTGCCTTTAGAAATTTCACCAGGATTCCCCCTGACCTGTTTCAGGAGCTGAGGGCACGAGTCGGACCTCTTCTGCAGAAAAGAGACACCCACATGCGGAAGGCACTGGAACCAGACCTGCGTCTAGCCATCACCCTCCGCTACCTTGCGTCAGGGGATTCATACAAGAGCCTCTCGTACAATTTCCGTGTGGCTCACAACACAATCAGCAAGGTGGTCCGAGAAACCTGTGATGCCATCATTACTGCATATAAAGAAATGATTAACTGCCCTAGTACACCTGATGAGTGGAGGATAGTGGCACATGGCTTTCAAACCAGATGGAACTTCCTGCACACATGTGGGGCAGTTGACGGGAAGCATGTGGCCATCCGGTGTCCACCCAGGGGAGGCTCTACGTACTTCAACTACAAGAAGTTCCACTCCATCGTGCTGTTGGCTGTGGTTGATGCAAATTACAACTTCCTGTTTGTGAATGTGGGCACACCTGGTAGTGCCGCAGATGGAGGGATCTGGAGAGAGACCTCCCTTGGGCAATCCCTGGAAGAAGGGAGAGCAGGTCTTCCTGATCCAGAACCTCTACCGGGGGAAGACAATCCTGACATTCCCTACGCATTGGTTGGTGATGATGCCTTCGCACTCAGACCATGGATGATGAAGCCATACCCTCACAGGCAGATGTCTAGGGAGCAAAGGATCTTTAATTACAGGCTGTCCAGGGCAAGGAGGGTCGTGGAGAATGCTTTTGGTATTCTTGCTACCAGATTCAGAATCCTGCTGACTACAATGGAGCAGGAGCCCGAGAATGAGCAGACCATTGTCTATGCGGCATGTGTCCTCCACAACCTGATCCGCTCCAGAGGTGCAGCAGCAGCCATGGTGGAGGGTGACACGATGGACAAACAGACAGGAGAAGTCACACCAGGTTCTTGGAGAGCTGCAGGACAGGCTGCACCGATGGTGCCACTAGGCGCACTGCAAAGAAACACCAGCAACAAAAGAGCAAAGGAGCAGCGGGACCATCTCTGCGCTTACTACAACTCCGAGCGAGGCAGTGTACCCTGGCAGAACAATATGTGGTGATGATCAACAGTTGATGTACAGTTCCACAAATGGAAGGTTTTTGTTTGTGTAATGAGTTATGAGTTATGAGTTATATACTGTGATAATAATACCTTGCACATCGCACAATTTACTTTCTTTGGATTGTCATGATTAAAAGCAATAAATGCATTCGTCTGCTTTACCGGACGTCTTAAAGCACACTTTGCAATTCAATGCCTGTGTTTCATTTATCTAATAGAGCGATGATTTTATATTCCTGAGATGCATTCCAGTATTAGGTGTGGTTTCCATATGAGAGATCAACTCCATGAATAAGAACCACTACACGAAAAGGTTACTGACGTTCAACAATCAAGTTGTGGGTGAGGTTATCTCCAATAACGACCCGTGACTTTATAACAATCATTACCATTATTTAATGCAAACAAACAATAAAACTGTGAAATTAACTTAAATGTGCAACACTCAAGCAAACAGAACAGTGAATGTTGCAGAGAGCATCACTCATTTTGGCCCATTTGCACTGGGCAATCATCCATAAGATAGTCGGACAGATTGATGGTGGAGTTGGCACTTTGGGCGGGACCCTCCAATCGCGCCTGGAATTCCGTTGCTCCAGGCCTAAACATGCCGGGTGATGCGTGGCGCCGTGTTGAACTGGCTGCCCTGATATAGGGGGTTGGACCTGCCATCCACGTGTGTGCCACAGGTCCGGATCCCATCAGTGCCTGTGGGCAAAACACATAAGCGTGTCAGTATGTATGTGGAGTCAAACAATCATATAAAGCAAATCACAACCTTTCACAAGCTGTGTGTCAGAGACAATCTTGAGTCAGACAGAAGACTCACAAATGTTTCACAGTGTACCTGGGGAGCATGTTGTGGTGCCGTCATCCCCGTTTGTGGTTGCGGCGTGTATGACATGGGCCTCATCGGACTGCAACACCAAGAAATTCGTAGTCAGTAATTCATAGAAAGCATTAAAGTAAAGCGTTTATAAATCCAATGAACTTTGATTGAAAGATTTACCGGCAGAAGAAGTCTGTGCGCCCTTGCCAAGACCAAGTTCTCCAAGCAGAAGTTGTGCCATCGTGAGTCAGGGATTAGCACCATCTCCTCCCTCAGTAGGGCTGAGAAGGCATCAGCTCGTCTTTCCTCCAACGTCCTTGGCTGCGACAATCCGCTTATTGTCTCGGCAGTGGTCTTAGCCTGTTGCATAATCTGCAACAAAGAGAGTGCAATCCTGGTGAGTATTTTCTGGGAGGCGATGGCGAAACATGCACGTAGGGCAGAGTTAAGAGATTTGCTGACCCGAAAGCACTTACATCCGCGTACATCTCCCGCTGAAGTTGTTCAACAGGCGTTTCGCAATCTGGCGCAGTTGTGCAGGCCAGTGTCCGTTTTGCATGCTGCTGCTTGCTCGCAGTGCCTGACCCAGAGGGCTCCTCTGGAGGTCCCTCTGGCGCATCTGTCTCACCCTCCTTTGGGTTGGCGGACGATGAGACCCCCACGGGGAGCTGGAAGAAAGTAAAGTGTGTATCATGAATGTGCAAGGCCATCAGGACGTACCAAGGAACGTGACCACAAATTAATCATTTGACTATCTCACTCTCCAACAAATTTCAATTGCCCCATAATTTCCTTACCTTCCAGCCGCTCTCTTTGCCCTGCACTCGGACTATGTGGTTCCGCACGAACCCCCATTTCTCCACTATCCACTGCTCTCTGTCAGTCAGTGGCTTACTGGCGGAGCCAGACTTGGCAAGACCGCTCGACAGTTTCCCAAACCGTGTCCTCTGGCTTTTGAACCACTGGCACAGTTGGTCATCTGTGTAAACATAGAATAAATGAGCAAATTGTAATCTTAATTGGAACTACAATTACAACCACAGAAATGTAGATAAACTACAAAGTATGTACTTACAAGAGCAGTCAGGGAACTCCTTCGCCTTGTCTTCATGCATCGCGGTGCGTAGATCTGAGTTTCTGAAATCACGATGGCTCTTATCGTACAGTTCACGGTGGGCCTGGTACCACTCTACCAGGTCCCCCTCTTGTTCCCTAGTGAAATTATAAGGCCTCGTGACCAGCCTCGTCCTCTTCTTCCCCGCTGGTACAGCTGAGGCATCAGTCTCCTGAGCGATATCAGAGTCCCATTCTGCAGCAGCAGCTGGGGCTGGAGTTGAAGCTGGAGATGGGGCAGGAGCTGGGGCACAAGCAGGGGAAGGAGCTGAGGAAGGAGCTGAGGAAGGAGGTGAGTAGGAAGGATCTGAGTAAGATGGGGAAGGAATTGGTGAGGGTGTTGAGATGTAAGATAGGGCAGGAGATGGGACAGGAGCTGAAGCAGGGCCAGGAACAGCAGCATGGCTGGAAGCAGTGACTGGACCCTCCTGGGTCTGTATGTTGTGTCCAATTAACTGCTTCACCTTACCCTGCATGGCTTTCTTTCTGATCATCCTGGGATTCTTTGTTCTCCTCATGGTCTCCGATGATCGATGGCTGCAGCTCCGTTGGAAGAACACGTGGCATGTTGTCTTCAAAACGCGCGCGTTTTATCTGTCGCGGTCATGCGCGTCGCACGACGTCGGGCAGTGACGTCATCACGCAACGCCACGCTGAAGACGCACAACGTCAAAACGTCAAGACGTTACTCACGTTCTCGATGCGATTCTGGCCGACAGGATTTTGCCGCGCGGAATTTTTGGACAGTGTCGGTTTTTGAAAGCTCCACGCGATGTCGAGACCAGCTCCACACAACTCCGCGCAACTCCACCAGACTCCGGCGATCGAAGTGGGACAGGGTCACGCGAGGCCGGGCGGCTAAAGCGACCACGGTAGGTCGCGCTTGCCGTGTGTAATCGCGCGCTAGTGGGACAGGCCCTTTAGAGTTTAATTCCCGTAAATTAATGGCCATTTAATTCAACGCGAGTGGGTTTTTGTGGAACGCGATCGTTTGGAACGTTGCGGTTTGCGGTGAATTTAACCCCCAGTCGGCAGGAAAAATACTGCCGGCTCGTATATTTTTTAAGTCACCTTTTAGCAACATGAAATTTTGATTAAAGGCTTCCTAAGAAGCACGTTTTTATGTAAAAATAAACTGTGTACTTTCTTTTGTCCCCGACGTAAGATCCGTCCCGTTGTCGGCGTTCAAGGCTTTAGAAGATGATTTTTAATTCACTCTAGCAATTAAATTATTCAGCGCAGTTTAAAAATATCTCCATAAAACAAATGTCGGAGCGATTTCTCTTCAGCAACTAAACCCCCTGAGATTAATCGATTTGAATGGTCTGGAGTAAATGCCATTTTAAACCCGCCCCCCCATCTCAACGGCGCCAAAGTCGCACACACGGGCAGCGGCAGAACTGCAGCGCCGCTAAAGGTAAGTTTTGTAACATACCAACAGCATCTGCAGTTCATTCTCTTGTTACTGTGTTATTATCTCTTTGGAGCTTATCCCACTGGTGAAAACATCTCATCCTAATCCTGGTAGACAAAAATGCTCGAGGAACTCTGCGGGTGAGGCAGCATCTGTGGAGAGAAGGAATAGGCGACGTTTTGGGTCGAGACCTTTCTTCAGACTGAGGTAGTGTCCACAACATAAGTTTTCAACTGCAATTTGTAGCAATGTTACAAAATTTTGAGATTAAAAACATCAAGTCTGCAATTTATCCCATCAGATAAACCATAAAAAGTTTAATTTGACGCCTAATTCACTTTCATATCTTCAGTATTAAAAAATATATGGCCAATTTCATACTCGGAAATTAGCATCTTGTTCCCTATTTTCAATTGACTTAACACAGAAGCTGTGATTGAGGACAGTCAAAAGCCCATTAATTTCTTAAAAATTAAGAGAACTGAATGACATTTTCAGTTATTATAGATTGAAGCATTCGGAAACAAATATAAAACATCTTACTTGGATGACCTGAAATTAAAGCATATAATTAGTTAATTACCTAATTGTAGCTAATTACAAAATTGACCGTTGTGACTGAAAAAGTAATAAACACCCAGACTGCCTTGAAAATTCAAAAATGTGATTTTCTCACGATCAGAACTTTAATATTATTGTATTATATGCTGTAAGACCGTAACAGATAGGTAAATAAATTACAATTTCTAGCAATAGACCGTCTTTATCGAGAAGATCAGTTGCTAGCTAGTACATTGGCATAATCGTAATCTGTAGCATCATCATACTCCTCGGATTGTAACCAATAAGCAACTCTGTACACCTTGTTTTTCCTCAACTTTTCAATTCTGGCATTGTAAACTACAAGTTTTTGCTCTTCAAACCACGCATGACGTGCCTTTCTGCCCACTACTTCACATTAAGAATGTCTTGTAGATCATCACATTTGGAGTAGTCCAAATTCGGATAATCTCTGCGAATGCTGTCTAAATCAGTCTGTTTTGCAGGGCATTTGGATTGACAATTTTGCATTTCTTCTTCGGAGACATCTATTTAAAATGTAAAGGGAAAAACAACACTGAACACCATTAACAGAAACAAGTTATGTGTAGTTTTAGAAAAAAGGTAGAAATGATAAAGTTAAACGCTAAAACAAATAGTAAATACCCAACAAAAAATTTATATTCATCAAATCAATTAAATTCATCTAATTAATTAAATTCATCTAAATTCAATTACTAGATCTAAACATCTATCCATTTCTTAAGAAAAGTTAACTTTTTTAATAGCCTAGGTATCCAAATAACAAATTAATCCCATTCACACAAGAATTCACCATATAACATGATTTTTAAATCTCACTGTCATTAACTTATATGCCAGATGGAAGAAATTTAATGTTTAATCTAGAAATATCCAATCTCATTATAATCAAAAGTATTATTTTTGAACAATATAGGTGACTAAAACAGTTGAGAAGATTTGGTATAAAAATATTGACTGGATAACGATTACACAAAATATAGACTATTTACATGCTCTTATGACACGATTGTCCAAAAAAATGAGGATTTAAATCATCTTGCGAGTGGGTGTCTCTGGAATGCGATCGATTGGAACGTTGCCGTGCATTTTAACCCCATATCGGCAGGAAAGACATGGCCGGTTCGTATGGGTCCCAAATAACATTTTTGCGTCGTAAAATTAGATTAAAGCCACCCCAAGAAGCAGGATTATATGTGAAATAGACAACTTATCTTTTGTTTTGTCCTGATATTACGATCCGTCATGTTGTAGGCATTGAGGGCGTTCGAAGTCCCATTTTACATTAATCCAACTATTAAATTGTCCAGCGATTTTTTTTTTTTTTTTTTTTTTTTTTTCCTTTTATATAAAAAAAACGGGAATGGAAATCCGATCGATTTTTCTTCATCGACTAGCAGCCCGAGGAAATCCCTCTCCGACAAGCGAAACAAACCTGCATTTTAATCCTCCCGCCCGCCCCCCCCCCACAGCCAGTGGCAGAACCGCAGCGCCGCTGAAGGTAGGTTTTGTAACATTGCTACAATTTGAGAGGGAGAATGTGAGATCGGGACATGGGGGACTACAGAGGCATGAGAGAGGAGCTGGCCAAAGTTGACGTGAAAGGGACCCCAGCAGGGATGATCCTAAATCCTGTTCACCCTTTTTTTTAATTGGCATGTGAAAAAGACTAAAATGGTCATGGGAGATTTCAATATGCAGGTAGACTTGGAAAATCAAGTTGGTACTGGACCCCAAGAAAGGGAATTTGTAAAGTGCCTCAAAAAGGCTGGCAGCATCACCAAGGACCCACACCATCCTGGCCACACTCTCATCTCTCTGCTACCTTCAGGTAGAAGGTACCGGAGCCTGAAGACTGCAACAACCAGGTTCAAGAATAGCTACTTCCCCACAGCCATCAGGCTATTAAACTTGGCTCGGACAAAACTATGATCATTAATAACCCATTATCTGTTATTTTCACTTTATCAGTTTATTTATTCATGTGTGTATATATTTACAAAATGATATATGGACACACTGATCTGTTTTGTAGTAAATGCCTGCTATATTCTGTGTGCCGAAGCAAAGCAAGAATTTTATTGTCCTATGAGGGACACATATCAATAAACTCACTTGAACTAGAACTTGAGATGGATTCTTACAGCAGCTTGTAGTGGAGCCTACCAGGGAAAAGGCAATTCTGGGTTTAGTGCTATGTAATGAACTGGATTTGATAAGGGAACTCTAGGTAAAGGAATCGTTAGGAGGTAGTGTCCACAACATAAGTTTTCAAACTGCAATTTGAGAGGGATAAGGTGAGATGGGATGTATCGGTATTGCATCTGAGCAACGGGGACCACAGAGGCATGCGGGAGGAGCTGGCCAAAGTTGACTGGAAAGAGCCCCTAGCATGGATGAGCAGGAACAGCAAGGGCAGGAATTTCTGGGAATAATCCAGAAGATGCAGTATCTTTTCATTCCAAAGAGGAAGAAAGATTCTAGGGGGAGAAAGAGGCGACCTTGGCTGACAAGGGAAGTCAAGGACGTTTGAAACTAAAAGAAAAGGCATAGCAAAGATTAGTGGGAAGCCAGAGGATTAGGAAGCTTTTAAAGAACAGAAGGTAACTAAAAAGGCAAAACGGGGAGAAAAGATGAATTACGAAGGTAAGCTAGCCAATAATATAAAGGAGGATCCATAAAGGTTCTTTAGGTATGTGACAAGATTAGTTAAGACAAATATCCTTTGAATCCCTTGAAGACAGAAACAGGTGAATATACTATGCGGAACAAGGAAATGGCAGAAGAGTTGAACAGGTACTTTGTTTGTGTCTTCCTTAGTGAAGGCAGAACCATTCTCCCAGAAGTACTAGGGGATAGATGATCTATGGTGATAGAGGAACTGAAGAAAATTCACATTAATCATGAAATGGTGTTGGGTAGACTGATGGGACCGAAGGCTGATATATACCCAGGGCCTGATGGTCTGCATCCCGGGGTACTCAAGAAGGTGGCTCAAATTCAAATCTTCTCAACAAGTAAAAGCAACTAATGACAAATCTCATTTTATAGTTCCAAATTAAGCAAAGTGAAGATATTTGGAAATTAATTTGAGATAAATTCAAGATCTTACACACAATTCAAGATCTTACAACGCAAAGAAATAGTAGCAGGAGTAGGCCATCTAATTACTGAAACCAGTCCTGCCATCCATTATTATTATGTCAGATATTTTCTGCCTCCAATTTATATTTTTCCCAGTCTCCCATAACCCCTTAATTCCCTGATCTTTCAATAATATATTCTCTTTAAAAACTACATTGATATGGCCCCATAACCTCCTACAGCATGGAATTCCAGAGTTTTACTACCCGAGGAAATTCCTGATCATCTCACTTTTAAATAATCTAACTACTTACTGCACCTGTAAGAATCTTTCATGATATACAGAAAGCCACCAAGATCCCTCTGTACTCAATTCATTTACAATCTTTATCTATTTCAATGTATCCCTTTTTCCCACTTACTGACATGACTGATCTCATGCTTTCCCACAATTGGGTTTGATTGCCAAGTTTCTGCCCACTCAATCTGTCTTTATCCTGCTGCAGAATATAAACATCCACATCGTAGTATGCCCTCCCACCTCTCCTCGTGTCTTGAGGAAATATGGATGCCTCACACACTGTTCCCTCCTACATATGATTAGTATAGATAATAAACAGTCTATGGTCAAGAATTAATCCTTTCAGCTTTATAAAGACCCATTTGTTCTGTCTCTGCCTTCTATGTGATAATGAGTCTTCAATTGATATGAAACTATTTCCCCCAATACCATGAGTTCTTATATTCTGCAATAACCGTATACTAGTCACTTTGTCAAATATCTTCTGGAAATTCAACTGCCCTGCTTCTACACTTTTGCCATTACTGAATTTGCTTTTACTCCAACACGATTTTCCTATCCAAATACTGTGTACTGAGCTTCTCTAAATGACTAGCTATTCCTTTCTTGATTGTAGTCTCCAATATCATGGCGACAACAGATGTTAAGCTAATTAGCCTTTAATTCCCACTGTATTTGTATTATTTTAGATCTCGTATGTTATTTTTGGAAGCGCTTTACCTTGACAAATAAGCGAGTTCGGTATTCTGAAAAACACAAGGAATCATAGGAATTGTCAAAGGTCTTTTGTGATAAAGAAAAAGCAAATGAAGCGCTGGCTGTATGAACTGTGTATAAATTCTAATCTTTATTTATGATTTATGTGTAAAAAAAATATATTTAATCTGAGGACCGGAGGTGCTGGAAAGCGGGGTGTAACAACGAAAGAGAGGGGGCAGATGCAAGTGGCAGACGGGGAGAGACTGGACTAGCAGAGAGACTTTCTTGGCAGCTGAGCTGCTGCGTGTGTATAGACCTGCGTTTCATCCTGCGTATGGATCGAACCAGAGTTCATCAACGGGGATACACACAAAATGCTGCAGTAACTCAGCGGGACAGGAAGCATCTTTGGAGAAAAGGAATAGGTGACATTTCGGGTCGAGACCCTCCTCCAGAGATGTTGCCTGATCTGAGTTACTGCAGCATTTTGTGTGTATCCCCATTGATGATTGGTGCTCGGCTTTCGCCGGCATCGAGGGAGTTAACTGACAGCCACTGGATAAGGCGAGAGGTGCAGCTGACGATCCCCGGCCCGTCGGGGAACGGGTTCCTCGGGAGTTGGAACAGAGTTGAGCTGGAGTTAGCGCTTCTTCTCCGCGCTGGCTGTAAGCTTTGGGCCGCCACTGCTCCGGGCCAGTCCAGTCAGTCCAGGGCTGTCAGTTAACCCAGCAGGACAGGCAGAGTTGAGCTGGACTTAGTGTTTCTTCGTGCTGGATGTAAGCCTGGGGCCTCCGCTGCTCCGGGCCGGTGTCACATCAGTCCAGGGTTGTCGGCTAACCTGGCGGGACAGGCAGAGTTGAGCTGGAGTTAGCGCTTCTTCTCCGTGCTGGCCGTAAGCCTGGGGCCGCCACTGCTCCGGGTCGGTGTCCCGGAGTCAGTCCAGGGTCACCCCAGACATCTCCAGCTGCCCCGGACAGGGATGGGACACTCGAGAGGAGACAGGAACGGTCCAGTAGCAATGTAACAGCGCTTGCAGTGCCGGAGACCCTGGTTTCGATCCTGACTGCGGATGAAACGCAGATCTGTATACAGGCAGCAGCCTAGCTGCCGAGAATGTTTATTTTGAGTGACCTATGACCTGGGCATGCGCAGTTGAAATACCGAACTTGCTTTTTGCAAGCAAATCTTGTTCCCCGAGTCATTTATTTTATATGTATATTCCTTTGAGATATTGGAGAGATGTGCCAGTGCACCATGTAAATGCGTCGTTTTCCAGTTAATGAGGCTTGGGGAACACCTGCTGGTAATTCGTGAAATTTGATTCTGGAAAATACTGGATGAGAATATTATATATCATTGCACTTTCTTTATGACTTTTGGAATGAGTGGTTTTATTAAGAAGTTTATTTTTAATTTAATAGCAACTAATGCAAATGTTTTGTGTTACAGAAACTAGATATTTTTGTTAGAGTTGGTCATTCAAAATGTGTGGTGACAGAATTTGAGATGGGGCTTGAAGCTATTAAGGTACATTAAAATGCTTACCAGATTTGGAGTTAAATTCGTTCGGTGCATTCTTCAGCAGCACAAAACAGATGGCCAACTGGTAGACACAACTTTCCTTACTTTTTCATGTAGGAAGGAACAGCATATGCTGGTTTGCTAATGGTACACTTGAAGGTATAAACCAGATTGGCAGGAGGGTGGGATCTCGTGAAGTACAGAGGCATGTGAGAGGCTAGAAGTTGGTATGGCGGGTGGTGTGGGAAAGGTTAGTGGTCAGAGTGGGCAGGTGAAAGGCGGAGAGCGAGGTAGGATGGTTGGTTTAAACTGCACGTATTTTAATGCAAGGGGCCTGACGGGTAAGGCAGATGAGCTTAGGGCATGTATAGGTATGAGCGACTAGGACGTTGTAGCATGACTGAAACCTGGTTAAGGGACGGGAAGGATTGGCAGCTCAATGTTCAGGAATACAGGGGAGACAGGGTTGATGGAAAAAGTGGAGGGGGGGGCTACATTGCTGGATAAGGAGGATGTCATGGCTGTGTTCAGAGGTGAAATTATTGACGGTTTGTCTAGTGAGGTTATATAGGTGGAGCTGATGATCACCTTGTTGGGGGTGTACTACAAACCCCTGAAAACCAAAACATTCTAGCCAGAGATGGTGAGAGAAGAAGCAGACGAGAAAGAGGGAGAAGGAAGAAAGAACAGAAAGAGAGGAAGGGAGAGCAAGTGAGGCACCTCCCAGCGAGCTGTATTCCCCAGAGCAGGTTAGAGGAAGACTGAGCCATTGGGACAAACTTGAGACCACAAGTGCCACAGTGTGGTCAAGACTGGGCTGCCTGGAAGAAGCTCTCGACCAGCCAGGGCCTCTATTGAGGCTATGACTGCGTGGCCAAGGCATGCTTGAGACAACACTGCCTCTTCCTGTCCATGGGCAACAAGGAATTGCACCCACACACAGAGGCAAAGACTGAGCTGTCGGGATAATTCCAAGACCTCCACCACTGCCTCTTGAAGCCCCAAAGCTGAGCCACAAGGTCAGGATAACCCTGGGATCGCCAGCATCCCCTCTCAAGGCAAGAATGAACAGCAGGGAGAGACCTGAGATCACCACTCCTCCTCCTTTGAGACCAGGACTGAGCTGCCAGGACAAGCCTGAGATCGCCAGTGCCACCGCACATGCACCCTGACAATGAGGGATAGTGCCTACATACGGTTCTGAACTTTGTCTCTGTAAATAAAACATATCCCGCGAGTTCACCGTACTGCAAGTGCCGAACCCGGCATCATCTCCCGTGCCACAACAAATGCTAAAAGTAAATGATTGGACAAATGCAAGGATAGGAGCAGGAGTGATAGGTCTGATCAATAAATAGTGTTCAATTTGTTGTTCCTAAGTGAGCAGCTCCATAATTGTGAATTAGGCTGCATGGTTCAAAATTTCAATAGAGAGGAATTTTGCATGTGGTATGACACCATGGGTGAGCTGGACTCCAAAAAAGCAATAACAAGGCACATGAAAATTTGCAGCAAAATAGCAGGTTCGTGACTTAATTCCTAAAAATATGTAAAATTTGTTCAAGCCACATCTGTGTGATTTTTGCAATCTTGATATTGCAAAGTCAAAATTCGAGGTATATAAAGATGGTATTAAACTTAATGACAAAAGAAACAACATGTTAATGTTGTATATCTGTCCATTATCCTCACTGTCACATTAAAATAAGAATGTAATTGATGATTGTCTGCTTCCCACACAAACATTAATTTTAACATGATTAATTCTTATGTAGTCTGACCTTTACAAAACTATTTAGAACTGTTTGCCCTTTACCACAGAACAATGAACACCTTTTATGATGATATTTATCATGCATTAATAAGTCTACAGGCTTCTGGAATTCAGAAACACACATTCCTAGACAGTCTTACCACTGAGAGATGAAATGTACTGTGAAATGGGACTCAAATTTAGATTTCAGTTTAGTAATAACATTATTGCATTAATTTTGTATGAATAACTAAAACCAAATAAAGAAAAATGAAAGTAATTGTTTAATTTGCAGATTAAGTGGAAACAGATCCTTTCTACTTCTGTCCATTCAGTGATTTCATCAACACTATATCCTCTTAAAGTTCCAAAAACTCACCCAAAGCGTGTATTTTGAACACAATTGGGCACAAATGACAACCAGATATTTAATTTTATCAGCATTGGTGACAGAATATGTATGTGCATCTTACCCAAACCAAATTCCCTGCTCTTTAAACAGAATGACCGTGTCCTACGGTCAGGAACAGGCTCTTTGCCCCATTGTGTTCATGCCTACAAAAATCCTCCAGTAAACCCATTCTATTCTCTTCTTCACATATTAATGAACTTGCTCTCACCAGTTCTACCACTCACCTACATCCCTGGGGCAATTTACAATGGCCAGTTAACCTCCTGTCCAGCATCCACTAATGCTAGCAGACCTTTGCATAAGTAGTATATCTGTACCCATATAATGTAATATACATAGCTCTTATGCATTTTTCTATACATAGAAAAGATTGTGGTTTAGCTAATTTACTGATTTACAATTTTTTATAATCAAAAGTTGCACACAATTTAAAAATAATTATTGCAAATACTAAATTGAAAACCAAGGGTAAGTATAAATGTTATTTCATCATAAAGTTATTGAATTTCTGAACTTCTTTGGATATCACATTGGTTTCTGGGGAAAAAACAACAAATTTCTAGACTTACACTCTATTACGGTTAGGATCACCTTGGATGTCATTTTGTGAACAAAGCAGTTAAGGTTGTAAAGTGAGACAATTTTCATCCTTGCCGTGTTTGGAAAGAAAGGCAATGAGTGCCCAAGGGGAAGAACTAAGATAAATGTGGTTGAAAGTCTTGTGATGTGAATATGGATGTGATGTGAAAGTGGGATAACAAGTAACTAATGTGAATGAGTGATTGCTGTGCATTCAATGGGCCGAAAGGCCTGTATCTATTCTTTATCTTTCCATCAATTCAATCGAGTATGCATTCAGTAGCTGTACAAACATGCTTTCATCTGGTCATTTGATTTGAAATTTGGGAACTGTTGTGCTGCTAATGCTATGTGAAACAAATGCTAATGTCCCCTTTTGGTGATTATCTGAGAATCTCCTCAGCCAAGTACACCCTAAAATTATGCAGTTAGGAATGTTTTTATTGCATAAATCCTCAAACAATGCAGATAACTATTGATTCTAGTCTTTAAGTATTTTAATCTTTTGGTCAAGATTTGTTATATGCCAATGCAAAAAATTGAAATTGGTGCATTTTATAAACTCCGTACATCACTTTTTTCATAATTGTGTATGTAGGATTAAATTAGTTTTAAGGATTATTCAGGAACTATGCAGGTACTAATTTCCAACATGTTTGGCCTGTGTCTTTTTTTCAGAGATATGGGGGATAAACTGAATCTCGTCAGTCAAAAACAAAATTACGAATTTTATTGAAAACTACGTAGGTGTGTACACATTAATGTTTAGTAAGAGTCTGAAGAAGGGTCTCGACCTGAAACGTCACCTATTCCTTTTCTCCAAAGATGCTGTCTGACCCGCTGAGTTACTCCAGCTTTCTGTGTCAATCTACGAATTTCATTGTTCTCTTCCGGTACATATGAAATCTTGACTCTTGAAGTGCCTTTGCTGGATTGCCCCTTAATACGCAAATCAAATGCTGGTAACTCATTAACATTTTGTAAGGTAGACAAAAGTGCTGGAGAAACTCAGCGGGTGCAGCAGCATCTATGGAGCGAAGGATGCTGGATTCCTTTGCTCCTTAGATGCTGCTGCACCTGCTGAGTTTCTCCATCACTTTTGTCTTCCTTCGATTTTGCAGCATCTGCAGTTCCTTCTTAAACATTTCATAAGGGACTAAGGAAAGAGAAGGAAGACAAAAATGCTGGAGAAACTCAGCGGGTGAGGCAGCATCTATGGAGAGAAGGAATAGGTGACGTTTCGGGTCGAGATCCTTCTTCAGCGTGAGAGAAGGAATTAGATGGCAACACTTCAATAATGTCAAAAAGCAAAATTAAAGCTAGTTTCTAAAAAGTAAGAAATTAACCAATTTCAGTTTCTCCATTTATATACTCATTGACCTATTGAGTGTTTCTCATTTTTACATTTCCAGCATCTAAAAAACTTTTTTATTTAAGATCATAATATTAAACAGATCTTTCACAAGAGGGTGCTATTGTAACTCTCATCAACTAATATTCTAACATTTTTGGAATTAATGCTAAATATTGCAGAGCAGAGGGATCTAGGAGTGCAGGTACATAGTGCCCTGAAAGTTGTGTCATAGGTAGATAGGGTGTCGAGAAGGATTTTGGTAAGAAGGATTTTGCATCTGAAGAAGGGTTTCACCCCGAAATGTCGCCTATTTCCTTCGCCCCATAGATGCTGCCTCACCCGCTGAGTTTCTCCAGCATTTTTGTCTACCTAGGATTTTGGTAAATTGGCTTTCATCAGTCAGGGTATTTAGTATAGAACCTGAGACTTTATGCTACGGTTGTATATGATAGTTGATGAACCAACTAGGAGTACACTGCTCAGTTTTGGGTCACCTTGCTATGGGAAAGATACAAATAAAGCAGAAGGAGTACAGAAAAAATTTACAAGGATGTTGCCAGGACTCGAGGGCCTGAGCTATAGGAAAAGGTTGAGCAAGCTAGGACTTTATTCCTTGGAGTGCGAGGCTGAGGGGGTGATCTTATAGTAGTGCATAAAATCAGGAGAATGGAAAGGGTGAATGCACAGTTTTTCCCCAGGATAGGGGAATCAATAACAAGAGGACATATATTTAATGTGAAAGGGGTAAGAACCTGAGGACAATTGCTTCACTCGGATGGTGATGATCCGGCTGGATCTGTGTTTATTTTATATTTGGTTGCATAATGAATGCCACAATGAAAAGACATAGGAGTATAATTAGGCGATTCAGCCTGCTCATGGCTGATCTATTTTTCCCTCTCAAACCCATTCTCCGGCCTTCACTGTCACCTCCGATGCCCATACGAATCAAAAACCTAACAACCTCCTATGATCTCTTCTATTACTTTTAAATACCTGATGGGTCAGAGATAAATTTCACTTTCCCATTTTAATTCAATTATTCTCAATTTTCCCTCCAGGAAAACATATGTCAATGAAATATATACATACATAGAGTAATACGTGAGTAAATATATACATAAAAACATAAAATTCAAAACCATAAATTGAAAAAAAGCAATCTCTGCTGCATGGCATTCTCGAATTATTATTTGTAGTTTTTTTTAATCCATTCTAAATTAATACGTGAAGGTTGAAAAATCAATAACATTTTCTGTTTGCAGGAAAAGACGTGTTAATTTAAAAAATGCATGTAAAATTGCAGAAATCTGTATCCTCCAAAACATTTCATTAAGCCAATCTTGCTGCCACATATTAGTTAAACAGGAAAATGAACAAAATGTCAGAAAGTGAAATATTAAAAATGGCTGATAAATTTGAGCTCTGCAGAATTTATATGGTCTTTTTAATAATGTTTCAATATATGAGCATTTTCTTAAAAAGATTAAACACAACTAATCATTTCTGAAAGGTTTAATGTCGTTAATGCTATTTACAATATAAAATTAATTATGACACCAGAGAGGTCAAGAGCATAATACTTTTTTTAGCTGAAATCAATAACTGCTTTAGTCCTTTGGTGAGCATTTGCTACAGAAATAGATGTATTCTGCATTCCAAGTTGTACATTTTGTCACAAAATTAATGTGAAACATCATACTGACCTTAACTTGCTTGAATCGTTATTTCAGCCTTTGTAAATGCTACAACTGTCTTCAAAGTAGTTGGCCTTTGATAAAATAGCTCTGACAATATGTACAGGGTGGCACACAAAACAAGGTGAAAAGAAACTGACTTTGCAGTTGATTTTGTGAAGGAATACTCTTATATAATTATATTTCTGCATTATTATCTGCTAAACTAAATAAGTCTTGAAAACATTTTCCACCATTTTGCGTTCAGTTTAAACCAGCATCTGTAGTTCCTTCTTACACCCTTACACCAAATTGGTCCAGGCTAATCTGACCCATATCCCACGAAACCATTAAAAAAATGTATTTTAAATGTGATAACCAGAACCAGGATGTTTAGGCACTAAAAAACTCTGAAAGGCAAGCAAAAGGGCATAATAAATTACAAAAAAGGCATGAAAAAGGCATTTATTGACAAAAAAGGCATAAAAAGGCATTCATTTCCACCACGAAATTATGGTAAAAATTGATAATATACAGGTATACTACATTAAATTACCACAATTGCCTGGTTGCACATAATTACTGTCATTTTTTTCAAATTATCTGGTGTTAAACTATGCCGTCTGTTAGACAGAATATGCTTCAGTTGTGGAAAAACTTCTTTCCACCTCAGCTGAGGTCACTGGTGCATACCCGAAACAAACTACAGACTCTATATTAATGTCGGTATCTTGTGCATTACAAGTACCTTTGGGAACTTTAGCCATGTTTTGTATTTTTTCAAGATCTTTGTTACCAAAAATTACTCACAATATCCTTGTATGTCTTTACCTACATCGCCAGGAACTTTACGAAAATCGTCAGTTAATTTGTTGAAAACCTGCAAGTTATTCACTAATGTTTTGCCACGTTTCTCAAGGGAAGTGATAGCTTGTGGGAAGTTTGCAAAACTGGAGACAATAAACACAAGATCGCGGTGGATGGACATTTTCTGCATGATTTCACTGACTATTCTGACTGCAGCAGATTCTTCTTCTTCAAAACAGTTGACGATTTTTATCTTTTCAAAATTTGCAGCATAGTAGAGTACAGCAGAGAGTCATGTACCCCACCTAGTCAAAATGGGCTGAGGATGCAGCGTAATCTCGGGTGCCATTTACTTAAACAACTGCACACGTGACGGTGCTTTGAGGAAGATTTTCTTGATATTGGAAATTAGGCGATTGACATTTGGAAACAAGCTACGTATGTGCTTGGCAATTCTATGAAGTCCTTGAGCTGAGTATGTCAAATGCAACATTTTGGGTAATAAAGTCACAAACAGAAGAACATTCTCGTGTTTTATACCTTCTGGCCAAAGTACAGCAAGTGAAGATGTAAACAACTGAGCAATAGTTGAGCTGTTTGACTTCTCCAATACTTCAAATGTCAACAAATAGATGGTTGACCAATGTACCGATGACCACATTGGCAACATATCACCCCACAGCATCGGTTGTGTTGAGATCCATATTTTGTTGCGTGCAATTTCATCTCTAATTTTCTGCACAACAATGCTGAAGTTGCTGTTAACATAATTTTTCTGTAATGATGACTTGCTTGGTATATGTTCCTCTGTATTTCTCTAAAAAACCTCAGAGATTTGTTTTCCAATTTCCACAGTGGAATTCAAGCATAAATGAATGCCTTGCACAGATCACTCAGATTTGCGACTGGAGCCAGCAATAAATGTGGCTAGTGATAACTATACAGTATTTGCATCTCCTGCCTTCTCTGTCAGCTCTTTCCAATCCACCACCACCACCAGTGAAAATTCTGCCTCTCAGATCCCCTTAATTGTTCTCTCACCGTAAACCTAAGCCCACTGGTTTAAAAACTTCCCTGCTCTGAGAAATAGACTGGATATATACATCTATATTACTAAAAGTATGATCTTGACCGCTTTTGGCTTGCTGTGCTGTGATTTCCGAGAGAACGCCGCCACCTACGGCCGTCATTTTTGGCCAGCTCGCTCAGAGCCCCCCTCCGCCTTCCTGGACCAGAGGATTTTCCCCATTGATTAAAAATCAGAGCAATATGAATGTTTTTTTTTAATTCACCATTCTCTCCGCTGCCCCTGCTGGAGGGAGGGGGAGGGACTATAAAACCAGGAAGTGGTGTGCCTCACTCAGTCTCTGCAAGATGGAGAAAGCCAGAGGTTCACGTCTCTCTGAGCTCTGAATAGCACTGAACACATTTCTATTCAACTGTCAATGCCCTTAACGTGGTTTGAAAATGAAAATATGGTTGGTTTGAAGTAAAAAGGTACTGCCTGCAAATGGTTGTTTGGGGGGGTGGGTTGGGTTTAAGTTAAGGCACTACTACAAATGGTGGCTTGGGTGCTTTGGGTTGAAGTTAAAAACCACTACTTACTGCAAATAGTGGTTTGGCTGCTTTGGGTTGAAGTAAAAAGGCACTACTTACTGCAAATAGTGGCTTGGCTGCTTTGGGTTGCAGTAAAAAGGCACTACTTATTACAAATAGTGTCTTGGCTGCTTTGGGTTGCAGTAAAAATGCACTACTTACTGCAAATAGTGGCTTGGCTGCTTTGGGTTGAAGTCAAAAGGCACTACTTACTGCAAATGGTGGCTTGGCTGCTCTGCGTTGAAGTTCAAAGGCACTACCTACTGCAAATGGTGGCTTGGCTGCTTTGGGTTGAAGTTAAAAGGCACTACTTACTGCAGATGGTGGCTTGGCTGCTTTGGGTTGAAGTTAAAAGGCACTACGTACTGTAAATGGTGGTTTGACTGCTTTGGGTTGAAGTCAAAAGGCACTATTTACTGCAAATGGTGGCTTGGCTGCTTTGGGTTGAAGTCAAAAGGCACTACTTACTGCAAATGGTGGCTTGGCTGCTTTGGGTAACTTCCTCTTTCCACTGTATATTGATTTTAGATAAAATGCTACCACTTACGGCTGTGATTTTTGGCCATCTTACTCAGTCCCCCTCCACTCAGCAGGTGTGGAGGATTCTTCCCATCAATGAAAAATAAAAGTGTTATTAGTGTTTAATAAATCTCTCTCCTGTCAATCACGCCATGAAGGCCACACCTTTTCCGGTGGGAGGGGGAGGGGTTATAAAACCCGGCAGTGTGGGTGTGGCTCAGTCTCTGCATGATGGGGGAGGGAGAGGTCACGACTGAGCTGTGAATCAACTGAACACACTGAATGTCTACTGAACTATGAGTTTGGTGTTTTGTGTGGTTTTATGGTGGTTTCACCCTGCTTGAAATGGTATGAAACTGCATTTGAATGTGGTGGCCTTGCACCATGCATAAAATGGCACGAAACTGCATTTAAATGTGGTGGCGTTGCACCCTGTATGAAATGGTATGAAGCCACATTTAAATTTGGTGGCCTTGCACCCTGCTTGAAATGGTATGAAACTGCACTTTAATTTGGTGGCCTTGCACTCTGCTTGAAGTGGAATGAAACTGCACTTGAATTTGGCGGCCTTGCACCCTGCTTGAAGTGGTATGAAACTGCACTATAATAGTAAGATTAAACAAGAACTTACCAGTTTGAAGTTTGATCTTTATTTTATGAGGAGTCGAGTTGAGGGACTACGTGAAGAACCCCGTACAGCCGTTGGTGCGTCAATCTTCAAAGCAGCGGAGTGAACTCACAGATAACAACAACAGAAGTATAAATGTAAGATAACGAAGACTAGAACTACCAGATGAAATCTATGAGGGCTGGGAGCGGAGGGCACGTAGTCCCTCAACTCGACTCCTCATAAAATAAAGATCAAACTTCAAACTGGTAAGTTCTTGTTTAATCTTACTATTTTACTTCAGAGTCACGTGAGTGACTACGTGAAGACTTCAAAGCTCTGTGATTTCACGCCGCAGACCCAAATCCGGCGTTCACACTGCATTGATTGACTGAAAGTCGTTAACAATCAATAATACATCAATAATGACGCTTCTTAAATGAATAACAGTTTATTTACAAACGAAACCACAACAAACCCCACTAACTCAGGGGGAAACTATAACAGAACTCAAAACAGAATCAGCAAACACCCCCAGCCTTGAAATCGGCTTGTGGTAAAACTTTTCAAAAGTCAGCTCACTGGACCATCCTGCGGCCGCGAGAATATGGTCTATAGGCACGTCCATCGCCCTTGCCGCGGAAGTTGATGCCGCCCTGGTGGAATGAGATTTGAATTTATCAGTATCAATTCCAGCACTTCCCAGAACCTGCTTCAACCACCTTGAAATTGTTTGCACCGACACCTTACTGTGTGGTTTTTTGTGGCTAATAAATAATGCAGACTCTGTTCCTCGTAGGGCTTTAGTAACGTCAATGTAACGAGATAAATGTGAGACTACACACAAGCGATCATCTGTGGGGTATGCTGAAAACACAACCTTACATCCTGTCATGCCGATTCTACTATGTTTAAGCAAATCATAGACATAAAATATAATAGCATCTGCCGACACCTGCATTCTGTCTATCCGTAGCTTTTGCAAAGTTTGTACACGTTGGGCTGAAACCAACGCCATAAGCATGACCAGCTTCAAACTTAATTTGGCTAAAGATAAGCTTGCAACAGGAACCCACTGGCGAAGAAGCATAAAAACTTCACTCACATTCCAAATACCGGCATACCTGGGTTTAGGAGGATTAGAATTAAAAACTCCCTTCATAAATCGTGAAACTAACGGATGTGTCCCTACTGAACGCAATTCTGAATTCATGGCCAAATAAGAAGACAGAGCACTTCTGGCTGTATTGATCGCACTGTAACTTAATTTTTGATCAAAATAAAGACTGGACAAAAACTCCAATACATCTGTAATGCCTGCAGTTTGATATGAAATGTTCTGGTGTAGACAGAATTGCTCCCACTTCCTTATCGAGGTGACATACTGCTTCTGTGTACTATCCCTGCAGGCCGACGTGAGAACATCCACAGTACGATCAGACAGTCCTCTCCCCAGGTATGGCCTCCTCAAAATCTGCAAATCAACAGATCAATACGATCATGTAAAGGATGTTGATCCCCAGTTACTGGATTTACCAGTAGATTTTCATTCTTGGGAATAATCATGTGAGGCTCCCTAGCCATTTGTAATACCAGAGGAAACCATGCTTGTGTAGGCCAATCCGGCACTACCAATATCCCTGAAGCAAAATCCTGCGTGACCTTTTGCAAGCATCTACTGATGAGACAGAATGGAGGAAATACATACACAAACATTCCTCCCCAATGCAGCGAGAAAGCGTCTACCGCTGCTGCACCAGGATCTGGTTCCCATGAAACATATCTGGGCAACTGATGATTTAACCTAGATGCAAACAAATCAATGTCTGGCATTCCATACCGAACAACCACTTGATTAAATACATCCTGATTTAACATCCATTCTATGTTGTCATTAAACTGACGTGATCTAGTGTCAGCTACCGTGTTAAATCTACCTGGCAAATAAATTGCCGAAATCCAGATATTTTTGTCAATGCACCAGCTCCAAACCTGGTTAGCCAGTCTATCACAAGACTGTGACTTGACTCCACCCATGTGGTTTACATATGCCACTGCTGTGGTGTTGTCAATCTGAACCTGCACATGCAAGTCCCTACTGGTAGAACAATAAGCCTTAAGGCCATACCAGGTTCCCAATAACTCTAAATAATTGATCCCTCTCAATTGAAGCAGGGATGACTCTTCCGCATTCCATCTACCTCCACAGCTGGAAGACAAATCTGTTGCACCCCAGCCTAGTGCACTAACATCAGTCTGTAATACCATTGAAGGCGGTTCCACCGAAACCTTCCTAAAACTTTTTGGAGCATTTACTATCCACCATTGTATGTCGGAAATTGCCCCAGCTGACAACTGCATAGGCCTGTCAAAATGTCCCATTTGTATTCTCAGTGCCTGTTCCTTTAATCGTTGTAATTGTTGATAATGCAGAGGACCATACTGCACAGCTGGAAAAGCAGCTACCAGCTTACCAATCAGCTGAGCTACTTGTCTAATTGAAGGTCGTTGTTCTCCAAGGAGATTAACAGAATCCTCAATCAACTGTTGCAATTTGTCCCTGGGCAAAAATACCAACATGTGATTTGAATTAATGGTAAATCCCAAATAATCAATGACTTGAACTGGTGATAATTTGGATTTATCTGGATGAACAACGAACCCTAATTGTTGAAAAGTGAACTTAACAACTGAAACTGACAACAGAGCTTCAGCATGAGTCTTTCCAACAATCAGAATATCATCTAAATAGGCCATTACCACATGCCCCTGAGCTCTGAGTAATGCTAACACAGGTTTTACCAATTTAGTAAATAGTCTAGGGGCTGAAGTTAATCCATTAGGCAGTGCCTTAAATTGCCACAGCTGACTCATCCAAATGAATTTCAAATATCTTCTATCATCACCATGAATAGACACTGAGTAATATGCATCTTTCAAATCAATGCTAGCCATATAACACCCTTTGGAAATTAGATGTTTGGCTGTGGAAAATGTTTCCATTTTGAAATGCCTATAACAGACAAACTTGTTCAAACTTGTTAAATCCAGGATAATTCTACATCCCCCAGTCTTTTTAGCCCTAGGAAAAATACTTGACACGAATTGACAACTTTGATAGACTGATGTCTCAATTACCCCTTTCTTGTGTAATGAACTAATTTCTGTTTGTATAAGCACATTTTCTTCATCTGAAAATATAAGTTTCCGACTTGGAGCATGTTGAGTGGGTGGTCTCTCATTAGAGCCAAATTCAATTTTTACCCCTTCAATACTGTTCAATATAAACACATCTGACGTTAACTCCTGCCATTGTTTGAGAAACAATTTTAACCTTCCCCCAACTTCAACAATACTTAATTCATTCTCTCTCGAAGGCACATCCCTTACCTGCATATGTCCTTGTAGACTTTGTTGTCCACGGCCCCTTGAGAAAGGCGCCTTGCCCTTCATACCGGTGGCAGCCTGCCAATTCCGATATTGGAGACCTGTATGGCTGGTTCCTTCACCTGCCACCGAACTGGTACCTCTTTGATAAGGATAAAACCTTTTTCCTGGTTTACCAGCTGTCTTAATGAGGCCCATAGTTTTTACGTCCTCATGACATTCTTTCACTCTTTTAACCAGATCCCCTCCGAACAGCAGGTTTCTTGGCGGTACACTAGGTGGTTTGCACAAAGCCGCCAAATTAGGATTAATTACCGGCCTTATAGCGGCTCTTCTGATATTATTAATTTCAAAAAATGCACTGCAGAACAGTCCTAGTGCATCTTGATGGGCCTCAGACATATTCCCGGTATCAATAATTTTCACCAAAGCCGTAAGCCCTACCGAGAACAATCTGAGCACTTTTTGAAATTTCATCTCCTGAGCCCTAGCTGACACCCCCAACTGTGTCCAAATCTGATGATTCACCACTGGTACTTTCAGAAGGTCGCAATTAATAGGAGCCTCGTACTTCTTGGCGGTGTCATCCATGGCTAACTCCTGCAGCTGGTGGGAGAGCATATATTGAATAGCTGCAGCCAATTCTTCCCCAATCGGCTCTCCTGCCTCTCTGGGCATAGCAAATTTTCCAGCAATATTCGGAATTACCTCCAACTGAACTCCCTTACTGCTCTCCCCCACCACAGACTCGGTGTCAGCGAACTGCACCATTGGAACATCCTCCTCACAGGCAGGATATTCCTGCAGCCCTGTAAAAGGTGCTGCTGGCTCAGGCTCTCCAACAGCCTGGCTTGGGCACCACTCCTCCTCCCGGAGCTGGTCCCTGTCGAGCATTCTTTGCAATAGAATCTCGACCTGGGAGAGCCGTGAGCAAACGGACTCTCCTATAGAGGGTAGAACCTCCAGGCCCGACACTGGGTCAACGGGCCTATCTGACTTACCAGTGGCCTTCCGCCCTACTGGCAAGCCTACACTGCTCGAAGGCAGTGGGTCCGCAATCGCTGGCTGTATAGCCGGCATCGGACCAGGTGCACAAGACGGGCCTCCACCAACAACACTCTCCTGGTTGTCAACCTTCTTCCCTCCGGAGCGCCTCGCCGCCACCTTTTTCACTTTCTGCAACATTCTCCAAAACGTTCACCAACCGTCGCAGAAAATGAACTCTGAAAAATTTTAAAAACTTACCTCGAGTTTTTAAACTTACCGCTTGGAGGAGCGCTGCTGCTCCAACCGGCCGACTGCACCAATGCGTCTGACGTCATGAGGCACCAACGGCTGTACGGGGTTCTTCACGTAGTCACTCACGTGACTCCGAAGTAAAATAACTAGGTATCTCAATCATAAATAAATACTTGGTAGGCCAGAAATAGAGTTCAAAGAATACTTGGTGCTGCAGTTAAATGTACGTGACTGCTCATTTTATAACATCTCCAATCCCATTTTTAATATATTTGCATTCTTAAGTCAATTTCCAAATTTGTTGCAGTGGAGCTTGAGAAGTAAAAAGAAGTAAAAGCAATTCTTGCTCACACAGAACTCTTGCAGTGTGTTCCTCTGCACCCCAGCCTTAAATGGCCTACCCCTTATTCTCATACTGTGTTTTCTCTTCCTCAGTAAAAGGAAACATGCTTCCTGTACCTTGTCAGACAACCTTATTCAGAAATTTCTATTAACATCTTATCAACATCGTACCTGGAACAAGTTCAGTGAATTTTTACTGCTCTTTTTCCATGACAAACATGTTCAATACAATACTGTTTTTCTGATATGTGCAGCAAAGTGACAACCACATTTTTTCCATATTATATTCCATCTGTCATGTTCTTACTCGTTGTTTTCTTTGAAGCCTCATTGTATCCTCAGTGTCATTTAGTTTATTATTGTCAGAAAACTTGGGAATATGACATTTGCTTCTTCCAGTCAAATAATTGATTTATATCTTGAATAGCTGAGGCCCAAGCACGGATCATTATGGAACCCTATTGGCCACAGCCTGCAAGCCTGATATTCCCCCAGTTTTCTAAACAATAAATAGTACTTGATCCACAATAGTATATGTGGACCAAGTCCCTGCAATTCCATATGCTCTAACCTTGTTAACTAAAGTCAGTACAGGGCCTTATTGAAAGTTTCAAAAGCAATTTGGATGTGAATGTACACGTTAAGGTTTATAAACTATTTGGATTAAAATGTACAGGGCGTGATAAGTAAGTTTGTAGATGACACAGAAATAGACAATATTGTAGATAGTGAACGTTATCAACAATTACAGCTGTATCTTGCTCAGCTGGATAAATGGGATGAGGAATGACAAATGACATGCAATTCAGATAGGTGTGAGGTGTTGCATTTTGGGAAGTCAAACCAGGGGAGAACTTGCACAGTGAATAATAGAGCCTTGGGGTTTTGTAGAACACTCTTCAGAATACAAGTACATATTCCCTGAAAGTCATGTCACAGGTATACATATTGGCGAAGAAGTCTCTTGGCATGCTGGCCTTGATCAGTAAGAGCACCGAGTACGGGAGATGGGAGGTTATATTGCAGTTGTACAAGATATTGTGAGTCTGCATTTGGAGTATTGTGTACAGTTTTGGTTACCCCGTTGAAGGGAAGGTGCCACTAAGTTAGAAATGTGTAAAGAAGATTTACAAGAATATCACCAGGACTCGGGATCTGAGATATGGGGAGTGGTTGGGCAGCCTAGAATTTTATTTCTTGGAGCGCAGGAGAATGAGGAATGTCTTTACAGAGGTGTATAAAATCGTGAGACATAAATAAGGTGAATGCACACAACTGTTTGTCAGGGAAGGGGAAATTATAATAAATAGGTTTAAGGTGAGGGGGGAAAGTTTTAAAAGGGACCAAGGAGCAAATTCTTCACACACAGTGTGAAGAATAATGTGGGTATCTTGATTGGCAGGGACGGGTTGGGCCAAAGGCAAACCCACTGACTCTCATAGCTATCTAGACTACACTTCTTCCCACCCTGCTTCCTGTAAAGACTCTATCCCCTACTCTCAATTCCTCCATCTACGCTGCATCTGCACCCATGGTGAGGTTTTCCATACCAAGTCATCGGAGATGGCCTCATTCTTTAGGGAACGCGGGTTCCCCATTTCCATTATAGATTATAGGTATGTTACAAAACTTACCTTTAGCGGTGCTGCAGTTCTGTCACTGGCCGTGTGCGTGACTTTGGCGCATTTGGGGGGGGGGGGGGGGGGCGGGGTTAAAATGCGGTTTTCCCCTTTATTTTGTCGGAGTGCGATCTATTTCTGGAGATTCGTTCCGACTGCCGGTAAGTTAATTTTAAATAAATAGCCCGACTATTTCAGCGCTGGCGTAAAATAAAAATTAACTCCTAATGCCGTGAACGCCGACAACGTGGACGGATTTTACATAGGGGACGGGTAAGTGAAAGCTGTATATTTTTACATCTAAACCTGCTTTTTTTAGATGACCTTAATCAACATTTAATGTTGCGAAACGGTGATTTAGTCCCGAAACGAACCGGCAGAAATTTTTCCTGCCGATATTGGGTTTAAATTCACCGCAACCGCAACGTTCTAATCCATCGTGTTCCAGAAAATCCCACTCGCAAGCTGATTTACATGCCCATTCATTTATGGGCATTAAACACTAAATTCCTTCAATTTGGCCTATAAATTAATGACAATTAGATTTAAAAATCATGTTATATTGTGAATTATTGTGTGAATGTTAATTGGACACTTAGGCTTTAACATTTAAAAAAAAAATTTCTTAAGAAATTGATAGATGTTTAGATCTAGTAATTGAATTTTGTAAGTCAATAGGAAACAAGTTGCTAATTTCCGAGTATGAAAATGGCCATAACTTTTGTAATACTGAAGATATGAAAGTGAATTAGGTGTCAAATTAAACTTTTTATGCTTTATCTGATGGGATAAATTGCAGACTTGATTTTTAAAATCTCAAAATTTTGTAAGATTGCTATAGATTAGGCTCTCACTAGGGTCTCCTCGATATCCCGCAGCTCTGCTCTTGCTCCCCCTTCCTCCATTCGTAACAAGGACAAAGTCCCCCTTGTCCTCACCTTCCACTCCCATCAGCTGTCGCATACAGCATGTAATCCTCCGGTAGACATGCGTATGGCTCTAAAATATCCTTGTGTCAAAGTGAAGACACAGCAAATGTGTGCATCATTTACGCGAGAGAGCAGGACGGGAGGTGGAAGAAGAAAAACATTTAAAAGTGCCTTTTATAGTTTCTCTCATTGTATATTACATAATATTGATAGTGTTTGCACATACTAATAAGAAGTTGAAAGCTGGTCTCAATTGGTCGGTTTTCAGCTGTAATTTGAATGTTGCTTTTCTATATTTCAACTTTTGTGCGTATATGGAATGAGGTACCAGAGAAAGTGGTTGAAATAGATACATAACATTTAAAAGACATTTGAACAAATACATAGATAGATAAGGTTTGAGGGCGATACAGGCCAAAAGTAGTAATATAGGATGGGTTTCTTGATTGGCTTGGATGAGTTTGGATGAAGGGCATATTTTCATGCTAAATTACTTTGACTAAATCTAAATGCATCTTATCTGCTGGTTCCCCTTTATCTAATTTTATGAAAACATTCTCAATGTCAAAAATGTATCTTCCTTCATAAATTATTGTTAACTATGTTGAATCCTATTCAACTAATCCTTTCATTATATATTTCAACAGTGTTCCTGCTTTTTTAAACACCAGGGCCATACTTGCTACCCTCCAGTCCAGAGGAACAAATCCAGATTCTGCAGAATCCTGGATGATTGTTACCTCAAACCACTTCATTTGGGATGTAAATTATGAAGTATTTAGGTTTATTCGGTTTTCCAGTTCGCCAACTTCTGCACACTTTAATAAAATATGCAGTTCCTTCAATTCCTGATTCTCCAGACTGGAAGATCGTTTGGCTGAACACATTCGCTCAGTGCGCCAGGACCTACCTGATCTATTGGTTGATACTTTTTCTCTCTCTTTCTCCCCCTCTCTCCCCCCCCCCCCTCTCCCCCCCTCTCCCCCCCTCTGGATTAAAGATGATATTAAATAAAAAAAAAGGCTTGTAAACTTTCCATCAATATTTGTAGGCCTGCAGGGGAGAGCATTTTATAACACATCAAAGAACCAAAGGTCAACAAAGTAAAGATGGAATCTGAGAGTAAACTGGCAAGAAACATAAAAATAGACTGCAAGCACCTTTAGTTCTTTTGAAAGTAAGGACAAATGAGGGTAAATATAGGGTTTCAACAGATAGACAGAAGAATGTGTTACGAACAATAAGGAAATGCTAGAATTAAGTCATATCACTAAATCAGCACAATTTGGAATAAGGTAGTGCATTGAAGACTGAGATGATTTTTTTTACAAAAGCAATCTTTTGGAATTCTCCATCCACGAGGGCTATAGACGCTCGGGCACAGTACAGGGTTCATTCCAAACTCAGATGGCTAGATTTCAGGACATTATGGGAATCAAGCGCTTGATCATTGCTTTGATCAATGGTTTAACTTCTCTGTCCCCTTCGTGATTATTTTGCATATCTCGCCTCTTGTGAGCATTGCTTCATATCTGTGGTCACTGAACAAGAAAGGCAGCCTTTCATCTGTTCCATGTGGCACATTGTCGGGGATTATGTTCAGTTTTGCATTCATTGTGTGTCACATTGAACAGATGAAGGCAGTAAAAAATGTGGCTTGCTGAATCTGTGACTGTGGGGCTCCAGTCATACTACTTCCTCTTGTCAGCAGGGGAAATATTTGTTGTGTGAGCTTTTTCAACTTTTGTGCATGATGGCAAACAGTGAAGCAATGTCTTCTATCTACTATTTTGTATCTGTTACAACAGATACAAAATAGTAGATAGAAGAAATTGCTACACTGTAATTCCAACATTAAAACATTAGGTTAAAACGAAGTTGTGGGTGACATCACCATATCAGTTCATCTTATTTGGCTGATTGATGGCATGGAGATCTCCTTCCCAGCATGTCAGAAAGTTTGGACAGTCTGATATGAACCAATATCAACTACACCAGTAGAAATGGCATTACAAATTACACATGACATTCATTAAGAACATTAGTTCTTAATAAATCTTATAATGTAAGGAAACATGCACATAATTCCAGGAATGGGAATGAGATTTTTCCATAACCTTGTGGCAATTTACGTAATATATAACTTATATTTGAGTGATTTAGAAATTAATCCAGTATCTTATTGTTGGTTTGTTTATGCTAAATTAGTTAGTTAAGAATTCTTTGTAATGGAGAAATAGAAACGCAGGCCTCATATCCATAATGTATATTGTACTTTCAAGAAGATCTGTAGAATATTCCCAAAACTGTGATCATGGTAGAATCTTTAGCTAAAATATTAATTTAATCTCTGAATTCACTCAACCTTGCTGTACTTGGCCTCCATTGCAGAGAAAGGCCACACACAAACTGGAAGACAGCTCTGCTGCTTGGGTAGCTTGCAACTCAATGGTATAACTATTGAATACAACATCCAATTTCATGCAATACACCTCCCCCTTTTTCATCTGCTCCCTCCCACCCCTGTGCACATCCATCTCTTCCATCATTTTCCATTACCCCGTCACTCTGTTCCTTTCCCTTTCCCTTTCTCCCCTGTACACTCCTCTCTCATTCCATAATCCTATATTTTCTTTAATTCCCTCTTTCCCCCCTGAACAACGTCCCTTCCACTCATTTCCCTCTCTCTGGTTTTACAATTCACTCTTCCACTTTGTCTCCTTTTCACATCTAGCCTTTGTCACGATCTTAATTTATTTGCCAATCACCTTCCCCATTTGTATCGACCTATGATTAGCCAAGCTTTGTCCCACCCTCAGCTTTCTCCCCCAACTGCATCAATTTGAAGAAGGGTCCCAACCCAAAACATTGTTTGTGCATTCCCACCACAAATGCTGCCTGACCCATTGAGCTCCCCATCACTGTGTCTTTAGCTCAATAATCGAACATCTGTAGTTCCTTCTGTCTCTGTCATAATTCAATCCTTTTGCCTTTTGTTCCATTGACAGTTTAATATAATGTGTTGCCTTAACATCAATCTGGTCTGCAGTTCGACACAATTGCTAGTTTGCCATATTGTCATTCTTATATTATAGCCAAAAATATTTTTAGCAATGAAAGGTACTACTTGAAATTTATGGTGTAGATCTTTGGAGGAAATAACTGAATTATTATCAAGAAAGGTTGATTACAATAGCCTATTTTGCCTAACAGTCAGTATGTTTAAAATGCACCTCATTTATATTTACTTTGTAATTCCATTGGGGTCTCCTGGAGTTTGATTGCCTTCAAGGAGGGATTCTGAAAGGAATTTCTCAGATTTATTTTTCTAAATTAACCCACAGTTTATTTTGCCACTCCCAAGAGATTGCATGACTACAAGAGAAAGGAAATGGATTTGATGGCGTGCCAGGTTACATTGTGCCAAGATCGACAGGCTCAATAAACTAACTCATAATTTTCCTGTTCTGTTTCAAATGTTCAATACTTTACCAGCATTGTACAGTGCAGCTTTTGAGACAAGTTATATTACTTTGCTTTTGTTTTTATTGTTGCCTTTTTTTTGAAGAATGCTTCAATAAATTCAATTTGTACAAAGTCTTGTTTTTAAAATATTCTTGCAAGAATTCTATAAATTCTGTTGATGAGAAGCGAGTACAGGGGCATATGTAAAAATCAGTATTTCACTCAAGTAATCTTGCTTCCAAGATAATGCTCCATTGAGAAATTTTGCAGCAGTCTAATCTTTGAAAGGATATGTGTATTTATGTTGTTATTACTGGTTTAGGGAATCTAAACTCAATTCCTGGACAATATAAAATCACTGCCATTACAGATTGTGTTTCACTTACCATATCCAATGGGCTTTTTGGATCTAGGCTGGGTGACATCAGAGATTATTCCTATAATCTGAGGTGAGATTTTTTTTGTGGAGATGCTGGATGTGTTCTTTTAACAAGGATATATTATGTAATGTTGACAACTCAGCAATGCTGTGTGAACTTTGACTTGTATCTCCATTAGTTTCAGAAGATCTCTACTCAAATAGACCCTTAAAATATGTTAGCTTTGTGCGAAGGCGTGCCTTGTTTGATTATCAGAAATGTTCATAACTGAATTGCATTGCTGAAACCTGCAGCCTATTAACAAGTGTCCCTTTGGCCTGTGCAACCTTTTCCTAAATCTTGATAGATCTGTAATTATTGCCATATGTGTGCTTTTATCCTATAACTATTCATGCCTTTCATTAATAAAATTATCAGTCTGGGGTTTAAGCAAATGCACAAGTATTTATCATTTTTCGTGTGCTGAACTCTTTTGTAATTTCAATCCTTAAAGATCAGTCTCATAATCTTAGACTGTAGTGTTTCCCTAATTTGTGATTGATCAATGGAAATAGTTTCTCTCTTATCAGTTTCCTCAATATCTTGTAAACATGAATCTTCTGCATTCCAAGGATTATAACCCAAGTGTAATTTCTCCTCTTACTCATTATCTATAATGCACACTGTGAAAAGACAATCTGGTACTTTTTAATTGTGAATAGACTTTGTGAAGATCTGATGAAGTGTCTTGCTGTATGGACCATGTTATGGGAAATTAAATACTTTTTCACTGAATAGCTGAATATAATGAATGATTTGGAATAAAAAATCCCAGGCCCAACCCAGAACCAAGCCCCATGAGAATTTCAAATATAATGGAAAACTTTCCATTTACCTCTTCCTGTTTATACAATGATCATTGGGCTGGTAATTTCAGATGGAATATGAATTGTACTCATAACATTTTGTTCCAAAGAGGGCTTCCCAAGATATCAGCTGTCCACCACGGTAAAGCATGAGAAATATAAGGTTTGGAAGTTACTGCTGTAAAAAGTTGAGGCAACAATTTTAGAAGAAAACCTTTGAAATGCCAGTTTAATTTATAAGAAAAAAGTGGTAAATGTAACTTCTGCTACATTTTCTTTCACATTCGTGGACATTGTTAATGTTATTATTTGAAAAATCTGGCTTGCATTTTGACAGTAAGTTTTGGATGAAACAAAATTAAAAGTAGATAACGATTGGATTAAATTCACGATGAAAACGTGGTTAGCTATAAGAAAGCAATTAAATCTTTTCAATTCGATATCTAGCGCAATGAAGATAGCTGCTAGTCCCAATTTTATACCCAGCAAAATTGATAAGGGATTTAGAAACTGGGCAGATAAAGAGCTTATTACTGTGGACCAGCTTTTTTGTGGGGGAGTCTTGAAATCTTACGAGCACTTGCAGAATGAATTTGGACTGTCAGATTTCTTTAGGTTCCTCCAAATACGGCACTACTTACAGACGCATGTAGATTGGGAGCAGATATATAGACTACCTTCAAATTTGGAATATACTTTCTTGATGACTATAGAGGGAGTGTTACAAAAGAATTTGATATCCCATTTATATCAAGGACTTCAAGACTATATAAAAGGGAAATACTATAGAAACAAAACAGAAATGGGAATTGGAAATGAACATTATTATTACAGAAGAAACAGGGGAAAGGACATGTCTCTTGGGACATAAGCTGACAAGCAGCCCCTCTTGGAGGGAGTTCGACTGGAAAAGTAAAATGAGAGTATTTAGGACCCCTTTAGTGCTGGCAAGATACAGTAACACCTCAAATTTATGCTGGAGACAATGTGGGAAGATCGGTGATCACACACATTTTTAGGGATTGCCCCAAATTGTACCAATACTGGAGAGACATCCAGGTAGAGATTAAATTAATTCTGGGAGTGGATCTACCTTTGGAACCGGCTTGTTTTGTATTAGGAGATACTCCAGCAGCAACAGATATTCAAAATCAGAATTATTTGCTTGGGGTGACGATGTTGATTGCTAAAAAGATGATAACAGTGCTATGGAGAAAGGAAATGCCACCAAATGTTCAACAGTGGAGGGAAAGATTGAAAAATGTATACTTGATGGAATGTATAACTGCTAAAGTCCAGTTGAGGACCGATGCCTTTAATATTATATGGAAACCGGTACTATTACAAATGCCAAGATTGATTAAGGATATGAATGGATGAGCTTGCTATGGTGCCTGTGAATAAGATGCCTCTGTGATAGAATGTTAAGAGGATCCGATGTGATGCAAATAGAGGTTAGATGATTTGTATTTTGTCATTTTGCGATTGTCTTTTGTGTGTCTCTTTGTTTTGCCTGTATGTGTATTTTGTTATGTCAATAAATGTGGAGTTCAAAGAAACAAAATTTTTGAAAGATGCTAGTTTTTGTGGCATTATGGTTCAGGGTTGTTGTTGCCAGTCCTAATTTGTTTCTTTCAACAGTAAATTATCAGCAATGATGTACTGGCAAGTGACCCTTTTGGAATTTGGCTTCATGTGGATGTTACATAGCAATAAAAAGGAGATTTGTTCAGAAACAAAGCTATGGAAATGGTTCTATTTTTATGCCAATTTGATCCCGATAGTAGTACCTATTGTAATGAGTTCAGAGGTAAAAGCACAGACATCTTGTCTTTCCTGGCATTAATTGTTTGTTAATCCCATGATGAAATGTTTGACTATACACCTGTCAGGTTAAGTAAAATTAGAAGTAAATAGAACCGTCAAATTGGAGAAACCAAGAATTGCAGCTACTGATTTACAAAAATGACGCACAGTGTAGCAGGTCAAGCAGCATCTCTGGAGATGGTGAATGGATGATGTTTTGGGTTGGGACCCTGCTTCAGACTGATTGGGAGGGGAGGGTATTGAGAAAACTGGAAGGGATGAGGGTTTTTTCCCCCTGGTTAGGCAGAAATAAAGTCAAAAGGTGTACTGGAGGAGGAAGAGGGGGTGGAGGAGTGGGAGGGGGGTAGGAGATGAGGGAATCTTAAGTCTTAAGGAAATCTTAAATTCCAAGAAATCATTTTAGGAAAACAATAAAACCTCACTGATGAACAGGGTTCAACTTTTATCACAAACAATTTGGCCCAAAATCACTGAACAATCACAGTGCAAATGTTCAAACAAGGTTGTATAACGAGAACAGTTACAATTTTGTACTTAAGTTTAAATTCATTGATGCTGCAATTCCATAACTAACCTTATTTAGTGCAAGTAGACATTGGAAAATCAGGACTGCAGGATTGTATGGACCATATGGTATCTTCTGGCTAGGCAAAAGTGACAGTATCTGCTTTATGATCTACACGTTGTGGTTCTCTGATATGACTGTTTTAGCTCAATTCTGTTTCCCTGACCTGGCATGCCTGATCATAAAATGGTGTCCCTTTAATCTATTGAGTGAATTCACCCCTACCATCATGCCAGCGGTCTACATACCAAGCCAAGCCACGCTTTGATGGCACTGGACAATCTTGACCATGCCCCATGCCCCTATTCATCATTGCCAGTGACTTGAATCAAGCAAATTTCACGAACGCACTCCACAAAAATAACACACATGTCTCCTGCCCCACACATTCTAAGCATTCTAGACCACTGCTGCATCTCCATAAAATATGCCTATCACTACAAACCTGATCCTCATTTGGGCTAGCTGGATCTTCTGTCGCTGTTGCTGGCTTACAGAAAGAGATTGAAGTGTGAGGCACCAACAGAGAAAATACAAATTATTCTGAGTAATATTATTTAGATTCAGACCATTTGCAGACTGGTTCACTATGAATCCAAAGAAACATGATTGTCAGGAACTTTCTTTGAAAACAAATGTGTTCCTGGAATTATAATAGCAGTTTTAGTACTTTGAGATGAAGCAAATTTGGGAAATATAGATACTATGACTGGTTATTAAGAAATAAGTTTTGCGGTGAAATTCTTTGGTGAAATTAGAAATGTATTGACGATTTCTATAATAATAATAAAATCTCTTAATCTGGAAACGAATCCTTGCAGAATATAGACACGTTTTAGCAAAATAATGGGGTCAAGGAAAGAGCTCTGGCTGAACAACTTCTAATCTTGTGTGTGGACTCGACAAGAAGAAGCAAAATAATACCTTGACAAATAATTGAGATTTATCTGTAAGGAATGAAGTAAGACGCAAAGATAATTGGAAGATAAGTATGCAAGCCTTTGCATTTTACATTAGCAGCATGTTATTTGTGTAACAATTAAAAAAGCAAAAAAAAGTGATATGGATAAAATGTAATGCAAACAAAACTTCTGAGTAAAATTATTTTGAAAGATTTTTAAGACATACAATTTTTCATTTTGCATTTGCAAAGAAAAAAATCAAAATTCACAGTAGCATGGCAACTAGTTGTAGCGCAAATGTTCTCATAATTCATCTTTTAAGTCATGTCTGCCTTTGACTGAGTTGCTGTCAAATTTAACATAGCATAAAGGACTTTCTATGAGGACTATCACAGCTGTGCTTTGACATTTCCATGGAAACCTTCAATACTGTTATTTTATGAGCCCAATAAGCACACCATTTGGTGCAAGAGGATGACCTTCTTGAAACATTTGTTCAGATTTACAACAAGCTCATATTCCAGGGAAAGTTTGAATGTGTATGATATTGATATGGGAATCAAATTTTCCTGGTCATAATTGCAGTACAACTTATCCAGTGTAGGCATATTTCCAATCACTTCCACATTGTTGGAACTCTTGTATTTTAATAAAAGTATGCTATTATTTTTCCTTAGGTCAGAATGTTTCCAACATTCTTGTCTACTCCTCACCTGTGCATCCAATTTCTAAAGGAAATATTTCCAGTGTCACTCTTTAACTGCCTGTAGTTTAACAGTGAGTAAACAAAGTAAATTTCCTTCCCTCCCTGTAAAGTTGTCTTGGTCTCGGAACAAATTGATGGAGTAACTCAGCGGGACAGGCAGCACCTCTGGAGAGAAGGAATGGGTAATGTTTTGGGTCGAGACCCTTCTTCAGACTGGGTCTCTGTTCTTTCTGATGGCTTGGTTGCAAGCAGGAATTCACTTTTTGATGGCTTGTCCATGGGAATACACACCCTGGTTCTCTGAAACATCTATTAGATCATTGTACATACTTTTTTTACTGCTCACAAATAAAACTAAAAATAGGTGTTGCATACATAAGCTGCTGAAAATCCGAAACTGACCAAATGGCATTTATGGAGACAATTACAAGGAAATTGTAAAAATATGGGTGAAAATGTAAAGCGCTATATTAAGCTTCTGATTTCACTCCAAATTTCCTGCACCTTTTCATTTGTTGCTGATTTTAGATGACATATTTTGAATAGAATGAATAATAAGGGTGTCTGAGAACAACCCACGCTAAATTTGTTGAAGATTTCTATGCTCCATGAAGTTGTGGACTGAGCTTTGCTATGCATTCATTATCCTGAAGAAATATTCCTTCCTTTCCCATTGTAATACCGGTGGTCTTTTGGAAAGTTGTATAAAAAGGGTAGCAGCAGATGGCTAAATTTTGCTTGTTTATAAAAGGTTGAGTATAAGAGACTAGCAAGGATTTTATTGGAATTATTGAATTGATGAGTAGCAAAAAGTAGGTTTGATAATATAGATAGCGAGAGAGAGTGATGTAAGTGGTCTTGTTGGTGAGGTACAGTTGTTTATCGGAATGAGAAAAAGATTGTGCACACTGGGGAAAGCCATGTGGCTACAGGGAAATGTGCAAACTCTGCATGAACAGCACTGGTAGTTAGGATTATGCCTGAAGGTATGAAATAGTTGCACTAACTGCAGATCATTTTGAGCAGTGTTTGCGGAAATTTTTAATTTCTCCCTACTCCGTTCTAATGTACCCACCTGCTTCAAGAAGACCACAATCATCCTGGTACCAAAGAAAATCACGATCTCATGCCTTAGTGACTACTGTCCAGTAGCCTTGTCATCTACCTTCATGAAGTGCTTGAGATGCTGGTTATGGAACACATTAAATCCAGTCCACCAAGCAACCTTGACCCACTGCAGATTGCCTCCCGCCACAACAGGCCCACAGCTGCTGTTATCTCCCTGGCTCTACAGTCATCCCTGGAACATTTACGTCAGATTTCTATTTATAGACTATAGCTCTGCTTTCAATACTATTATTATTTCCAAGCTCACCTCTAAACATGTGGAACTTGGAATCAGCACTCATCTCTGCAACTGGATTCTCGACTTCCTGACCAACAGATGACAATAAGTGAGGATAGGTGACAAATCATCCTCTACGATTATCCTCAACACTTGTACTCCATAAAATGGGTTCACTGTCCCCTTCTTTACTTCTTGTGCAGCTATATACTAATCCAAGTCAATTTATAAATTTGCAGATGACACCACTGCAGTTAGCCAGATATCAAATAATGATTCACAATTAATTGTTTTGCATTTTTTAACTTTCGTCTTCTGCATGTCCAACTATTTCAGCCTCTATCCACATCTCACTCATTTAACAATTGTTCACCATTACAATGCAACCAGAATACTGTGGTTGTTGGAAATATGAAATGTAAATTGAAAATACTGGAAGCACTTTGCATGTCAAGAAACATCTGTGGAGAGAACAACTGTTTACATTTCAGAATTATATTACTGTTTGACGTAAGGTCCTCAACCTGAAATGATATCTTGCTGTCTTGATCTGCTGAGTGGTGCTGATATTTCACTTTTAATGTAGACTACTACTTCTGCTGTAAAACTAAAGTAAGAGAGAAATAGTCCGCACGTTAACTGCCAAATGTGAAGAGAAAATATTAGACAATCAACAATAGGTGTGGGAGTAGGCCATTCGGCCCTTTGAGCCAGCACCGCCATTCAATGTGATCATGGCTGAACATCCACAATCAGTACCCCGTTCCTGCCTTCTCCCCATATTGTGTTAATATTACAGATTACTGATCTTGTATCAGAGCTAGCCAGTTCTGGCACAAGCTGGTTATCTAAAGGAAAGAAGACAAGGTGTGGTTCCTCAGACTCAAGTTATATATTTTAAGTTTTTGTATTATTTCAAATTCTCAATTTTGATGATATTTCCTATTCCTGTTGAGTCTTGTAGTGTTCTGCAGGGGTCTGTGTTTGGACCTCTAGCATGCGCGGCCTCTTGTTTCAAATAAGCCAACGAAAAACAGGTTATTTTTAGTTATCAGATGAATGAGCTCATTTTATTATTTATTGTGTCTGAAAGATGGAGGGACTGAAAAAATAAGTCCTTTGATAATTTAGCTTGCTTGGAAGATTAGCCTTAATTAACCTGTCAGTAATTGAGTTCAATTAAGTCTGCATGGCTATTTATTAATAATGACAAATGAATACTCATTACTTTGCTGCGAAATAGTTTAGATTTTACATGATAATCCTGCCTATGCTTAACTAGCAAATACCTGGATTGGATTCCACACTAACTGAGGTTCATAAAAATCCATGTATAACATCATGGGTTCTCAACATTTTTTTATTAGAATCTAATCATTATAATCAGATACTAGATTGGCCACGGTTGGTCTGAAGTAGATAGTGGATGTCAGCTGGTTGATGGTTTGGGAGGATGGAATGGAGTCAGACTTTTGCCTCATTGGAAATTCACATTTAACGCACTTTCAAAAGAAGTTTCCAAGTTGGCAAACAAGAGTGAATCTATGAATTGTAGAGACTATCATGTTACCTTGTAAAGAGAAGCTTTAAATTTGGTGAAAGAACAGAGAAATAAATTTGTTTATGTTGTAACTTAATGCCACTTTCCCCCTAATTTTCAGTTCCAAAACAGAGAAGAAATAAAAGCTTGTATTTTTTTTACCTTGATTCAATGATATGCAGAAATATAATCTTTTACAGTTTTTTAATATTTCTTTGATTATGCAGCAAAATAGTTGTTGCCCAAAGATGAAAGACCCCAAGACAAAATATTAAGGTTAATCTCAGTGTTAAATTCTCAAGCATGTTTATATTCAGTAGGGTGCTGTTGGCTATATTTACAGAGTCAATTATCCTGGCTGAGTAACACTCACAGCTGCATTGCATAACATCATCAGGTCATGAGGGTTTGTGCAAAGGGAACTTGCTGCTTTCTATTTGTGCCTATTTAAAAGGTTGGCTTTCTGATCAGCAGTGATATTTTCTTCTGAACTTTCACAGATACTGTGTATATTAGTTAATACAAGCATAGACTCCATGCCAGCACAGTGTTGTCTGATGATGTACTGGGAAGACTGACTGTAACTCCCTTGATATCAAGTTCAAGTTCACATTTATTGTCTCAATTGGTAGAGTGATATTTGAGTTGCCATACAGCCATACGAATAAAGAGAACACAATACACAATAGAATTTAACATAAACATCCACCACAGTGGAATCAACATTTCTCACTGTGATGGAAGACAATAAAGTTCAGTCAATCTTCCTCCTTTTGTTCACTCGCGTCGGGGCCTATTACCCTCCGCAGTCGCCACTATGGACGGCCCAATGTACAGGCCCTCTCTCCCGGATGATCGAAACTCCGATGTCGGGACGGATCGGAACACGCTCTGTGGCTTGGAGTTCCCGAATCGGCCGCTTCCTACCGGAGACCGTGGCTTCCGATGTTAAAGTCCACTGGCCCCACTGGACGGAGCTCCAACACTAGCAATCCACAGCAAAATATTCCTGCAGTATTGTGGTTCCTACTCAAACTGCAACTGTTTTAAGAAATATATTATTGACGACCTTTTACAGTTCTAGTTCCCCAACACATATAATGGACGAGAAATTAGGTCAGGGACTACTAAAATGTCTGTAGTCCGTCTTGGTACAGCATGTTGGAGCTTATGGGGTTATTAGAATGTGTAATAGTTTATTTTAGGAAATAGATGAAGGATAAACCCTGTAATCTTTTAAGAAATGGTAGGTGAAAAATAGAAGCAGTGAAAGACATATGGCAAAAGAGAGAATAGGTTGGTTCATCAGTTCTGGATTGCTGGCATGGACAATATAGGCCAAGTGATCTGAATCCTGTTGCAGTTTCTACACTTCAGTAATTGCCTCAACATTTCAGGAAAAAAGGAAATGCAAGAAGTTTAAATTGAAGAAAGATTATATCCTTTACCCAGTTTAATATTATAAATTCAATAGGTAATTATTAGATGGCCTGAACCAATCGCGGTGTTCTTGATTTTAAAAAAAATTACACTGTGTGGGAGCAACTCAACAAGTCAGATAGCATCTCTGGAGAGCATGAACACGCAAGGTTTTGGGTCAAGACCTTTCTTCAGACTGTAGTGTGGGGGAGAAAGCTAGAAGAGAGAGGAGCAGATAAAGTTTGGCAAGTTGGTTGGCGGTTTCATTGGTAGATGGTTGGACAAATATCAGAGTGTGAAATAAGAAGGATAGAAGATGTATGAAATGTGAAGCCAGTGGAAGGGGACTGGGGTAGGGGAAAGGGAGGAATGGGTATGCATCCAGGTGAGGCACAGAGAAGGGAGGAGAAAATAGATTGGGGGGGGGGGAAAGGGTTGGCTGGCTGGATGTAGGTAGTTACCTAAAATTGGAGAATTCGATGTTCATACTTGGGTTCTATGCTGCCAAGCGGAATATGAGCTGGTGTCCCTCCAGTTTGCACGTGGCCTCACTCTGGCGCTGGAGGAGGGCCAGGACGGGAAAGTCAGAATGGGCAGGGGAATTAAAATGGTTAGCAACCGGGAGGTCCAGCAGGCCTTGTTGGACTGAGCACAAGAATTTGGTGAAATGGTTGCTGAGTGTAGGCTTGGTCTCATTGATGTATATAGCCCACATCGGAAGCACCAAATGCAGTAGAATGAGGTTAGCGGAGGTGCATGTGAACCTCTGTCTCACATGGAAGGATGCTGAGGTCCGTGGATGGATGTGAGATGGATACACAGGCATTTGGATGGACAAGGGCTGATTAGGGATAGTCAGCATGGTTTTGTGTGTGGGAAGTCGTACCTCACAAATCTGATTGATTTTTTGTTTGAAGACGTGACCAAAAAGGTTGATGAGGGCAGAGCTGTAGATGTTGTATACATGGACTTCAGTAAGGCAATCAACAAGGTTCCACATGGTAGGCTGCTCTGGAAAGTCCGAACGAATGGGATCCAAGGAGAGATAGCTGAATGGATAGCAAATTGGCTCCATGGAAGGGAGCAGAGTAATGGTGAAAGGTTGCTTCTCAGACTGAATGCCTGTGACTAGTGGTGTGCCTCAGGGCTCGGTGCTGGGCCCGTTACTGTTTGTTGTCTACATCAATGATTTGGACGACACCACTGTTGTGGGACGTATCACTGATGGGGATGAGTCGGAGTACAGAATAGAGATCGAGCAACTGTCCATATCGTGCCAGCACAATAACCTGGCCCTCAACACCAGCAAAATCAAGGAACTGATTGTGGACTTTGGAAGGAGTAGGATGGTGACCCACAGTCCCGTTTATATCAACGGGTCGAAAGGGTCAAGAGCTTCAAATTCCTGGGCGTGCACATCTCTGAAGATCTTTCCTGGTCCGAGAACACTGATGCAATTATCAAGAAACCACATCAGCGCCTCTATTTCCTGAGAAGATTACGGAGAGTCGGTTTGTCAAGGAGGACACTCTCTAACTTCTACAGGTGCGCAGTAGAGAGCTTGCTGACTGGTGGCATTGTGGCTTGGTTCGGCAACTTGAGCGCCCTGGAGAGGAAAAGACTACAAAAAGTAGTAAGTACTGCCCAGTCCATCATCGGCTCTGACCTCCCTTCCATCGATGGGATTTTTCGCATATATACATATGATTATTTTCCAATGTTCATTAGATTCAGGATCAATTCCTGTGGATTGGAGGATAGCTAATGTTATCCCACTTTTCAAGAAAGGAGCGAGGGCGAATACTGGGAATTACAGACCAGTAAGCCTGGCTTCGGTGGTGGGAAAGATGCTGGAGTCAATTATTAAAGATGTAACAATGGGGCATTTGGATGGCAGTAAAAGGATTAGTCCAAGTCAGCATGGATTTATGAAAGGAAAATCATGTTTTACTAATCCTCTGGAATATTTTGCCACAATGCTCGGTGTCGGGGCCGCAAGTGTTTACCATATATATTAATGATTTGGAAGAGGGAATTAGGAGCAACACTAGCAAGTTTGTGGATGACACAAAGTTGGGTGGCAGTGTGAACTGTGAAGAGGATGTTAGGAGGTTGCAGGGTGAACTGGACAGGTTGAGTGAGTGGCCAGATGCGTGGCAGATGCAGTGTAATATAGATAAATGTGAGGTTATCCACTTTGGCTGCAAAAGCAAGGGGCCAGATTATTATCCCAATGGAGTTGGGTTAGGTAAGGGGGAGGTGCAGCGAGACCTGGGTGTCCTTGTAAAGGTTGGCATGCAGGTACAGCAGGCAGTGAGGAATCGTGTTGCACGGGGAGCCAAATGCAACGGAATTTTGTTCCTGCCCATTAGGTTCCCATTGTGATGAACACGCAGGCGTGAAAAGTGGAAAAAGGATTTATTACAGTTTAAAATGTGAATAACTCTTAAAGAATAACTCTTAAAATATAAGAACAATTTAAATGTCAAAGATGAGAATTATTAAGTCATTTCTTGTTGTGTCTCATGTTGCTGCCCACAGCGTCTTTACGTCGCTTTGTCGCAGTCAAATTTTAACCAAGATAAGCCGATAATATATCTCAGAAGTCATCATTCAACGAAGCACGCTTTTATATAAGCGCACACACACACACACACACACACACACACACACACACACACACACACACACACACACACACACACACACACACACACACACACACACACACTCTCACAAACGTTTAAAGCCTCCTGTAGAGGCTGCTGCTGCTGAAGCAAAAGTCCCGTTTATATCAAGAGCTTCAAATTTGTGGGTGTGCACATCTCTGAAGATCTTTCCTGGTCCGAGAACACGGATGCAAATATTAAGAAAGCACATCAGCGCCTCTACTTCCTGATAAGATTACAGAGAGTCGGTTTGTCAAGGAGGACTCTAACTTCTACAGGTGCACAGTAGAGAGCATGCTAACCGGTTGCATCGTGGCTTGGTTCGGTAACTTGAGCGCCCAGGAGAGGAAAAGACTACAAAAAGTAGTAAACGCTGCCCAGTCCATCATCGGCTCTGACCTCCCTTCCACCGATGGGATTTTTCGCAGTCGCTGCCTCAAAAAGGCTGGCAGTATCATCAAGGACCCACACCATCCTTGCCACACACTCATCTCCCTGCTACCTCATTACTCAAGATGGTGCCTGCATGCAGCGACTTTTGCGGAGCACCAGAACAGAAAAGACTTAACTACAACTTCTATCAACTTACCTGCATCAGGGAAACGGCAGTAATCGGTGCCGTTTCTGACAGGCTCCTTGTGCAGCTGACAATTTTGCGATCTCCCTCAGCTGATGGGAGCACCGGACTTTAAATTTTCCCACGCTGGCTGTGAAACTCCCGACCCGACTGAAGAACCCAGGTATGGCACCTGGAAACCCCGGGATGACCTCCAGAGCCGACGGGCTGGATATCCCAGAAGAAATGAAGCTGGAGCTGCTGATTCTGAGGGAACCCCCGTTCATTACGGAGCTGGAGCTGCCGTCTGTGAGGGAATTCCCGTTCCAGCGCAGGTCCGCAGAAACAGCAGGTACAGGAAACACAGTACCTGGAAACAAAGGGGAAGCCTCCATTGTGTCCGGAAACGTGGCCGACGGGCAGGACTTCAGGTCAGAATGAAGCGCAGGGGACTTCGGCCCCCTCTCCCTACTATCTTACTGGCCAATGTACAGTCCCTTGAAAATAAAGTGGAGGACTTAAGGGCAAGGCTGCTTTATCAAAGGGAGCTGAGGGAATGCTCTGTGTTCTGTTTCACAGAGACATGGCTCACCCCCAGCTCCCCAGACTCAGCAGTCCAGCCTGATGGGTTCTCCATCCACCGTATGGACCGTACACTGGCATCGGGGAAAGGGAGAGGAGGGGGTGTCTGCCTCATGGTCAACTCTGCGTGGTGCTCAGACGTGGTAGTCCTGTCCAACTCCTGCTCTCCACACTTCGAACATCTGGCGGTGAAGTGCCGTCCCTTCTACCTACCGAGGGAATTCACCTCCATCATCCTGACCGCGGTCTACATCCCACCCCAGGCAGACGTCCGTCTGGCACTGGAAGAGCTGCACGCCGTGATCAACAAACACCAGACGTCTTACCCCGAGGCATTTACCACCATTGCTGGGGACTTCAATAAGGCAAACCTAAAGAAATCACTCCCCAACTTCCACCAACATGTCTCCTGCTGCACTAGTGGACCAAACACCCTCGACCACTGCTACACCACCATCAAGGATGCCTACCGCTCTATCCCTCGCCCTCACTTCGGTAGATCCGACCATACCGTGGTGCTGCTTCTTCCTGCCTACAGGCAGCAATTAAAGAGTGCACCCCCAGAGGTGAGGACAGTACAGAGCAGGTCGGCGGGGGCAGAAGAACAACTACAAGACTGTTTGGAGTCTGTAGACTGGGCTATGTTCAAGGACTCGGCAACGGACTTGAATGAATATGCCACAGTCGTTACAGACTTCATAAAGAAATGTGTGGAGGACTGCATCCCTACAAAAACCTTCCGAGTGTTTCCCAATCAGAAACCTTTGGATGAACTGTGAGATCCGCACTCTTCTGAAGACCAGACACCGGGCATTCATGTCTGATGACACAGTGGTCTATAAGAAGTCCAGATACGACCTTGGTAAGGCCATCAAAAAGGCCAAAAGGGAGTTCTGCTCCAAGCTGGAGGATGAGACAGATGTTCGGCAGCTGTGGCGGGGACTGAATGCAATCACCTCTTACAAGGCGAAACCAGGAGGCAGCTCGGATGTTGGCGATACATCACTCCCTGATGACCTCAATGCATTTTACGCACGCTTTGATAGGGAGAACACCGATGTGCCTTCCCGAGCCCCTATTCGCTGTGATGGTATTTCAGTCTCAGTCACAGAGGCCGACGTCAGGAAATCCTTCAGAGGGGTGAACCCTCGAACAGCGTCTGGACCTGATGGCATACCTGGTCATGTCCTAAAAACCTGTGCGGACCAACTGGCTGGAGTTTTTACGGACATTTTCAACCTGTCACTTCTGAGGTCTGAGGTTCCCACCTGCTTCAAAAGGGCATCAATAATACCGGTGCCCAAGAAGAGCAAGGTGACGTGCCTCAATGACTATCGACCTGTGGCACTAACGCCTGTGGTGATGAAGTGCTTCGAGAGGTTGATCATGGCGCAAATCAACTCCTACCTCGACAAAAACCTGGACCCACTGCAGTTCGCTTACCGCCACAACAGATCAACGGTGGACGCGATCTCGCTGGCCCTCCACTCCGCTCTGGACCACTTGGACAACAAAAACTCATATGTCAGGCTGCTATTTATTGACTACAGCTCGGCATTTAACACAATCATCCCCTCCAAGCTGGTTACCAAACTCGCAGAACTGGGTCTTTGCGCATCCCTCTGCAATTGGATCCTCGACTTCCTCATCCACAGACCACAGTCTGTTCGTATTGGTGGAAATGTGTCAGACTCGATAACAATCAGCACGGGAGCACCTCAGGGCTGCATGCTCTGCTCCCTGCTGTACTCACTCTATACTCATGACTGCGTAGCCGGTCATAGCGCAAACTCCATCATCAAGTTCGCTGACGACACCACTGTTGTGGGACGTATCACTGATGGGGATGAGTCCGAGTATAGAAGAGAGATCGAGCGACTGTCCATATGGTGCCAGTACAACAACCTGGCCCTCAACACCAGCAAACCCAAGGAACTGATTGTGGACTTTGGAAAGAGTAGGATGGGGTCCCACAGTCCTGTTTACATCAACAGGTCGATGGTTGAAAGGGTCAAGAGCTTCAAATTCCTGGGCGTGCACATCTGTGAAGATCTTTCCTCGTCCGAGAACACAGATGCAATTATTAAGAAAGCTCATCAGCGCCTCTACTTCCTGAGAAGATTACGGAAAGTTGGTCTGTCAAGGAGGACTCTCTCTAACTTCTACAGGTGTACAGTAGAGAGCTTGCTGACCGGTTGCATCGTGGCTTGGTTCGGCAACTTGAGCGCCCTGGAGAGGAAAAGACTCCAAAAAGTAGTAAACACTGCCCAGTCCATTATCGGCTCTGACCTTCCTTCCATCGAGGGGATTTATCACAGTCGCTGCCTCAAAAAGGCTGGCAGCATCATCAAGGACCCACACCACCCTAGCCACACACTCTTCTCCCTGCTACCTTCGGGTAGAAGGTACAGGAGCCTGAAGACTGCAACAACCCGGTTTAGGAATAGCTACTTCCCCACAGCCATCAGGCTATTAAACCTGGCTCGGAACTCTGAACATTAATATCCCTCCATCTGTTATCTGGGAGGAGAGGGGGGGGGGAGGGAGGAGAGGGGGGGGGAAGGGGGGAGAGGGGGGGGGAAAGGGGGGAGGGGGGGGGAGGGGAGGGGGGTGGGAGGGGAGGGGGGGGGAGGGGGGGAGGGGAGGGGAGGGGGGGGAGGGGAGGGGGGGAGGGGACGGGGGGGAGAAGGGGGGAGAGGGAGAGGGGGGAGAGGGAGAGGGGGGAGAGGGAGAGGGGGGAGAGGGAGAGGGGGGAGAGGGAGAGGGGGGAGAGGGAGAGGGGGAAGAGGGGGGGGAGGGAGAGAGAGGGGAGGGGAGGGGAGAGGAGGGGGGGGGAGGAGGGGGGGGGGAGGAGAGGGGGGGAGGAGAGGGGGGAGAGGGAAGAGGGAGAGGGGAGGGGAGAGGGGAGGGGAGAGGGGAGAGGGGGGGGAGAGGGGGGGGAGAGGGGGGGGAGGGGGGGGAGGGGGGGGAGAGGAGGGGAGGGGAGGGGGGGGGAAGGGGGGGGAGGAGAGGGGGGGGGAGAGGGGGAGGGGGGAGGGGAGAGGGGAGAGGGGAGAGGGGAGAGGGGAGAGGGGAGAGGGGAGAGGGGAGAGGGGAGAGGGGAGAGGGGAGAGGGGAGAGGGGAGAGGGGAGAGGGGAGAGGGGAGAGGGGGAGGGGAGGGGAGGGGAGGGGGGAAGGGGGGGAGGGGAGGGGAGGAGGGGGGGAGGGGGGAGGGGGGGAGAGGGGGGGGAGGGGAAAGATCTATTACAAATAAATCTAATAAGTTTCTAATGTACCGACAAAGATTTTAGAGGAGCCTAGTTTCCCAATTATGTCGACGCCATAGTCAACGCTATCTTTGGTCGAGGCACATCGGTAAAATGGCGTCGACAATCACGCGTGTGATACTACGCTTTTTTCGCTGAGTGGTGCATCTTGCTCCTCTATAATCTTTGAGCAGGACCTACACAGTAAATGGCAGGCCTCTGGGTAGTGTTGTAGAGCAGAGGGATCCAGGATTACAGATGCGTGGTTCCTTGAAGGTCAAGTCGCAGGTAGATAAGGTGGGCAAAAAGGCTTTTGGCACTTTGGCCTTCATCAGTCAAAGGATTCAGTATAGGTTGGGAGGTCATGTTACCTAGGTTGGGAGGGCACTGCTTACCTTGACAAAAATTATGAAATGGCAATTATTAAATATAAATAGTAATGGCAAGGGACAATTATGCCTATCTAAGAGATCGATCTCTTAGGTAAGCATAATTCTCCGTGCCTTTCATCCGCAGCACTTGTAACACGCGAAGGTCTGTGCAGCCCACGTGCCGTCAGCGCTGCCTGAGCCATCAGTTTCAAGGGGAGCTGCAGGCAGCAGAAATTCTGCCTTTGCGGGCCTTTCTGCAGCCTATTGCGCATGCGCAGCGCGAGTTTCTTGGCGGGATTTTCAAATATGGATTGCCATTATTTTAATAGTATCTTAGGAAACAAAGAGTGAAGAATGGACTTAATGTACCAATAACGTGGTAAGTGCATTTATTGGTGCTTTATGTTTTTAAATGCTGTATTTCCTGGAGTGGGGGGAGAGCACCGTTCACAGTGTTTGGGGAGTCTGGCGTTGTGAAGGAGGGGATTGGGGTCAGTAACCCACTTGCCACAGTCCGGTCTGATTGCAGGTAGATGGGACTAGGTGAGAGTAAGTGTTCGGCACGGACTAAAAGGGCCGAGATGGCCTGTTTCCGTGCTGTAATTGCTATATGGTTTGATTGTGGCCATGGAGTGAATTAGCTTGGGTGGCTGTCGCAGCACTCTGGGCACGGACAGCAGAACTGGCCGCCACTTCCGAGGAAGGAAGCAGCTCGGGTGACTGCGAGTGGCCGCCGGGACCCTGCCACTTCAGCCATTTCTGCTGGTCCCCACTCACCGCTGGCAGTGCTCTCCGTCTGAACATCTCTCACCTGCCGCTCGCCAGCCGGCTTCCCACAAATCTTTAAATTCCGACAGCGCGTTCACGGGACCAGTTGCGGTTACTTGGCTGTGGGAATTTAAGGATTTGCGGGACGCGGTTAACATGAGCGAAGCCGGCGAGCGGCAGGTGAGAGATGTTCAGACGAAGAGCACTGCCGGAGGTGATCAGAAGGCGCTGAAGGGCAGCCGATTCTGGTGTCGGGTCCCAGCGGCTGCTCGCAGTCACCCACGCTGCTTCTATCCCCGGAAGTGGCGGCCAGTTCTGCTGTCCGTGCCCGGAGTGCTGCGGCAGCGGTGAGTGAGTTACTGATATGATCTTCGACCCTCGCCTTCTCAACACTTCTGCCTTCTCGCATCTTTAACCCCTGGCGCAGACTCTCCACACGCTGTGAAAGGAACTCTCCCTCCAATTGGACCCTTGAATTAGCATTGTCATTCAATAAGATGACAACTGGTTCAATGTCCCGGTGTGCTCCCATTTTTCCCACCATCTATCCACCTGCCTTCATCCTCGTCCCTTATCCATTCAGTAATTAAAAAATGAAGGAGATTGAGAAGCCTTGGGAAAATTGAATTGTTACTTAATTTTTATTTTTTACGAAGAGAAGAGTTTTTTTTTAAGCCGGCTGACTGCCTACCCTGAGTAATTACTCAAGGCACATGCCTGGGTGGAAGCTAGTGGTAAAGTTAATGAAATTAACCATTTCTGCATGGATGTTGGAGGCAGCTATGATACAGCCGTCGATGTAGTGGAGAGAGAGGTGGGGGATGGTGCCAGTGTATATTTGGAACAAGGACTGTTCAATGTAACCAACATTGCTAAATGGTGGAATGGGATTGATGCTCTAAGGTTTGGCACAGAGTTGATGAGGTTTGTGGCCTCCTTTTATGTTGTAAGTGGCACAGCGCCATCATTGGCAGAAAAGTGTAATTAATGTTGCAGTTTTATATAGGTATCTAATTCAAAATGGAAAATGTTAACTAGAAGTATAAGCAGATGTAATCATTTAACAGGTATATTTACAATGATTAAAGCTCCACCGGATCCTTTTAGATGGATATATCATAAGGGCTGTGGAATAATGCATTATACTCATTATTAGCCTGGCAAAGGATGATTCACCATCTGATCACCACTAGAAAATACTACCAATATGATGTATATTGATTATATGACACTGTTTTAAGGGTTATGCATATGAATGCATAGTGTTTATGGAAACATCTCTTTATATAATACTAAATAATTTCCTTTTGCTTTTGTGAAAATATACTGATGCCTTTGGAATGGGAAATGGGAATATTGTAGCACTCCAACTAAAACAAGTCCATCATAGGTTATCTTTAAATCATCAGAGTTGATCATTTGTTCAAGAAGGAACTGCAGATGCTGGAAAATCGAAGGTAGACAAAAGTGCTGGAGAAACTCAGCGGGTGCAGCAGCATCTATGGAGCAAAAAAATGGGCAACGCTTCGGGCCAAAACCCTTCTTCAGACTGATGCAGGGTGGGGGAGGGGCAGGAAGAAGAAAGGAAGAGGAGGAGCCAGAGGGCTGAGGGAGAGCTGGGAAGGGGAGGAGACAGAAAGGGCTACCGAAAATTGGAGAAGTCAATGTTCAAGCCGCTGGGGTGCAGACTGCCCAAGTGGAATATGAGGTGCTGCTCTGCCAATTTCTGGTAGGGCTCACTCTGGCCATGGAGGAGGCCCAGGACAGAAAGGTCAGATTTGGAATGGGAGGGGGAGTTGAAGTGCTGAGCCACAGGGAGATCAGGTTGGTTAATGCGGAGGTGTTCGGCGAAACGATCGCCAAGTCTACGCTTGGTCTCACCGATGTAGATCAGCTGGCATCTAGAGCAGCGGATGTAATAGATGAGGTTGGAGGAGGTGCAGGTGAACCTCTGTTGCACCTGGAACGACTGCTTGGGTCCTTGAATGGAGTCGAGGGGGGAGGTCAAGCGACAAGTGTAGCATCTCCTGCGGTTGCAAGGGAAAGTGCCCGGGGAGGGGGTGGGTGCGGGTGGGAAGGGAAGAATTGGCCAGGGTGTTACGGAGGGAGCGGTCTTTGCGGAAAGCAGCCAGGAAGCGAGATGGGAAGATATGGCGAGTGGTGGGGTCACGTTGGAGGTGCCGAAAATGACGGAGGACTATTTGTTGTATGTGACGGCTAGTAGGGTGGAAGGTGAGGACTAGGGGGACTCTGCCCTTGTTCCGAGTGGGGTATGGGGAGAGAGACCAGTGTTGCGGGGTATTGAAGAGACCCTGGTGAGAGCCTCATCTATAGTAGGGGAGGGGAACCCCCGTTCCCTGAAGAATGAGGATATTTCCGATGCCCTGGCCTCATCCTGGGAGCAGATGCGGCGTAGACGGAGGAATTAGGAGTAGGGGATGGAGTCATTACAGGAAGCAGGGTGGGAAGAAGTGTAGTCTAGATAGCCATGGGAGTCAGTGGGTTTATAGTGGATGTCGGGCAGAAGTCTATCACCTGCGATGGAGATACTGAGGTCGAGAAATGGTAGGGAAGTGTTGGAAATGGTCCAGGTGTATTTGAGTGCCGGATAATTTGATAATTGATAATTTATAATGTTGATACGCTGTGTTATAAGTTGATAATTTATTCATTGAATGTGCAGGTTAACATAATAGTTGATAAAGGTCATTTGGAAACGCACACCTCCAATATAATGAAATGCATTTTGATATGTGTGATGAACAGAATGAGCAGGGCAAGGAAGTTCTATTACCATTTTTCAGTCGTATCTCCAGACTTCTGCTGAAGAAAGCCTCAAGTCAGAGCATCATAGCTCAATTTTCTAACACAAAGAATTGTTGTTCTAGTAATTTTTAAAACTTTTGTTACACTCTTAATGATTTTAATCTGCACATTATTACTAAACCACATTATCTTCTGTTATTCAGAACCAGGGGTTTCCATGTTTACATTTAACATTGCTCAGTGTCAGAGGCATGTTTTATCAAACTTAAACCAACATTTTATAGTCTTTCCGTAAACAGTTTAAAATTGAACATTTATCATTTAACTCTGTTAATTTGCCTTTTGGGGTGGGAGATTGCAACTGTCACGTGGTCTGCCCTGTTTCGACGAATGCAATGAGCCTGGCGTGCACAATCAAATAAGAGCAAATAGAACAAGTTGTCCTACAACTTTAGGCTGTGCACACCATACGCAAGAAGAAGGTTTGCCTTTTCATTTCACATGTTTTTAACTGTGTAGAATACTCTTTGTAATCTGATTGTATACATTTATTCTGGTTATAGTTCAACATGGGGTTGTAATTCAGTAATAATCCATTGTTAATTAAATTTAGAAAATCAACTTTTTTTTTGCAAATCTGTGAACGTTTTTTTTTGCAAATCTGAAACATCCAGTTTCAAGACGATTCCATCAATAAAAAGTTGTGTTTTGTTGTGTAGGTTAAGTTGCTTAGCACTTCCACTGTTGCTGTCAATAATGTATTAGCTGATGATGGATTAGCTGGTGATTAATATGTAGTATTATTTAAGAACTATAAATAGCCAGAAATGTTCAAAAGTACACCATAATATTAACTAATCTATTTATTACCCAGCATTAATGTGGCATTCTGCTGTTCACTGCATAAATACGTTTACCTGTGTTGGAGTATGATGTATTCTACATATGTGCTGCATTCAGAAACCTGAGTATTGGTCATCTTTACAGAATAACATCTGTTGCAGCTATAACACTAATTCCTCAGACAATAAAAATGTGCCATTGCATAAATTAATACATTAATATTTATGCAAAGCTCTTCAATATTATCCAAAGTATCTGTATTAATAACATGAATAATTGGCAAACCATTTCACTGAATGGTATAATTGTTTATAATTCATCATTAACGAAAATAAAATTTTCTGAACATGTAATAACTTTATGGGCTAATATTTTGCATTGAAGTTAATTCTCGTGCATGTGCTGGGAGGGAGGGAATTAATTTAAGTTGGCATCACTAGTACTGTGAGAGTGGAGGGAGCCCCACAGTGACTGAGTATGTCCTGTTGGTTGCCGCAGCCTCAAGAAAGTGCTGTCCCCAGCAGCTACACCGTGAGCCGCAGCAACAGCTGTGTCAACTGGAGTATGTGAGCGTTGGTGTGGGAGGGCTCGCTGGTGCCGACCAGCGGCATTGGCGCCTAGTTTTAATGTGAAAAGACACAAAAGTGCAGGAGTAACTCAGCAGACTGAATCGGTCTGAAGAAAGATTCCAATGTCACTTATCCATGTTCTCCAGAGGTGCTGCTTGACCCGCTAAGTTACTCCAGCACGTTGTGTCCTTTCATGTATTAACTATCATCTTTATTTCAACTACATACAATGATAATACCTTACTCGGTTATAGCAAACAATCGTCAATGTTGGACGCCATTCCCTTCCATGGTCCATTAGCACGACGGTTTACACATAGAAGGGCTAGAATAAGTCCTCTGCACAAAATATCTGATAAAAGGTTTGACAGCTAGCAAAGCCATACTTCCTGCTTTACCAGCTGTCGACCAGTCAAGAACTGTGAACTATGAATGCGATTGAATATCCTTGACATTCAAATAATTCTGAAACTAAATCATTTTCAAATTTTACTATTAAGAATGTATAGAACAAAAAAGTAATTATGAAGAACTTTTAAATAATTATGCTAACCAACAACTTGAACAAAATATGAATTATTTTATTCCTACTCATAGCTCTTCTTCTCCATTCAAATAATTGGCTTAGCTGCTCGTTGCAAGTTCAGTTGACAGATTCACCACTACGACATTGTTGTTTCTCACACCTCAAGTAATTCAGGTATTTGGTATTTCACCTATCTACTAAATTAAATTGAGCAAAACTTTTGAAAAGTAAAATACTTTTTGTTGAGTTTCTTAGCTTGTTCAATAAACAGATCATTTTTTCTGTAGTGAGTTAACAACAGGTGGCATGATTCACTTTCTGCCTTGATTTGTGAATGGGGGTATTCATTACTCTCAACCCAAGTTGTAAAATATATGGGGAGATGAATGTTTTATGTATGTGGGGAGCAAATATCCTGCAATCTGTTGGTTACAAGGAATGTATCATTTTTGCTGACTGGAAACTGTTTGACTGTTACAAACACGGGTAAAGAACAAAAGGCGTTGGTTTTGGAATTTTCGGGGTATTGTGCTTAACTTTCAGAAATATTGAAAGTAGCAAAGACACAGAATGTACTCTGTGTGGGTGGAATGGCTTGGTGGCACTATAATTAACAAGCTGGACTTCTAACCAACCTGCTCTAACAGGTATAATCCTGGCATGTATCTGATATTGTGGAAAATTGTTCAGGTATATGTTGTTCCAAAAGGGACAAATCCAATCCCTCTAATCAGTCTACTCTGAATCATCGCAAAGCGATGCAATGCGTTATAAATCAGTCCAATCAAGCAGCACTTGTTGCTGCGAATATTCCAGTTGAGAACATCACAGAACTGTTGTAAAATATGCCTATTCATCAAATCGCATTCTCTGGTCGACATGGGTGTGTCAGACCACCTTTTTTTCTATGACTTTTTAACCTGCTCTTTTATTGAGATCATCTCCAGGATGTTAACACTTACAACTGCAAATTTACTAAGTGACATTGAACAAATCTGTGGAAAGCTTCTACGTCAGTTACACCTGTACATTATATTAATTCATATTTACTACCTTGCTGTTCTTGTTTTGCTGTTTGTGATATTGATATTGCCATAGATTAGTGCTGGTCTGTCACACTTAACTGTCACTGTTTTCTTCATTGATGACTTGTGGCAGACATTGTGGCAGAAATCTAACAGTGCATCTGTACAGCTTTTTCCAACCTATAGAAAGGAGGTTTGAAGACGAAGAAGTTAAACTTGGCAGAGAACTTACAGGCAATTGGGGCAGCACACCAGGCTCTGTCGGGGAATGTTGCTGACTGGCCCGCTGCAGACTGCAGGAATACGTGCTGAGGGACGCACTGAAACTCGGTGGGGCAGGGTGTGGTGGAGACGCCCCTCAAAATAAGGGAAGGGATTCCACGGCAGTGGGCCACATGAGTGGCAAGGGTGTGGGGCAAAATTGTGATTTGGGGAAACTGTATTGTATGTATGTACAGCCGCCGAGAATGTCGGATGGAGTTTTGTAAGGATCATGTATTGTATATATTTATTTCTCGAATAAAGTCTGTTTTGGAAAAAAAACACAGGCTCAGGAACAGCTGCTTCCCCTCTGTTATCAGACTTCTGAATGGTCCTTCCATAAGCTATGGTACTGTCCCATTCACCTGTACCCCATTATGGACATTGGACTTCATCTATGGATCTGATAGGCTACAATGCTGAGAACTATGTTCTGCACTCTGTATCTTCCTTTTGCTTTCTGTATTGTACTTGCGTTTGACATAATTGAATTTTGCACAGTATACCTGATCTGGTTGTATAACATACAAAAAAAAGTGTTTTACTGCACTTTGAAACACCCGACAATAATAAACTTAAACCTGAAACCCAAGCTGAGAACCCTGCCTTCCTGCTTCAGAATGTTTTGCTCCAACACATGTTCAATGCAGGAAGATCGGAACATCAGGTCAAACATGCTGACTTGTGGCTTGTAAACATTGTAAAACCATTGGTAAATGTATAAGCTGTATAAACCATCGGCCATGATTGAATGACGGAGTAGACTTGATGGGCCGAATGGCCTAATTCTGCTCCTATTATTTATGACATGATCTTCATCAAATTGGAAAAATGGGGTAACAAGGTATTTTCAGGTGCAGAGAGAGACTGTGATGGAGAGACTTTCTGTGCTAACTTGAAGAATAAGATTACCCAGGTGGCAGGAATGTTGTACATAGCAGTAGAGAGTCACCATGGCTGATCTGCCAGGAAGACTGTAGCAGGAGGGAGAAGATAGGCAGTGGAGATAAACATTGTGGAACAATGAATTACAGATCACAGTAGTTGCTAGAAATTAAATAAATGGGAATGCTAGATAAGCTGAGTAAATCAAGTAGCATCTGGTGGAGAGCAAAACTGATTTATTATTTCAGATAAATGACCTTTTTCAAGACCCTGTACAACTGCAGTAGAACCTCCCTGCTCCTATACTCAAATCGTTTTGCTATGAATGCTAACATACCATTCGCTTTATTCACTGCCTGCTGCACCTGCATGTCTACTTTCAATGACTGGTGTACCATGACACTCAGGTCTCGTTGCACCTCCCCTTTTCCTAATCGGCCACTATTCAAATAATAGTCTACTTTCCTGTTTTTGCCACCAAAGTGGATAACCTCACATTTATCCACATTATACTGCATCTGCCATGCATTTTCCCACTCACCCAACCTATCCAAGTCACCTTGCAGCCTCCAAGCATCCTCCTCACAGCTAACTGCCCCCCAGCTTCGTGCCATCCACAAACTTGGAGATGTGGCATTCAATTCCCTCGTCCAAATCATTAATATATATTGTAAGTAGCTGGGGTCCCAGCACCGAGTCTTGCGGTACCCCACTAGTCACTGCCTGCCATTCTGAAAAGGACCCGTTTACTCCTACTCTTTGCTTCCTGTCTGCCAGCCAATTCTCTATCCACATCAATACTGAACCCCCAATACCATAAATCCATGCTGACTTTGTGCAATGATTTCACCACTTTCCAAATGTGCTACTATTCCATCTTTAATAATTGACTCTAGCAGTTTCCCCACTACCGATGTTAGACTAACTGGTCTGTAATTCCTAGTTTTCTCTCTCCCTTTTTAAAAAGTGGGGTTACATTAGCTACGCTCAAGCACAAGCCTCGATGAGTATACGGACACTGTATCATCACATGTCAGCTTTTATGAGGACAGTTGCATTCCAACTAGGACCCGGACCTGGTTCAACAACAATAAACCCTGATTTACTGCAGAACTCAGACAGCTCTCCAACAGTCTAAAGAGGAGGCCCACAGGAGCAGGGATGCAGACCTCTATAGGCAGGCCAAGTATAAGCTTGAAGAGGAATCAGAGCTGGCAAGGAAAGGTACTCTGAGAAGTTGAGCAAATTCTCAGCTAGTGACTCTTCAGTTTGGAAGGGCTTGCAAGAAATCACCAGCTACACGAGGAAAGCCCCCCCATTCTATGGACAATCATCAGCTGACCAATGACCAGAATTAGTTCTACTGCAGGTAACCCTGGTATTCCCTCCCCAACAAACACAGCCAGACCCCAGTCTGCAAAGAATGGACCCCTCTGCAACCACTCCTCACCATTCACCACTTCACACCTACTTAAAGCAAGACTCCAGTCTGAAAAGACTAGACCCTTTCCCATCCCAACCAATACTTCACACCCACTCACAGCCTGACCTTAGTCTGCAAAGACTGGGCCCTTCTACACTCACTCCTCTGCATTCACCACTTCACATATACTTAAAGCAAGACTCCAGTCTGAAAAGACTGGACCCTTTCCAACCCATCCCTCTCCAATCATCACTTCACATCCAATTACCCACCCACTCCGTGCTGCACAACATCATTTCTCCATCATCAACAATAAAAATAGAGGAGGTGGAGATGCGTTTCAGAAGACAGAAAAGCTGGAAATCTCCAGGACTGGACAAAGTTTCCCCCTCTACTCTCACGTTCTGTGCCAAACAACTGACACCGGTCCTCACAAACATTTTCAACTAGTCCCTGCTAACCTGTACTGTCCCTGCCTGCTTCAAAGTCTCCACTATTGTCCCTGTACCCAAAAAGGCAAGGATTACTGGTCTTAAACAGGCCTGTCACACTGACCTCTGTAGTCATGAAGACCCTTGAAAGGCTTGTGCTGGCCAAGCTGAAAACTATACAAACCCCCTGCTGGACCCTCTGCAGTTTGCATATCGGGCCAATAGATCTGTGGATGATGCAGCCAACCTGGGCCTGCACTTCATCCTCCAACACCTAGACCGCCAGGGGACCTATGTGAGGATTTTGTTTGTTCATTGTGCCAGAGCTACTACACTCCAAACATTCCGAGTTGACTGTACCTGAACCCCTCTGTCGGTGGATCACCAGCTGGCAGACAGGAAGCAGCATGTCCACAGTCGACTCCACAGTCAAAAAGGCACAACAGAGGATGTACTTCTTGCGGCAACTGTGGATGCACAATCTACCACAGGCAATGATGGTCCAAATCCATACTGCCATCGTAGAGTATGTTCTCACCTTCTCCATCATGGTCTGGTTTGGCTCAGTCATCAAACATGACACTCGGAGGCTGCAACGAATCGTCTGTGCAGCTGAGAAGGTTATTGGCTGCAAGCTTCCTTTCATTGATGAACTGTACACTGCAAGGGCCAGGAAGCAAGTGGGTAAGATCATCTCTGACCCCTGGCCACAAACTCTTTGAATCACTTCCCTCTGGAAGGCAACCCCGGACTGTCAATGCTGCCACAGCCAGACATAAAAACAGCTTTTTTTCACAAGTAGTAGCTCTACTCAATAACCAAAAATCTGTAGCCTCCTTTTGCTCTGGTATTTCATTTAATTCACATGCTTAATCAATAATGTTTATTATTCATGTTTAATGTTTTATGTATCATTCTTAACTATCACTGTATGTCATGTCACATGTGGGCAGAGCACCAAGGCAAATTCCTTTTATGTGAATACTTGGCCAATAAACTTATTCATTCATAATTAATTAATTAATTAATAATTGGGCCGAGCTGATTGTAGACTTTGTGGGAAAGTTTGCGGATGATACGAAAATAGTTGGAGGGGCAGGTAGTGTAGAGAAAGCAGGGGCTCTGCAGAAAGACTTGGATAGGTTGGGAGAGTGAGCAGAGAAGTGGCAGATGGAATATAGTGCAGCAAAATGTGGAGTCATGCATTTTGGCAGTAGGAATAAAGGCGTAGACTATTTTCTAAAAGGGGTGAGTATCCAGAAATCGGTGGTGCAAAAGCTGGTGCTGGTGCAGGATTCCCAAAAAGTTAATCTGCAGGTCGAATCGGTAGTAAAGATAGCTAATTCAACGCTAGCATTTATTTCCATAGGGCTTGTAAACAAAAACAGGGATGCAATGTTGAGGCTCTATAAGATAATTGTAATGTCAGGAATATCTTTTATAATTAGAAAAATGCAACATTCCCAGTAGTAAATTAATTTGCTTGCTGTTCATTTTGTAACTGATTTGCAATACTAAATGCAGAATTGTTTTGAAAATGATTACGTAGTGAATGGGCTGCCAGGATTTTGATCAAATTTTCATGGCAGTGACACCTATGGTATTAATATTATACAAGTGGAATAACAACTGCGTGGCCTGGTAATGCTTTAAATATTTTCATGGATGCTAACCATTTGGCAAAATATCACATCAGGTTTTTATTCTTTTACGGTTTCAAAATAAAGTGTTTTAATGCTGAGGAATGCAAGCATTACGCCTCGGGTGTGTAGAGTCAAATTTATTGCAGAATTAAGCTGATTTTTGAGTGGAAAAATGGTAAATTATCTAATAAACTGCACTGCTGGAAATAAAATTGGTATTTCTGACGGAAACCAAAACCATCCGTCTGTATTGAAGCACTATTAATACACTTTCAGTATGTGTACATAAAAACAAACTATGGTTTTATGTAGAAGATATTTTAACATATCCGTCTATTTGGCTCTAACCAAATCATAAAAATATGACTTAACCACTACATGGTTCTACAGTTCAACACAACACTCTACATTTTCATTCCCCCACCTTCTTAGCATAACCTGTGATTTTATTTTCCCTTTGTCGTACTCACTCAGTTTCTTTTTAAATGCCACAATTGACTTTACTTCCAACACCACTCTTGGCAATGTATTCCAGATTCTAAGAACTTACTGGATATTTTCCTGATGCCACTGTTGGTTTCTTCGCCAATCAATTTAATTCAATGCCTTCTGGTTCTTGATTCCTCTGCCAACAGGTTCTTTCTATTTACTTTATCTGGATGCTTCATGATTTAAATATGTCTGTCAGGTTCCCTCACAACCTCATTTGTTCCATGAAGAGAAAAATTAGCTTTGCATTTCTCCCCAAGTAACTAAAACTCCTCATTCCTGTAATCATTCTTGTGTACCATTATGGCGACCAGCTATCCCATATACACTAGTTCGACCCTATACACTCGGGATAGAAACATAGAAACATAGAAATTAGGTGCAGGAGTAGGCCATTCGGCCCTTCGAGCCTGCATCGCCATTCAATATGATCATGGCTGACCATCCAACTCAGTATCCCGTACCTGCCTTCTCTCCATACCTTCTGATCCCTTTAGCCACAAGGGCCACATCTAACTCCTTAAATATAGCCAATGAACTGGCCTCAACTACCCTCTGTGAAACTCGCTAACTTTCAATGATTCAATTACCAGACACCCAAGTTCCACTGAGCATCAATACCTCACAGTCTCTCACCATTTAAGAATATACCCTATTTTTCTATTCTTATCAAAGTTGCATTATTTTCATGAGATTCATTTGGAGTCCATATGCACCATTGTTCTGCAGCAACATCGCTGAGCACACTGTACATAAAAAAGTATGCTGCTTTTGTGTGTGTATATATTTTTTAAAGTTGCGGGTTTACAATGTGCAAAATGTAACATTCCTGTTCCCGCCTTTCAATGAACAGATTGAACCAAGTTGGCTGTGACGAGCAGTGCAGTGTTGTGAAGCAAGACAACTACTCACAGTCCATTCTCAGGACAAACACAAACCTATTTTTTCATCTATTTTTGGAAGGGAAAGAGGCTCATTCACCTTACCAATGCCATTTTCTCTCTGATTATCATAGATAAGGTAGAGCATCTCCTCCAACGTACTAATTTCTTGACCAAACCAAGTCAAGAAGATGTATAAGCAGTCACTTCAGACATCATGCTCCCTGCATGATTATCTCATTCTTGCAGACTTGTATCTGGTGATCTTTTTTTCTGAAATATCCCTTCATTCATTTAAGATCTTAGTTACCATAATGGGATTAGGCCAGGTATCTCTAATTGCTGCATTCCTCATGGGGCCTTCTGGTATCTCTTAGTTCATATTTTGTTGCATAGATCAGGTATGAATTATTTGGTGGGATAAAAACACACTCTTGTCTTGCATACAATATTGTAAGAGTATAGTACGTTGATCTCTCTGGAGTCCTGTTAAACTATTTCAACAAGAAATTGCATGGCAGATGCCAAGGTCAGGAAACTTTTAATTCTTGTTGGGTTAAATTCTTGGAACTCTTCACCCAACAGTCCTTCACCAAAAGGATTGCAACACTTCAAGAAGGCATCTCCCCTCCATTTCCCCAAGGGTAAGTATGGGTTAAATGCTGGTCTGCCAGAAATGACTGCAACCTAAAACAAAATTGAAGGAACTGATACTCTGCTTTGTCATTGGAACCTATGTGATGTTCAGTGGTAGTGCTTATGACCCATCTTTGACATGGGATTGAAATCCCTAATTGTTTGAATCAAATGCATATTGTCTTTTACCAGAAATTACAAAGATAAAGGGAAGTTCAAGTTTATTTAAGGGAAGTTCATGAAGCATTTTGATTGTTTATTGCAACAAATCTTTTATTTAGGTTGCGAAATGTTATTCTCTGGAACTTCAGAAAGAATGATGGCTTGGATTATAGTTTGTTTACACTAAAACAAAGGTTCTGCAGAGGTCAATTTATGAAGAATCATGATCTTGCTGGACCAATGTTAGCTGTAGGGTTCTTAATAAAAATGAATTGGACATACACGACATACTAGCATTGAAGGCCTAACCTTCTTCGTGTTTCCTATATTTTCTGTTATGACTTCAGATTTCCATCATCAGTAATTTTTTCATTTTCATGTAATTTCCATCTCCAATATGAGGCACTCAAGCCACATTCTTCTTCTAAAGTAAGTTAAAGAATATAATTGACCTTTTAGTTTAATTCCAATCAAAGTTATACTTTTTTTTAATACTTACTGCCTTGATTATAAAGAAGTAAAACCTGATGTCCGAGAATAAATGGCATCTGGGTTGAAGATTAGTAGCTGGGGTTAGGCTTTGGAGTCAGGGACAAGGATAGGATTGTTAGTCAAGGATTGGTTATCAGAATTTGGATTTGCAAATTATACTTTTGGCATCAGCTCGTGCACGTTGGCAAATTGAACATGAAGCTCAAAATGAAGGATGGAGCATATTGGCTTTCCATGTGAATTAAGCATGCAGCGAACCAAGTGGAAGTACTAGGAGCTTGAAACATGTGGATCTTGGGCGGAGGAGTGAAAGTTACATAAAAAGATACTTGTGTAACATTGACAAATGCAGATCATTATAATTGATTGAATTTGTTCTATGTGCAAATGATAGATGGAATTGAAATATCATCTCAGATGTGCATTGTATTTGATTTGTTTGCTTAAACAGTATGCTTAAATAAAGTAATTACTTTTGTTCCATTCCATTATAAATTGAAGTAGGCAAAAGCCAGCGACCACGGCTCAGAAAAGTAAACATAAGTTTAAGTTACAAAGTTGCAAATGTTGTATTGATGATTGAGTCTATGGAAAATTTATCGAATGAGTGGTTTACGGCTTTTATGGATTTCATAATCAATAGTTATTAAGGTGATGTGCCATAAATGCAATGTGAAAAACTGTCTTCTTGTTAATGAGCTTTTTAGCACACATGCAGGTGGATATTTTATTTCTTTAAAGGTAAAATGGAGATGAGGGTGTGGGAGGAGGGTGTGTCCCCTCCTATTGGTATGGAACTTTTGCATTTTTCAGCTTGAAATTGTGTAATATGGTGCATACTGTAGCGAGTCTTTTAACTTACACTTGAATGCAATATATATGCTTTAAATTGGATTAGCTATGAATAAGGTTAGAGTAAATTACATTCCTAATTACATTCCACAGTAGACCCCAGGCTCTGATCCATACGTGCAGCACATGAATGATCTTAGTGTATTCATGTATGGAAATCAGATTATAATCAAACACTTGGCCCATGTTGGCCAACCTGGGTCTCACTGCACACCTGGTACTACTGGCCCTGACTCCAGTTGCATACCTTTTCTCATTCCTGTCCCTGAGTCCATTCCTACACCTGGCCCCCTATTCTACCCTGATCATAGCTGCTTACCTGCTTGGGTTCCCGGTGCTGAACACACCCCTGGTCCCAGCTTTGACTGCACACCTAGTACTATTCCAGACCTTGACTCTAGATGCACACTTGGCCTTGCTCCTAGCCCCTTTGCACTGACAATATATCTGGCCCACACATAAAGCCCCATATCTGACCCCCTGGACTTAACCTATTACGTTCAAGTCCACAGGTGCTTAGCTAATGCAGTAATCCTTTATGGGGCACTTCACAGACCAAATTATGGATAACAAAATTTGCGACATTCATTGGCTTCCTTGTTATCTAACATTCTAGTCACTTTGTCAAAGAAGTCATCAATTGGTTGAACACAATTCCCATCCATAAAATTATACTCACTCAGCTGTATAAGTATTCTGATACCATTTCTTTCATTTTTGTAACAAACTGTCATGAGGTCATCAGGCTAATTACAAATCAATAACATTAGCCAACTCCGAAACATGAAGCGCTGAGCATTGGGATTCAAACATCATGGACAACTGGCCTCAGTTCCCCACTCACATCCGGCAGTGTTCTCCATCTGAACCAGGGGCCGCGGAGCGTTTTTGAAAGTAGGGAGGCTGAGCGATCACTGATCACTGGCCTTGGGGGTACCCGGTGAGGGAGTGGAGCAACTGAGTGGGGAGAGGGTGTGGAAGAAGGGTGTCCCCCCCTCCCAGGGTAGGAACCTTTTGAAATTTGATGTATTAAAATCATGTTTTAGCGCATTGTAGAAGTATGATTTCAATGTTTTTTGTATGAAGTATTTTTAAGAGGTAACTTTTTAAGGGGTAGCTTTATCCACATAAAGGGTGGTGGGTGTTTGGAACAAGCTGCCAGAGGAAGTAGTTGAGGCAGGGACAATCCCAACATTTAAGAAACAGTTAGACTGATACATGGAATGACAGGTTTGGAGGTATGGACCAAAAGCAGGTAGCGTAGCTGGGACATGTGGGCAAGTTGCGCTGAAGGGCCTGTTTTCACACTGTTTCACTCCATGACCACATTATACCTCCACCACGCATGAATGCTTCAAAATCAAATGATCGAGTTTTATTGCCATATACTCAAGCATAGAGACGTAGAAGATAGGTACAGGAATAGGCCATCGGCCCTTCGAGCCAGCTCTGCTATTCAATATGATCATGGCTATTCATCTAGAATCAGTACCTCTTTCCTGTTTTTCCCCCATATCCCTTGATTTTGTGAGCTAAATATAACGCTCTCTTGAAAACATCCAGTGAATTGACCTGCACTGCCTTCTGTGGCAGAGAATTCCACAGATTCACAACTCTCTGTGTGAAGAAAGTTTGTCCTTATCTCAGTCCTACTGCCCCCCCCCTCTTAGTCTTAAACTGTGACCCCTGGTTCTGAACTCCCCCAACATCGGAAACATTTTTCCTGCAGTTACAGTAAGTGAAAATCTAGCAGGCAAGCAGGATGCTTTCTCCAACCACCCCCATTTGAAGTCCACTATCTTCCAACGTTTCTACCCAGTGCCTGGTACTTACTTCCAGCAGCCGCTCGTTGTCCTCCAGGATGCACCGAGCCGCAGCCTGATCCATGCTGGTCACCTGGGCGAATTTGGCACAGAGACTCTCACGGCAGCGGTGCAACGCTTCCGACGCCTTGCACTGAGGTTGTTCCATGGCTGGAGCTGCAGTGAGCGACTCGCCAGCCCGGCAAACACTCGCTAGCCCCGCTCCCCGTCTGCATCTGTTCCCGTTGCTGCTTCTGCTTCCAACTCCCATGGCCCATGCAGTTGATATGAGTTTTGAAATTTTCGTTGATCACAGAATTTCGCACGACAGAGCCTGATAAATTTGTGATCAACGTGAGAATTTGGCGAAATGCGTGATTCTCACGCTCAGTGCATGAGAGTCATCAGCCCTGCCTCTCTATCCCACCTCCCCTCTCTCTTCCCTCTCTCCCCCATCTCTCTCCCCCCTATCTCCCTCCCCTCTCTCTTCCCCATCGCTCTCTCTCTTCCCCCTCTCGCCCCTCTCTCTCTTCCCCCCCTCTCCGACCTCCCCTCTCTCCCTGCCCCCCTCTCCCTCCCACTCTTCTCTCTCCCCATTCACTCCCCCTCTGTCTCTCCTCTCTCTCTCCCCCCCCTGTCTCCTTCCCCTCTCTCTCTCCACCTCCCTTTGAGAGTCTCTGTCCCATCGGCACAGAGACTCTCGCGGCAGCGGCGCAACGCTTCCGACGCCTCCGATCGGCCCGGGACTCTTGCACTGAGGCTGCTCCATGGCCGGAGCTGCAGTGAGCGACTTGCCAGCCCCGTTCGCGGCATCTGTCCCCAGCAAACACTCGGCAGCCCCGCAAACACTCGGCAGCCCCGCAAACACTCGGCAGCCCCGCAAACACTCGCCAGCTCCAGCTTTCCGTCCGCATCTGTTCCCGCCGCTACATCTGCTTCCGTCCCTCCCTCAGCCCCGGCTCTCCAACACCCGCGGACCATGCAGTTTATCTGAGTTTTGATATTTTCGTTGATCACAGAATTTCTCACCACAGAGTGTGAGAAATTTCTGATCAGCGTGAGGGCGTGAGAGTTTCTTGTATAATTTCTTTTATTAGAAGTAATCAATTTACAATAGTGTAAACAGATTTACAAACATCAACTTAATTCAATATTTATACAAATAACACGTTGATAATTATTATCTTCTATTTTTTTGGAAATAAAGATAGAGAAAGAATAGAGCAGTTTTAAATCAATAAAGATGTGATTAAATAATAATTTGATTATAAGAAAAAAAGAAAAAAGAGAGGAAAGAAGGTTAACAAAAAGTGAAAAGATATTATATATATATATATATAAATGAAAAACAACAAAATATATTGTAAATAAAACTATTACAAATGATAATATCAATAGAGACATGCATATTAATCCTAGTATAAAAATAAATTATTCTCACCAAATCCCGTAGGGTACCCGCCGAGTTGTGATGTCAAGAACAGCTACTTCTCTAAATATTGTATATATGGAGACCATATTTGTTCGAAGGAATTATATTTGTCCAATAGGACAAATCTAATTCTTTCTAAATGTAACGTCTCCAACATTTCTGCTGCCCACATTTTAATTGTGGGGGATAATGTTCCCTTCCAAAATTTCAATATGATTTTTTTCCCTATTGTCAAACAGTAATGAAATAAATTTCTTTGATTTACTGTAAGTACCAAATTTGAATCCGGAATTCCAAATATTATTAACTTTGGGTCAGGGTCCAATCTAATTTTAAGAACTTCAGAAATAACTTTAAAAATTTCTGTCCAGTAGTAATTCAATTTGGGACATGTAGCAAAACTGTGTATTAAATTTGCTTCTAAATTCTTACATTTATCACAAATTGAAGAGAGATTGGGAAAGATACTATTTAATTTAGTTTTTGAATAATGTAATCTATATAGTACTTTAAATTGTATCAATGTGTGTCTGGCATTTAACGAACACCGGTGTATTCGCTGTAAACTTTCTTCCCAATTTTCTTTTGTTATAGATAAACCAATTTCATTTTCCCATGCTTGACGATATGTTTCAGTTGTTGGATTCTCCTTATCCAAAATAATGTTATATATATAGGCTATTAGTTTTTCTGTGTTTGGGTGCAAATTAAACAATTCATCTAATAATCCTGGTTCTTTATTTTTATAATCTTGTGTATTGGATTTAATATAATCTCTAATTTGTAAGTACCTAAACAAGTGTTGCGGAGACAATCCGTAGATATCTTGTAACTCCTGGAATAAAAGAAATTTTCCTTTTCTATAAAGGTGCTCTATCCTTTTAATTCCTAAATCATCCCAATGTCCAAACCCCCCATCTAATATAGAGGGTTTAAATAATGGGTTATTCGTAATTGGTAATCTAAGTAAAAGATTATCTAAATGTAAAGTCTCAACTATTTGTTTCCAAATACGTCTATTATTATAAATTATAGGGTTGTCCCTATAAATTTTTTTTTGTACTTCCTTTGGGGCAAAGAGAATCGAGCCTACATTGAAAGGTAAACAGTCTTCCTTTTCCATCTTTAACCACATTGGTTCATGATCCATATTTACCCACCAGAAATTCATATTCTTAATCTGGACTGCCCAAAAATAATATAAAAAATTTGGAAGTGCTAATCCTCCATTTATCTTAGATTTACATAAATGTTTTTTACTTATTCTATGATTTTTATAATCCCAAATAAAACTATTAATAATATTATCTATTTTTTTAAAAAAGGTCTTGGGGAGAAAAAAAGGAATAGCCTGAAACAAATATAACAATTGTGGTAAAAACACCATCTTTATAGCATTTATTCTACCAATCATAGATATAGGAAGTGTTTTCCAATATAAAATATTTTTTCTAAGTTTATCTAGTAATTGAGGATATTTAGATTTAATTAGTGAATTATAGGATTTAGTTACATTAATTCCTAAATATTTAAATTTGTCTGTAACTATTTTTAGTGGGTATTGTTGTAATATATTTTAATTTATTCCAGTTATAGGCATAATATCACTTTTGTTCCAATTAATCCTATATCCAGAAAATGTGCCAAATTTAGTTATAACATTAAACAGCTTGGGTATACTAATTTCCGGTTTTGTAATATAAATCAAAACATCATCTGCATATAAAGATATTTTATTAGTTGTTGTGTCAGTATTATAGCCGTATATTTCAGGTTCAGATCTAATTCTTTCCGCCAAAGGCTCTATCATCAAAGCAAATAATAAAGGTGATAACGGACATCCCTGTCTACATCCCCTAGAGAGCTTAAATTTAGCTGATAATATTTGATTAGTTAAGATTCTTGCAGTAGGATTCGAATATAGAATTCTTATCCATTTACAGAATCTATCCCCCAATTGAAACTTTTCCATTATATTAAATAAATATAACCATTCCACCTGATCGAATGCCTTTTCTGCATCTAACGATACAACCGCTAATTCCCTGTCCCGTACTCTTTTTGAATATATAATATTAAACAAGCGTCTAAGATTATGGGATGAATAGCGTTTTGGAATAAAACCTGTTTGATCATAATGTATTAATTTAGAAATCACCAGACTTAATCTCCGAGATAAAACTTTAGTTAATATTTTTTGGTCTGTATTTAGAAGGGCAATCGCTCTATATGATCCTGGATCTTCCAAATCCTTGTTTCTTCAAATGCGTGATTCTCATGCTCAAAGCGTGAGAATTGGCAGCCCTGCTGAACTACTATTAATAACGATCAAATTTTCAATAATGAACAATGTGCCTTTGATTTTTGAGTTAAGGTGTCCCATTTCCGTCAATGCAGTCAAGGGATGCGTCCCATTCTGATTACTTTCTCAAACGTTACAATCTCTCCTTTTCCCACTCCCATTTCTGAACTGCCATTTGAAACAATAGCTGTTCCAATACATACTGCGGAGGTTTCTTTTGATATCATAGAAACATAGAAAATGGGTGCAGGAGTAGGCCATTCAGCCCTTTGAGCCAGCAAGTGAATAAAAGCTAGGTTAAGTGAATAAAACCGCAAGGTCTTTTAAAATAAATGTTATCTTTAAAGATGGCGAAAATGAAACAGTCAGAATCAAGCGTTGCAGAAGTCGATGTTCAGTCGACCTCAAGTAGTGCAAAAGTGACGGTTGGGGAACTGCTTTTTGAAATGAGGCCCTCCCCCTGATGTCACTGGAAGGTGGTGGAATATTCTGTTTCACTGTACCGTTGTGGGGGGGGGGGGGGGGGGGGGAGGGGAGGTTGTGACATCACTGGAAGCTGGTGTTTTAAAAGGTGGTTTTGGCTATCCATTGTGATTGGACGTCTGTGAGTGGCATTGTGACATCATCATTTGAAGCTGCTGGAAAAAGGCTATCTGTGAGAAGCGGTTTTTGCCTTTTTTAAAATTTCAATGATTATTAACTTTGGAAATATAAGCGAGAATGCGATGGGAAGATGTTTATCGCCACCACGGGAAAAGTGTGAGCAGGATGTGTGAAAATGGGAAGGCTGTGTCCTAGCATTTGGAAGAAGATAGGAATTAACCAGATTGAGGGGGACAAACACGCACACGCACAACTTTTAGTTATATTGAGATATCCATTGCTTTAAGATCTCCACCACCAACCTTTGTGGCATGAGATGTCACTTGTACAGCTTTGGAAATGAGGAATAGTTACTGCATCAGGCCCAGCACTTCAGTGACTTCACACACAACACCTTGCACGCTATTGTTTCCTGTGAGGAACTGGTAGAGGTCCTCAGCACCATCACAGCATTCATTTCATGCAGGAGGCAATTTCTAAGTCTAGTCAATGCAGGTGGACGCCAGCCAGCATTTTGATTTCAGTCAAAAGCCCCATTTACCCTATCAATCCCAATTGCCTATTCCAAGGCATAAGAATCATAGACTAGGAATTGACTTTAAATGTTTCTCTAATTTTATATCAATTGGCTCAAATCCACAAGAATGGTCTAAGCTTCAGCAGAACTTGTATTTTTTAAATAGAAGGCACAAAGTTAAGCTGGAAGTGCAGAAAAGATTTACAAGAATGCTGCCAGGGTTGAGCTATAGAGAGAGATTGGGCAAGCTAGGACTTTACTCCTTGGAGTGCAGGAGGCTGAGGGGTGATCTTCTAGAGATGGATAAAATCTTGAAGGGAATCGTTAGGGTGAATACACTGTGTTTTACCAACGATAGGGAATCAAGAACCAATCAAGATGAGAGGCAAAAGATTTAGTAGAAGCCTAAGTGGCAACCTTTTAACACAGAGGGTGGTGGGTACAAGGAATGAGCTGACAGAGGGGGTAGTTGAGGCAGGTACAATAACAACATTTAGAAGATACTTGGATGGGCACATGGATAGGAAAGATTTATAGGGATATGTGGTAAATGTGGGCAAATGGGCCAAGCTTAGATAAAGCATTTTTTTCAATTCAATTCAACTTTAATGTCATTGCACAGATACAAGTACGGGTACAATGAAATGCAGTTTAGCGTCAGTTCGTAGTAATAGCCATATAGAAATAAATACAGAATGCAAACAATGTGGATGGATAGACTGGAGAAATCTATCTGCGGGACTCCGAGCAGTGTGATGGTGTTGTTGTAGAAGCTGTTCCTCATCCTACTAGTGCGGGACCTGAGGCTCCTGTACCGCCTCCCTGATGGTAGGAGGGCAAACAGTCCATGGTTATGGTGGGAGGGGTCTTTGATGATCTTCCCGGCCCGTCTCGGACACCGTTTTCGGTGGAGGGCATCCATGGCAGGGAGCGGGGCACCGATGATGTACTGGGCGGTTTTCACCACCCGTTGTAGTGCCTTCCTGTCTGCTATGGTGCAAATGCTGTACCGTACCGTAAAGCAGGTGGTCAGGATGCTTTCGATGGTACAGCGGTAAAGGTTCGTCAGGATCTGGGGGGACAGGTGGGCTTTTTTGAGCCTCCTTAGGAAGTAAAGGCGCTGCTGCGCCTTTTTGATCAGCTTGGAGGTGTTGAGGGACCAGGACAGATCCTCCGAGATGTGTATCCCGAGGAATTTGTAGTTGGAGACCCGCTCCACCTCAGTCCCGTTTATATGGATGGGGGTGTGTCTGCCCCCTCTGTTCTTTCTAAAGTCAACAATGATTTCCTTCGTCTTCTGGGAGTTGAGGACGAGGTTATTGTTGGCACACCAGGTAGTCAGGTGCTGGACTTCCTCCCTGTAGGCTGACTCGTCGTTGTCACTGATCAGTCCTACCACCGTGGTGTCGTCGGCAAATTTTATGATGGCGTTGGAGCCATACTTAGGGATGCAGTCATGGGTGAAGAGGGAGTAGAGGAGAGGGCTGAGCACACAGCCCTGTGGCACGCTGGTGTTCAGTGTTATAGTGGAGGAGGTGAGGTTGTTGACCCTAACAGACTGTGGTCTGTTAGTGAGGAAATCCAGTGTCCAGTTGCAGAGGGAGGTGGAGATGCCAAGACCGCTGCGTTTGGTGATCAAGCTAGCGGGTATGACAGTGTTGAAGGCGGAGCTGAAGTCAATGAACAGCAGCCTGATGTAGGTGTTGTTGCTGTCCAGGTGGGTCAGGGCAGGGTGTAGGGCTGCCGATATGGCGTCCTCTGTAGACCTGTTTGTCCGGTAGGCAAACTGATGGGGGTCCAGTGTGGGGGGGAGGCTGGCTTTGACGTGAGCCAAGATCAGCCGCTCAAAGCACTTGGCGATGACAGGGATGAGTGCCACTGGCCGGTAGTCGTTGAGACTCCCTGTCGCTGATTGTTTGGGCACTGGCACAATGGTAGATGTCTTGAGGCAAGTGGGGACAACACCCTGGGCCAGTGACAGATTGAAAATGTCAGTGAACCACGGATAGTTGTCCAGCACATGCCCTGAGCACCCGCCTGGGGATGCCATCGGGGCCGGCAGCTTTTGCTTGACATGGATGTGTTGGGCTGAATGACCAGTTTCCATGTTGTATGACCCTATGACTTTAAAATATCCTTGGGCAAAGGATGGAGAAAGTGCAGATACCAGGGATGTGTGCACCATGAACATTCAGGCAAGAGCGGAGGTGGAAGAAGAAAAACATTTAAGACCAATTGCTGCCTACATTATGCCTTTAACAATTTTCCTCCTTGTATATTGCATAATATTTCCAAATTATGGTGTTTCCACATACTAAGTTTATTGCTGAAGTTGAAAGCTGGTCTGAAATTGTGGATTTTCAGCTGTAATTTGAATGCTTCTTTTGTATATTTCAATCTTTGAAAAGGTCAGAAATTACATTTGAGTTGTGATACACTGAAAAACGTCAACAATTTCTGGGAGCATGACTTCTCATTGTTCTTCACAAAAGCTATACTGTAATGAGAAAGAAAAGGAAAAAACACACTGTAATCCATCTACACTTCACGCTGTCTCAGCCAGGATACCAGCAAAATCAAGGACCAGTCTGACCCAGGATATTCCCTGTTCTCCCTTCTTCCATCAGGCAGGAGGTACAGAGGTTTGAAAACGCATAATCCAGATTCAGGGACGGTTTCTAACCGGCTGATATCAGGCAACTGAAACTTCTTCTCACCAGTTTCAGTGTAGTCCTGACCTCCCATCTTCCTCATTGGAGACCTTTGAACTATCTTTTATCAAACTTTATCTTGTACTACAGATTGTACCCTTTATTCTTTTTCTGTGGCTTGATTGCAATCATGTATAGTCTTTTCTTTGATTGGATAGCGTGCGACAAAAAGCTTTTGACTGTATCTCACTACACGTGACAATAAAAAAGCTAAACTAATAATTCAGAGACAGATCATTTAATTGGGCCAATGCCTTACATAGAAACGTTGTTATACCAGATTATAATATTAGAAGGGCTTTCAGAAGATCGTACCTTGCCTGCCAGCCACACCTGGCTCACAAGGTGAAGTCAGGCAGAATTGCTGGTAACAACGTATCCCTTCCCGATGAGCTCAATGTGTTCTATGCTTGCTTTGAGCAGAAGGTCAGTAGAATAATGTTTAAGAAAGAACTGCAGATGCTGGAAAAATCAAAGGTAGACAAAAAATGCTGGAGAAACTCAGCGGGTGAGGCAGCATCTATGGAGAGAAGGAATCGGCGAAGTTTCGGGTCGAGACAGTCTGCCTGCCTTACAGTCTTGGGAGTACCTGCACACATGGTGACTATGGGAGATAACAAATCAGCATTCCTGAGAGTGAATGAACCCAAAGGAGAGCAAATGGCCCAGATGGAGTCCCCGATCCACACTTGCTGGCAGGTATATTTGACGAGTTCGTTTTTTACTGTGTAAGTTAGTGGAAAATTACAGTGTTGAGTGGGGAAATACTAGGTTCTGTTGCAACTGTGATAACAAAGTCTTAACAGTGATAACAGAGAAATTAGGTGCAGGAGGAGGCCATTTGGCCCTTTGAGCCTGCACCACCATTCATTGCGATCATGGCTGATCATCCACAATCAGTAACCCGTGTCTGCCTTCTCCCCATATCCCTTGATTCTGCTAGCCCCTAGAGCTCTATCTAACTCTCTTTTAAATTCATCCAGTGAATTGGCCTCTACCTCATTAAGGCCCTGTCTCACGGTGTGAGTTGACCCACGAGTGAAAGAGAAAATCAGACTCGTGGTTGTGTACGAGATTCCAAGTTTATGTTCAAGAGTTTAACCGAGTCCCCCCGGGTATGTCTAAGTTAGCCGTTTACTTCTCATTTCTGCGATGTACCAAGTTCCTCTCCCGAGTTACTCTTGAGCCAACAACGACTACCGACGTGTGGAAAAATCATCACATGGATAAAAATGTCATGCAGTTTTTTTTACTAAAAAAACCTCCCATGACCATGGATAGAACTGCCCCGATGATCAGCTTCTCCATGTCTCTTATGTAGCTGCATGCTTCTCTTGTCATGAAATTAACCGCTTTTATCAAATCGTTGCCTGTCATTGCTAATTGGCATTTAAAGTACTTAGCTGTCAAATAAAGCACAAAACGTAAAGGTGTTTAAGAAACGGACTGCAGGGAGAACTTCAAAGCTTTTGTAAATCGATTAAATTCAGGTAGAAGTTGAACTCAAGATTTAAATCCCCAGAAAGTTAGGTTTCTTAACACAGGATAGATGTTCTGCCAGAACGGAGTTTGCTGAATAAAATTGTCTCCCGTTTTTCTCTGTTTCTTGCATGACCTCGGCTTGCCAGCTTTATTTCACACTCCATGATCTGTGTAATGTATATAAGTGTAAAATAATAAACTGACCAAGAAGGTCCAGTGTTCTCCCCTGTTAGTTTAGTTTAGAGATACAGAGAGGAAACAGGGTCCGCGCCGACCAGCGATCCCCGCACATTAACACCATCCTACACTCACAGAGCCCAGTCCCTCCACGCACTAGAGTCTCCCCACCCCTGCAGAGTAGTTCCACAGCAACGGATTGAGTGGCCCCCAGCCAACAACCGGAATGAATGGCTGCGGTTTGACAAAGACGTGACCAACATCATTCAAGCCACAGCCAAAGGAGATGTAGATCACCTACTCCAAACAATGACTGCCATCATAATCAGTTATGCTTTGGAAAGATTCGGCCATCGCAAGAAAGGTAACACCAAGCCCACCACCTTCACCATGAACCGCAGGGCCACCAAAATACACCAAGTGCGGCTCGAGCTTCGAACCCTCAAAGAACAGTACAAGAGGTCTACCGATGAGGAGAAGCAAGCCTTGGCCGAAATACGAAACATCCTAAGGAAAAGACTTATGACCCTCCGCAGAGCAGAGTGGCACAGGATAGAGGAAGAGAGAGAGCTAGCAAGCGAGCTGCGTTCATTTCCAATCCCTTTGGCTTTACCAGGCGATTACTTGGGGACAGCCCCAATTTGAGCGTTTATGGACGACCTTACCATCACCACAACATCGGTCCCAGGAAGTAGGTGGATCCTACAAGGTCTTGAGAAACTTGTCACCTGGGCAAGGATGAGTCAAGCCAACAAAGTCAAGGTCCATGGTGCTGAAGAAGGGGAAGGTGACTGACAGATTCCACTTTCTTACTATCCGGAACTGCCATTCCCTCCATCACTGAGCAACCTATCAAGAGCTTGGGAAAGGTTTTTGACGCAACTCTGAAAGACTCTGCCGCCATTAAAAAGTCTATCAAAGACCTTGAACCCTGGCTCACCAAAGTCGACAAGTCATGTCTGCCAGGCAGATTCAAGGCCTGGATCTATCAGCAGTCCATCCTGCCCCGAGTCCTGTGGCCTCTGCTGGTTTACGCTGTTCCATTGACCACAGTTGAGTCCCTCGAAAGGAAGATCAGCGGCTTTCTCCGCAGGTGGCTTGGCCTTCCCCGCAGCCTCAACAGTGCTGCACTGTATGGGACCAGTAACATCTTGCAGCTCCCATTCAGTGGCCTCACGGAAGAGTTTATGGTGGCGCGAACAAGGGAGGCACTGCAGTACAGGGACTCCAGGGACCAGAAGGTGTCATCGGCTGGCATTGAGGTGAGAACAGGGAAGAAATGGAGTGGAGGTGGCAGAGTCACGCCTAAGGCAAAAGGCATTGGTGGGAATCATGGCAACTGGCAGAGCGGGTTTGGGATACTTCCCTAAGACACCGGTTGGCAAGGCCCAGGGCAAGGAGAGACACCGTCTAATCCAGGAAGAGGTCCGAGCAGGTGTGGAGGAAGAGCGTGTGAGAGGACAGTGGGGCCCGGGCAGCAGGGAGCGTGGACAAGGTGGGAGAGCATACTGCAGCGCAGGATTACCTGGTCAAACATCATGCAGGCAGACTTCCAGCGTGTCCGGTTCCTTGTCCAAGCTGTCTACGATGCCCTGTCAAGCCCAGCAAACCTCCACATCTGGGGCAAGAGTGAGACACCTTCCTGCCCACTTTGCTCTGGAAGAGGATCATTAGAACATCTCCTCAGCAGCTGCCCAAAATCCCTTGGGGAAGGTCACTATCGGTGGCAGCATGACCAGGTGCTCAAGGTGGTTGCTGCGAGCATAGCCACGGCCATCTGTAACAGCAAACACCACCACGCCCCAAAGAAATCAATCACTTTTGTCAAAGCTGGAGAGAAGCCCCGACCACAACCAAAAACAAGGACGGGCCTCCTCTACACAGCCACTGACTGGCAGCCGCACGTCAATCTGGGCAAACAGCCGAAGTTTCCACAGCCCATCACAGCAACATCACTCCGGCCAGACATGATTATCACCTCCGAAGTGACAAAACAGCTGATCATTCTGGAACTGACAGTGTCCTGGGAAGAGCGTATTGAAGTGGCTAATGAGAGGAAGCGCGCAAAGTACCAGGAACTGGTGGAGATGTGCCAGGACAGAGGCTGGAAGACATACTATGAGCCTATAGAGGTGGGCTGTAGAGGCTTTGCAGGACGCTCACTCTGCAAAGTCCTCAACCAGTTGGGCATTACGGTGCTGGCAAAGAAGAGGGCCATTCAATCCTCAAGCGAAGCCGCAGAAAAAGCCGCTAGGTGGCTTTGGATTAAGAGGGCTGATCCGTGGGCGGTTGCTGCCGGGACGCACATCGGGGCTTGATTAACCCCGGCTGGGTCGCCTGGGCGAGGGTGTCTGATAGTGTGAGACCCGAAACATACGATGATCCCAGGTCACATCACTGAGGATGTGTCCCAGTGTATCTAGAAGATGTATCTTTCACACTTTACACTGGACATTTTTACATTCACCAAGCCAATTAACCTACAAACCTGTACATCTCTGGAGTGTGGGGGGGATCTCGGAGAAAACCCACGCAGGTCACGGGGAGAACTTACAATCTCAGTACAGACAGCACCCGTAGTCGGGACCGAACCCGGGTCTCCGATGCTGCATTCACTGTCAGGCAGCTGCACCACCATGAATGAAGGCATGTTTTAAGTATCAAATAGAGGAGCAAGAAGGTGATCAAGGCGGAGAAAGTGTAGAGGCCAATGCCCAGGTAGTCCAACTCGTAGGAGTGCAGGTCCACCATGACGACGCCGTGGCCACGGTGGGCTTTGGGGGAGGTGCAGGTGACATCGGTGACCAGGCGAGGGATGTAGACCGTAGTTTGATTGATCCATCACACGAACCACCTGGCGTCGCAGGTGCAGAGAAAGTGGTTGCCGCTTACCTGCAGCTCTCGAAGGTGTTTAATGGCGCTGTCCGGGAAACTGGAGGCCTGGATGGTCTTCAGGTTGTTGTAGCTGAGATCCAGGTACTGTGGGGAGGTCACGTCCCGCAGGAAGTCCTTGGTCAGCTTGGAGATCTGGTTGCGGGTGAGGTTGAAGACGCGCAGGGTCTGGGTGCAGTTGGACAGCATGCGAGGCACCGTGGTCAACAGGTTGCTACCGAGGTCCAGCAGCTCCAACCAGCCTAGCAGGTAAAGCCTGCCCCAGTTGAAGCTCCGCAGCTGGTTACCGCTCAGCACAAGCTCCTTGAGTAGCAGGGGCAGGTGGTCAAACACGTCGTGCGGCATGAACGCGAGTTTCTTCCCCATATAATCCGCTGCTATCTGTGTTCGAGAGCGAAAACTTGCAAAGGGCTCGCACGGTTCCTCGCCAGCGAAGATGGGCACAGAATGCTGGAGTAACTCAGCAGGACAAGCAGCATCTCTGGAGAGAAGGAATGGGTGATGTTTCGGGTCGAGACCCATTACTTCTCTCCAGAGATACAGCAACAGCACAGCACAAAACCAATCTGAAGAAGGGTCTCGACCCGAAAAGTCACCAATTCCTTTTCTCCAGAGATGCTGTCTGCCCCGCTGAGTTACTCCAGCATTTTGTGTCTATATCCCATGGCTTATAATGTCACCTCACATTGTAAAATCATTATCTGAATAAATGTCTCCTCGCTGGCACAAACATAATCTATGTAGAACTCACGTTTCACTCTGCTACATCTAGGTGGGAATTCCCTCAGTATGGTCACTTTTCACGTGTCCCGCCCGGTGTTAACCCTTCCCATCAATGCTTGAGCCCCCATCTTCGCTCTAAACTTCAGCTTCATCGCCGGCACTCTCCCATCGAAAGTATCCAAGTTAATTTCAGACCCCGATCCATCCATCCATCCATTCATTTCCCTTAATATCTGACTAATCTTCAACATTTCACTTCTGGCACTGAGGCCAAACCCACGGTAGACTCAAGAGTCACTACGGTAAACTCACGGGCCACTACGTTCTTACAATGAGTTTAAATGTTTCAAATTTTAACTTCAACAGTAAATTTGACTCGTGGAAAACTTTAAACATGTTTGAATTTTTTCAAGAGTTAACAAGTTTCACGGGTACCTGCTGTTAGCGCCACGAGTCGCTAAGTTGCGTCCGCGAGTTCCGACGTTCCCGCTAATTGTACGTGATTACCACGAGTGAAAACTCGGGGTCGCTCGTGGGTCGACTCGCACCGTGAGACAGGGGTTTTAGTCACTCATTTTGAGGAACCTGACTGTTTGCGATAACGAGTCATGTGATTGTGATGAGTTATTTAAGGAACCTGATTATACTTGGGAATAATGAGATCATGCGCTTGCGAGTCACTATATTTGAGGAACCTGACCTTTGCTTTTACACACATACTGTGTCATGATATGATTGGAGGACCAAGAAAGCGCGCCAAATTTGCTTCTGCTTGCTACTGCTTATACACTTGTAGTATGCCTATTGCAAACCACTTACTCTGGGGAACACTTGGAACTCCAAGAGAGTGACAGGTCATGGACCAGAGCAAGTCCCCCGGGGTGACGAAAAAACATGTTGAAGCAAGGACGGTGTGTTGTTTCAGTATATTTACTGAGGAAATATCAAGGGGAAAAAAATCCAGTTTAACGTATTCATGGACAAGTTTAACTTCTCGCTGCTCCATTCAGAGGTTCCCTTTTCTTTCAGAAGACCACTATCATCCCAGTCAAAGAAAAGCAAGGTAGCATGCCTTAATGCCTTCTGTCAGGTGGCTCTGGAATCCATATTATGAAGTGCTTCGAGAGACTGGTCATGGTGCACATCAACCTTTCAGAAGTCTTCAATCTACTCCAATTTGCCAACTGCTGCAACAGGTTCACGGGAGATGCCATCTTCCCTCGCCCTGCACTCATCCCTGAAACATTTAGATAACGTAGACTCCTATTTATGGACTATAACTTCATCTTCAGCAGCATAATACAAACCAAACTCATCTCCAAACTCTTGAACCTAGGACTCTGCAATCCACTCTGCAACTGTAACACTATATTCTGCACTCTGTTTATTCTCTCTTTTTGCACTATCTGTTGGAGTCACATGTGTTTTGACTCTACTCATGTACATAGTATGCTTTAGCCTGGATAGCATGCAAAATAACGTTTTTTTTCACAGTTTCAGCTTCACTGTTTGAAAGTATGGTACATGTGTTCTCTTTATTTTGTTGTGTTTAGCAGCTGTTGTCAGAATCCAGTTTGAACTGGGTTGGGTGGATTTTAATTTTGTGGAATAGTGTAGACAAATGCTGAGAAATGTTTGCCATTTCGCAATGCACCCGAACTTTAGAAAGAGTTTAGAAATATAGCATGGATAGAGGCCTTTCAGCCCACCATGTCCATGCCGATCATCGATCGCCCATTCATACTAGTTCTATGTTACTTCACTTTCTCGTCCACTCTCTGCACACTGGGGGCAATTTACAGAGGTCAATTGGCCTCAAATCCCACTTCTCCTTGGGATGTGGGAGGAAGCTGGAGAAAGTGAAGGATGCCCACAAGGTCACAGGGAGAACATGCAAACTTCACACAGATAGCGCCCTACGTCAGGATCGACTGCCAGTCCCTGGCGATATGAGGCAGCAGCTCTACCAGCTGTGCCACTTTATTTCCACATGATTCTCTATTTCTAAAATAGATGTCAATGTGAAAAACATGGACATTTTAGACTATAATACAAGTAAGATGTGCAGACAGTGCATGTAAACAACTTCAGATACCAATATTGACCTCTTGCATTGATCTTACTGATGAGAACTGTAAGAACAGTCTTTGGATATATTTAAAGCTAGCATAGATCGATTTATCATCAGATAAGGAATCAAGGGTTATGACAAAAGGATAGGAAAGTGGACTTGTGGAGCATTGGTTCAATATTGGATTTATTGTGCGATGAGGCAGGCTTATGAGGCTAAAAACCTACTTCGGCTCCGTTTTTATGGTTTTACGATGGGTTTATGTATCTTATGATTAGAAAAAGATTTTTTTTGGAATGATGAATAATTACAAGTTGCATTTGAACTAAGGGATTAAGGTTAGGAACAAAAATAGCGGAAGTGGGCAAAACTAATAAACAACTTACCAAAAATAAATAATGTATTTTGAGCTCTTCCAAACCTTGGAATGCAATGACTTCCATATGCCTTTGTATTAAACTGACTGTTTGTATCATTTTGTTAGCATGGTGATACATTGTGTAAAGAGCTTTTTATTCTTTTAATTGGCCTTTTTGTTTTGGAAATGAAGCTGCAACCATGTTAACAGAAAAATAAGATGAACTTGATGGCAAATAATTCTGTGTAGATAGGGGTACATATGATAAAGTATTTAGCTATACTCGTTAAATTCTGTATATTAGTATATCAACATTTGGTCTGTATATCAACATTTGGAACATTTTGAAACATATTTTAAACCCCAATGATAGAGAAATTCCATGGTGGACTTCCATGAAAATTGTGGTTTCTGTGGACAAATTCCATACCAATGTAGTTAGGCGGTTCACCAAAGTATTTATACTGACGTAAACCCAGAGTCTGTATTATTGCAACTTTCCCGATTGTACAAATCTGACCCCAAAATTGAATTTTAGATATACGGTTAGCTTCATCCTAATCCGCGCAACCAGCATGAGGAATTTATGCAGGCAATAGTGGTAAGGCCTGTGAATATTGCAAATCTGCATTTTTCACTGAGCACCAAACCATCCATGAGTTGTGCACATTGCTATGGAAAATCAAAATGTAAAATGCTGGAAAACTGACTAAAACAAAAAATTAACTTAGCAAATCAGACAGGGCCAGGCCACTGTCTCCATGCCAGTCTGAAGAAGGGTCCTGACCCGAAACGTTAATATCCATGTTCTCGGGAATGTTGCCTGACGCACTGAGTTACTCAGCATTTTGTGTCTTTTTTTTCCCATGGCATATATTGTTTGCAAACTATCTGGTTGATCAATTAATGAGATAAATTGAGCGAGAGAGAGAGAGCACTTTGAAATGCTGGTCAGAGCTGTGGTGGAGGATTGAAGATAGACATAAAATGCTGGAGAACAGCGGGACTGGCAGCATCTCTGGAGAGAAGGAATGAGTGACGTTTTGGGTCAAGATCATTTGGACTGAAAGTCGTGGGAAAGGAAAACAAGATATATAGATGACAATGTAGAGAGATATAGAGCAAATAAATGAAAGATATGCAAAACAGTAACAATGATAAATGAAACTGGTTAGCTGTTTGCTAGGTGAGAATGAAAAGCTGGTGTGACTTGGGTAGGCTAGGAATGGAGAAAGAGGGAATGCAGGGGTTACTTGAAGTTAGAGAAATCAATATCATACCACTGGGTTGTAAGCTGTCCTAGCGAAATATGAGATGCTGTTCCTCTAAAAAGTGCTGGAATAACTCAGTGGGTTAGGTAGCATCTCTGGAAGATGTGGATAGATGACATTTTGGGTTGGGACCTTTCTTCAGACTATTTGTAGTAGGGGGTGAAAGCTGGAAATGAGCTGGGATGGGACTAGTGGGGGGGGGGGCAGAGGCTGGAAAAAAGGTGGGGTGATATTAGCAGGGGGAAGAAGCTAGAAAATAGGTTGGGAGAGAGAACTTGGAGGTTAGGATTGAACCCAACAAGATGCTGAAGCAGTGAGCAGTACTACCTGCTACATCCCCGTGCCACCCTATTTGTCCTGGACGGGGCAAATGTGGGAGCTTGGCTCACTTGCCTCCCAAATCCAGTTCATCTGGATTCTATTGTAATCTTTTTCACTATTTTGGTGTCAGTGTTAAATCCAGTTCATCTGGATTCTATTGTAATCCTTTTCACTATTTTGGTGTCATCTGCAAACTTAACATTATTATCCAAATGGTTAACATTGATGACAAACAACAGTGGACCCAAACAACTGGTCTTGGGGCTCCAATCTGAATAACAACCCTCCAATCCTACCAATTTTGTATCCAATTTTGTGTCCAAATGGGTAGCTTGCCCTGGATCTCCCACATATACGCTCTACTCAACAGCCAAAAATCTGTAGCCTCTGTTTGATCTGGTATTTGTTGGTTCACATGCCTAATCAATGGTGTTTTATCATTAATGTTTTATTATTATTAATGTTTAGTGTTTTCTGAGTCATTCATAACTGTCAATGTATGTCATGTTGTTACTTGTGGGCGGAGCACCAAGGCAAATTCCTTGTATGTGAATATTTGGCCAATAAACGTACTTATTTAAGGCATTGTCAAAGATCTTGATAAAGTCCATGTAGACAGCGCCTATTGCGTGCCTTGTCAATTCTCTTCACCTCTTTAAAAAAACTCAAACAATATGTGAGACACAATTGTAAAAGAACAAAGCCATGTTGACGGTAAACAAAAGTGCTGGAGAAACTCAGCGGCTGCAGCAGCATCTATAGAGCAAAGGAAATAGGCAACGTTTCGGGCCGAAACCCTTCTTCAAACAAAGCCATGTTGACTATCCCTTATCCCTTATCCCTTATCAGTCCTTGCCGTTCCAAACGCATATAGATCCTGTCCCTCAGAATCCCCTCCAGTAATTTTCCACCGCTAATATTAATTAGGAATTAATGTTGAAGCACTTATAATGATGCTCAGTTATCCAATGGTATCTTTGGCTACTAGGTTACTACCTCTCCTCTCTGAGTTAATGAATTGCCTTTTTGTTTGGATGACTTCTCAAACTGCAGTGGTCCCCTTCCAGATCACCAGGTTGGATGCATTGTGTCACTACTGTGTTGCACATTGTAGACCATGGGGTCAAGGTTTCAAGGTCAGTTTATTGTCACGTGTACCAATTAAGGTACAGTGAAATTTGAGTTATCATACAGCCACACTAAGTGAAAAGCAACAAGACACACAACCATATAAAAGTTAACATAACCATTCACTACAATGGATCCCACATTCTTCACTGTGATGGAAGGCAATAAAGTTCAATCTTCTTCCTCTTTGTTCTCTTTGTTGGGGCGGTCAAACCATCCGCTGTCGGGGCGATCGAAGCCCCCGCAGCCGATGATTGAAGCCCCCGTCGGGGTGATCGAAACTCCCACTTTGGGTCGGAGCTCCCGAGTCGGCCTCTTCTTACCAGAGACCGCGGGATTCACGATGTTAAAGTCCACAGGCCCCGCGGTTGGAGCTTCGATCACCGGCAAAGGGATCGCAAACTCCGCGATGTTAAAGTCCTAGGCATAGCACATTGATGCAATCACAAATAAAGCTCATTAACGACTTTATTTTCTGGACGATTCAGGAAATTCAGTAGGTCGCCAAATATTCTATTGGACTTTTATAGGTATACAGTATACGGTGGCGCAGCGGTAGAGCTGCTGCCCTACAGCGCTTGCAGCACTGGAGACCCGAGTTCGATCCCGACCATGGGTGCTGTCTGTACGGAGGTTGTACTTTCTCCCCGTCACCTGCGTGGGCCCCCTCCCAGATCTTCGGTTTCATCCCACACGCCAAAGACGTACAGGTATGTAAATTAATTGGCTTGATGTATGTGCAAAATTGTCCCCAGTGTGCAGGATAATGTTAATGTGCGGGGATCGCTGGGCGGTGCGGCCCAATGAAATTCCGTAATTGAGAAATCATGAGGGCAGGCTGCCAATAAGCAAATATGAAAGCTGGCAGCTGAAGAGTTCCTTGGTAATAATCCCTTCATCACCAGTGAAATGGTTTTCAATTGCAAGAAAAGAATGCGGAGACTTTGAGCTTTTCATTCTGGATTAAAGACATTTGGAAAAATTGGGTCGCTAACTCTGTCTCACCACAGATAACGCCTGATTTGGGAAGTATCCCCAGCATTTTCTATTTTTATCTGAGATATGACTTTATAACATAATTAGGGAAGGTGGATATTAAAATGCAATTAAAGCACGAATCACAAAAGGGATATTAACACGTTTGACGCGTGATCAAACTGATAAATAATAAATAACAGACTGATGCCAGAAAGATTTTCTCACAAAAGAAATGATCACGACTTGGAATGGGCTCCTGCGGAGGCAACGTCCTAAAATCATTCCATTGGACTTTGTAATGGGGTGATCTGCCATGTGGAATTCTACATAGATTAATCAGATTGCTTTCCTCTCTATAACTATCTTAAGATGTTTGGAGTGATTTTTTGACTATTACAATTTATTATTTTTTGACTATTACAATTCTTAGCAAAGTAATAATTATTTTATTATCATTATATTAGTTCGAATGAAAACTTCATGTGAAAATCAAGCAAATAAACAAGATCCTCAAATAAAGCCTGAATTTCAGAAATTATTGAACTCTGAAACAAGTAGCCTGGATGATGTTTATATAAGGGTTGTAGCCATTCATTTTCAGTGGGGGCTGGAGTGGCCAAATGCCAATAATACCATAAAGTCAGGTCAACATAAACAGTTCCTTCTTTGCTGTCTGTTGAAGTTACATTTCTTAGCAAAGCTATTTTTTTGAATTTTTTATTAAAATAGAGTTTGTTTATTGTTTTAAGGTTTCAATTTTGAAGTTCAAAGTGGAAATATTTGTTAGCATTGTTCACATTCAATGTTTTTTAAGAAAGTGGAACAAATAATGTATTTCTCGGTTCTAAAGAAAATATTGTGCCACTCCGGTTGGAACCTTGTTGCTTTAGATAACAAGGTAACAGACCAATGATAGTGTTATCTATCTGACGGAGCAAAGGGAGCCCGTGAAACAAAAATTAGCTTGGTTCAGTCCTGGACAAACCCACCTGTTGTCTATGAAAGAGGTCATGAGTAACACAATTTTGCTGCTGCTTAATTTCAATAATGCTGTCATGTTTTATTCAAGGTTTTTCTTCCACACATCTGCCCTTTCAATTATTAGGCAACACAGAAGAGCAGCATGTGAGGATCTAACCTGTCCATTTTACCTCATTTATCTCATTGATAGTATTTCTTTCCCCCAAACCACACTGACTTTAGGCCAATCACACCCAATCTCCATTCATCATACAACTCCCTCAACCGAGAAGCCATTTGAGTTAATCTCTGGAGCACCAACTTCACCTTGCTTTAAGAATGGATACCCAAGCTATATACAGTACTTGAAATATGTTCTCAAAAAGTCCTTTACAATCTTGGAAACATGTTCTTACTTTAGTACTCCACTCCCCAAAAGGAATAAATGCCAACATACCTTGTGTGTTCCTGACTCTTTGCTGTACATGTTGTTAATTTTCTGGCTCTCATAAATCAGCATGCACAATTTGCCAGTACACTTGTAGTTTCTGTTTTTTCAACACTTAAAAACACCATCCAGCGCATATTCAATACTTAAAATCACCAGTGCATAAGTTCACATTTGTTCCATGCAATATGCATTCTACCACCTTTTAACCCACACACTTAACCTGTCAGTACCATTTGCAGTATTATAGTAGTTTTCTCATGACCTTGCTTACCTACCTCAGTAAATTTACATCATTTTACATTCTGTATTTTTAACCTGTCATTAATATAAATTGTGTTTAACAGCTCAGTATAGACCTCCACTCATATGAGCTTGCCAAAATGAACCACTTCCTTTGGTCTATTTTTTGCATGTTAACTAACCTGCTAAACTGTGCTATAATATTAGCTCATATCCATGAGCCCATATTTCATTTAATGACGGGGGTTACACAAAAAGCTGGAGAAACTCAGCGGGTGCAGCAGCATCTAAGGAGCGAAGGAGATAGGCGACGTTTCGGGTCGAGACCCTTCTTCAGACTGGTCAGGGATCAGGGAAACGAGAGATATAAACAGTGATGTGGAGAGATAAGGAACAATGAGTGAAAGATATGCAAAAAAGTATTGGTGATAAAGGAAGCAGGCCATTGTAAGCTGTTTGTGGTGTGAAAATGAGAAGCTAGTGCGACTGGGGGGGGGGGGGGGGGGGGGGGAGATGGAGAAGGAATGTCAGGGCCAGAGGGCTGAGGGAGAGGTGGGGGGGAGGCAGTCTGGGTTAACAGAATTGAGAAAATTCAATGTTTAAGCCCAGAGGATGCAGACTCCCCAAGCGGAATATGAGGTGCTGTTCCTCCAACTTGCGGTGTTGATCACTCTGGCCGTGGAGGAGGCCCAGGACCGAGAGGTCGGATACGCAGTGGGAGGGGGAGTTGAAGTGCTGAGCCACCGGGAGGTCGGGTTGGTTATTGCGGACCGAGCGGAGGTGTTCGGCGAAACGATCGCCCAGCCTCCGCTTGGTCTCACCGATGTAGATCAGCTGGCATCTGGAGCAACGGATGCAGTAGATGAGGTTGGAGGAGGTGCAGGTGAACCTCTGTCGGACTTTCATTTAATGACCTTTTATGTGGTAGCCTTTTGATATCTGTTTCAATGCAGTTCCATTAACACAAATATCCAAACGGCAGACAGTAACTTAATGATATGTGCCGTCATTATTTAAAAAAAAACACATAAATTCCTTTGACTGATATTATCAGAGAGTTAGTAATCTAGATAAAACAGTGGCAGCACAGTGGTGCAGTGGTAGAGTTGTTGCCTTGCATTGCCAGACACCCGGGTTTGATCCTGACTACGGGTGCTGTCGTGTCGGTGTTTTGTATGTTCTCCCTGTGACCAAGTGGGTTTTCTCTAGTTGATCCGATTTCCTCCCACATTCCAAAGACGTACAGGTTGTAGGCTAATTAGCTTTTATAAATTATCTCTAGAGTGTGGGATAGTTCTAGTGTATGGGGCGATGCTGGTCGGCGTAGACTCGATGGGCCGAAGACCCAGTATCCATACTGTATCTCTAAAGTCTAAATACGTTTATTAATTGTATTGAATAAACTCAATCCAATTAATGAATTCATTTATTTTAATAACAACTTCTAATCTTGTGTGTGGACTGGATAAGAAGAAGAATTTATTTTAATAACCGATGAAGCTAAAATTTGTTATCACTGATAATAATTTCTACGCATATTTCCCATTTGTTCCAATTATATTAAATTATATGCTAATGATTCTATTCCCTGTAATGCAGGAAGTCATTACATGCATATGTATGGAAGTAGGACGCAATCTGTGTGATGAAAAATACCATTGCTACATGTGTAACTAAATGCCTCAGTCTTCTTCTTGTGTATGGCGTGCTCAGCCTTAAGTTGCAGGACAACTTGTTCTATTTGATCTTATTTGATTGTGCACGCCAGGTTGATTGCATTTGTCGAAACAGGGCGGACCACGTGAAGGTTGCAATCTCCCACCCCAATGCCTCAATAAAATGTACACTTTTAAACCATTTTTCTGCTTAAATACACTAAAAGTATAACGATAATGTGAAATTCTGGGATGTAACTTCAAAATTGCCTCAAAATCTATTATTATGGAATACCTAAGGTTTGGCAATTTCAGCTAGAGCATTTGTAAAGCATTTTTACTGATTAAAATGTTGTTTGACATGCTCAAATGTAATTTCCCTAAACTTTAGGTGTACAAAATCATGAGGAGAATACAGGGCTGCCAACTCTCACGCTTTCAGCGTGAGACTCACGCCTTGGAGCTATTTCTCACGCCCTCACGCTCATGGCCGAGTTCTCACGCTGAGTTCAGTCCCTGCGCAGTTTGTCCCTTTGCGCCGGCTGCCAACGATCAGTGCGGTCTGGGGAAGCGCGTCGGTTGGCGGCTGTGAGTGACGTTGCGTCTCTTCTATCATCTGTGATCGAATGTGCAGCTGCCGGCAACATGAAGCATCCGGAGATGGAACTAACCAGGTGAATCAGTTGTCAAACATGGGGGGGGGGGCGACGACCACAATGAGGCAAAACATCTAGGACAGGGTTCGGACTACGGGCACACGTCCAGTAACCCGAAAAACCGCGTATTTTTTTTCAATTTGTTTTCGCGTGGTCGGGGCAGGCGGGCCGACCTGGGAACTGCGGCCAGTCCCTGGGACGCGAGCTGACCTGGGAACTGCGGCCAGTCCCTGGAACGCAGAATGGGCATGCCATTCACACTTCTTGCATGTCGCATGTAGTATCCATGCAGCATCCTCTGCATCATGCTCATGTTTCTCCATTATCTCACTGCCTATCTGTGACCTCCTACCATTGGAAGTGGGACTTGGGAAATCTCTCTGGGGTGCCGCTGCTTTGACATCAGCTTGTGCGAGGTATGTGGTGCTAGAACCTGCGGCGTGTGGGGCTTCCGGAAGTGTTTGTTATCGATCAGCTCGCGCTGCTCCGCGAGTTAACTTGACCAGAATGGACCCATCACTGAGGTTGGAACTCTTCTCTCAGCTCTGGTGAAATGCTGGCAGGAGCTCTGCTGGGTGATATGAGACTTGTTATTTGAGCTGAGGATGTTACACGTGTGTCAGCAAGGGAGCAGTCTTTTTTTTTGGCTGCTATTAACCTGTAGTTTCAGTTGGTTGATTTTCAAAGCTTTTTAATATGTTGAATGGGACCCTTATTTGAACTACAGGAAGGAATGGCTGAGTAAGAGAGTCAATGCAAGGAAGATAAATAGGAGGACGGGGTCCAGAGACTGTCCCACAGAACAAAGACAACAGCATTTGGATGTCACATACAGAAGCCTTATCAAATCGTGTTTCTCACAGAACCACAAGCTGATACTAAGAACACGAAGGGATATGTTTCAAGCATGAACCGAAATGAGTAAAATTTGAAGAGACACACCATGGTTTAGGTAGGAAAGAACTACCTCAGATGCTGTTTTTAAATCGAAGGTAGACACAAAATGTTGGAGTAACTCAGTGGGACAGGCAGCATCTCTGGAGAGAAGGAATGGGTGCCGTTTCGGGTCTGAAGAAGGGTCTCGATCCGAAACGTCACCCATCCCTTCTCTCCAGAGATGCTGCCTGTTCCGCTGAGTTACTCCAGCATTTTGTGTCTACCCCCAAGGTTTAGGCTTAGTTGAGGTTTCACCATGGTGGTTCAATTCAGATTGAGGATGATCAAGAAGCACTTCAGCGGCACAAATGCTTCTGGCCACTTACCAACCCTGTCTGAATTGTGTCTGGGTCTTGCTGCATCGATGGTCAGTCAAGACTGGAATTGGCCATTGTGCAGTCATGACTGACCATCCCCATTTTTGATGGAAGGTCATTTGTTGAAACAACTAAAGATGGTCGGTCTCAGGGGACTGGCCTGAGGAACTCCTGTGGCAATATCCTGGGAATGGCATGTTTGACTTCCAATAACGACCATCTTCCTTCAAATACGTTCAAATTCATGTCATAGGAGCAAATGTAGGTTTCCCCGCCATTCAATCATGGCTGATCTATCTTGCCCTCTCCACCTCATTCAACTGCCTTCTCTGTGGCAATGAATTCCGCAGATTCACCACCCTCTGACTAAAGAAATCCATACTCAACTTTCTAAAGGTGCGTCTTTTAATTCTGAGGCCATACCTTCTGGTCCCAGACTCTCCAACGAGTGGAAACTTCCTCTCCTGTATCCCAGTCTTTCACTATCCGGTAGGTTTCAATGAGGTCTCCCCTCATCCTAAACTCCAGCGAGTACAGGCCCAGAACTGTCAAATGCTGGCTGTTGGGTCTGACTCCAAACATTGTAGTTACTCAGGGCTGCCAACTCTCGTGCTTTCAGCGTGAGAATCATGCCTTGGAGCAAATTCTCACGCCCTCACGCTCATGACCGAGTTCTCACGCTGAGTTCAGTCCCTGCGCCAGTTTGTCCCTTTGTGCCGCCTGCCAACGATCTCTGCGGTCTGGGGAAGCGCGTCGGTTGATGGCTGTGAGTAACGTCGCGTCTCTTCTCTTCTCTTTGGTCGAATGTGCAGCTGCCGACAACAACAACCAGGTGAAGCAGTTCTCAAACATGGGGGGGAGCGACGACCACAATGAGGCCAAACATCTAGGACAGGGTTTGGACTACGGGCACATGGCCCGTAACCCGAAAAACCGCGTATTTATTTTCAATTCATTTTCGCGGGGTTGGGGCAGGCGAGCCGACCTGGGAACTGTGGCCAGTCCCTGGGACGCAAGCTGACCTGGGAACGGCGGCCAGTCCCTGGGCACACAGAATGCCAGCTTGATCAGTATGGACAAATTGGGCCAGCCATGTACATGTTGTATAACTGACTCTCTGCAGATCTGAATGGGCTTAGAATTACCATTTAAGCAAAATTGCCCTCACTTTCCCCATTTTGATTCTTGAGATTAATATCCCTTTGCTCTGTTAACAGCATTAAAGTACTTATGAGGTAGAGTCAGGAAAGGGGACATGTTATTTTTTTTTAGTTTACTTTAATTTGTTAGTTGATTTTTTGTTGACTGCCATAATTTCTGAAATAGTCTTAAAGTAACTTAACTGTAACTTATAAAGCAGTAATAAGTGATTTGTGTCCAAACAATTGGAACTTGCATAAAATATTTGAATTATTAGCAAGGCTGTCAACTCTCACGCATTGAGCGTGAGACTCGCGCATTTCACAAAATTCTCATGCTCTCACACTGATCACAAAATTATATAATGAGAATAGGACCTGGTTTACTTAACAAATAGTGTCGGAAGGAATTGCAGATGCTGGTTTAAACTGAAGATAGACATTAGAAAAACTCGGCAGGACAGGCAGCATCTCTGGTGAGAAAGAATAGGTGATGTTTCGAGTCGAGACCTTCAGCCTGAAGAGGTTGAAAACCAGCCATAAAACACAATGACTGGACATGTGTGTTATCCAACTAAGGGCAGAAATCAAAATCACGTGTTCATCTTTATTCACGTGACACCATAATAAATATATTACAGAAAAAATAATTTAATGGGGGTGGCATGGTGGTGCAGCGGTAGAGTTGCTGGCTTACTACCACATGGGTTTTCTCTGGATAGTCGGGTTTCTCCCATATCTGAAAGAAGTGCAGTTTGTAGGTTAATTGGCTTCTGTAAATTGTTCCTGGCGTGATGGATGGAATTGGTGCATGATAGATTGCTGGTCGGTGTGGACCTGGTAGGCGGAAGGGCCTGTTTCCATATATATTTTTACATATATATCTTAATTTCATTGAACCATATATGATTGAATATGTGGCATTATTTTCGTCTTGTTTCTATATTCAAAGGGTAAGGTTGAATCCGTCTGAAGAAGGGTTTCAGCCCGAAACGTTGCCTATTTTCTTCGCTCCATAGATGCTGCCCCACCTGCTGAGTTTCTCCAGCAATTTTGTCTACCTTCGATTCTCCAACATCTGCAGTTCCTTCTTGAACAAGGTTGATTGATTTATTTGTGCAGAACAGTGATGGAAGTCTGACTTTTGCTTTGTTTCTCTGAGTTTTTCTCTATATATATGCATAACAGCATGAATATAATCTGATTTCCATACATGAATATAGTCATTCATGTGCTGCACCTGTTGAGCAGAGCCTGGCTCTATTGTGGAATGTAATTAGGAATATAATTTAGCCTAACCTTATTCAAACCTAATCCAATTTAAAGCATAAATGTTGCATCCAAGTGTAAGTTAAAAGACTCGCTACAGTATGCACCAGATTGCACAATTTCAAGCTGAAAAATGTAAAAGCTCCACACCCTCACCGCCCCCCCCCCCCCCCCCCCCGGTCGCTACGCTCCCTCACAATTTCTCACTCCCAACTCTCACCCAATGTTGGCAGCCCTGAGAATAGGTCAGGTAAACGCACAGAATAGGGGAAATTTTGCCCAGAATAGGGGAAATCGAGAACCACAGGACATTAGTTTAAAATGAGGGGGGAAAGATTTAATGGGAACCTTAGGGGTAACTTTTTTACACAAAGGGTTGTGGGTGTATGGAACAAGCTGCCAGAGGAAGTAGTTGGGGCAGGTACTATCGCAACATTTAAGAAACATTTAGACAGATACATGGAAAGAATAGGTTTAGAGGGATATGGGCCAAAAGTAGGCAGATGGAAGTAGAGTAGAAGGGGCATGTTGGTTGGTGTGGGCAAGGTAGGCCAAAGGGCCTGTTTCCATGTTGTATGGCTCTAAGATTCCTCTTAGTTTATCTTGTCCCTCGACTTCAAAGCAGTAAAAAACCTGACAAGGTGAATTATTGGACAGCAAAAATAAATATTTTGTGAAAGAGTGCTCTGTATAATCAAGCTAAGTGGTTGTTACTTCACCTCATAATTTGTGGTCTTTCTCTAAATTTCTTCAAATCTGAATAACCCGTAATGCAAAATCAGAATGTATCATGAAAGCATATAAATGGAATGAACACACTTATTCAGAAAAGATGGAAGTTTATAAAGGTTAATTATCTAGAGTATAATTATTATATTGGGGGGGGGGGGGAAGACAACGACAATTTAATGACAAATTAGAGAATGAGAAACCCATTTACCCTATCTTTACTTTTCACCCACCAGCCTCTGCACCCAACACACCATTCTCTGAGGTAGACATAAATGCTGGATAAACTCAGCGGGTGAGGCAGCATCTATGGAGCGAAGGAATAGGTGACGTTTCGGGTCAAGACCCTTCTTTAGTCTGAAGAAGGGTCTCAACCCAAAACATCACCTATTCCTTCGCTCCATAGACACTGCCTCACCCGCTGGGTTTCTCCAGCAATTTTGTCTACCTTCGATTTTTCCAGCATCTGCAGTTCTTTCTTAAACACATAATTCTCTGACATTTCCACCATCTTCAATCTAATCCCACCACCAGTCATATCTCCCAAATCCCACATCTTTCTGCCATCTGCAGAAAATGCTCCTTCCACAACTTCTTGGTTCAATCATCCCTTCCCACCCAAACAACCCTCTGCCCAGATACTACCACTGCAACCGCAGGAAATGTAACAGCTGTCCCTGTACATCCCAGGTCGCATCCTTCCAGGAACCCTTCCAGGTGCGACAGAAGTTTGTGTCTCCTCTAACCCCGTCTACTGGATATCCTGGTTGCTAACCATTTTAACTTCTCAACCCATTTCTCCTGCTGACCTTTCTGTCCATTGCCAGAGTAAAGTCACATGTTAACTGGAGAAACAGCACCACATATTCCACTTGGGTAGTTTACAACACAATGGTATGAATATTGAATTTTCCAATTTCAAGTAACTAACCTACAAACAATTCCCCTTTCACACCCTCTCTTCCCCTTGCCCTATCTGGATGTTATCCAGAACTTTGGTTAAAGTTATTAGAGAGACAAATAAATTGAGTTTTATCAAATAATCTTGAAACTACCTTAATACCAGCATCTGCAGTTCCTTCTTAAATACCTTAATAGTAGATTGGATGCTCAACATCCTGCTTTGTCTATGCAGAAGGAATTTTGAAAATGAGAACATAAGGCAAGCAGACATCATGCAATATTTACACCCAGTTGTGCCTTCCTATAGTTTTCTGCTGGCTCCATTTTATGTTGCAGCTGCTTTTCATGTCATGGACTCATTACAGCCCCAGAATTCAGGCAACAAATATTTAAATTGTTACATGCTGCAATTTCCAACTTTTGTGAGGAAATTGTGCAATTTCCAAAAAACTCACAGCAGGACTGCATGCTGTGTGGCTGTTAAACAGAGCATTTGTTTTTTTCGCAGCTTTTATTCAGTGATATTGTTTCTTGCCTTAATATGGTGTTGATCTTGACTCTGCCTGTTTCTACCTCTGTAACATTACAAAACGCAGTGCTATCACAACTGATCAGCTACTGAACCTCCCTTCCTTGCCTTGTTGACCTCAAGAATTGACTATTGCAATCATCCTGTCTCACAAGTTACTCTCCCTCAACCTGAAGTTATTCAAAAACTAAATTGCTCGTGTCTGTCCATCCATCATATCTGTGCTTGGTGACCTAGTCATGTTCCTGGTTAAATAATGCCTTGATTTTAAAATGCTGGTCCTTGTTTTCAAATTTCATTGTGGCTTCATACCTCTCCATTTCTTAAAATAAAGATTTGTGGTTGCAGATATTTGTGTAATACAGTATTGAAGTTTCAAGTTTCTGTTTTAATTCTGAAATCTTTTTTAGTTGCTGGCTACCAGATGGCCTTTTCACTTGCAATGAATGGTTAGACATGTGTCGACCCACAGCAGTTGTGGCTGTGAAAGGGATACTTGGTGATGGGAGAATTTGAAGTAAGGGCGTGAATTCATTTTGCATGTGATTCTCGGATGGGCAGCATAGTGGACCGAAAGTGAACTACAATTTTAGAAAATTAGTACATAAAATTCGAAGCAGGAATAGGTTGACTCTGATGCTAACTCCACCATTCAATAACTTCATGGTTGGTCTTTTACTTAACTTTCTTTATGTTTCCCACAAGCTCTACGTTACCTCCTACACAAGTTTTATTTTCTACAATAACCCTTTATCAAAGACCTTATGAAAATTGTATTAATTTGACCGTTCCTCTTTATTTGCAGCACATTCCGTCTGTAAGGAGCTCTAATAAATAGGTCAAACATGTTGCTTTGCCTTGACATTTTCTGACTGCCATAACATAAACTTAATGAAAAAGCTATCTATTAGAAGTTTATTAGGAGCATATTTGCATCAATGAAACCCATTGGGTTATATAGACTGAATCAGACTCCTCATTTGCAGAGGTTGTGGTATGGGCCCTTTTTTTTCCTGTGTCCACAGGTTACTACTGAAGAGGTATGTGCAGAGTGCAGCACACCACAGCCACGTTGCACACCCTTGCTACTGCAGCATTCCTGCAGATTAGTTCGTGCAGCTGTGCACTTTCAACCTGCCTATAGTCAGTGGTTAATGGCATATCTGGTTATAAAATGGCTTTAATTGTTTTGTTCCTGAAGGGTCAGTAGATTCTCCTCTGTACAAGTGTTTAGCAAAGGACGTAACAAAGATAGAACTCATCAAACATTATTGTTTGTTTATAGTGTTGTAAATATACAGCTAAAAACTTCTAATAGACAGCATTTTAATTACATTTATGTTAGGGCAGTCTGTTTATTTGGTTCTTTGATATTTTTTAAATAATAAACTTTTTTTGTTTATGGATTTTACAGAGTACTTGTATAATGTCAACATATCTGTTGCGCTGTAGCGAATAAGAATGTCATTGATCTATTTTGGGACATATGACAATAAAACATTCTTGACTCTTGACCCTTATTGGAGGCAAACAGCACCGAACTGATAGCAGTGGATGAAACAACAATGCATCAAAAAGAATTGCACATGGTGCATATTAGATTATGTGCTCACTGTTATGACTCCCGAAGGCAGGTACCTCAGAGGCGCGCAACATAATCAAAAACCAGGTTCATGTTTAAGAAAATAGTCTTTAATTTTGTTAACTGAAGACAAAAACCCGAACGTGATTTAAACAACACAGTCAGGGACAAGAATCGGCTAACAAATAAATATAACAGTGTTCCAGCCAGCCTCGCAATGTACCGTCGAACTGGAGTCTCTAAAACTGCCTAGAGATAACCCTGCAACAAAATACACAAAAACCCTCAGGTCAGCCCTTATCCGTCCCAATACAACATTAAATGACAACTACAGGTAACAATACACAAAGTTCTATGCCATGCGGCCAGGCCTCCTGCAGCTCAGACCGGCAGCCTGTTCACTTGTCAGGGATCGGCGAAGAAGAGAGAGAGAATTATGGGAACTCCTGCTAGAAGCTTCCAATGAATCACCAGTCACCTAACGCAGCATGGCCAACCGAGTACAGCAGCTCTTAACCCCTTGATTCCTGACTCCCAGCCACGGGGCCTGCACTCAGGAGAGAAACAGAAAAGGTAAGTACATAGCATTCACCGGGGAGGAGGGAAAACACCTAACACTCACACAACATATACCACAGCTCCAGTACCTCATTGTTGTGTTCCCCTTGCGTGTCATCAATGACGGTTTTTACTCTTGTCCTGATCAACTAACTAACAAGCAAAACCAAACTGCTGGTGGGTCAATCAGCATCAGTAAAGGGAAAGGAATTGTTGATGTTTCAGGTCAACACTCTATATCATGACTGAGAGTGGAGTGGGAAGATAGTAGAAAGAGGAGAGGGGGAGATGGGAGTCAATGGTAATAGGTGGACCAAGGAGGGGTGATGGAAAATTCAGTGTTCATACTGTTGGGTTATAGAATACCCAGGCAGAATATGAGGTATTGTTCTAGTTTGTGTTGGAACTCAACCTGGAACCAGAGAAGATTAAGGACAGACCGGCTGCTGTGGGAATGAATGAATAAGTTTATTGGCCAACTATGTACACATACAAATAATTTGTCTTGGTGCTCCGCTCGCAAGTAACAACACGACATAAATAAACCATTAAGAATAAAACATAAAACATTTAAAACATTATGGTTTAATCATGTGAATGACATAAAATACCAGAGCAAAAGGAGGCTACAGGCTTTTGGTTATTGAGTAGAGCTACTGCTCGTGGGGAAAACAGCTGTTTTTACGTCTGGCTATGGCGGCTTTGATAGTCCGGAGTCGCCTTCCAGAGGGAAGTGATTCAAAGAGTTTGTGGCCAGGGTGAGAGGGGTCAGAGATAATCTTACACGCCCGCTTCCTGACCCTTGCAGTGCATAGTTTGTCAATGGGAGGGAAGGTTGCAGCCAATAACCTTCTCAGCTGATCAAACGATGCGCTGCAGCCTCTGGATGTCGTGCTTGGTGGCTGAGCCAAACCAGACCATGATGGAGAAGATGAGGACAGACTCTACGATGGCAGTATAGAATTGGACCATCATTGCCTGTGGCAGATTGTGTTTCCTCAGCTGCCACAGGAAGTACATCCTCTGTTGGTCCTTTATTGACTGTGGAGTCGATGGACCCCCCCCCCCCCCCCCCCCCCATGGAAAGGGTGTTAAAATGTCATGCTGCTGAGAGCTCACAATGGCCATGGAGATTGGAGGAGATGCTCAAGAACCTTTGCGTCACCTGAAAGAGCTGTTTAGGACCTCCTCATCATCTGCCTCCTTTACCCTTCGTCTTCTGATGCCATCTGTCTATTATCTTCACCTGCTTTGGTCCACCTACTAGCCCATGCCTCTCCCCTCCCCCTCACCTCTTTCTACTGACTATCTCCATTTTCCATCCTCAGTCCTGGTTCAAGGTCTCAATCTGAAATGTTGACAATTCCTTTCGCCCACAGATGCTGAGTTCCCCAACTGTTTGTTTTTTGCTCCCAATTCTAGCATTTGCAGTGTCTCTAACCAACTATCAAGTCAGACTGCTTTGAGGTGCGAACAGATAAGTTAGCGTGGACAACTGCAGGATTGATGTTATTGTACATTGCATGGCAACTGCATTTTAACTTAATGAATGTGGTTACTGAGCAGAGTTCCAAGTCTACATCAGATGTACCAAAGCTGTTAAAATAACCTCTCGGCATAGTTTGTATGATCTTAACTTTCACAGAAGGAGGAAAGAAAGTGACTGATGGTACCAATAGACAGTTGCTTCACGGTTTGCAGGATTACAGGGTTGGCTTTCACTGATGAGTTGCTGCAAGTCTGGGCAACCCATGAACTCGCAGTTGAATTATAAATGCAGCGTAGCATCCTAGAGCAAATTAATACCATGGATTAGAGCTAGTTTTCCAATGTACTGTCAGTGTGCCAGATTTATCAGCCCACTCATTCCCAAACCACAAACTCTTACTCATTAACAAGGGCATTATCTAAGAGTTGCTTGCTCATTTCCTTGGTTTTCCATGCCTGCACTGTACTCTTCATGAAATCGCAGAATGGTAATGACACTTGAGATCATTCATTTGTCTGTACTTGGTCCATTTAGAAGCAATTCAGCTAGTACCTCATCCCTCGTCTCATGGTTCTGCAATTTTTTTCCTGTCAGATACTTATCCGCCCTCTTTATTAATACTGCAATTGATTCTGTCGCCATTACTACCCATGACAGAGCATTTCAGACCTTTACAAATTACCTTACAACAGACTTTATCCTCATGTTCTTTCAGCTTCATTTAATATCCCTATTTCTTGATTCCTCTGCAAATGGGTACAGTTTCTTTCTTATAAAGCTGTCTACACGCTTCTTGTTTTAAATAGCTCCGAACAGTATTCTTGGAATTAATCAATTTGGGGTTGGTAAAATAAAGTGATTCAGAGGGGAAAAAAATCAACCATGATCTTACTGAAAGGCTGACTCCTACTAATTGTTAGGTTCATATATTTATCAGATCTGCTTTCAGTCTCCTAGGAGAACAAGCACATTAACTCCAGCCTAACCGTGTAATCAGTCTAACCAGTCCCTCAACCACGGAACTACTTTGGTTCGTTTTTCTGCAGCCTCTTCAAGTCTTCATATCTTTTCTAATGTGTAGCACCTAAACTGTTGAGTAGTCTCACATGGTGGCCACTCTGCATGTCATTCCCTAGTGACATACCATCACTGATTATGTTTTTGGAGTTCCATTTTTAGGATTATGTTTTATTTTCATTTATTTTCAGACAACCTGAAAAGAAATTGGACAGTTCCATTATTTCAATATTGTCAACTAATCAACAGCAACGAGTAGCCGGAAGCCAGAGGATTGGGGAACTTTCATAGGACAACAGAAGGAAACAGAATGGGCAATACTTATTTTGGTCGCTCAATTATAGGAAGGATGTCAACAAAATAGAGAGGGTACAGAGGAGATTTACTAGAATGTTGCCTGGGTTTCAACAGCTAAGTTACAGAGATAGGTTGAATAAGTTAGGTCTTTATTCTCTGGAGCGCAGAAGGTTAAGGGGGGACTTGATAGAGGTCTTTAAAATGATGAGAGGGATAGACAGAGTTGATGTGGACAAGCTTTTCCCTTTGAGAATAGGGAAGATTCAAACAAGAGGACATGACTTTAGAATTAAGGGACAGAGGTTTAGGGGTAACATGAGGGGGAACTTCTTTACTCAGAGAGTGGTAGCGGTGTGGAATGAGCTTCCAGTGGAAGTGGTGGCGGCAGGTTCGTTGGTATCATTTAAAAATAAATTGGATAGGCATATGGATGAGAAGGGTATGGAGGGTTATGGTATGAGTGCAGGCAGGTGGGACTAAGGCATGGACTTGAAGGGCCGAGATGGCCTGTTTCCGTGCTGTCATTGCTATATGGTTATTTGGATATGTTAAGGGAAAAAGAATAGCAAATTCAAATGCGGGTCCCTTGAAGGCAGACACGGGTGAAATTATTATGGGGAACAAGGAAACGGCAGAAGAGTTGAACAGGTACTTCGGATCTGTCGTCACTAAGGAAGACACAAACAATCTCCAAGTACTGGAGGACAGAGGATCTCAGGGGGTAGAGGAACTGAAAAAAAATTTCATTAGGCAAGAAATAGTATTAGGTAGGCTAATGGGACCGAAGGATGATAAATCCCCTGGTCCTTAGAGAGGTGGCTTTTCCTTAGGAAATAGTGGACGCATTGGTGATCATTTTTCCAGTGTTCAATAGATTCAGGATTGGTTCCTGTGGATTGGAGGATAGCTAATGTTATCCCACTTTTCAAGAAAGGAGTGAGAGAGAAAACGGGGAATTACAGACCAGTTAGCCTGACTTCGGTGGTGGGAAAGATGCAGGAGTAAATTATTAAAGAGGTAATAATGGGGCATCGGGATAGCAGTAAAAGGATGAGTCCAAGTCAGCGTGGATTTATGAAAGAAAACTCAGGCTTGACTAATATTCTGGAATTTTTTGAGGATGTTACAAGTAAAAAGGATGAAGGGGAGCCGGTGGATGTAGTGTATCTAGACTTTCAGAAAGCCTTTGATACGGTCCTGCACGGGAGACTGGTGACTAAAATTAGAGCACATGGTATTGGGGGTAGGGTGTTGACGTGGATAGAAAATTGGTTGGCAGACAAGAAGCAAAGAGTAGGAGTGAACGGGTCCTTTTCAGAATGGCAGGCAGTGGCGAGTGGAGTGGCGCAAGGCTCGGTGTTGGGGCCGCAACTGTTTACCATATATATTAATGATTTGGAAGAGGGAATTAGGAGCAACACCAGCAAGTTTGCGGATGACACAGAGCTGGGTGGCAGTGTGAACTGCGAAGAAGATGGGAGGAGGTTGCAGGGTGACCTGGACAGGTTGAGTAAATGGGCAGATGCATGGCAGATGCAGTATAATATAGATAAATGTGAGGTTATCCACTTTGGTGGCAAAAACAAGGGGGTAGATTATTATCTCAATGGGGCTAGGTAAGGAGGAGGTACAGTGAGACCTGGGTGTCCTTGTACACCGATCACTGAAAGTTGGTGTGCAGGTACAGCAGGCAGTGAAGAAAGTTAATGGAATGTTGGCCTTCATAACAAGAGCATTTCAGTATAGGAGTAGAGAGGTTCTGCAGTTCTATATGGCTCTGGTAAGACGACATCTGGAGTATTGTGTACAGTTTTGCTCTCCTAATTTGAGGAAGGACATCCTTGTGATTGAGGCAGTGCAGCATAGGTTCATGAGACTGATCCATTGGATGGCAGGACTGTCATATGAGGAAAGATTGAAAAGACTAGGCTTGTATTCACTTGAGTTTAGAAGGATGAGGGGAGGGGGGGGTCTTATAGAAACATATAAAATTATAAAAGGACTGGACAAGCTAGATGCAGGAAAAATGTTCCCAATGTTGGGCGAGTCCAGAACCAGGGGCCACAGTCTTAGAATAAAGGGGAGGCCATTTAAGACTGAGGTGAGAAAAAACTTTTTCACCCAGAGAGTTGTGAATTTATGGAATTCCCTGCCACAGAAGGCAGTGGAGGCCAAGTCACTGGATAGATTTAAGAGATAGTTAGATAGAGCTCTGGGGCTAGTGGAATCAAGGGATATGGGGAGAAGGCAGGCACGGGTTATTGATTGGGGACGATCAGTCATGATCACAATGAATGGCGGTGCTGGCTCGAACGGCCGAATGGCCTCCTCCTGCGCCTATTTTCTATATTTCTATGTTTCAATTAAAATCAGAATAGAAAGAAGGAAAGATTGCATGAATGTGCCATGAATAATGAAGATAAGAAAGGGCTTCCATCGGTCTCTACCCAAAATGCCACCTACTCCTTTTCTCCAGAGATGCTGTCTGACCCACTGAGTTACTCCAGCTTTTTGTGTCTATCTTTGGTTTAAACCAGCATCTGGAGTTCCTTCCTACACCTTCCATCGAATGGGATCTTCTACTCAACTTCAGGAGTTATAATTGGTACCTAAACAACGTATTCAGAAACAAGCTTCAATACCTGTTAGAGGTTATATGAAAAGACTTTGCCTTCCATCACAGTGAGGAGGAGATTCACTGTGATGGATGTTTGTGTAAATTAAATTGTTTGTATGCTTTGTAGGAATTGTCTTTGTTTGTATGGCTGTGGAAACGGAGTTTCGTTTGAGCCTCACTGAGGTTCAAATGAAATGGAATAAAATATTGTATTGTGTATTGTATTGGTAACAAATGATGGCGATGTTACTCATGGCTCTTTATCTCTAAATTCCCAAATTCAATATTCCACTGTTGTAACTCAACATGGTGAATGTTGGGAACCCAGCAGGCAGTGGGAATGCATTATAACACCAACTGTATCTGTAAACACTGCTGTTAGTGTGGGACCCTTGAGACTCGCGCGTTACTGAACCAGGCCGAGATGTAAAAAGTCAGTATGCGCTTTACCATACACCTGCAGAAGTTCAATAGAATATTCAGCAACATACTTCTGTTGCAGCAACAGATCTTCTCAATCTTCTAAGGAAGTAGAAATATTGAAGGGCTTTCTTTGTAATTGCAACCCTGTGCTGGGCCCAGGATGGATCTTTAGAGATGGGCATGCCTTGGGGCTTGAAGCCATTAACTCTGTTCACCACCATCATATCAATGAAGTCAGATTCATGGATCCCAGCCTTCTCTTTCTGAAGTCAACAATCACTCCCTGAACTTGCTAACATTGGGAGTAAGATTGGTGTTCTGTCAATATTCAATCTCCCTTCTGCACTCTGACCCATCATAAACAGTTATTCATCCAACAACAGCGGTATTGTCAGTGAATTTAAAGATGGCATCATGGGCAAGGAGAGAGTACAGTGAGGGACTGAGCACACAGCTTGAAGAAAATCAGCAGCTATGGAGAGAAATGCAGTTAGTGCTTTAGGTTTGTGAGCATTTATCGGAATGTTTTGGTTTTCATCTGGAACATACAACAGCTGACCCTGATTCCAGGTTATTTCCGCACTGACTGCTTGGAAATTAATCAGTGCAGGAAGAACCCTCCAAATGTTAATCCAGACACTGTAAAATGGTACCATGAGGTGGAGGAGAAATGTGGGGGAATGCGCAAAGTATTGTCCCCTGTGCCTGGCCTGATTGATTCTTACAGTGTGAAAGCCCTACGCTACTGTGAGTTGTGGGCTAATCCAGTGGCTAGAGTTGTATTTGTGTTACGGTCAATTAGGGAAACTCGTTCTCTTGGATATGGAGTGTGGCTAAAGCATCAACACCACAGAAAAGACTCTTCAATTTACATCCCATTCTGAAGCATTTTGATGTGTTCTTGGTTTTTGAGTGAATGAAGAGCAACAGGCATACATTCCACCAAAGGATTCTAGTTACTGCTGGCAGTGAGCAAAATGTGCCTCATGACTACGATGAAATCAGGTGCACCACTGACATTGTGTTAATGTCAGTCACGCTAATGTGAATCATGCATGGTGGAGGCTGGGCTAATTTCCTCATAGATTGGATTTTAAGTTTAGTTTATTGTCACGTGTACCGAGGTACAGTGAAAAACTTTTGTTGCGTGCTAACCTGTCAGCGGAAAGGCAACAGCAGGACAGGCAGCATCTCTGGATAGAAGACATGGGTGATGTTTTTTTGAGGTTGAGACCCTTCTTCTGAAGGTCTGAACAAGGGTCTCAACCCGAAACATCACCCATTCCTTCTACCCAGAGATGCTGCCTGTCCCCCTGAATTACTCCAGCATTTTGTGTCTATCATCAGTGTAAATCAGCTTCTACAGTTTCTTCCTACACAGCGGAAAGACAATACATGATTACAATCGAGCCATTCATTGTGTACAGATACCTGATAAAGGGAATAATGTGAATCACGTTTGGTGCAAGGTAAAGTCGGATCAAAGATAGTCCGAGGATTTCGAATTAGGTAGATAGTAGCTCAGGACTGCTCTCTAGTTGTTGCTAGGATGGTTCATTTGCCTGATAACAGCTGGGAAGAAACTGCCCCTGAATATGGAGATTGCATTTTCACACTTCTATACATTTTGCCCGATGGGAGAGCAGAGAAGAGGGAGTGGCCGGAGTACGACTCGTCCTTGATTATACTGCTGGCCTTGCCAAGGCAGCGTGTGGTATGAATGGAGTCAATATAAGGAAGGTTGGTTTGTGTAATGGTCTGGGTTAGTCCACAATTCTCTGCAATTTCTTGCGATCTTGAATGGACCCGTTCCCAATCCAGGACTAGGGAAACAATCCTTGTTCGGTTCTGGGGAGAGAAGGTTTAGAACAGATGTACAGGCAATAGTTAAGATGTAACCATGGAAGAGGGGAAACTGTGGTTCAGAATGAAAGAAGGTATGTCAGCAGCACCTATACCTTCATCATTGGAACAAAACCAACTAAGTGTCCATCCAAGAAGGGAGGGTGGGAAGAAAAGCAGTTGAAATATCTGCAGGATTCCGTAAGCTTTAATGGATGTTAGTGCTAACCCAACTCCTGTGATGGAGACAGAGATCTGGAAAAATGAGGGAGGAATCAGAAACTGACCACATGAAGGTGAGAGCAGGGTGGAAATTGGCAGCAAAAGTAACAGAACTACCGAGTATGGGAAGCAGCACCAATACAGTATTTGACGTACAAGATAAATGGTAGTGGACTTGAGTAGGACTGAAACAAAAACTGTTTCCACCTATCCCACAGGCATAACATGTGTCCATGTGAGTGGCCATAGCTACTTGGTTGATCTGGAGGAAGTGAGGAGCTGAAGTAACAGTATGGAAACAGTTAATTAGGAGATTGAAGGTGAGGCAAAGCTTTTCATAAAGTTCTTCATGATAGGCTGATCCAAAATATTAAGATACATGGGATTCATGGTGACTTGGTCGTATGGATTCAGAAACATAGAAACATAGAATCATAGAAATTAGGTGCAGGGGTAGGCCATTCGGCCCTTCGAGCCTGCACCGCCATTCAATATGATCATGGCTGATTATCCAACTCAGCATCCCGTACCTGCCTTCTCTCCATACCCTCTGATCCCCTTAGCCACAAGGGCCACATCTAACTTCCTCTTAAATATAGCCAATGAACTGGCCTCAACTACCCTCTGTGGCAGAGAGTTCCAGAGACTCACCACGCTCTGTGTGAAAAAAGTCCTTCTCATCTCGGTCTTAGTAGATTTCCCCCTTATCCTTAAGCTGTGACCCCTTGTCCTGGACTTCCCCAACATTAGAACAATCTTCCTGCATCTAGCCTGTCTAACCCCTTAAGAATTTTGTAAGTTTCTATAAGATCCCCTCTCAATCGCCTAAATTCGTGAGAGTATAAACCGAGTCTATCCAGTCTTTCTTCATAGGACAGTCCTGACATCCCAGGAATCAGTCTGGTGAACCTTCTCTGCACTCCCTCTATGGCAATAATGTCCTTCCTCAGATTTGGAGACCAAAACTGTACGCAATATTCCAGGTGTGGCCTCACCAAGACCCTGTACAACTGAAATAGAACCTCCCTGCTGCTATACTCAAATCCTTTTGCTATGAAAGCTAACATACCATTCGCTTTCTTCACTGCCTGCTGCACCTGCATGCCTACTTTCAATGACTGGTGTACCATGACACCCAGGTCTCGCTGCATCTCCCCTTTTCCTAATCGGCCACCATTTAGATAATAGCCTGCTTTCCTGTTTTTGTCACCAAAGTGGATAACCTCACATTTATCCACATTATACTGCATCTGCCAAACATTTGCCCACTCACCCAGCCTATCCAAGTCTCCTTGCAGTCTCCTACAACTGGCTTATTTATAGAAAGTTACAGGAAGGAAGATATTCTGACTGGAGATCTGTAACCAGTGAAATTCTGCAGGGATTTGTGCAGGGACCTCTGCTTTTTGTGATATATATAAAGGAATTGGACATAAATGTATTAAAGAAGGAACTGCAGATGCTGGAGAATCGAGGGTTACACAAAAAGCTGGAGAAACTCAGCGGGTGCAGCAGCATCTAAGGAGCGAAGGAGATAGGCGACGTTTCGGGTCGAGACCCTTCTTCAGACCTAAATGTAACGTTAGTGAGTAAGTTTGCGGACAACACCAAAATTGGAGGAGTTACAGACAGTGAGGAAAGCTGTCAAAAGATACAGTGGGATATTGTTCAGCTGCTGAAATGGGCATAGAAATGGCAGATGGAGTTTAATCTGAGAAAGTATGAGATGTTGCACTATGGAGGTTGAATATAAGGGAGAGTAAACAGTTAATGGCAAGCCCCTTAATATGCAGAGGGACCTTGAGTCCAAATTCATAGATCACTGAAGGTGGCAGCACAAGTACAGATTCAGATTCAGATTCAATTTTAATTGTCATTGTCAGTGTACTGTACAGAGACAACGAAATGCATTTAGCATCTCCCTGGAAGAGCGACACAGCAAATGATTTGAATAAATAACAATAAGTTTCCGGGGGGGGGGGGGGGGGGGGTGGTGATTGGCAGTCACCGAGGTACGTTGTTGAGTAGCGTGACAGCCGCCGGAAAGAAGCTGTTCCTGGACCTGCTGGTTCGGCAACGGAGAGACCTGTAGCGCCTCCCGGATGGTAGGAGGGTAAACAGTCCATGGTTGGGGTGAGAGAGGTCCTTGGCGATGCTGAGCGCCCTCCGCAGACAACGCTTGCTTTGGACAGACTCAATGGAGGGGAGCGAGGAACCGGTGATGCGTTGGGCAATTTTCACCACCCTCTGCAATGCCTTCCGGTCGGAGACAGAGCAGTTGCCATACCAAACTGTGATGCAGTTGGTAAGGATGCTCTCGATGGTGCAGCGGTAGAAGTTCACCAGGATCTGAGGAGACAGATGGACCTTCTTCAGTCTCCTCAGGAAGAAGAGATGCTGGTGAGCCTTCTTGATCAGAGTTGAGGTATTGTGGGTCCAAGAGAGGTCGTCGGAGAGGTTGACTCCCAGGAACCTGAAGCTAGAAACACGTTCCACCTCCGTACCGTTAATGTGGATGGGGGTGTGCGTGCCGCCCCTGGACTTCCTGAAGTCTACAATGAGCTCCTTGGTCTTCTTGGAGTTAAGGGCCAGGTTGTTGTCAGCGCACCATGCTGCTAAGTGCTGGACCTCCTCCCTGTAGGCCGACTCATCGTCGTTGCTGATGAGGCCAATCACCGTTGTATCATCTGCATACTTGATGATGGTGTTAGTACCATGTACAGGTGTGCAGTCATAGGTGAAGAGGGAGTAGAGGAGGGGGCTCAGCACACAGCCCTGTGGAACGCCGGTGTTCAGGGTGAGGGTTGAAGAGGTGTGCTTGTCTAACCTAACAGACTGGGGTCTGTTGGTTAGAAAGTCCAGTATCCAGTTGCAGAGGGAAGGAGCGATGCACAGATTACCGAGTTTGGCGATCAATTTTGATGGTATAATGGTGTTGAATGCTGAGCTGTAATCGATGAACAGCATTCTTACGTAAGTGTCTCTGTTGTCGAAGTAGGTGGTGGTGGTAAAGAAGATGTATGGTCTGTGCATGAGGCAACGAGTATAAGGGTCAGGAAGTGATGATTCAGTTTGTAGGACTTTGGTTAGGCCTCATTTGGAGTATTGTATGCAGATCCGGTTGCCCCATTACAGAAAGGATAGGGTGGCTTTAAATAGGGACAAAGAAGGTTTACATGAATGCTGCCTGGATTGGAGAGTTCCAGTTACAAGAGGAAATTGGATAAACTTGGATTGTTTCCCTTGGAACGTCAGAGTTTGAGAGGAGACTTGATAGAAATATGTAACGTTATGAGAGGCATAGATAGGGTTGGCAGTCAGACCTTTTTCCCCAGGGTGGAAATGTACAACACCAGAAAGTTTGGCTATGAGGTGGAGAGGCGGAAACTTTAATTGAGGTGGGCAGGGCAAGATTAATACACACATGGTGATGGGGGCCTGGAGCACCTTACCAGGGGTGGTGGTAGAGGCAGATACGATAGTGGGGTTTAAGAAGCCTTTAGATAAACGCATGGAAGTGCAATGAATAGAGGGATATGGATCACGTACAGGTGGATGAGATCAGTTTAACTTCACGTCATGTTTGGCGCGAACATTGTGGGCCGAAGGACATGTTTCTGTGCTGTACTCTTCTATGTCCCATGAATTGATTACAGACAGTAAAAAATAAATTAATTAAGATCTACTGCCCCATGATGAGAGTCTCTTTGGCAGAATCACCACTCTATTAGTCGTTTATTAAAATCTAAGATTTCAAAAAATTGGTTTATATTTCAAAGTATGTTCCTAATTTTGTTTTGAAACCTAAATGCAGCAGTGAGTTTTCGGGTAAAGACAATATTAAAAAAAAACCAAGTCTCATCCATTTGAAATTTAAAAATTGCTCCACTGTAGGAGTATGGAACTTTGAAAATATTATTTTTCCTTTTGTTTCTTTCTTCATCTTTGGTAGGAGTTGTCCATTTGACTGCTGAAAAATAAAGCAGAGTTTCTGGTGACAATAGAGTGCTGTCACAGGGCAATAATATTTAAACTAAATGGTATATTCACATTTGTAGGGCACTGAAGGTGCAATCATTTTGTAAAATATTATAGGTTTCTTGACAAGAAAAGCACTTGTGAAGGAGATTCCCATTTGAGTATAGTACTGTTCACCACATAACCCGAAGGACATGATGGTAAGAGGAAATGTGCTGGGAAGAATTATAAGAATATAACCAGAGCTGGAGATTTATAGTAAGGAGAGACTACTCGGCTGGGGATGTTTTTTTCTGGAACAGTAGAGCCTGATGGTGAGATGTAACTAAAATGTAAACATTTGAATAATTGTGATTTCTACCTGAGTAACGACAGCTTTGCAATGGTTGGTGTCAAGGTAAGTTGCTGGAATTACAAAATAGTTACAGTACAGAAGGATGCCATTTGGCCCATCGTGTACACACTGACTTTCTACCAGGGCAGTTGTCTAGCTCTATCTCCCCAACCTCTTTTCTGTAATTGTTCCTCATCATATATTTATCAAATTCCCTCTTACAAGCCACAATTGATCCTGCCTTTACCACATTTGCAGGTAGCATATTCCAGATTCCAGCTGCACACTTTTTCTCATGTTAGTGTTAATTCTGTTCCTCTTTTGTTTTATACCTGTGACTTCCAGTTCTCAATCCCTCCATCAACAAGACCAGCCTTCCACTGTTCATGGTGTCCAGAACCCTCAACATTTTATATTATTTTATCAGATCTTCACTCATCTATCTTTTCTCCAGAGAACAATCACAACCTCTCCAATCTATTCTTGTAACGGCAAACCCTCAAACCAGGAATCATTCTTGCAAGTCTTCTGTGGACCTTCTCAAACACCTTCACATCCTTCATTTAATGAGGCAACCAGAAATGAACACAATATTTGTGCTGAGGGTGGTTCAAAGTTTAATTCAGAAAAGGCCTTTTTTAACTTTTGCACATATTCCTCAATCCTTCTGTACCACGTCACACACCTACCATGTGCTGTGAAGATCTTGGCCTATTTTTTTACTTCCCTAAATGCAACACATCAATCTTATCTGAATGAAACTCCATTTGCCCAGCTGATCAAGATGATGTTATGATGTTATGCATTTTGATAGGAAGAATGAGGAGAAACAATATAGAATAAAATATACTGTTCTTGGATGAGCACAGGAGTAGAAGGACTTTTGACTGTGGTTACATTGATCATTGAAAGAAAGAGGATAGGTTAAGAAAACAATGAATAAATCTGGATTTTATGAGCATGAAAACAAGGAAATCATACTGAGCTTCATAAAACTTTGCTCCATTGGCAGGAGTATTGTGTCTAATTCTGGTTGCCGCTGGCTGACATAATTGCAGGATTTATCCTTTCTCCCATTTACTCCCATTTGAACACTTTCCAAATCGTGAAGCACCAACCACATATCCAAACAGCATCCAGTAATGATTGGTGGTCCCTTGATGTTTTTCTGTACTTCCCTCAAAATCATAGGATGCTTCGTATCTGGTTCTGGTGTCTTAACTACTTTAGCCAATTTTTCTAATACTTTCACTATCAATTTTTGGCATATCCAATGATCACTTCCTTCACTTTTTGAAAGCACCTTCTTTTCTGGTGAAGATAGATGAAAAATATTCACTTGACACTTTAACATCGCTGTCAGCATCTCATGTACAAGTTCACATGTTTGCTCTTAATGGACACACTCCCTCATGTTATACCCTTGTATTATGTATATGCGGACAGCACATTATAAGAATCCCATTTATGTTGTCAGCTAACCTTTCCTTATATGCTGTTTCCACCTCTTTAGTTTCTATTGTCCCTCTGGACATATGACGTAAAATAAACCATTGTCGGTTTTCTAATTCCTTAGGCTGCTGCCAGGATATTGGATGTTCATTAGTTGGTTCCTTGCCTGTGGTCACACAACCGCAGGATGCTGAGGGGATAAAATGTCTGCCAGCTCCAGTACTGGGTTATTATGAGGCATCTGCAAAACCATGTTTGCATGAAGGGATATCCTGCAAGTCTGGAAAAAAATCATAGCCCAAAGAAGTTAACCAGTAACTGATCTGTAAGTAGTTGATAGTGTCCATAAATAGCATTGCGGGAAGGGTTTGTTCATGCATGGTTAAGAGAGGGCTTTTGCTGCATCATTGAGCTTCAAATTGGCACATCAAAAGATACAGATATGAATAGAATAGAATAGAACAGAATGCCTTTTATTGTCATTCAAACAGCTTGGTTTGAACGAAATTACATTTCTACAGTCTTAACAAAAAAAACAAAGACCCACACTTAACACAATTTACACAAACATCCAAGACAGTAAATCTCCAACACCTCACAGTGATGGAAGGCAAAAGTCTTCTCTCTTCCCTTTGTTCTTCTCCCGCGGTCCAGCAGTCCAACTGCAACGTCGAGGCGACTGGGCTCCCGATGTTAAAGCCCCTGGCGGGCGATGGTAAGTCCCACGGCCGTTTAAGCCGTGCCGGGCGATGTTAGGCCCTGCTCCAAGTCCTTTAAACCCCGCGATTCCGGTGGGAGAAGTTGCCGTTGCAGGAGCTCTGAAAAGCGGTCTCCCACCAGGGACCCATGAGTTCCGGATGTTCCTGTCCAACGGGCCTGCGGCTGGAGCCTCCGAAGCTCCGAAGTCGGGTCGCAGCTGCCGCCACCACAGCTCTTCCCATTCCGAAGTCGGCCAGGTCCGCGATGGCGAGTTCGCAGGCTCCGCGACTGGAGCCCTCAGGTTGGTCCTGGCCGGAGGCCGCCACCAACTCCACGATGTTAGGCCCAACGACATCGGAGACCCGACAGGGAAAAAGTCGGGTCCCCGCACAGGGAAGAGACTTAACGGTTCCCCCCCCACCCCGCACATATACACATCTAAAAAAATAATATAAACTAGAATCAAAAACATACATTTAACGTGACAAAAATTTAAAAAAAGACAGACGGACTGCAGTCGAGCCGCTGCCGTTATGCGTCGCCAAATCACATTCACATTAAAACTCTCATCTCATAATGTGTATGTACCCACAGAATACTAGTCTTCTTAGATATAAAACTATAATCGATCTGAACCTGACCTGATCCCAAGGTTTAATATTTTTTTGATATGCAATCAAATGGCAATGCATAATGTTAGGTTCCATTAGATAGGTGTAGACACTAGGTTTGGATCAGCAGGGACATCCATGAAAAATTGGGGAAAGCAATTTCTTCCAAGTAGGTTTTGCATTATGATTGAAAAATATTTGTATTGTTTTAGATGAATGCACCATAAATTTGCATACGATCTACTGAATGCCGTTTACTGGTACATGCATTTGGTTCTGTATTACCAACAGGGCCGTTTCAGATTCCAACGAAAGCCATCAACGGTTTTCTACAGGTAGCAGAAAAGCCAGATAGGAGAATTCAGCCTCGGGTACTGGGGCATCCTGCCTGGGCCTAATTTCAGAGGAACACCAGCAAATGGCGGCGGAAGTGGCGGCGCTGTGTGGCCGTCCGTCTGTTTTTTTCTTTTTTTTGTCTTCTTGTGTCTGTTTTAGTTAGAATTTTGGTTTATTAGGTTGTGTTTGTGTGTGGGGGGGAGGGTGGGAGAAACAAGGTTTTAGTCTCTCCCTTCGGGGGGATGCGACCTTTTCTTGTCGTGTCCCCCGTCATCGTCTCCGTCTGTGCTGAGGCCTAATGGTGGAGGCCTAATGGCGGAGCTGGCGGCCTCGGAGCTGTGGCGAGCGTTCAACGTTCAGAGCTCCAGCGTTCCGGCGGCCCGGCTTCAGAGCTGCGGTGTTCCAGCGGCGTTCCAGCGGTGCTCCAGCGGCGTTCCAGCGGTGCTCCAGCGGCGGCCTGGCTTCAGAGCTGCGGTGCTCCAGCATTCCAGTAGTGGACCCTGATTCAGAGCTGTGTTCCAGCATTCCGGCGACAGCGGTGGTGGCAGCCCGGCTTCGGAGGCTCGGCTGTGGGCCTAGTGGACGATAACATCGGAGGCCTGGATCGCCTCAGCGCAGAGGGAGAACAAGGAGGGAAGAAGACAAAGACTTTAAGACTTTTGCCTTCCACCACAGTGAGGAGGTGCCTGGTGAACTAACTGTGGTGGATGTTAAATATGTGTTTATAATGTGTTTTTTTAATTTTTATTATATGGTATATGTTATGACTGCAAGATAACAAAAATTTCGTTCAGACCGAAAGGTCTGAATGACAATAAAGGAATCTAATCTAATCTAAAATGTCTAGCAGCTGACCATTTGCACATGCTCTAGATTGTAAATAACATGTGGAGTTGGGGTCTAATTGTAAAGGGGAAAATGTGCCTCAGGGAAACTCACTGTCAGATTCCTGGACCATAAATTTTCGACATCATTGGATCTCAGTTTTTTCAGCTTGCTAATGTCCACTGTTGCAATTAAAGTTTACCATAATCAAGCAGGTTAAAATAACAGAATCACATCAAAGCAAAAGCAAAACAAGTGAAATTCCCGTGTCTACTGTTTGAACTTTTTAAAGCTCTCTTGAGGCCATGGGGATTTAAATCACTGACTCTAACCCATCAGCAAAAGCGAGTCTGAGCAGAAGAGACAAAGTAACTTCAACCTCAATTGTATAAAGATCCAATGTTTAACATATGGTTTATGTTTGACCAAACCAGTTCTTCCAAGCTTTGACTATGGTATTTACAGACTAATTGCCTTGAATAGCAAAAGAAAAGCCATATAGAAGCATAGAAACATAGAAAACATAGAAGGGCCAATCGGCCCTTTGAGCCAGCACCGCCATTCATTGTGATCATGGCTGATCATCCACAGTCAGTAACTTGTGCCTGCCTTCTCCCCGTACCCCTTGATTCCGCTATTCCCAAGAGCTCTATCTAACTCTCTTTTAAATTCATCCAGTGAATTGGCCTCCACTGCCTTCCGTAGCAGAGAATTCCACAAATTCATAACTCTCTGGGTGAAAAAGATTTTTCTCATCTCGTTTTTTCTCGTTTTAAATAGCCTCCCCTTTATTCTTAGACTGTGACCACTGGTTCTGGACACCCCCAACATTGGGAACATTTTCCCCGCATCAAGCTTGTCCAGTCCTTTTATAATTTTATATGATTCCAGAAGATATCCCCTCATCCTTCTAGATTCCAGTGAATACAAGCCCAGTCTTTCCAATCTTTCCTCATATGACAGTTTCGCCATCCCGGGGACTAACCTCGTGAACCTACGCTGCACTCCCTCAATAGTAAGGATGTCCTTCCTCAAATTGGGAGACGAAGCCTGCACACAATACTCCAGGTGCGGTCTCACCAGGCCCCTGTACAATCCTCTCGTTATGAATGCCAACATGCCATTAGCTTTCTTCACTGCCTGCTGCATTGCATGTTTACTTTCAGTAACACCCAGGACACCCATGTCTCGTTGCACTTCCCTTTTTCCTAATCTGACACTATTGAGATAATAATCTGCCTCCTGGTTCTTGCCACCAAAGTGGATAACCTCACATTTATCTACATTATACAGCATCTGCCATGCATCTGCCCACTCACTCAAACTGTCCAAGCCACCATGCAACCTGAAAATATCCTCTTTGCAGTTCACACTGCCACCCAGGTTTCGGTCATCTGCAAATTTGCTAATGTTACTTTTAATTCTATCATCTAAATCATTAATATATATTGTAAATAGTTGCAGCCCCAGCACCGAGCCTTGGGGACTAGGGTCCACTAGGGGCGTTGCATTGAAGGTGCCTCTGCCTACAACCTGTCCATTTTTGCCTATCTTTTTTAAATTTTAGTCTGTTTAACAGTTTTGTTTTGGGGATTCTTTAGTTTTTCTATGTGGGGGAGGGAGATGGGGTAAGGGGGAAACCGCTTCCCAGTCGCTTCCTGGCGAGGAAGCAACTATTTCCCCAAGTCGCGTCCTCGTCCCCCTCCTCGCGGCCTAGCAACTGGATCGGAGCGGCCTTTCCTACCGGAGACCGGGGACTGGACCAGAGCTTCAGCAGCGGCAGCGCGGCGCTGGATTCACCGCGGAGCGGGCGATACCTACCTGGATCGCCGTTTGGAGCTCCGGAGCTTTGGGCCTGCAGCATCGACATCGCGGAGCTGTGGTGCGTGGAGCTCCCAACACGGGCAGCACTGACTGACATTGCGGAGTCCCTGGGGCCCTTTGCCGAGGGCCGCCAGCGTTGCATCTCCGCCCAGCGCGGCCTGGGGACGGCGGGAGCTGCGGAATCCGGTGGGAAGCGGCGGCCGTTTTGGAGGTCCAAGCCGCTGAGGTTGGCCTCCCGTTCCGACGTCGGAGTTCCAATATCCTGGAAAGCTGGCCTGAGCAGCAGGCTGCCCGTAGCGGCATCTGCAGAGGGCTCTAGAGACCCCGATCACGGGTGAAGATCAGAGGAAGATGACTGACTTGGGTGCCTTCCCTCACAGTGGGAAACTTTTTGATTCTGCTGTGTGGGGATGTTTTATGTTGAACTCTATCGTGTGTTGTGTTCTTTATTTTATTGTATGGCTAGGGTATATATTGTATGGCTTTTATTGTATTGTATTGGTGATCACATTTTGCTGTGCCAACTGGCACATGTGACAAATAAATGTATCTTGTATCTTGTGTGGCACTCCACTCCCATTCTGACAAGGACCAGTTTCTTTCTCATCTCTCAGGGCAAATAAGGATGGACTATAATTGTAATTCATATTAAGAACAAGCATTAAAGCGACCTATTGCATATAATAGGATACCAAAACAGACATAGGAACTGTTTGAAGAAGGGTCTCGACCCGAAACACGACCTATTCATTCTCTCAGGAGATGCTGCCTGTCCCATTGAGTTACTCCAGCATTTTGTGTCTATCTTCAGGCATAGGAACATTTGAGATAACTATAGAGGCTTTCCTTTTCTACCATTGTGTATTTCAGAAATATACAGCTGGCACTGATGATTCTGGTAACATTCTTCTCTAGATTAAAGATTGCCTCCAGATTGATTGTTAAGTTTGCTCTTAGTTGGTCTAAAGCATATGTTAAGAGGCTTCTCTCAAACTTATACGCAAGTGCTATAGAGAGTATTCTGACAGAATACATCTCAGCTTGGTATGGCAACTGCTCTGCTCTTGACTGCATGAACCTGCAGAGAGTGGTGAACACAGCCTAGTCCATCACAGGCTCATCACTTCCTTCCGTCCAATACATCTTCAGGGTATGTTGCAACAGGAGGCTGGATGTATTGTTAAAGATAACTGTCACCATGGCCATTCCCTTTTCTCTCTTCTAATTCCAGGAGAAAATGCAGCAGCTTAAAAGCCTGAGCATCCAGGCTTAAAAGAGGCTTAAAAGAGCTGTCCCACTGCGGCGACCTAATCCGCAAATTCAGAAGAGTGTGCCCTCAACTCATACTCACAGCATGGTCGACACGAGGTCATAGGAGGTCTTTGTAACTCTGCTTCATGCTCGAGAGTAGTCCCTGCCCACGAGTAAAACAAGGAAAAATGGAAAAATTGAATAATTCAATATTTGTTTTACTCGTTGGCTTAGTCGATGTAGGTCATAGTAGGTCGGCATGTTATTCGTAGGTAATCGAGGGTAATCGAAGGTAGTCGTAGATAGTCTTCAACATAGTCAAAGGAGGTCTTCAACATAGTCGAAGAAGATCGAAGGAGGTCATCTTCACTCTCCACCATTCGGTGTCCAATTTTCCTGAAGTTAGTCGAAGCTAGTCGTAGATAGTCTTCAACATGGTCGAAGGAGGTCGAAGGAGGTCTTCCACATAGTCGAAGGAGGTCTTCAACATGACACTTTTTCAAACTCTCCTAAACTCTTCTAAACTCTTTTAAACTCGCCAATTAGATCGCAGCAGTGGGACAGGCCTTAAGGACAGTTTCCTCCACACTGCCATCAGACTCCTGAAACAATCACCTCTTTCACACCCAATTCCTAGAGATGCAGCCATGCACTATTTCACTTAGGGCTCCCTTATTTGGTTATTCTAAATTGTCCTTTAAAATGTTCTGTATTATGCTTTAATGTTTTTTGCACTACAATCTTGCACCATTCTGCCTTTTGCACTCATTTTTTATTGGAATATTTATAGTTACTGTTTGTACACTGTTTACTCTGTGAACTGTGATTGTTGACTTTGGAAGAAGTAGGATGGGGACCCACAGTCCTGTTTATATCAACGGGTCAATGGTTGAAAGGGTCAAGAGCTTCAAATTCCTGGGCGTGCACATCTGTGAAGATCTTTCCTGGTCCGAGAACACAGATGCAATTATTAAGAAAGCTCATCAGCGCCTCTATTTCCTGAGAAGATTACGGAGAGTTGGTCTGTCAAGGAGGACTCTCTCTAACTTCTACAGGTGCACAGTAAAGAGCTTGCTGACCAGTTGCATCGTGGCTTGGTTCGGCAATTTGAGTGCCCTGGAGAGGAAAAGACTACAAAAAGTAGTAAACACTGCCCAGTCCATCATCGGCTCTGACCTTCCTTCCATCGAGGGGATTTATCGCAGTCACTGCCTCAAAAAGGCTGGCAGCATCATTAAAGACCCACACCATCCTGGCCACACACTCATCTCCCTGCTACCTTCAGGTAGAAGGTACAGGAGCCTGAAGACTGCAACAACCCGGTTTAGGAATAGCTACTTCCCCACAGCCGTCAGGCTATTAAACTTGGCTCGGAACTCTGAACATTAATATCCCTCCATCTGTTATTTGCACTTTATTAATTTATTAATTCACGTGTGTATTTACGTATATAATTGTAGTCAATGCCTACTATGTTCTGTTGTGCTATGCAAAGAAAGATTTTCATTGTCCTGTCAGGGACACATGACAATAAACTCTTTTGACTTTGACTTTTGAACTTCATGTTAACAAGGAAATTCATTGCATTCATCTGTATATGACCATAACCTAATCTAATCTAATCCATTTAAATCTAATCTGATCTCATGATATTTGGATTGGGAAAGCAACGCCTCTGTGGAAATGTACCATTTTCCTAAGTATCTGTTCTGCTTCTCATGACAGCAACAGCCAGATTACAAACATGCAAAGTTAAACATGCAAATCGGGCAGTTGCTGGATTCCTCGCTCTTACATCAGAAAGCCCGGCACAATCTTCAGAAATCATTGAACTTATGGGAAATTACAAACTATTAGATAACTAGAAAATATCGGATCTTAAAGTATTTAAAGATTTGCTAAGTCACATTTAATGCTTAATTATCTGCTTGACCCCAACAACTAATCGTATATGTGTGAATTGTCAATCCCTCAGATTAGTATTTTACATCTCTTAATATTTAAAATATATCTTTGAGTTTATAATATTTTCTGTCATATATATATATATATTCAAATCTTCATGTCATGCTCTGTGAAAGGTATTTCTTACCTTTGTAAATTCCTACATTTGTAAGCTATTTATTTTTTAATGCCGGTTGCCTCCAACACATCAATCGTACGAGTGCTTAGGCAGCAGCTGTGGACCATAGACATTTACCGTGGATTGCTTCAAGGTTTTGTTTTAACTACACTTTTCAAATATGATCCTTCAATTACAGACATAAAGTCTGGGAGACACTACCATGGTGCATGCATGAAATGTAAAATATTCTCCAATTGGTAACCCCATGCTTCCAGTACATCATCAAAGACTGGAGGCAATGCATGGTGTCTCCATCTCAACCATCTCAGTCACAGCTGTCAAATCAGCAACACAATCTGAGCTAATTTCTTTGATCCATGACTTTTTGTATCATAAGGAATTATCCAGATCGCCAGATTCTGGGAGCGTTGATGGCTGGTCAACTAACGTGGTTCGCCAATGGAATTTGTAAGAGCAGATACGTTACTAGGAACTGGAATTCCTCTCTCCTGCTTCCAAACAAGTTTTACTCAGAAGATGGTAGGTACATAGTACAAGATTCCACTTGAGGTAGTTGAGGCAGGTATTCCAACAGCATTCAACAAGTATATGAAAGGTTTACCATGAATAGAAAAGGTTTGGAAGGATATGGATGAGCTTAGTTGGGGCAATTTTTTTTGGCATGGATGAGTTAGGCTGAAGGGCCTGTTTCCATACTATGTGACTATGACTCTCTAACAACTCTATGATAGGTTAATTGACTTGTGCAAATTGCCCTTAGTGTGTAGAATACAAAGGTGGGATAACATAGAACTACTATGGTACACCCGACTAATGCCGATCGTTGGTCGGCACAGACCTGGTGGGCTGAAGGGCCTGTCTCCACTCTGTGTCTCTGAACTAAATGATGCCCCATTGTGTAGAGTGGCTGTAGGTGCAGGAAATGTACCAGTCATTGAGCTGTATTGTCTTAAATTAAATATTTTCCTTGATAAGGACCTCATAAGGTTCTTCAGCACCAGTGAATTATTTCTGAAACATAAACTTTTCTGTTTAGTAAAATTGAGTTTCTGTTTTTTAGCCAGGAAGATTCCAGAACAATATTAGAAAAGGACAATTAGGATTGATTAAGGAAAATGTTTGGCCCTTCTTTGTAATGGTACCATCATTTTTTTTTAATTAACCAACTGAGCTGCCAATTAGCATTCTGGATTCCAGATCCTTCCAAAAGACGCAAAACTTCTCAGTAACATAGTTACTTACTGTATGTTCTGAAGCATCAGACTAAATTTCATCTGTTTCTTTGGGTCTGACTCTTAAACGGGCTGAGAGGTTTCTGTTCAAGCTCTAATCCCTTAACCAAAGGAAAAATGACCCAAACAAACACATGTATGTTTTGTCATGAGTAGTTGTTAGAAATATCCCATCAGAACAATGCAAACATCTTGCGATTTGAGTAGCAGTAAATTATTGTCATTTTAGGGGCTAGAACATGCATTTTTTAAATCCAAAATATGAGCGTACGTTACAGGTTTATCCCAACCACAGAAACAGTTGGTGTCCTGCATGAATTATCATAGTTAACAATATGGCAGCTGCTTTAACCCTTCTTAGCACAATGCACTATTCATGATATAAAAATAGGGCATTATAGATTCATGTTCCATTTTGAGCAATAGCCGGGGCACTTGCCTCAGCCATTTGTACGATGAACGATGAAATTGTATGATTATTGGGTGCAATGGTTTGCAACAAAAAATATGTATTAAAAAATATGTGTGTGTATATATATATATGTGTGTGTAGTTTCTGAAAGAAATGCAATTTAATCTGCAAAACATATTTTTCCTATTTAAGTCATGCCACTACACCATATCTGTGGGACATTTTATGTTTAGAAGGAATTGCAGATGCTGGATTAAACCAAGATAGACACAAAAAGCTGGAGTAACTCAACGGGACGGACAGCATCTCTGGAGAGAAGGAATGGGTGATGTTTCGGGTTGGGTTTGAAGAAGGGTTGCGACCCGAATTGTCACAGTCGCCACAGTGTTAATGGTGTTAATGTTGCATAATTCATAGTCTCTGAAATAACATCATTTAGATTGGGTCTTTCATATAAACAGTCTTCTACATCCACCTTTGTGATGTCCCGAGTACAATCCTGTCTTGATTAGAAATTTTTCTATACTTTTTCATAATTACTTTTTGCTAATTGCAGGGTGTTCTATCCATTCCCTCATTCTCTCTCGATTGACAAGAAACCCAACCATTGTTAACCTTTTGCTAGCCCAATTGGGAGTACTGGAGTATTAAAACCGATAGTTTTTAATACCGGAGCTCAAATTGTTTATACTAGAACAACCCAGAAATACTATTTATAATATCCTTTAGAAAGTGAATTGTCACAGCTCCTACCCTTTTTTGGAATGTAATCAAAAGCTCATGGAAAGACAGAAAACGCTGGAGTAACTCAGCAGATCAGGCAGCATCTCTGGAGAACATGGATAGGTGACGTTTTGGGTCTGGACCTGAAGAAGGGTCCTGACCCACAACACCACCTTTCCCTGTTCTCCAGAGATGCTGCCTGACCCGTTGAGTTACTTCAGCACTTTGTGCCTTTCTTTGGTACATCAGCATCTACAGTTCCTTGTTAGTACATTAATGCTTCTAGAAACAAAATTATGGCCAGTGCGACAGAAATTTATTTTCTACCACGTTGTCCCAAAGGTAAGCTCAAGCAGGTTGTGGAAAACTGTTACATTAGATCCATCTGTTCATATTCGTTCACAATCTAACAGGGTTAGAGATGGGGCTTTGGAAACACCTAAACAAAATTGTTGGTGTTCCAATACCACCTTAAAAATGAGGTGCAGAATTTCTTTGATTGACATACTGGATTTAAAGTTAAAATGTGAGCACATTTTCTCTATAAGCATTTTTGTTCCATTTGAGGGTTGCTTTTTGTTACATTTTCTCTTCTGACACATCAGGTTCTCTGTCTTTTGGTTTTGTTTGTTCATTACTGGGTTTATTCCTTGTCAGTAAATCAATCATTGATTCCTCCAAGGTAACATGGTTGATATATAATACATTTTTTTGCAAGGATTAAAAGCAATGGACTACCACATTAACAAGTTGCTGGAACGTTTAACAATTTACAATAAAAATTACTCGAGTGCAAATACTTTATAATCTTTTGGTGCATTAAGTAACTGCCTTGTCTATTCTCATTTGGCGGTGCTGGCTCAAAGGGCCGAAAGGTCTGTTCCTGCACCTATTTCTATCAACATTTCAATGGTTCAAATTGGCTTTCTGTATTTTCCTTCCTCTAGTTCATTTCTGTGCCTTTTTCCCCCTTTGCATTAATAAACTATGCTCTGTGACACTCCTTGTCAATTTGCTGTACGTTATCTCTATTGTATCAGTCATTTTAAAAAGTACAATAGCCAAGACCTTACATAATATTCCAAATAAAGCCTCGCTCACAATTGACCTGATAAGCTTAAAAAGAAATCCTATTTATTCCTACAGGACAGCCCAATGTGTGATTGCTGAGGTATCAGCTTGGCCTATTTGATATTGTTTGTATCTTCTGAATCAGCTAGGCATTGAATTGACCTGATTACATATTGGGTTTAGTTAAGTTTTGTTTAGTTTAGTTTGGAGATACAGCTTGGAAACAAGCCCTTTGGCCCACTGAGTCCACGCATGCCAATGATCAACCATGCACTTGTTCTATACTACACATGAAGGACAAGTTACAGAAGCCAATTAGCCCACAATCCTGCACATCTTTGGAATGTGGGAGGAAACCGGAGCACCCAGAGAAAATGTGTAGGAAGGAACTGCAGATGCTCGTTTGCACCGAAGATAGTCACAAAATGCTGGAATAACTCAGTGGAACAAGCAGCATCTCTGGATAGAAGGAATGTGTGACGTTTTGGGTTGAGACCCTTCTTCAGACTGAGACCCAGAGAAAACACAAGCGGTCACAGTGAGAATGTACAAACTCCATACAGACAGCACCCATAGTCAGGACTGAACCCGGAATTCTACTGCTGCACCACAAAAAAATGTTGCGACACTTGAGGAAAGACCGTGCGTCAATACGTTATCACGTCACGTCACCACCACATCACGCCGCATCATGCCGCCACTTTTTCGGTGACTGATGCATCAGTCAATGATGCCGGTAGTCGCCACAAAAATCGCCAAGTGGGACAGGCCCTTAAGTTCATCCTCTGTTTTTGAGAGATTGAACAGCAATTGCATGTTGAATTCCGACTCTAAAATCTTGTTCCATTGACATTGGTGGAAAACTGAAGAGGATGATCTGCAACCTCACCCAAACCCTAGCTTTTAATAACATTGCTTGAGAATGTTGCTCACGACTCGTGTTGTTCATGTTGTTTTTGGGAGAATTGGCTTTCCTAGATGTTATTTTTCACTGATTGACTCTTGTCCTTGAGAACTGCCTGTGGCAATACATTTTACTAACCACAGGAGGTGATTCATAGCATGTTCTCATGCTGTCTTGAAGATGAGAAATAACAAACCTTGCGCCCAAAACTATAAATGAACCACACTAAATGTTGTACTTTTGACAGCTGTGTTCAGTTGGAGAAGCCAGAAACTGACCCTAATGACAAATAATATCTCATAGTGCCCATAATAATAAGTATGGTGTTGTATTTTATATGTATGTGCTAAAGGAAAATGCCAATTAATACAAAATGGACAGGCATTTGAACAAATATTAGGTCTTAAAGATATTCAGCTTCCCACTGATAGTGTTCACCAGCTGCACAAGCTATTTGAAATTAAGTTTGTATATTTTAAAAAGATCAATGAATGTCGTATGTGATGACAGCAGATTATTTTTATAACATAACTAGAGTTTTGTTGAATATATGTAGTCCTGTTTATTCTAACAGAGGAAAACAGGATAATGGCATTATAGGTTGCAGTTTAATTCTTCATTGAAAGTGAGCTAGTACTATCTGGGTTATAATATCAGTTTGGTTTGCTAATTATTTTGAAGTGCTAATTTATTGTGATGGTCAAAACTAAATATGAAGTAATCTTTCGACATTTGGATAGACAAAAACTGAGCAGCCTGTCGTGACCATGAAGAAGATAGCCATTTCTTGCCCTTTTTCATGATTATTTCATAAAAATACACTCTCGCTGCTTACCATTTCTCATCAGTCGGCCAAACATCAGGGGAAATGTGGGTCAACTGTCTATATTTAAAGGAACACCATGTAATTAGTATGTAAGCTGAAAAAAAAGTTGTTGTCACGAAACATAGAATGATGCCAAACAGCTGCCGGCCCTCAAAACCACCTAGCCTGCGTGATCTTGTTGAAGATGAAGTTCTTTTGGCCCAACTCCCCTCTTTGTATGCCATAGTCCAGCAATACTTTTTCCCTTCAAGTATTTGCCCCATTTGATTTTGAAATTTACTATTGAATTTGTTTTCATTTCCTAATCTCTACAGCCCCCATTGCGTGAAATAAATCTTAATGAAGCCTTTGGTTCTTGTAGATAGAAACAAGCACAGGTTTTCAGTACACACTGTTGCCAGTGTGGGTCTTCTTTATTTTTACAAAAGTACACTGCGCATACCCACACATATTCACGAGACTGATAAGATATAGAATGTATCACATGACACGAATCACACCATTCTGGTACTCTGTTCTTCAGGTTACAGTTACCATTATATACACTACACTGCTCTCCCCTTAGAAAGTAAAATAACTTGTAAATTAGACAAACAAGAATAATTTTATAAATTTAATCTGAAGACTGGTTTACGCACTCTTTCTGATCTCCTGTGGTGGTTTAGTGGGAGTGCCAGGTTGTGGTTCTAAAGGAGTCAAGTTCAGGATCATTTATCTTTGTCTCTGCTTTCTTTGGAGACTCTGCACTTACATCTGAACTTAGAAAAATACCAAAGTCTGACAGATCTGCTTCTTCGTCTATGTTTTGCTCTTGTACTGGTTCGTCCCTTGCTGGGATCATATGGTTTATGTGCACACTTTTAACATGTCCTCCAATTTCTACCAAGTACCTCCTGGTACCACACACTTCAACTACTGTTCCTACGTCCGATTTGTTTTCTTTGTAAGGGAGGCTGAGAATACAAACCTGATCATGTGTATTGGACCATTTTTGACTTCCACCATAATAACGTTTCTGATCAGATTGTTTACGTTCAACCTTAGGAGATAGGTTATGTAGAACTAAACTCAGTCCAGTTCTGATCCTTCTTTTCATGAGAAGTTCGGCTGGTGTATTCCCTGTGGTAGATTGTGGCATGGTACGATATTTCAGTAAGAAACTAGCTAGCCGCTGTGACATACTGAATTTTGAAAACTCATTTGACCATCCTGACTGTTCTTCTGCTGTGACTAGAAAGTCTTTATCCACTGCTTCCGTGACGTAGGTAGCCCCTTTAGTGCCCACATCTGATTCTTCATGAGGTAAACGTGACAATGCATCAGCGATAGCATTTTCTTTTGAGCTGCGGTACTCAATGCTGTAGTCATACTGTGACAGGAGAACTGCCCAGCACTGCATCCTGGAGGCTGCCATTGTAGGTATTGCTGACTGAGGACCAAGAATAGCGAGAAGTGGCTTATGATCAGTAACCTGGGTGAATTTCCTACCCAACAGATGCTGATGGAATTTCTTGATCCCAAAGATAATACCAAGGGCTTCTTTATCCATTTGTGCATAATTACGCTCACTCTTAGTAAGTGTGCGGGATGCAAATGCTAGAGGCTTTTTTTGTCCATGTTCCATCACAGCTCCTACCCCACGACTAGACGCATCACGAGCAAACTTTAACTCACAATTTGTATTGTAGTAAACAAGTAATGCATTACTAGTCAAGCTCTTCTTACATGCATCAGAAGCATGTTGTTGCTCTTTGGACCATTCCCATTTTTTATCCTTTTTCAACAACTTGTGAAGAGGAGCTAGCTTTGTTGCTAACTCGGGTCAGAAGCATGAGTAATACTGTACCATACCCAGGAAGGAGCGGAGTTGAGACACATTCTGTGGTGTTGCTGCGTTTGCTGGAGCTTCAATCTTTTCCTTCACTGGTTGTAATCCATGTTGATCCATTTTTAAACCAAGATACGCTTCTTCTGTCTGTAAGAATGCACATTTGCTTCATTTCAACTTTATATTGTGGTCATCAAGAGGTTTCAACACTTCACTGAGTATCTCCAGATTCTTCTCCTCAGTAACAGTCGTAATCAGCAAGTCACCTTGATTGCTCGAACAATGTAATGTTCCTTGCAGAATCGTGTCCATTGTAGCTTGGAAGATTTTTGGTGCTGACTTCACACCATAGGGTAGTTTTGTGTAGGAATACAGCCCCATGTGTGTGTTTATCGTGAGGGACACAAAAGTGCTGGAGAAACTCAGCAGGTGCAGCAGCATCTATGGAGCGAAGGAAATAGGCAACGTTTCGGGCCGAAACCCTTCTTCAGAGGTACTTCTTATTGTGAGGTACTGCTGGTTCTTACGATCAACATTTAGCTGAGCATATGCATGTGACAGATCTAGCTTAGAGAATACCTTGGAACTAGCAAGTATAAATCTTGTGAAGTTGGTAGTGGATACTGTTCATCTTCTACTGTCTGGTTGATGGTCACTTTGTAGTCTCCACACAATCTCACTGTGTTGTCTGCTTTCGGAACCACTATTATTGGAGTAGCCCAATCACTGTGATCTGTTTTAACCAGTACACCGTTTTGTTCCAACTTTTTGATTTCAGCTTCCACTTTACTTCTCAGCGAATATGGCACTGTCTACAGTAGACAGGTTCCACATTGGATCAAATCCTGATGTGTACTTGCTCACCCTTTATGCCATCATAGCTGTCATTAAACATAGCATGATGTTTCTGCAATAACTGATCCAGTTGTGTTTGCGCTTCGACTTGGAACACAGATTTTCAGTCCAGTTTCAGTAAGCGGAGCCAATTTTTGCCCATCAACGTTGGCCTATTGACATTACTCATGACAACTATTGGCAACTTAAAAGTCTTGCCTTTGTGTTGTACATCACAAACTATCTCTCCACATGTCTCCTATACTTCTCCAGAGTACGTTTTCAGTTGAACGTTTGTTTCTGTGATAGGCATATTGCTAAACTTGGATTCATAGGTGTCTTTGCTTATAATTGTGAATCAGCAGTGGTATCAATACACATAGTAATGTATTGATTGTTCACTTTGACCCTCGTCTGAAAGTCTTCCTTTCCAGACCCACCGTTCGTAGCGTAGATGCCGTACAGTCCAAGTTCATTGCTCTCTGACTGTTCTTCGAGGTTGCGAATCCCATGGATTTGTTTTTGTCCAGCCTTTTGTTTTGCTTTGTCCTGTGATGGTGCTCTACATGCTGATGCAATATGGCCTTTCGTTTGACAGTTGTAGCACCTAGAGTTCTTGAACTGGCACTTATTTGCTTTGTGCTGACCAGTGCATCGATAACACATATCTGTGCTTTTCCCAGACCTTTGCTGTGAAGGCCTTTTCCCTGTCTTATCATGCTTCTGTTTTGGAACTGCCTTTTGACTGTTGACTGTGTCAGCATGTGTTGGTCGAAACTCATGTGCACTTTGACATGCCATCTCCATGGCCAAAGCAGTTTTGCATGCCAAATCAAAGGTAAGAGTTGGTGTGTTCAGTAATTTTGATCGGATTCGCTCATCTCGCATTCCACATACAAATCTATCACGCAAAGCTCGATCCAGAAATGTTGCAAAATTGCAGAGTAGAGACAACTTCTTCAATGAGATAATGTACTCACCCGCAGTCTCACCAGACTTCCGGTTTCTGGTGTGAACTTTGTAACGTTCTGCAATCTCTATGGGCTTAAGGTTGAAGTGAGCATCAAGTTTTGAAAGAACAGTCTCAAATTAAACATCCTTGCTTTCTCTGGGATGTTGGTGAGAGTTTCATAAACTTCAGGACCAATTTCAGTTAATAGAATGGCTTTCTTTCGTTCCTGGATGGCCTTGTTTTGTGCCCTTACCTGCACTTTATCATCATCCTCCGCCATGGAAAGTAGCGAGAATTCTCGTGCTGTATGTGGGTCGCCAGGAGGTCGAAGGTTCTTGTAGGTTCTTGGAGGTTGTAGCCGGTGCTGACTGATGAATTTCATTGACTCATTGGGGGCAAAAATCGTAAACAGTAGTTTTCAGAACCAAGGATAACAGACCGGTAATGTTAAATGTCCACCGAGCTTCACAGCCGTGTATCTCTGGCTTCTTAAAAGTTATCCTTCTCCCTCCTTCTTCCCTTTTACCCCCCTCTCCCCCCCACTCTTTTAAAGGACTTACCGTACACTGTGCTTGAGCCGTCTTAATTACAGCGCCATTTTCCTGTTCATCGCGCTGTGTGTCTGTATCACCTTGGCTTTGCACCGTGTAAATTTAACTCAGTCAGTGCTCCCCCTCACTTGCCCTGTTCCCCGCCTGCATAACGGGCTGGTGAAGGGGTATGTGTGTGCGTGTGCGTGTGCGAGTGTGAGTGTGAGTGTGTTTTCCACTCACCGTTGCCGGTTTTGGTGCCGGTACTCAGGCCACTGAAAAATCGCCTAAGTGGGACAGGCCCATTACGGTTACCATTATATACTCTACAGTTCTTTACTCAGCTACTTTCAGTCTATGTTCTATTGTTCCAGCCCTTCTGCTGTTTCCCCTTATTTGTTTCACCAAAACCAATTGCAATTTTGTGCAACTCTTAAATTTTCCTTTTACCGTATCTATTCTTAAGGACAATGACCCAGCTTCTGCAGTCACTGGTTACTATTTTAGTGAGTTTCCTATACTCCCTCTAAGTCCTTGAGATCCATTTTAAAGTGTGGTGCTCAAAACTGAGCATAATATTCCAGCCAGGACTAAAGCAATTAATAGGATTTCAAATTTAATAAGTGTAAATAAAATTGCATCAGTATTTTAACAATAATGTCGATTTCTCTCACTGTGGTAGTAGATTGTAAATAAGTGAATAGGACATTCGAGCCTGGCCCTTCAGGATTTAAATTAAGAAACTCTTCTGCTTGGAAAAAGTGCATGAAGTGGGAGAAATTTTGAGTTCTTGCAAAAGATAAATGATATAAATATAATATTATTAATGTAAGGTATGGGATTGATGGATCTTTGTTAAACAAAAGAAGGAATGGATATGGGACATTAAATCCTGACACTGGCCTATAAAACGCAACTTCAGCATAAAAGTTTTGAAGTAACCTTTGTTTTCGAGATATAGGGTTACTCAACGGAAACTAGAAGTATTTTTTTTGTGGTAGGCTTTTACACACAAAGTAACTAAAAAATGCAAAAGATTCAAAAATTTAATTATAAAGTACTAAGCTGACCTCTAACAAGCAACACAAATGTATAATCAGAATGGAGACACAAGACACAAGGGAGTGTTTTTTATGTTTGATGCATTCAAATAGTCCCAATGAACCAATTTAAAAAGGCAGATATTAGGATGAACCAGCAACAAGGAACTTGGCTGTTGTCCAGTCATCATGACTGAGACAACAGACCCATTGTAAGCAATTGAAGCCTAGTCAGCAAAAATATACATATTTTCCCAGAACTCTCTCATTCACCAAGCGTATGAGAATAGTATAATGTTTTTATATTTTTAAATGTCCTTTTTATTATTGTAAATATGGCCTCCCCATTTTTCCCTTGTAGATTTTTCTAATCGAGGAGAACATTTTCTCTATTCTTATATAATCTGTCTTGTGTTTGTCCTCGATTCCATTCGCAGTGTAATAATAAAAAGGTTAATTTAATCAAACAAAATATCTCAATTTTAAAGCTTACATTCATTTTGTGGCTGTGTATATCCTACCCTCAATAACATTCCCCAAATCCACTACCTGACGCGTGTCTAACATTAATACCGTCACTTCTGCAATGTAGTAATTGTTGTTGTCAATTTACAGAAAAATATTCCATAAACAGTAATGAGATAAATAAATAGTCTTGGCCCAAGTATTAATACTGGCCAGAAAACTGTGAGAACTTCAAATAAAAACCAAAAATGTTGGGCATTGCCGGTCAGGCAGTACTCGGAGAGGGAAACAGAACTAATATTTCAGCTTGATGACCCAGCAAAGTTGTGAAAAGAAGGATGGCTGAAGTTGCAAAAAGGGGAGGGAAGAGTATGTACAAAGGCAAGTCTTCAAAAGGATGAGTCTTAGATCGTTCAGGTGATGCTATTGCTCTTAGTTCTTTAGAGATGAGATGAATGATTGTTAACCATAGTTGATTTGTCAGCTATGCTTAACAAGAAAGCGTAGCTGACAAATAAGTAGAGAAAGATAAATGGGAGCAGTTGCGAAAACAGAAACAAATATGTGGAATTATAAAATGCAGAACTTAGCAATTGCTAGAAATCTGAGTTAATAATACAGGTGATGACCTTACTATTGCTTTTTCTGTTAATGTCCGAATCCCCAATTCTAGTGTAAGGCCATTTACCTGTAACATTAAATCAGTTATCTCACCCAACGTCTGCCTGCTCTGCTGAATATTTTTAGCATTTTCTTTTAGAGTCATAGTCAGAGAGTGATACAGTGTGGAAACAGGCCCTTCGGCCGAACTTGCCCACACCAGCTAACATGTCTCAGCTATAATAGTCCCACCTACATGCGCGTGGTCCATATCCCTCCAAACTTGTCCTATCCATGAACCTGTCTAACTGTTTCTTAAACATTGGGATTGTCCCAGCCTTAACTACCTCCTCTGGCAGCTTGTTCCATACACCCACCACTCCTTGTGTGAAAAGGTTACCCCCAGATTCCTATTAAACCTTTTCCCCTTCACCTTGAACCTGTATCCTCGATTCCCCTACTCTGGGCAAGAGATTCTGTGCATCTTCCCGATCTATTCCTCTCATGATTTCATATACCTCTATAACATCACCCTTCTCCCTCCTGTCTCCAAGGAATAGAGACCCAGCCTACTCAACCTCTCCTTGTAACTCAGACCCTCGAGTCTTGCAACATCCTCGTAAATCTTCTCTGACCCTTTCCAGCTTGACAATATATTTTCTATAACATGATGCCCAGAACCGAACACAGGACTCTAAGTGCTGTCTCACCAACATCTTATACAACTGCAACATGACCTCCCAACTTCTTATGACATCCCAGAGTCAATACTCTGACTGATGAAGGCCAATATGCCAAAAACCTTTTAGATTACCTTATCTACCTGCGACTCGACCTTCATGGAACCATGCACCTGCACTCCTAGATACCTCCGCTCTACAACACTCCCCAGAGGCCTACCATTCACTGTTTAGGTCCCGCCCTTGCGGCACATCCAAAAATGCAACACCTCACACTTCTCTGTATCAATCTGTATTCCATCGACCATTCCTCAACCCACCTGGCCAATCGATCCAGATCTTGGTGCAACCTTTCACAACCATCTTCACTATGTGCAAAACCACCCACTTTTGTATCATCAACAAATTTGCTAATCTTGCCCTGTATGTTCTCATCCAAATCATTGATGTAGATGACAAACAGTAACGGGCCCAGCACTGAACCCTGAGGCACACCACTAGGCACAGGCCTCCAGTCCGAGAAGCAACCTTCCACCATCACCCTCTGCTTCCTTCCATGAAGCCAATTTGCTGTTCATTCAGCTATCTCTCCTTGGATCCCATGCGATCTAACCTTCCAGAGCAGCCTACCATATGGAACCTTGTTGAATGCCTTGCTGAAAACCATGGATACGACATCTACAGCTCTGCCCTCATCAACCTTTTGGTCACGTCATCAAAAAACTCAATCAGAATTGTGAGACACAACCTCCCACGCACAAAACCATGCTGACTATCCCTAATCAGCCGTTGCCCATCCAAATGCCTGTATAACCTATCTCTCAGAATACTCTCTAGTAGCTTTCCAGCTACAGATGTTAAGCTCACTGGCCTATAGTTCCCAGCATTTTCCCTGCAGCCCTTCTTTAGTAGAGGCACAACAGTTGCCACTGTCCAGTCTTCCAGCACCTCTCCTGTGTTTAAGGATGACTCGTAAATTTTCAACCAGGGCCCCCGCAATTTCCTTTTTAATTTCCCACAATGTCCTCAGATATATCTGATCAGGCCCTGGAGATTTGTCTACCTTCATACACAAGAGTATCTTCAGTACTTCTTCGACTGTAACACTGGCTGATCTCAAGACACTTCCATTGACTGCCCTACGTTCCTCCGTCCTACTATCTTTCTCCTCGGTAAATACAGAGGAGAAATACTAATTGAGGACTTTGCCCATCTCCTGTGGCTCCACACAGAGGTGACCTCTTTGATTCCTGAGAGGTCCCACTCTCTCTCTAGTTACCCTTTTCCCCCTTATGTATTTATAAAATATTTTGGGATTGTCCTTAACTCTACCTGCCAGAGCTATCTCCTGGCCCCTTTTTGTCCTTCAGATCTCCTTTTTCAGTTTCCGAAATTCCTCCAGGGATGCACTTGATTCCAGCTGCCTATACCTGTCCCATGCATCCTTCTTGTTTTTGATAAATGCCTCAACTTCCATTGTTAACCAACCTTCCTCATGTTTTGGTGCTTTGCCCTTCACTCTAGCAGGGATGTACATATCCTGAGCTTTTGTCAATTCACTTTTAAAAACATCCCACTTGGCTGATGTTCCTTTCCCCTCAAATAACCTGCTCCAGCCAACTTGACCGATACCCTCTCTCATACCCTCAAAGTTAACACTCTCTTTTAGGGCCCTCTCTTTCCCTATTCATAAATATCTTAAACCTAATCAAACTGTGGTCACTGTGGATTATTTCACATTTCCAACATTTGATGTGTTCTGCATCTGATAATCCCAGCACTGTTTTGTTTTCTATGATTCACAAGCATTCATCTCCCTCAGATGGCACCAAAAATATTTATTTTCTATTCCCCTCACCCCTTCCTCTACAACTTACAATGTTTGTTATTTTGTTCTTTTTTTCAGTTCTGATGAAGTGACCTCAATCTGAAACATTAACTCTGCTTCCCTCTCCTAATCACTATCTGACCTGCTGCATTTTCTGGTTTCACTTCAGATTTCCAGCATTTACAATTCTTTGCTTTTCAATTAGTGGAACTTTTCTGCTTGTATGCAAAATAAAAACTTGTAATCATTAATTTCCACTCGAGATAGAATGTTGGAGCTTTGTCAAATATCTCTCACCAAAATGTGGCTTACATTCTATTCCTTTGCAAATATTTTTGTATCAAACTTTCTTTATAAAGACTAGATGTGACACTGATCGTTTGAGTTGTTAAAGCTGTTGAAAGTGTAATCTACATCAGTGTTCACAAACTATCTCTCTAAAAGCCCTGTCCCACGGTACGAGTTCATTCCAAGAGTTCTCCCGAGTTTGCCCTGATTCGAACTCAGAGATTTACGGTAATGGCCACTCGTCGGTACTCGGGGCTCTCATGAACATTTTTCACCATGTTGAAAAACTTCACAAGACTTCCCGTGCTTACCTGCCATTAGCGAGTCTTCCCGAGTACCTGCCGTGAGCACTAAGAGACCTCCCCGAGCTCCGACGTACCCGCTTACCACGAGTTTGATTTTTTTTTAACTCGGGAGAGCTCTTGGAATGAACTCGTACCGTGGGACAGGTCTTTTAGAGAGATAGTTTGTGAACATTGATGTAGATTACACAAAATGGATCAGGCATACAAAAGGGGTTTTCACTTTATTCAAGTAAGAATTGCAACTATTTTTATTGGAAGAAAACTCGTGGATTCTTTTAAAAAAATATTTCAAAACAGACTTTATTCGAGAAATAAATATATACAATACATGATCCTTACAAAACTCCATCCGACATTCTCGGCGGCTGTACATACATACAATACAGATTTCCCAAATCACAATTTTTACCCCACACCCTTGCCACACATGTGGCCCACTGCCGTGGAATCCCTTCCCTTACTTTGAGGGGCGTCTCCACCACACCCTGCCCCCCATGTCCAGCAGCGGAAGGACCCTAGACTGTGGCCCTCCCCCATCGAGCCTTGGCGTTGGCTGCACCGAGCTTCAGTGCGTCCCTCGGCACGTACTCCTGCAGTCTGCAGCGAGCCAGTCTGCAGCGGGCAACATTCCCCGACGGACAACCCGCTCCGCTGGGTGGTCAACAACGCTCGGGCAAACCAAAGACCGTCTTTCACCGAGTTGATGACCTTCCAGCAGCACTCGATGTCAGTCTCTGAATGTGTCCCTGGGAACAGTCCGTAAATCACAGAGTCCGCTATGATGGAGCTGTTTGGAATAAACCATGTCAGGGACCCTTGCAGACCTCTCCAGACTCTCGTTGCGAATCCACACTCTGCAAAGAGGTGGACAACCGTCTCCTCTTCATAGCAGCTTTCCCGAGGGCAGTGTTCGCTGGTAGTGAGGTTCCAACGGTGCAGGAAGGATCTGACTGGGAGGGCTCCCCTCACCGCCAGCCAAGCCAGGTCTTGGTGCTTGTTGGTGTGTTCTGGCGATGAGGCATTTTGCCAGACAGGCTGGGCAGCCTGCTCCGGGAACCACGCCACCGGGTCCATCGAGTCCTTTCCCTGCAGTGCCTGCAGGACATTCTGTGCTGACCACTGCCCAATGGACTTGTGGTCAAAGTAGGTATGTTGCAAAACTTACCTTTAGCGGCGCTGCACTTCTGCCGCTCCCCGTGTGCGCGACTTTGGCGCCTTTCAGAGGGGGGCGGGCTTAAAGTGCCGTTTTTCCACAGACCTGGATAATCGATGAATGTCGGGCAATTTCGTTGCGGAAGAAAAATCGCTCCGACATTTCATCAATGAAGGTATTTTTAAATTACTCTAAATTATTTGTTAACTCGAGTAATTTAAAAATCACCTTCAAAAGCCGTGAGCACTGACAACCGGAAGGATTTTCCGTAGGGGAGAAAAAAAGGTAAATAGTTTATTTTTATATTAAAAGTTGGTTTTTCGGGAGGCTTTAATAATATTTTTATGTTGCGAAATGGGGTCCCAAAAAATCTATGAACGAACAGTATTTTTCCTCCCGACTTCACCGCTAACCGCAACGTTCTAATCCACCGCATTCCACTAAAACCCACTCGCTAGTTGATTTAAATGGCCATTAATTTACAGGCATAAAACACTAAATTCTTTCCATTTGGCCCAGAAATTCATGAAAATGAGATTTTAAAATTATGTTATATTGTGGATTATTGTGTGAATGTTATTTGGACACTTAGGCAATTTTAAAAAAGTTTATCTTTTCTTAAGGAATTGATAGATGTTTAGATCTACTCATTGAATTTTGTAATTAGCTACAATTAGATAACTAACTAATTATATGCTTTAATTTCAGGTAATCCAAGTAAGATTGTTTAATATTTGTTTCAGAATGCTTCAATCTATAATAACTGAAAATTTCATTGAGTTCTCTTAATTTTTAAGAAAGTTATGGACTTTTAACTTTTCCAGATCACAGCTTTTGAGTTAAGTCAATTGAAAGGCAATGGGAAGCAAGATGCTCATTTCCGAGATTGAAAATGGCCATAACATTCTTAATACTGAAGATATGAAAGTAAATTAGGTGTCAAATTAAACTTCTTTTTATGCTTTATCTGATGGGATAAATTGCAGACTTGATTTTTAAAATCTCAAAAATTTGTAACATTGCTAGTCAAAGGTGTTGGTCCGGAAGAACCTTTCCACGAACGACAGATGGTGTGGCAATGTCCAGCTGACTGGCACCTTGCATGGCATCTACTCCAGGCCCATCCTTCGCAACATCAGGGGCAGGTAGAACCTCAGAAGGTAGTAACACTAAGTGCCCACGTGCCTTGGCTCTACGCTCCACCTGATGCAGCCACACACGAAGGTGGCCATCAGGGTGAGGGCGACGTTGGGCACGCTTTTACCCCCGTTTGTCGGCCGACTTTCGCATTGTGTCCCGTCAAACCCGGTCCATCCTCGAACCCCAGATGAACTGGAAGATGGCCCGGGTGATCCCTGTGGCGTAGGAGGGAGGGACAGGCCACACTTGCAGCAAGTACAGCAGCCCCGAGAGCACCTAATGACCACATTTTTCCCCGTTATAGAGAGGGAGCGTTGCTTCCACAGCTCCAGTTTCTTCCCCACCTTGGCTATCCGCTCCAGCCAATTCTTGTCACACTCCTCAGATTATTTTTTATCTACTGGTGAGACTTTAAAGGAAAGGCTGAGGAAAGATGTGGAAAACATCTGTTCACTTTGTATGACATTCTGGCATACCTTCCTCACACAGTGTGGTACTTATTGATTAATCTTCACTTTTTATAGTTGCAAGGTTCCAGAGCATTTGTATAATATTGAGAACATTCCCAAATGTCTACCCTAAAATGTTTAAAAATTCTGTTTGTGGCAGTTTCTGTTTAACAATAGCTGTTGTAAAATTAACATATTATGAACTTGCTCTCTTCAATGCTGCAGACTCCTCACTGGGTATTTTCCACAAGGAATAGGATTTATCTTTGTTGTCCTTATTCTGGTAATGAAGATCGCCAATGTAAATATTGAAAGATCCATTCATAACCCGGGGTCTTGGCTGATAGGAAGTGCTTGCCACAGAATTTGCCTGTTTGCAATGATCTCATCACATGCAAAGGGCCAGTTTAGATGATCAGATAGTTTCTTCACACAAAGCAAAACAGGTCATAATATTAAATTCTGTTGCCAAGCAAGTTTTTCATGAGTATTTTTGAAAGTAACTGCAATCCAAGATGACTTAACCTGATCATACATTCCCTGCTGATTACATTCACTGCCAGTTCATAAGATATTAACTAGACTAAGAAACCTTATATAATAACAGAAAACATAGGTATTCATTTATTTAACTCACTCAAACAATGACAAACACAAAATGATTCCAACCATTTTTACATACTGCGTTCCTGTTAGTAACTCTTTAATCTTTGTGCTTTGTTACTTAATGTTTAAACACGTTTGTTTCTGTTTGAAACAATATTTTGAATACCACTGCTGTGTCCATGATAAAAGACATATTAGTTCAAGAATTTTGACTAGATGTTCTCTTAAACAGAAACAGATCTCTGTATATAGAGCTAGTATTGTGTAGTGGGCGGCACAATGGTGCAGCTGGTAGTGCTGCTGCCTCACAGCACCAGAGACCCGGGTTTGATCCTTACCTAGGCTGCTGTCTGTGTGGAATTTGCACATTCTCTCTGTGACTGCGTGGGCTCCCTCCCACATCCCAAAGAAGTGCAGATTTATAGGTTAATTTTCAGTTAATTGACCTCTGTAAATTACCCCTAATGTGTAGGAAATGGATGGAAAAGTGAGATAACAGAACTAGTGTGAACGGGCGATCGATGGTTGGCACGGACTCAGTGGGCTGAAGGGCCTGTTTCCTGGCTGTATCTCTAAACTATGCTAAACAATTGTAATGCTGGAATTTTCATTGATGGGTAAACCATTATTTCTCCTTGAAAATGTGAGCGGCTTCAAGATTCTATCCGTGCATAATTTACGGTGGAAATTGGAAGCTGCTCTGAATGATCTAGTCTTTCTCCACAGCCAAGGCTGTTCGCCACCTTCTTTCACAGAACGGAGGAAATCATCTGAACAGATGTGAAAAACCACTGACAAATGAGCCTTTCTTGAAAAACTGAACAATCTTATACTTTGTGACAGGGATACTAAGTACATTCAGATAAAATTACTGTGACGCTGTCCAATAAAACTAATTATATGCACATATATTTCCGTCACAGGTGCCTTCAAAATATGACCATTTAATGTTTACCTGTGATATTTCAATTTCTACCACATTGTTAATACAGGCAAGTGGGATTAATATAAATAGGCATGATGGTTGGCATAAATTAAGGGCCTGTGTCTATTCTGGACAATTCCTTGAGCCGATGATGCACATGTAATCAAGCTAATCTTTATTTTAGAAAATAATCTTTAAAAAAGAACTGCAGAAGCTGGAAATCGGGAATAAAAAAAACAGAAAAGTGAAATAATTAGGTTGAAGGCAATCAGACACATTTTCCCAGAGCAGAATCGTCAAAGACTAGAGGGAGTAGTTTTAAGGTAAGAGGGGCAAAATTTAAAGGAGATATTTGAGGCAACATTTTTGTTACACAGAGAGTGGTGGGTGTCTGGAACACGTTGCTGGGGGTGATGGTGGAAACAAATATGATAGTGGTGTTTAAGAGGCTTTTAGATGGGCATGTGGGAAATGAGGGACATGGATCATGTGCAGGCAGAAGAGACTAGTTTATCTTGGCATCATGTTTGGCTCGGACATTGTGAGCTGAAGGGCCTGTTCCTGTGCTGTACTGTTCCATGTTCTATCTCATGAGATCAGGGAGCACCTATGGAAAAGGAAACAGTCAATGTTTCAGGCTGAAGACTATCAGAATTGGAATTTTTTGATTTTCATTTACTGTAGAATTGACTGCCACTTGTTTTCCAGGCATGCCAACTCTGAAGAAGTTCTCTTTGCTCCCCAGCGGGATTTCTCCCTCTCACTCTTGTCCACCCTCAGTGGTTACTCGTCCCCTTTAGACCAGTTCTGACGAAGGGTCTTTGATCTGAGATGCTAACTGTTTCATTTGCTGCAGATGCTGCCTGAAGTTCTGAGTCTTTTCCAGGTTTATTTAGTCTCTGCAAAAAGGTTTTAAAAACCTAATTTGAAAAAATATTTTCTTTCCTGCCTTCCACTCAGAGAGAATTATGTAATGTGACAAGCTGCTCAGCTGGCTGGATGACATCACGGCAGCTGGGCAACAGGAATTCTTTTGATGAACTGATAGTTGACATGCACAGATGTTAGACGTCCATAAGGAGTAAAGTTCTTGTCTCAAATTGTTAGCTATTTGGGTGCCCTGTTGTTAATTTTCAAATTTGGGGTTATCATTCTTTTGGATTGGGAAGAAGAATATCTAGTCTTTAACATAGTACAAGATAGTTCAGAAAATATATAAAGTTTACTCTGAAATAATAGGAGATAATATAAAATGATTACTCGCACACTCTGAATAAAATCAGCAGTGCTGATTTAAGAAGCCTTTAAAATTTTATTTTGTTTAAAATGTGATTTTTTTGAAACACACTCAATCAGTTTAAATCCAGTGAGCATTTCACTCGCAAGCAAATCTCCTGCTGAGTCTGCTGTGCCTTAAACACTGAATGTATTCTATAATGACTTCTGTCAATGAGATAACCTCACAATGGTCTGACCCTTTTGGCAAGCTAATTGTGTCATAAAAATTCCTATTTACACTTTGCTGCATTTGTTAAATGTGTGGTGCAGACTTTTTAAAGTTACTCTTTATCAATTTAAAAACGTGTGCTGATTATTCTCAAAATAAAAAGATCTCAAATATTAAACATGCATTAGCTAACATGTAGCTGTTATTTTATCCAAGTAACTGAGGCTGAGATTTTATTAGGGCAAATGAGAAAGATGTGAGTAAAAGAGAATGACTAAGTGATTATAAAAGTGTCTGCTTCCTGAGTTTGCTAACAAAGGAATGTTTGACATGCCATGATGTTTAATTGCGGATCCCTCTGACCTTATTCAGAGGTTACAGAGATTTCCATTTGATTTTTCCTGTAATTAGTCTAATGCTGCTCTGGGATGATTGACTAACTACTTTCCATCAAGGGTCACGACCCTTTGGAGCTGACAGTGCAGCCTATGTTTTGCCCACAGATCTAAAGAAGTCGTCAGACACTGCATTGTGTTAAGCAATACTGTATTTCTTTTCATCTTTTACATTCATTCTGCACTTCCCTTCTTAACAGCTGAATTTAGACAAATAACAGATTTTGTATTTTGCAATTGATGTAAGAACTATTCTTTAATTATTTCAAAGGTGCAAGTTTTCTATGCAATGCAACAATGTTAGAAACATTTTCTAAGTGAACTTATATTTAAGCTTGTTTCGTTTAGGATAGCTGCACAATACTTACTATTTGGAGACAGCTGCAGCTTGAAAAGCATTTAATGACCTGCAGTCTTTCTAATGGACGTCAGTTAAAAAAAACTATAATGACATGGATTCTCTGTTAGGATATGATAATGCACATCTTTGCCCAGCACTTTACAAAATGATAGAAATGTTCTATAACATCCTTGATATCCATAGAGCATTTTGTTATCTATAAAATAATTACATATTTGATTTTAATATTGATCAGCAAATTTTCATGTGTTCACATAAATTCTTGCATAAAATTTTGAACCATGTCAAATTTTCTAACAATTTTATACAATTATAATGCAACCAATAAGCAATATTTTTCGCAATGCTTTAGATGGTCTCTTAATGGGTCCTTTTTCCCGATGCTAAAGTCAGTTAGTCGAGAAATTTGGCGAGACAAAGGATTCAGTACTTTTTGTCAGATTGTAAGAGGTGAACTTTATATTCGAAGTCTGTAATAGCCCATCCTTTCCATGGAGTGCTGGATTTATTAGTTACTTTTCTATGAATCAGAATTATTTACAATGTCAATGGCATCTGAAGTATTTTTCTTGGAGGACATGTACTTCCTTGTATCCTGCTGATTGTGATATAATAGTGATGACACAATTGTGTTAGTCTCTTAACCTTTTACATTATTTTATATTTCTTCATGTGAAAATTCATTTAATACCCTCGGTGAAATTTGTCCTCTTATGTTTGCCTATAAAATGAAATGCCCATTTTTGGCCCATGGTACATTGGTAGCACCAGTGTGTGTAAATGCTGCATCTTTACAACATCCCTCAGTGAATGTTTTGTTGTTTGTGAACTAAAACAGCTCCTTACATCATATAATTGATTGTATCTTGCATTAACCACATGAAGTGACTACAAGTTCGCAGTAATGTTGAGGAAAGTACATACTTACACTGCCAATTTTATCATAATCCTATGAATTGTTTTTTGCAAAATAATACTTCAAGTTGTCCATAGACTGAATGAAGAGAGTGGCCTTTAGTTTCTCAGGGAGATGGTTTCCTATTGCTGCAGCTTTACATTTCATGAAATATAAACAGGGGGCCATGTTAAGCCTGTTTTTTTAAATGCTCAACATGAAAATTAAGCTTCTTGGGTTCCTTATAAACCGAGGCGGATTTTTACTTTGACATTACCATCGATCCTGTTTGTTCTTTCAAAACATTTCAATTATACCAGCTGGGATAAAGGGCTCCATTCACATATTTTAGTCCTTAATGTTCAGATGGATCTGTCTGTTAAAAAGGCAGAGGAGCAGCTTGGAGTGACATGTGGTATTACTCTGATTTTGCAGCTCTGTGTTAAACTGCTTGTTGCAACCCATCCCCATCTGATTGATGAATGATCCTGCCATGAAATATTCTATATCAAAATATTAACAAGACAGGATGAACCATTGGAGCTGTGTGGTAAAATCTATCCAGTCTTATTGCTGTAGTAATATATAGCTACAGTATACAATTACTCGATTTCCCATTCACCATATGCATCTCTGAATCTCTTAATAATTAGGGAACATTGAAAGATGTCTACAAAAAGATACCTGCAGGTGACCTTATGTATTTCATGGTCAATGCAACACTATTTAGGTTTTTAACTATTATTATCATATTTGCAAATACAACAAAGAACAGGATTTGTGCAGATAGTATGATTTTGGGATGTTGCCTGATGGTTACAAGAAGAAAGACCACTATGATGAACAATCTTGCTGGTTGGGACACTGAAACATTTCTTACTCTTTGGCTAGTTCAATGGAACCTTTAATGTTCATCTGAGGCAGAAAGAAAGAAAGTCATGGACTCAGTTTAATATCACTCTGGAAAGATGGGTAAAAGTGATTCGTGAATTTGTGGTCTCAAACCAGAGGATAAGGAAGGCCAGTCGAACTTGGAGAAGTTGGAGGTACCAGTTTCCAGAATTAACATATACCACATTGACGCCAGGAGGCAAAGAAATAATACGTCTTTAGATTGAGTTTTTAAACATTTTGCATCTTTTGCTGTCTTGTTTCTTATTCTTAGACCAGCATTTGTTCTATATTGATATACTAAACGTCCTCTAAACCCTTTCTGGAAAAGAGTTGCTAACTATATATGGAAGTGCTTATAACGGCACAGGATACAGCAAGCTCTCAAAACAGCTCCTCAACAAAAGCATAGTGTAATATGACAGGAAACAAGGCATTCCAAGAATTAACAGAGACCCAGTCAAAAATGCCTTAAAAATAGGAAAATATTAGTTAAATTTGTTCCTATCAATATATTCAAATTTGAATCGTCGACATTAAATTTTATTTTAAGTAAACTAAATGTCAAAAAGTATTCAGCACCTTAGCATAGCATTGATTACTGATTACTAATTACGTGAAAGGCCAAGAAACGGAATCATCCTTCATAGATGCAGTCAGACCTGTTGAGAATTTCAGTATTTCATTGTTTTAGTCATTAAATGATGATAAAACATAAATTTTCTATTCCCCTTAGTTGTAAATGGTAACATCTTAAAGTAGTCTGAGATAAAATACTGCCTGCAAGAGGGATTTTCAGAGATGGGAAACAACACTAACACTATTATCAGCAGAATCGAAGACTGAGGGTGTCTTGATCACTAACTTGGCCATGTTATTGCACTGGGGACGGACACTCGCTGCTTCGTTCTTTGTTGAGTCACTCCCAACACTGAAATGCAGTTCCATAGCAACATAAATCCAAACACTGGCTTTATGTGAAAGCAGAGTCTTCACAGGTACCTCAACAATTATTAATTGCAAAATCATTCTTCTTTGATATGGTGTCTGCTCACTTGATAACCATCTGCAGCTTTTCTAATGCAACCACATTATACTAGAAAAGCACAGCAGATGCCAGTTTAAATTGAAGATAGAAACAAAATGCTGGAGTAACTCAGCGGGACAGGCAGCATCTCTGGAGAGAAAGAATCGGTGACATTTTAGGTCGAGACCTTTCTTCAGACTAATGTTAGGGGAGTGGGTGGTACAGAGATAAAATGTAGTCGGAGACAGTGAGACTGGTAGGAGAACTGGGATGTGGAAGGGGATGGAGAGAGAGGGAAAGCAAGGTCTACTTGAAGTTAGAGAAGTCAATGTTCGTACCATCTACCCAAGCTACCCAAGCAAAATATGAGGTGCTGTTCCTCCAACCTGCGCTGGGCCTTATCTTGTTTATTAACTGTTCCTATGGGATCTATTTTTTTTAATAAAAGCCTGGATAGGCATTCATTTATTTATTTTTTAAATACACAAAGTGCTATAACTCAGCAGGTCAGGCAGCATCTTGGGAGAGCATGGACAGATGATGTTTTGCGTCAGGACCCATCTTCATACTCAAAACAAATTTAGCAATAAATTGTTGTCGTTGTTTTATAACCTACAGTATCAATCTAACTCGACAACTTGATTTTCTTTAATGAATTTTGAAATCCTCCTGCGATGTGCTATTTACCTTTACTGAACTAATCTCTCATCTTTTTGACATCCTATTCAAAATAAATTCAAAACTAAATATCTGTCAGAACAAAGGAAGTAACAGAATTTAAAACCCAGAGAATAGTTTTGCTTTGGCTGCTGCTGAAAATTCTTATTTATGTTTCAAACGGACAGACAGTGAGAGAACTTGACAACTCAGGGAAACTTGGAATCCGCCTCAAAATTTGATCTTTGTTGTTTGCTCTTGGATTTTAAACTGCAGTGGTGAAGCTGTGATATCATGGAAGCAATCTTCAAACTTGTATCTTAACACCACTTTCAAGTATAACCAAGCCAAGTGTTCCAGTAGGATCAATCCCCTTTTTTTGTGTTTTATTGTTAGGAAAAGCTAAAAACACCTGTTGATTTCAAGTTGTTTCAGTTGATGAAAACCTTCCCTGTATGTATATAACATGTAACATTTCACGTTAATGTCCCAGACATTTTATAACATATTAAGATAGCGATAGTCTGCTGCATGAATTGAATAAAAAACATGTAACGTTTGTCTGCTTAGAGACCATTTCCTGTTTGAAAAAAAGTTACTTACTTAAATTACTTATCCTTAATATTCTCCATTGCTCCATTGTGTCTGTGACAAGAATCCTGTGGATTTAAAATGTAATTAAAAGTTTTATTACTTCCCCCAGGAATGGAATCAGGTGGTGGTTGAAAAGAAGCCACAAGAGACCGTAGATGTTGGAATCTTGATCAAAAAACAAAGTGCTGGAGGATTTCAGCGGGCGAGGGAGCACAGGTGAAAAAGGGTCCCAATCCAAAACATTGTCTGTCCATTCTCTCCACAGGTGGCTGAAATGGCTTCATTCATTCTGGACCTAAACATGGTTTTGCGTCCACAGATGGTGCTTGACTGTTGAGATCCTCCAACACATTTAAAAAAAATCTAGATTCCATAATCTGCAAGCAGCAGTGAAGGAATTTTAAATTTGCCCATTTAATGTATCTTACTAACCCAGAAGATATTTCAGACAAAAATCCGGCTTTCTTCAATGTTCTTCTGGAGCTGCTGTTGCTCCAGGCTCCACAAATAAAGACATTACTTCTACTTGTCTAGGATCTGCCCAACAGCTGTCCCTCTTCCTTACACCCCGCACTTCTTCAATTTAGTCAGGACTCTTTCTAACTCCACATAGTCTTAGAATAAAGGGGAAGCCATTTAAGACTGAGGTGAGAAAAAACATTTTCACCCAGAGAGTTGTGAATTTGTGGAATTCCCTGCCAAAGAGGGCAGTGGAGGCCAAGTCCCTGGATGGATTTAAGAGAGAGTTAGATAGAGCTCTAGGGGCTAGTGGAATCATGGGATACGGGTTATTGATTGGGGACGATCAGCCATGATGAAAATGAATGGCGGTGTTGGCTCGAAGTGCCGAATGGCCACCTCCTGCACCTATTTTCTATGTTTCTATGTTTCTATATGCTGGCAAGTAACAGCAGGATCCAGATGATGGGGGCAATGATGGGATGATAGGTGCGGGAGGGAAGGGTGGAGATAAAGAGGTATTGGAAGTAGAATTTGTGTGAGAGGACGTATAGATAAAGAGGAGATAGAAAGGAATAGACAGTCGATCTGCCTCTTTTTGCAACAGTTCTCCTGCATTCTACATTGGCTGTGATGTGCTGGAACCAGCAGGCCCTTGCACTGACTCTCCTGCAGTTCCGGGCCTCGCTCACCCAGACTCTAGTCTGAAGAAGAGTCTCGACCCGAAACGTCACCCATTCCTCACCAGAAATGCTGCCTGTCCCGCTGCGTTACTCCAGCATTATGTGTCTATCTTTGGAGAATTCAATGTTCACACCATTGGGTTACAAGCTACCCAAGCAGAATATGAGGTGCTGTTCCCATAGTTAGCGTGTGGGCCTCACTCTGGCAATGGAGGAGGCACAGGTCAGGAAGGTCAGTATGGGAGTGCGAAGGGAGTTAAAATGGTTTGCAACCGGAGATCTAGTGGACCTTGGCAGACCTAGTGCAAGTGCAGACCTACACTTGATCTCACCGATGTAAAGGAGGCTATATCAGGAACACCGAATGTAGTTGATAAGGTTAATGAGATGCCGGTCCTCTACTTTTGCCCCAGTTTGTGTGCAAATATTGTTTAACACTGCTCACCATGACTTAACAACAGTATCATTATTACAGGTCACTTTGGTGTGGAAAGCTGTAGGCTGCCTTATTTCCGTCGTGCACAGAACCTGTTAACTGATTTGATCTGATATATACGATGTGATAACTTAAGTCAGGAGGATATTGCCAAACTGATCCAGCTGCTGAACAGATGTCAATATTGCTTCAGCCAGCATGGTTGCAGAATTTTTCTCCATCTCATGTAGATGCTTTATATCTTTTAGGAAAACTGCAAAACAACAAATGAGAATAATTTAGGAACATAAGTAAAAACAGCTAGAATGGCAAAGTTTTATTAAAAAAACCAATATCGTACAGACGTTTGAGTTTTTATGTGAAGTACCCAGACACAGTGGCCCCTTCATTAATATTTGTAGGAAAATGGGACTTGGCAAGTAAATTAAAGCGAGTAATTGTGTAACAATCCTGCCTTTCCACCAGTCTGTACTTGTGGTAACATGCAGAGGACACAGCTGGCATTTGTTTAATTTTAGTACCTGCTTATTAATGGTAATTATTGAAATATAAATTTTTAATTAATGCAGAATTTACAAAAAGTTGTGCTTTATTACTAAGAAAATTCAACAAACACATGATGTTGCAAAGGAAAAATGTTCCCAAAGACCTATTATCAGAAGTCTCTTTTCAGGTTGTTTGTTGAAATGTTTGTCTTGTACTGGATGAATATTCGGTGCACAGTTTCAACTATATTGCCAACATTTGTTGTCTATACTTGTTCCAGAAGTGAGTTGGCAGCTGAGAGACAACCACATTGGCAGGTCTGGAGATGCCCAAATCTATAAGAAAAACAGAATGCTTGAGGAACTGAGCAGGTCAAGTAACATGTGGGGAGCCACGAGGTGTAAATCAACAATTCGAGTGAAGACACTGCATCAGGAATGAAAAGGAACAGGAAAGAGTACCAGTAGATATCACTGTGGGTTCGAGAGATGGGCAGAGGATGGTACGTGATGGGGGCGCCAGATGGAGAGGGGATAATAGGCAAATGGAACCAGTTGGGGGGAGTGGATTGGAGGAATAAATGATGAGAAATTAAAGCTGGTGGACAAGTGAGAATGTGTGGGAAAACACTGGGGATGTGGTTTACTTTTAATTGCAAAATTCAATGTTCATGTTTGTTTTGTTACGCACCCAGGCACAATATGGGATGTTGTTCTTCTGTCGCAATGGAGAATTGCCGAGGACGGATTTGCAACCTGAAGGTGGAGGTGACCAAACCTCCCCTCCACACCACCTCTCCCCAGGCAGATCAGTAATAGAGTTGTCTTGGTCCTCATCTTTCACCCCACCAGCCGCCACATCCAATACATAAGCTTGCACCAGCTTCAATGTGATCCTATCATCAGTCACATCTTCCCCTTTTTGCTTTCTTAAGGGACTGATTTTTTTGAGATTCTCGGGTCAACCCATCCTTCCCCACCCACAGGTTCCCATGTCTTGGCACCTTTGCCTGGGACTGTAGGGGATGTAACCTGTCCATTCATCTGGTCATCACCACCCAGAAGGGGTAGGAAGATTGCAACCTTCACGTGGTCCACCCCGTTTTGATGAATGCAGTCAACCTAGCGTGCACAAACAGAAGATCAAACAAAACAAATTTGTCTTACAACTGTAGGCTGTGCACGCCATACGCATGAAGAGAAGACCACCCAGGAATCTAAATAGCCCCTTGAGTTGAAGCAGAGGTTCGCCTGCACCTCTTCCAATTTGGCCCACTACATTTGGTGCTGGTGCTGTGCTTCCTCTACATTGGCAAAAACAAGCGTAGACAAGGCGACCATTTTGGCGAGCACTTTTCCACAATGAGCGTCTGAAGCTTCCACTTACATATCATTTTGTTGCTCCTTCACACCCACATCTACCTGCTTGTCCTCAATCCTGTTCATTGCGTTGGTGGACCAATCACAGTTGGAAAAACAACATCTCATATTCCACTTGGGGAGCTTACAACCTAATGTTATGAACATTGAATTTTGATTTTTCAGGTCACCCACACCCCTAGCCTTTTCCTCCTATATACTTGCCTGATAATATAGATTTCTTCTCCCTTTTTCATCTCTTCCTTCCCCCTCCCCACCCGGTTCCATGTATCGATCAACCCCACCCACCTGATTACACCTATCCCTTTCAGGTAGCCTTTCAAGAGTTCTTCCTGCGTTTGTTTCTGGGTTTGGAGCTGAAAGCCAAACTCTGAGTAAGGGCAGCTGATTTTCCTCTCCAAAATATATTTATGAACCAGGTGTGCTTTTGAAGCAATGTGATGATTTCACATTATTGTTCATGAAAGTAGCTTTAAAAAATATTAAATTCTAGTTATATTTACGTACTTGAATTTAAATTTTCACAGCTACCATTATCAAGATTCAAATTCACGTACCTGGATCAATGGTCTTGTAATTTGTATTTATTTCATTAATTTCTGTTTGTACGTCACTTGGTTTCGTATCTTGTTGAATTTAGTATTCATAATCCCTTCATAGTTAAGACTTCTGGTGATGCCCTTCAGTCTTCAATGGTTCTCCTCATCCCTCTATGGGATGCCACACATGTGGATTTAGTGTAGAAGATGTTGTAGTTCATGCAAATGTTGAAACTTTGTATTATGTAGAGAATTGTATCACTGAGTGAATAGTTGTATGAAGGACTAGTGTGATCCAGCTGGGCTTAGTCTGACCAATATTGGTTCCCAGTTAGCCATCTCCGTCATCTTAAAATTCTGAAAAAGCCACAAAGTGCCAGAGTAACTCAGCACGTTGGGCAGCACCTCTGTATCGAGACGTTTCAGATCGAGACCCTTATTCATACGATTGTAAGAGGGGAAAGCTGGAAAAGATGAGAGCCAATAGGCTAAAACATCATCATCGAGCCGGAGAGCTGCAGGAATCACATAGGGGAATCTGTGAGATAGGGTCTCACAAAACTCCTGTTGGAAGTAGGCTTACCTTGAGGAAATTTAGCAGTGGAGCAGTCAAAATGTAGAAACAAAGTACTGGTGGTGCTGGTTAATACACAAAGGGACACAAATTGCAGGAGTAACTCAGCTGGTCAGACAGCGGCTCTGGAAAACATGGAGAGGGCATAATCCGGTCGAGATATCTCTTCAGTTTGATTGTAGAGGGAGGGAGAAGAAAGCTGGAAAAGAGGAGAGGCAGGACAAAGTGTGGAACATAGTCGTGGAGCCGGAGTGCCGCAGGAATCAGGGGGGGGGGGGGGGGATGCAGTGATAGAGAAAAAGTATAATCTATTTTCAAATCACTCCATGGTAATCTCATGAATCCACTCCTGTTCTATATCTGTAAACTCATCCAGTTCTGGCATTTTCTGAGTCCCCAATATTTAATTACTTCACCAATGGCAGCATTCTTTTTAGTTGCCAAGGCCGTGAGATCAAGAATTTCATTTCGGAGTCACGTGAGTGACTTCGTGAAGAGCCCGCCGGCGCGCATGCTCGACATATCGTCGTACCGCGTTGCTGCGACGGCTGGCGGTGGAGCGCGCTCCTCGCCAGCCCTTCATAAGGGGCCACGGAGGTAAGTATTCTACCTTTAGTTGGTGGTCCTTGTTGTCTGATTATGTCTTGCAGCAAGGACATGGATGGGAGTTCGAAGGGCCGGAGGACGTCAGGACGAGTTCGCCGGTCAACAGTTCCGGGGCCGTTACCATCGGCAGTACCTGCAGCGCAGGCCGGGACTCAGGCGGAGATGTGGGTAAGCCCTGTGTTCACAGGTCCAGATCCGCCAGCACACCACAGCTCGGAGGAGTTCGACGAGGAGGAGTGTGGTGTGCCGCCAGAGCAGGGGGACCCTGCCATGGCAGTCAGGTCGTCAGCGGGCTCGCTGGCGGCCTCGAGCAGGGCACGTGACGTTGCACGGCCTGTTCCACTCAGCCCTCCGAGAAGGGGGAGGGCAGGAGCCCAGAAGCCTAACCCTGTCAGGGCTAAGGCATTGCCTGCCGCGGAGGAGCGGTCAGGTTCCAGGGCGAGACCCGGGGCGGCTGTGAGGTCCAGCCGGCACACCCCGACTCTCGACGCCGGGACGGGTCGGTCGAGTCGGGTCTCGTCACGGTCGCCGAGCCCCCCATGGATGGGTGGGCGAGACCATGCGTCGGCAACGTCCACGATGTGGGCGGCTGGCAAGACTGCGCGGGCCCCAGGCAGCCATGCTTCGGCTGGTGCCGACACCTCGCCGCAAGTGCCCTTAGTGGCAGCGGCTTCAGCTCCCGCCAAACGGAGGCGGTTGAACACGCCCGCGCAGGAATCGCGCAGTTTCGCCTCGGCGGCCGTTAGCGACAACTACCGGCACCGGCAGGGCCTCGACGAGGTGCGGGCCGATGACAGGAGCCCGGTTTTCTTTTCAGAGCCGGAGGAATCCGACCACCTGAGTGTTCAGGGTGAAGGGCGTATTGACCGTATGGAGCGGCTGCTGGAGCTCCTGCTTCAACGTCAACATCAGCAGGGCAGCAACAGGCACAGGGCGTCTTCACCAACATCTACTATCAGCCTGGAGCAGCAGGAGGAGGAGGTTCTGGTGGAGCCTGTACCACCTCCGTTGGAGGTGCCAGCGGAGGAACTCTTGGATGTGGCGACCAAATTCGCGGCCCCACATACGGCTGGTCTTCCTCTAAATACAAAGCTGGCAGCCACAGTGGACTTTCTTAATAATCAGGTGCTGCAGGAAGAAGTCCTCATCCAGGCTATGAGCCGTCACAAGGCTCCATCAAACTGCAACTCCCTCAACGTGCCTGTGGTCAATACGCCAATATGGGGCAACATCAGTGCGGCTATCCGTCAACAGGAGCTAAAATTGCAGCGGATCCTGAAACTCCTCACGGCCGGTATTACCGCCTTTGCGCGGTCGGTGGACGGGGATGAACTGAATTTGGACCAGGAAGATGCTCTGGCCTTATTGTGCGCGACCCAGCACGAAATCAACGGGTTTCGCAAAAACAGCATCCGCCCAGCACTCAACCCGAAGTTTGCAGGATTGTGCAAACCACCGCTGCCGCCGCCGCCCCGTCAGCTCTTTGGTGAGGACCTCTCGAAGAGAGTCAAAGAGCTTGACGAACAAGCCAAAACGGTGGGGATCATGCGCTCTCAGAGTGCCCCCACACCGTCAGGCTCCAAAGCTCCATACATTCGCTCACGAGGGTCGGCCAGTGCCTCGACAAGGACTCACCCTCTAGCTCCACAACGACAAAAGCACCAGAACCAGCACCAAGGGTCTTTTTTAGGACAGGGTCGGCAGAGACCTTTGTGGAAATCGAAGACGCCGCGCCCTCAAGCCAACCCAGCACCTCCACGGCCACCCACACGTGTCAAGGACCGCCGGTAACCACGGAGGTGAGGGGGTCTGGTTCTCTTTTTTCTCTCTGTTTAACTTCCCATGTTGGTGGTCGTTTACGGTCGTTTTTGGGTGCATGGGGTAATTTTACTGGTGATGAGTATGTGTTGCGGAATATTCAGGGGCATAAAATTGAGTTTATTAATGGCGACATTCCTCCATCCCAGCACATGCCTGGTCGTACGTTCAAATTGTCTGCTGCAGAACAGGCAGCAGGTTATAAGGAAATTTTAAGTCTGGAACAGAAGGGGGTGATTGAGAAAACGGTGCATGAGCCAATTGAGTTTGTTTCGAACATATTTACTAGACCTAAGAAGGATGGAGGCTGTCGTGTCATTATTGATCTAACCCGTTTGAATACGTTTGTAACATATACTCATTTTAAAATGGATACGTTTGAAACAGCCAAATCATTGATTTCTCATGGCTGCTTTATGGCATGCATTGATTTGAGGGATGCATATTATTCAGTATCCATCCAGAAATATGATAGAAGGTTTTTGAAATTTATCTGGATGGGGCAACTTTGGCAGTATAAGGCTTTGCCTAATGGGCTCACTACAGCCCCTAGATTGTTCACTAAATTGGTGAAGCCAATCATGGCTTATTTGAGACAACGACATCATATAGTTATGGCCTATTTAGATGATGTCTTTATTGTGGGCCACACCCTGCAATTGGCTGAACAGGGTGTTGCAGCTGCTGTCAATATATTTCAACAATTAGGATTCATTGTCCATCCAGAGAAATCGAAGTTCTGCCCTGCCCAGGTAATTAATTACCTAGGGTTCACGGTGAACTCAATGAGCATGAGGATAACTATACCAATTAACAAAATTGAGGAAGTCACTCAGGTGTGCAGAGATTTAATTGGCACCAATATACCATCGATTCGGCATACAGCCACAGTAATTGGCAAGCTAGTGGCTTTGTTTCCGGCAGCACGATATGGACCTTTGCATTATCAGAATTTGCAAAGAGCTAAAATTACTGCGTTAAAACGGAACGCTGGTCATTACGATCGATCAATGCAGCTTCCGTCCGAAGCGATAACTGAGTTGCAATGGTGGGTGTGTCACATTAGCAACTCATTCAAGCCTGTTAGGGAGGCTAATCCGGTGGTATATTTACAGACTGATGCAAGCTCCAATGGCTGGGGAGCTACTGATAATTGCTCTAGTTGTGGGGGCAGATGGGACACCCTTGAGTCATCGATGTTGTTGACTCAAGGGATTAACTATTTGGAGTTGCTGGCAGCATTCCACGGACTTCGTGCATATTGTTCCAAGCTTGTTGGAGCACACGTCCGTCTCCAAATAGACAACACCACAGCTGTGGCATATTTAAACCATATGGGTGGTACCAGGTCAGTTTCGTGTGACAAATTGGCTAACTCAATTTGGCTCTGGTGTGTTCAAAGAGACATTTGGATTTCAGCTACCTATTTGCCAGGTGAGCTTAATACTGTGGCGGACACCAGGTCACGCAAATTTAATGACAATATTGAATGGATGTTGCATCCTGAGATTTTTTCTAAAGTCACAGCCAAATTTGGTAAACCGGACATTGACCTTTTTGCGTCACGGTTAAACCATCAGGTACCAGCCTACGTTTCATGGGAACCAGATCCTGGGGCAATAGCGCTAGATGCATTCTCGCTGGACTGGGGGAATTGGTTTTTCTATGCCTTCCCTCCGTTTTGCCTCATCAGTCGGGTATTGCGAAAGATTCAGGCAGATGCTGCCAAGGGCATCCTTATTATACCCGACTGGCCCACACAGCCTTGGTATCCGGTGGTCTTTGACATGCTCAACGAACCCTGGGTCCTTTTGAAGGGTTGCCCACAATTGGTTACTCACCCTATCTCAGGGGAGCCACATCCCTGCCATGGCTATTTAAATTTGTTGGCTTGCAGGTTCTGAACAGGCCGTTAGTCCAATACGGCCTCTCGGCTCGGACCATGGATACCATCGGGGCGTCGTGTCGAGAGTCCACAAGGCGAAGATACCGCTCGCATATTAAGAAGTGGGAAGCCTACTGCAGCCGCTCTCGCATCACGTACGATGACGTGACAATAACCGACGTCCTGGAATTCCTCGCGGGGTTGCACCATGATGAACACTTAAGTTACAGTGCCGTCAACAGCGCCAGAAGTGCGCTATCATTCTACCTCAAGATTGGGGTAGGATCCAACAGGCTAGTGTCCAGACTCATGCGGGGTATATTCAATATGAATCCGCCTACACCACGCTATAATATCACCTGGGATGTCAGGGACGTATTAACCCTGCTCAGGACGTGGTCTCCCATGGAAGGGCTCCAACTGGACCAACTCACCATGAAGCTGGTGATGTTACTAGCGCTGACTTCAGCTCAGAGGGTACAGACACTACACAAACTTCGTGTCGACAGAATGACATCTACCCCTACAGAAGTAGTCTTTTTCATTGACGAGCTACTAAAGCAGCATAGACCTGGGTGCACAGGGCTGCAGCTGAAGTTCCCGGCATACCCCGCAGATGCTAGGCTATGTTTAGCCTCACATATCCGCCACTATGTCAAGGTGACGGCACGCATCAGAGGAATGGAGAGATACCTGCTTGTCACTCATAAGAGACCTCATCATCGAGTGACAGTCCAGACGATATCCAGGTGGCTTCGAGTCGTCTTGGGTAAGTCAGGTATCGACACTAATGTGTTCAAGTCTCATTCCACCAGGGCTGCATCGACGTCAGCAGCGAGGGTCATGGAGGTGCCCATGGACCAAATTCTCGCCACAGCAGGATGGGCGAATGAAGCTGTGTTCCAGCGTTTTTATAACAAGCCTGTTGCTGCTCCTCTACAGTTCGCAGAAGCCGTGCTGAATGCAGGTCAAGAACGTGGAGATGTCCCCGCATGAGGGGTTTTTGATTTGTTATTAATAAATATGCTCTTGTTTTGCAGTATGAACTATTGAGCAAGTTTGTTCCTCCCATCCATCCCTGGTAGTGGTGTGTCAGCATGGACGTGGTCCAGGGCGTGTAATCACAGAAGCTTTGAAGTCTTCACGAAGTCACTCACGTGACTCCGAAATGAAATAGTAAGATTGAACGAGAACTTACCAGTTCGAAGGTTGATCTTTATTTTATGAGGAGTCGAAGTGAGGGATTTCGTGCCCTCCTCGCCCAACCCTCAATCACCTTCATCTGGTAATCTTAGTCAATTCAATCATACTATGCGAAGTCATTTCTATTGTTGGTTCTGTGATTCCACGCCGCTACTTTGAAGTATGTCGAGCATGCGCGCCGGCGGGCTCTTCACGAAATCCCTCACTTCGACTCCTCATAAAATAAAGATCAACCTTCGAACTGGTAAGTTCTCGTTCAATCTTACTATTCTCTCTCAAAACCTTTCTGCGTCTCTTTCCTCCTTGAAGAAACTTCTTAAAACTTACCTCTGACCAAATTTTGTCCACCGACCCTTGAGTAGCAAAATGTCTTTTTTTGTTATTGTTCATTGACTTGCTTTTGAGGGGGCCTTTGAACACTCTTGCTACTTTAAAGGTGGTATATTAAAGGAAGTTGTTATTGAAGAGATAATGGAAAAAAAAAGTGACTACATTTGGAGGTTGCTGTTAAGGTGCCTATACTCTGGCAGGTCACATGAATGGGAGAGTTACAACATACTTACATTTTATTACAGACTCAAGGTCCAGATAAAAGACATTACGTAGAATTAATTGCATATAAAAAGCACAATAAATTCAGTATACATTACTGAATGAATTACAATAGGTAATTACATACAAAATACAATAATAAATGACATACAAAAGCACAATACATGGTTTAAGATCAAGAATAAAGAAAATCAGTGTCCTACAACGAGACAACGATACCAATGTCCCCACAGCTGGGATTGGTGGGGTGTAGTGCTAAACCTTATGTTTGATGAGGCCAAGATTTCATTTTCAGAGTAATTAATCCGGCAAATAAATTTATACATAGGATTTCTTAAGAGGATTGACTCCTGCAGCCACAAACATTTCACTTGCACTACACCATCTACGTCTCTTAAGTAATCTTCTCATGGCATCATTATAAGCTACTTTAAGTCTCTGTAAGCTTGCTTTTCTGTAGTTTGACCATGGGTGTGCAGTATAGAGTGGTGTACAATATGCTCTGAACAGAGACATCTTCACCATCTGTACACACACTAAACTTGCGTGAAAGAATGTTTGCTTGTTCATACATCATTTGTCTAAATTCAAATAGATTGATCCAAGAACTCCTTTGTTTATACCTTCCATTTCTCCTCCTTTAATCACTCCAATCCCTGGCAGTTTATTCATCCTTTGCCAATTGGTTGATGTCTGTCAGAAAGTATTTGCATGTAAAAGTAGCAATAAATGGCTGTATCAAATTGTCTGGCTCCTTTGATACATGATCTTTGTCTTTAATTAGTAGAGGAACAGTTTATTACCTCACAAACTCCTGGAAAATGGAATCACAAAATCCTTTCCAATAAAACATGCCCTTGTGAGAGCATTTTACATTTATGTATAAGACTGAGAAGCATACTGAAACATTTTTAATCATATATTCAGATGAACGCTTGTTACGGTTGAGAGGATTCAGACACTGAAAGACATCCAAATTACATAACAGTAAGTGAATCAGTATCAGTCTAGCATCTAGATTACATTCAAAATAAGTCCCAATGTGCTTTGCAGAGGACAAAGTGAAAAAAAGGGCAAACAAGCATAGAGATGGCCATTGGAAGATTTGACTAAAGGCACCAGTTTTTAATGAGGGAGATGCAAAGACAAAGATGCGATGGTATTGCACAGTTTCCAAAATCAGTCCGTTTATTCTTCATTTTCTCTTCAATAACAACTTCCTTTTATATACTGTTTCCAGGCAGCTTTTAGTGCAATAGAAAAAATAATTTTGGAGCAAAAATAATACCAGGGCTTTAGAGGACTGAAGAAATGGGTGGTTGTTAATTTTTGTTGTTGCAATTGTATATATGGAGTTGTGTATACACACCAGAAAGTACATAGTGATGTGAGCTCTTAAATAATCTGACTCTTAAACAGCACACTGACAATGAAACAGTCCTATAAACTCAAAGTCTGTCTATAATGATGTCTTGGCAGTTGGAAATTGATGGAAAGAATATAATAGGGCTATTAATTTTAAGACTAATAAACAGATCCCAGTCTCAGTAACAATTCTAGCTCCACTCCCAAAATGGAACTGGAAACACAGCCTCTAATTGGGATGATAATTAGGATTGACATTGATACCCCTATGCCTTCTCGGTCATTTGCACAATTGATGTGTTTTGACAGTCTGGACTAATTTATGCTGATATAAATCCAAAACTGTCAAAAGCTTACAGCTATGTTGGTACTAAATTCTAATAGAATTACTACTTTGGAAGTTTCAAATAATGTTCACATAACTGTTTTAAATTGTTTTACTCACAGGAATTTGTTCTGAGTGACTGAATTAAACTAGGCCTGTACTGGTCCTGCAGTGATGGTAGCTTGTTAGAGTTGTTTCCTGAGTTCATGTAGACAGCGATTATTTTTTACGGTCTCAAGTTAGACTGCAAAATACCTCTGACAGATCATAAAAAGCAGCAGTTTAACAGCTTTGAATTGGTTCAATGGACGAAGACAGTTGATCTCAAGTTCACTAACAAGGGCTGGTGCACTGCATTTGATGGCAGTTTTTTGCCCCAGTCAAGTTGTCATCCACTTGGAATTTCTTTTTCCTTTTAGCTTTCAATCGACATAGAAACTTTAATCTAACCATCACTATAATTAATTGTAACAAAAGCCAAGCGCATCACCCTGTGATTTCTAAAGCCTGCACTTCCAGTAAACTCCTCTCTGTAAAGAAGAATACTCCAGTGTTACCCTGCAAATATATATTTCTCACAAGTAGAGCTGCATCTCCAATGTCAAAGTGAAGACAAAATCTATGCAATGATATCAGTTAGAAATAATGAAGTGAGGTGTGGAGTAAAAGAGCACACATCACAGAAACAAGCACTTCGGCCCACTAAGTTCACAGAGATGATTAGACATCCATTTATCTGATCTTACTCCAATCCCATGTTTATTCTCCACACATTCTCATCAACTCCCCTAAGGTTCTATCACTCACATATTGACTAAGGGGAATTTATAGTGGCCAATTAACCTACAAACCTGCATATGCTTGGGATATGGGAGGAAATTAGAGCACCCAGAGGAAATCTATGCGGTAACAGGGACAATGTGTATAGTCCACACATATAGCACAAGAGGTCAAGATTGGAGCTGTCGGGCTGCTCCTTTATAGCTGTACCACTGTGCTACCCAGTGAATGGCACCATAGACCAATTATGTCAAGTCGAGTTAGGTTGAGTCTATTGTCAGATGCACAAGTACAATAAGATACAGGTACAATGAATATCTTGCTTCCAGCAGCATCACAGGCACATAGAATCAGAGAACACACAAAAACATAAATTATACATAAATCACACATACATTCTACAAGACAGTGAAAAGTAAAAGTGTGCAATGAAAACAAGACGCAAGTACAAAAGCACACAATTAGAAAACAAGTTCATGTAGTATAACCAAATCTGCTTACGTTACAATGCTGGGAAGCAGTGTGAGTTGTGAGGAAGGAATGGTAATGTTTTAAAGGGACCTAACAGGCTAAATGGATGAGGTCATGACAGCAATGGTAAAAGTTGGGAAAAAATGATATCATCCATTTGGTTAGGAAGAATAGAAAAAAAAAATGTTTAAATGGTAAGAGTCTGAGAAATGTTAACGGTCAGAATGACTTGGGTTTCCTTATAAATGAATGATTGAAATTCATTTGTGACGCTAAACGGTATGTGGACCATTATTGCAAGTTCTGGCACAAATGGGCTGAATTCCCTAGTTTATCCAATTTTCTGGGTCCTTTAAAATATTTTATCAACTTTAACATCTAATCAATGGACTAGAATAAAACTTATTCTCATCTCTATTGTTCTGTGCGCTTCCTCATGGCCACTATAACAGATCATCGGAGGTTACAGTGTAGAACTAATTTATAAGCAATATCATGGTGTACAACTCAGTAATGTTCCAACAGCTGAATGGTAAAAATGCCGCATAAAAGAATGCCTTAAGTGGAAAATGAAGTGCACAGGATAGCTATTTCATACTTAAAGAAGTTAGAAAATACTAGGCACAGTTCTGTGAAAATTTAAAAAAAACTGACCAAGGGTCTTCAACCTGAAATGTTAACATGGTTTCGCTTGCCACAGCTGAGAACTTCCAGCATTTTTTGTTTTTATTTTTTTCCAGATACAGTCCTAATTGACAGTCGATTTGAAACTAGCCTCGACATAGAGCTCACAATTAGCCAGAATCGCATGATAGAGTTTTACCAGGATGCTGTCTGAATTAGAGGGTATTAGCTAAAAGAAGAGGTTGGACAAATGTGCAATATTTTCTCTCAAGTGTCATAGGCTGAGGGCGGACGTGGTAAAAGTTTATAAAATTATTAGAGGCGTAAATAAGGTAGACTATAAGAACATTTGGAAATGCAAGTGTCAAATATTGATGGGTAGAAATTTAGGTTGAGAGGAAGAAAGTATAAGAGAGTTGTTTAGGGCAGTTTTTTTACACAGGGAATGCTAGGTGGCTTGCAACAGACTGCCAGTGGTAGTGGTGGAAGCAGACACAACAGCAGTGTTTAAGAGGCTTTTAGGTAGGCCCATGAACACGCAGGGAATGGAAGAATATGCATCACGTGCAGGCAAAGGGATTGGTTTAAGTTGGCATTATGTTTGGCACAGACATTATGGGCCAACAAATCTGTTCATGTGCTGTACTGTTCTATATTCTATGAATTTGATTGAGTTTCTGGAAGAGGTGACAAGAAGATTGACGAATGTGGTATTATGGACATTCAATACAATTGTCCAAGGTTACAACAGGATATATATAGATGAGGGGCAGCACAGTGGTGTGGCAGTAGACCTACTGCCTTCCAGCACTAGAGACCCAGGTTCGAACGTGACCACAGTTTTGTCTGTGCAGACTTTGTACGTTCTCCCCGTGACCTGCATGGGTTTTCTCCGGGATCTCCAGTTTCCTCCTACACTCCAAAGACGTACAGGTTGGTAGGTTAATTGGCTTTGGTAAAATATTTAATTGTCCCTAGCGTATGTAGGATAGTGTTCGTGTTCATGTATCGCTGGACGGCGCGGACTCAGTGGCTGAAGGATCTGTTTCTGCACTGTATCTCTAAACTAAACTAAACCAAACTGGGAAAGGCAGATGGAATTTAAGTCAGACAACTGTGAAGTGATGCATATTTGGGAGCTGAACCAGAATTGGACATACACCGTGCACAGCATGGGAGTATTATTAAATATATTGACTTTTGGGTACAAGTACATTCTCACATAAATGTGGCAACACAGGTAACCGGGTAACACGCTTGCCTTCATTGGACAAGGCATTGTGTAAGAATTGGATGCATATACAGCTGAACAAAAAATGGATACGTTTGCTACAAAAAGTTGGAGTAACTCAGCGGAACAGGCAGCATCTCTGGAGAGAAGGAATGGGTGACGTTTCGGGTCGAGACCCTTCTTCAGACATAAATTTGCACTTGATGTACTATGTGCAGTTTCCCTTTTGACAATAACATTTGTAAATATTACTTTTCAGTCCTGTGCTGAAAGGCTGCAGACAGAACCTTTAAATGAACTGAGGTACAATTTGTAGAGGGGTCAAATGATGATCATCTAAATACAGGAGAGAGTGTTCCATCTTACAGTTCTGTGTGTATTTCAGTCATACCCAATTTTCTACAGTATTGTGTATTTGAATTACATCTTAATTTCACATTTCAAGCTCTAAAATTATAGGGAATTGTGTTCAATTGGAGATGACAAAAAATAAACTGAACAAAGCAACCTATGTCAGATAGACACAAAATGCTGGAGCAACTCAGCGGTTCAGTCCAAGTCTGTACAAAACTATTTATGCGTATCCTTCGGATCTTGCGACTTCAACTTGTTAAAATCTTCTAAGTGGAACAACCTATTCAGAGAAGCAATCTCAATGCTCATTTGTTCTCAGTGTTAGGTTTTAGGATAGAATAATTTACATTTTGCAAACATCTTTCTTTATATTTACAAATTTGCTGTGTCATTTTGCTGCTTGAGATTATTAAGCCAAGGTCCAGTTTTTGATAAAGTCAAGAACTAATTTTGAATTACTGGAACACAACTCTGTGTGCACACCCAAAGCCTTGTATTATATGGATCTGAGATTGATCTAAATGTATTCAGTGGTTTGGAAGCTACTGGCCAGTCTCCGAAGGAATTCTTCTGCCTGAGGAAATTGTGAGGCAGTGGAATGGAATTTGTAATTTAGTCATAGAAATGTATAGCACAGAACATGCCTTCTTACTCACTGGCCCATAAAAGGCGTATTGATATGAATCCCATTTCTTGCCTCTTGTTTAAATAGCTATGTAACTTACATATGATTAAATGCTCCTCCAGGTAAATTTTTAATGTGCTGCGAGTGTCTGCCTCCATCAGTGAATTCCAGATGCATACCATTCTGCGTTTAAAGATCTTGATCCCTATTTGATTCTTTTACCCAATAGCTTAAGCCTATGCAACTTTGTTACTGACTCCCATGCTGCTAATAATTTTACTCATTTCAATTAAATCTCCCTTCAACCTTATCTGCTGTGAAGAACACAATTTCAGCAGAACCAGCCTTTCTACAAAACTGGATTGCTCCATTAAATTCAAAGTATTTTGATTTTTTTAAACTTTAATCAGTAATAAGTCGAGAAATAAAGCAGTGAAGGTGATCTCTGCCTAGAGGGGAAAAATGTGAATCAGAATATGTAAATGTCTTGTGAAAGTTGGCATTTTTATAGCTTTAATCGCGAATAACGTGTCAAATATAGGATGGAATGTTCAGTGGGGCTGATCACTGCTAACTGAGCCATTGTGACGTCATCAGTTGAAGCTGGTCGTTTTAATTTCAAATTCTCTTTTGACTTTTGTAGACTATTAATCAGTAATAAGTCGAGAAGAGGTCGAGAAATAAAGCATAAAATGTTCAGATAAGGTGATCCCAGCCTCCAGGGGATATATGTCAATCGGAATATGTAAAAATATTTGAGTATAGGAGCAGGGAGGTTCTACTTCAGTTGTATAGGGTCTTGGTGAGGCCACACCTGGAGTATTGCGTACAGTTCTGGTCTCCAAATCTGAGGAAGGACATTATTACCATAGAGGGAGTGCAGAAAAGGTTCACCAGACTGATTCCTGGGATGTCAGGACTGTCTTATGAAGAAAGACTGGATAGACTCGGTTTATACTCTCTAGAATTTAGGAGATTGAGAGGGGATCTTATAGAAACTCACAAAATTCTTAAGGGGTTGGATAGGCTAGATGCAGGAAGATTGTTCCCGATGTTGGGGAGGTCCAGGACAAGGGGTCACAGCTTAAGGATAAGGGGGAAATCCTTTAGGACCGAGATGAGAAGGACTTTTTTCACACAGAGAGTGGTGGGTCTCTGGAACTCTCTGCCACAGAGGGTAGTTGAGGCCAGTTCATTGGCTATATTTAAGAGGGAGTTAGATGTGGCCCTTGTGGCTAAGGGGATCAGAGGGTATGGAGAGAAGGCAGGTACGGGATACTGAGTTGGATGATCAGCCATGATCATATTGAATGGCGGTGCAGGCTCGATGGGCCGAATGGCCTACTCCTGCACCTAATTTCTATGTTTCTATGTTTCTATTATCGTTACCGCGTAGTGTTTTTGCGAAGATGTAAAGCCAACCACATATATACACACATATACAAACACACATGCACATATACAAGATCAGTGTTTTAATAAGTACAAGACCAAGTGCAGACCCCAACGCACCCGTTCCCTACCCGTAGCCCCCACGGGAGGCCTGGTCCTCCAACTCAAGCCGTTCCAGAACATAAGATTCCAGCACTCCCCAGCCTCCCTCAGCAGTGGGCTTTAAAAAAAAATTACAATTGCACTTGCCCTGTGTGTTGCAATAACAATTCGCCCGTTCCCTCCTGTGAGGTGAAAAGTTCAGAGTGTTCCTGTGTCGCAACATTGTATCGAAGTGTGTTGGAAGCTGGCAGGAATGATTTTAACAATAACAATCTTGCGAAAGTTGGCATTTTTAAAGCTTTAATCACGAATAACGTGAAATATAGCATGAAATCTTCAGTGAAGCTGATCATTGCTAGCCGAGCCATTGTGACATCATCAGTTGAAGCTGGTCATTTAAAATTCAAAGTCTTTTGATCTTTTTAAACTTTAATCAGTAATAAGTCGAGAAATAAAGCATAAAATGTTCAGCGAAGGTGATCTCTGCCTAGAGGGGGAAAATGTGAATCAGAATATGTAAAAATCTTGTTAAAGCTGGCATTTTTAAAACCTTAATTGTGTGTACACTGAACAGCCATTGTAAATGTTTAATCTGTGCTTTACCTGGAATAATGACTAATTCCAAGTAAAGCACAGTTATTCATTGTTTTATTTATTGATAGATATATTGTTACATCTTTATTTAATCTTTTGTATTTTGAGCTTTAAAATTTTCCCATGAAGAAAAATTAGAGGACAGAAAAACTAGCTAGAAACCCCATCTCAAACTCGATGGGCTGCGATGACCTTCTATCCCAGCATTCTGAAATGTGGCACCCCATTATCGTACTTTTGTTGTTACTTCAGTTGCACAATTTTAGACTTTAGAGATACAACTTGGAAACAGGCCCTTCAGCCCACCGAGTCCGCGCCAATAAGTGGTCACCCTGCACATCAGCACTATCCTACACACTCGGGACAATTTACAATTTTTACCAAAGCCAATTAACCTATAAAACCTGCACATCTTTGGAGTGTGAGATGTCACAAGTAGTCACACGGAGAACATGCTATTCCCATATAGACAGCACCCATAGTCACTCTACTGCTACACCACTGCGTCTCCACAATCTTAACATGAATTTATTTTTGCACACTCTCTAAAACTTATAGAAATTAATGTATTTCCATCTAAGTGAAAAATGTGAGAAAAGGTTCCTAACGGCTTTTTACACAATATTCAATGTCAGTTTTAGTTAAAAATATAGGTTTCCACAGTTAATCGGCCAACTGGCATTGGCTTATTGAGGTGTCAATGGGCAGTGATGCATTTTAATTAAAATTGCTTAATATTTGAATGACAAAGCTGATAAGTTCCAACTCCAGTTAGAGTTGAAATGTCCTTGGAATTTACAAGCAGTTTTTTTATTTACGAGATTTTAGGTGGATGCACTAGGTAAGAGAAGGACCATATAAATTGTTATTTATCTTAATTGCTCTGATCAGAGCAAAGATTGAGTGGCAATTTTCAGTTAAAACCAATAGATTGAGGCTGCTGAGGCTCTGAGCTCATCCTGTTTACATTTTGAATTTATTCAGATATAGTGATGATCATCTTCAATGTTGGCTGAGTCAGGCTTACGCAGTGCACTTTCCCCAGAGTTAGCAAAGGTTTATACAACCAATTTAGATGAAAAGTGCACAGCTGGGCTACATGGGAGGCGGGTTGGTGGACGAAGATCAGGAGTTCAAATCAAAGTTGGATACGGGTCAGCACACCCTTTTCATGTGCTGCTGATTTTCCGGTGATGTTTGAAGTGTATTAATCTATTAGTGGCTTAATTTTTTTTTAAAGCATATCAATAAGTGATAGTCAAATGAAAAATGTTAATTTATGACAGGATTGTTTTGTAATATTTGCCAATAAACTTCCTGCTTTATGATGCAAATACTCATGGTCCCTATTGACGTCAAATCCTCATCATCCAAGCCACAGTATTTTTGCTTCAGCAATTACAACCAGACCTCACTGACAGGAATATTAAGCAATAGTAAACAACTGCATTTAATTAGATGTTGTCATATTCCTCTGTTAATGTGGATAGATTGAAATGTTGCATAAAAAGTGTTTGTTTTGAAACTGGTAAAGTATGTTTCTGCTTTCAAGCCAGTAGGACATTTTGTAACTTTAAGCAGCTTTGATTTTTGGAGTGAATCCTTGTGGCAGTCTTGTTCCACCCTGGAGAATTGTAAAAGGGCAATATATCTTTCTGGGGATGACCCTTTGAAAGTGATTGTTCTTATGCAAATAACAATACAGTGACAACCTATTGGAAACAATTCATTTAAAGAGGCCAATTGAGATAAAAGAGAAACACAGGCACCAGCAAACCAGGATGATTGAATGAAAGAGCTTTTGTGTGTGTGTTCTTTTGATGGTTTCAATCTGTTTCTTTGGAAATTGCAATCACAGTTAGAGGAAAACTGTATTTCTTGAGCAGATTTGTATTACACTTTTATCATCTAATTATGAGCAATTTCTTGTACTAAGATATTGGAGAAATTTCAGAATCACATTTGAGCACATGAAAAGGACTGTTCTTGAATAATGTGGACAGTTCTGGTCAGTCACGCATAAAAGCAATGTTTAGGCTGGGAAAGTTGCTCTTTCGCATTTGAGGACTGGATTGTGGGAAAATAAGGTCTAATACATCCAAAAGGAATTTATTGAAAATGGATATCATGTAAAATTAAAACAACAAATCTAGTAAAAAGAAACCTTCAAGTGTCACTTGCTGGCAGCTCCAAAAACATAAAAAGCAAAGCAACTTCTGAAATTTTGATTTTTTTTGTGTAAAATAATTTAATAGAATTTTGGGTTAGCTAATGGAGGGAGCCCATGATAAACTTAGAAATAGGAGCAGGTGTAGACCATTCAGCTCTGCCATTCAATACAACCATGCATGACCCTCCATCCCAATACCGAACACCCACATTCACATTCATGTAAATAGCCACAACATGCTGGAGTAAATCAGCAGGACTGGCAGCATCTCTGGATAGGAGGAATGGGTGGACCCTTCTCTCAGTTTGCAGACAGGTCTCGACCCGAAGTGTCACCCATTCCTTCTATCCAGAGATCCCGCTGAGTTACTCCAGCATTTTGTGTTTAACTTTGGAGTAATCCAGCATCTGCAGTTCCTTAATACGCATTTCACATTAATGTATTTTGTGGTATATAATGTATTAAATATTTAATACTTTAAATATTGTATTTAAAATTAAAAAAAAACAACATTTAATTGTATTTACACAATTGCAAATATAAAGAGAGTCGAGAGTGTTTTATTGTCATATGTCCCAGATAGAACAATGCAATTCTTACTTGCTACACCACAACAGAATATGTAAACATAGTACACTGTAAATAATATGATAAACGAGAGAGAAAAAAAAGTTCAGTGTGTATATATACACATACACTCGCAAATATATATATATAACAATGACTTTGTATATATATATATACACACACACACATACTCAAACAAAGTCATTGTATTGGGGATACAATTTTAAATCATGGAGTATTTTGTGTCTAGAAATCTATTTTCTTCTTAAGTATGTTCAGCAGCTTGGTCTCTGTCACCTTTTGCCATGGGAAATTCCACAAGTTCATCCTCCTCCCACTGCATGGAGATGTTTCTCTACATCTCCATCCAAAATGACTTTTCTCTTTTTCTGAGACTCTGATCTCTTGTTCAAGAACTCCAGCCAGGGCGAAACATCCTCTATGCATCCATTCCTTCAAGCCCTGTCAGAATGTTGCAGGTTTCAATAAGATCCCCTCTCATTCTTAAAAAGATAATATTATACCTTCATCCAGCTGTCACACTTTTCTTCTCTGATCCTGACTCAATATTTACCATTGCTAAGTGCTGTGTCAATATTAGCTATTTAGTTGGTGCTGCTGAACATCAGCTTGCAGGTGCAGGTTCTGAGCAGAAGGTGGCTCTGTGGAATAGGTTTCTGAAAGGCAATTTATATCTACCTGGTGTATGGATGACCCTTGTGTCATTCTTGGCAAACAAGATAATTAGTGTATTGATTTATTTAACCAATTGGTATGAATATTATTGGCCAACAATGTTTTAAAGATGAAGATAAAAATGAACTGAACCCAGCTGATTTGGCTTTTTTATACATGTCCAAGACCATCTTGACATCATCCTTCCTGTGGCTTCAAAACAATTATTGAAATGATTGAGGCAAGCTTTTTCCCGTATTTTACTTTTCCTGGGACATAGATTCATAGGTACCAGTAACACAAGACCATATTTACAATCTGCCATCAATCTATTCGAATAAATTACTACAAAAATGAGCAATAAATATGCGAAGTAAAGAAAAATTTCCTGCAACTGTATTTAAAGAATCTCTCACTGAATGTTTATCACATTACTTCATAAAATCCTATAATACGATATTTAAAATGAAATTACAGCCATCAAACATTTGAAATTTTTAATGTAATTTCTACCCCTTCCGTTTTGCTCCCTCTGTAACACATTGTATTTTATCTTGCAGAGAATGTAGCCTTCGACATAAATCCTCCTCAGATACAGAACATATCCCATAATCTGAAAGTGGATGGGTTTGGGAGTGGAATTCTCTAATATCCTTAAGGTGACTTTGGCGCTGATGATGGCTGCAACGGTGTACTGCTCCCTGCTGTTTTATCTGTGTTTGTTCATTTGTGTCGTCTATGAAAATCCACCAAATATCACTTTCATGAGAGAGGTACTCATTAACATCAGATATTTGGTACCTTCAAATATCGTTCCGGATTTCTCTCACTCGCTGGATTATTTGGACATACTCGTCGGCGGGGCTGTGGCTGTGTTCATGGTCTTGAGATGGAGGAAGCGCTCTGGAGCACTCGCCCGACTCCGGCGATGAGGATCACGCACACCGCTCCAGAGTATATTCCGTGTACATCTATGTTCTCTCAACAACAAAGTGGACGAACTGAAACTCCTGTGCCAAAGAAACAAGGACTTCTCTCGTGCCACTGCCCGTTGCTTCACCGAGATCTGGCTGTGTGAGTCGAACTCTCGAGCATTGTTATACTACAAGTAAGAACGCATATCGATCTGTTCTCCGTGTGGCTCTGGGACTCTCTGATCAATGTTTAGTTCACCTTATTCTGACCTTCAGGCAGAAACTAAAATCTGCTAAGCCTGTGGTTAGAACAATGAAAAAGTGGACAAGTGAGGGCGTTGAAAACGTAGTCCTGCTTTGACTGCACTGATTGGAATGTGTTCAGGGAAGCAACCATAAACCTCGATGAATATACAGACAAGGAAAGGGAAGGAGTAAGTTCTCAGCTAATGACTCATCTTCAGTGTGGAAGGGCTTGCAAAAAATCACCAGCTACAAGAGGAAAACCCCCCGCTCCTTGGACAATCGTCAGCTGACCCTCCCCACATCCCCCACCCACTCATCCCCAATCACCACTTCACACCCACTTACAGCTTGACTCCAGTCTGTAAAGACTGGGCCCTCCTCCACGACCCACCCCCTCCTTGCTGCCCAACATCAGTCTGGCCGCTTCTCCATCACTAAGAATAGAAATTGAGGAGGTGGAAAAGCTATTCAGGGGACAGAAAAGCAGGAAGTCTCCAGGACCGGACAATGTTTTCCCCTCTCCTTTCAAGCTCTGTGCCGAACAACTGGCACCAGTCTACACAGACATTTTTGATCTGTCCTTGCAAACCTGTACTGCCCATGCCTGCTTCAAAGTCTCCACCATTGTTCCTGTACCCAAAAAGCCAAGGATTACTGGTCTCAATAACTACAGGCCTGTCGCACTGACCTCTGTAATCATGAAGGCCCTTGAAAGACTTGTGCTGGCCCACCTGAAAAATATCACAACCACCCTGCTGGACCCTCTGCAGTTTGCATACCAGGCCAATAGATCTGTGGATGACACAGTCAACCTAGGCCTGCACTTCATCCTCCAGCACCTAGACCACCAGGGGACCTATGCAAGGATTTTTTTGTGTATTTTAGCTCTGCACTCAACACCATTGTGCCAGAGCTACTACACTCCAAACTCCCCCAGTTGACTGCCTGAACCCCTTGGTCAGTGGATCACCAACTTCCTGACAGACAGGAAGCATAATGTGAGGCTGGGAAAGCACATCTCAGACCCGCTGACCCTCAGCATAGGAGCACCGCAAGGCTGCGTACTCTCCCCTCTTCGTTACTCTTTCTACACCAACGACTGCACCTCCACAGACTCCTCTGTCAGGCTTCTCAAGTTTGTGGACAACTCAACCCTGATTGGACTGATCCAGGATGGGGAGGAATCTGCCTACCGACAGGAAGTTACACAGGTGGCGTCCTGGTGCCATCGCAACAACCTGGAGCTCAATGCTCTTAAGACAGCGGAATTGATTGTAGACTTTAGGAGAGCTCCCCCTCCCCTCCCCCCACTCACCATCAACAACACCACAGTCACATTTGTGAAGTCATTTAAGAAACATCATCTCCAGGGAACTAAAATGGGAGGCCACCATCGACTCCACAGTTAGAAAGGCCCAACAGAGGATGTACTTCCTGCGGCAGCTGAGAAAATACAATCTGCTACGGGCAATGATGGTCCAGTTTTATACTGCCATCACAGAGTTTGTCCTCACCTTCTCCATCATGGTCTGGTTTGGCTCAGCCACCAAGCATGACATCCGGAGGCTGCAACGAATCGTTCTATCAGCTGAGAAGGTTATTGGCTGCAAACTTCCCCCCCCATTGACGAACTGTACACTGCAAGGGCCAGGAAGTGAGCGGGTAAGATCATCTCTGACCCCTCTCACCCTGGCCACAAACTCTTTGAAGTACTTCCCTCTGGGAGGCGACTCCGGACTGTCAAAGCCGCCACAGCCAGACATAAAAAACTGCTTTCTTTTCACGAGTAGTAGCTCTACTCAACAGCCAGAAAGTCTAGCCTCCTTTTGCTCTGCTATTTTATTATATTCTTCACATGTTTAAATTATAATATTTTACTTTTAATTGTCTACTGTAAATCGTGTTGTTATCGTTGTGTGTATATTCCTTGTTCCTTGAGTGTCTACATACTTGGCTAATAAAATTCACTCAATTCAATTCAATTAAGTGACTTTAATAGCTGTTGTTAGTTGTTAATCTCCCTCTAGTGGTTGGATAATGACACAAAATAAAATGGCTTCACTCAGAGAAATCAAGTTTTAACTGTTGAACTTTGTGTCTTGTTTTTGCTCAATGGTTCCATGCACTAAAAATGTTATTATGATATACGAAGGTACTAGTTTTATCCTTTAAGGTGGTTGGTCAAGAAAAACAAATCATCTCTTTCAGTGTGTCTGCGATAATGGATTAATTATTGTAGAAAATGTAAATGCAAACAATTTAAATACCATTGTTTCTACTCTTGGCAAATGATATGTAGATTGAAATGGACTATAGATGATTGGTCTGACTCAGGCTCTGCTTCAACTTTCCTGTTTACACGTTGCATTGCGGACGTTGGAAATACTCTGCGGATCAGGCTCCCCACTCTCTGCTGGACACAGCGCTGAGCCCAGCAGTGGTTCCTGAACATACTGAGCTGAAAGGTCTGATGCACTTCACACCTGGCCACCCAACTTAATGCCAGTCCATTTGTTTACATGCGGTCACCAGCTGTCTCGAAAAAGTTAACTTAAAGTGTGCTTTTAATGCTTATTTTCCTTAACTCACTTTACTTTTACGTTTTTAATGAATGTACGACAGATTAATATATTTTAATCACATTTATTGCTGTATTATTTTCAACTGGATTTTTAAAAATACCTAAACATTTTAAATGTCTCTAAATGTTAGAGAATGAAAAAAATGAAAGATGTCTTCAACAGCAGTTAGCTATGAAGACCGTGAAGACAGCTCAAAAGGTGGCCCATGCTGCCTCACTGTGAGGTCGTAGAGGGATGGACTCCAGTACAATGGATCCTGCAAGGAAAGTTATGCCTGACCCAAGGAGTGTCAGTCAGTTGCACCTTCGATGAACTTCTCCTGAATGATTGGGCTTCTGTTTCTTGTGCTAAATATAAGTGGTGCCACATGTTTCATAAACATCACATATTCAAATAATTTTATGAGAAAGCAGCTTTCAAGAGATTCAAGGCCATTACTGTGACTTCATTATGTATCAGCAATAGGAGGCATTGTGGAAGGTTTCTAAGGCTTCTTTGACATTAGTTCACAAACATATGACCTTTAATACCTTGATAAGCAAGCTCAGTGGGAACACAGACATCTCCTAGTCTCCCTCTAAATCGGACTAGGCAGTCTTCATTCATGGCCTCGGAGTCAAAATCCTGCAACTTTTTACTTAATAGTGCTCTGTCAAATGACAGAGGTTCAGGGAAAATGCTCACCCATTCATCTCCAGAACAGTCAGCACTCAACAGTCAATGCTGAATTTCCTATTGATTCCCATGATCAGAAACCATGATGCCTTTAGCATTCCACTGAATTCATGCTAGTTTGCCTTGCATCCATTGACTTGAATGCAATTATTCCGATCCTTCCAGATGGTTCTTCAGGATGTGGCTTAGACATCCTGATGCATGTGTGTGGTCCAGTGCTAAAGTCCCCAAGTTACACCTGTCATACCTCCTAATTTGTGTGGTCAAGAATGACTCTATTGTTGTGAAGAAGTCCCCAAGAGATCTCAGGCTTTTAGTTGGAGGAAGGAACTGCAGATGCTGGTTTACACCGAAAATAAAATACTGGAGTAACTCAGCGGGACAGGTAGCATCCTTGGATAGAAGGAATGGGTCACGTTTCAGGTCAAGACCCTTCTTCAGCCTGAAAAAGGGTCACGACCTGAAATGGCCCCCATTCCTTCTATCCAGAGATGCTACCTATCCTGCTGGATTACTCCAACATTTTGTGTCTATCTTCAGGCTTTCGGTTGCTGTGTTGTGACTGCACAGAGGCTGTCTGGTCACCTCTCAGTCACTTCCTCTGCTTGTGTTGTAATTCCAGGGAACATACAAAGTGTTGTAGAATTTTAGTTTATGACATCTAATGTTTGGCATTAGGATTGGATCAATTTTCTTGCTTTGGATAAAGCACCTGTCCAGAACATTCAGTGCCGGAGCACCTTAGGTCATGATCATGGTTGTTGCCCTACCCACTTAGACCTAGGATCCTTCTGAATGATAAAAGTTCATTCACATAACACATTGACTTTTCTTCTTTCTCCACGAATGTTTCCAGCATTTCCAGTTTTTAATTCCTAATGTTGTGGGAGCTAACATGTAATAATTGTGACGTAATTTTAAATCTGTTTAAGTCTTGAGTAGCTGTGAATGTTAGTGCTCATTTGAGCTGTTCATTGAAAAAGGTGTTTTGCAAGAACATCCCCATCTTCAATAATGACAGAGGATGCTAGAGACATGGTGGAAGCATTCACAACCATGTTCATTCAGAACTGCTGAGTGCTCATCCATCTGAGCTTCCACCTGAGGTCCCTGGCATTGTGGAAGACAGTCTTTAGCCAAATTTGATTCACTCCGGTGAAACCAGGAAATGACAGACGGCACCAGATGCAGCAAAGGCCTTGTTTTTGAAGACATACTGTAAAACCAGCCACTCCTCTAGCCCAGTTCCATTACAATATCTGTATTTATTTCAAAATGTGGAAAATTAGCTTCTTACTATTTTACACACCTCGAACAGCTTCTCAGCCTCAAGGATTGCCCAGCCTACCCAACCTAGCCCCACAACTAAAGTCTTCCACATGGCGATATCCTGGTGAATCTCCACTGCATTACCGGCACAATTCAATCTTTCTTATAGAGTGACAATCAGAAAAGCACACAGAACTCTAAGTGCGGTCTAACCAGTGTTTTGTAAAGTTGCAACATAATGTTCCTACTTTATATTCTATGTCTCAACCTATGAAGGCTAGCATGCCATATGCCTTCTTCACCACCTTATCTACCTGTGCAGCCACTTTAAGGAAAATTTGGACTTAACTCCGAGGTCCCTCTGTTCATCAACATTCCAGTCAAACCTCCCCATCATTGACTGTATACACCCTATCTGACATTGCCAAAATCACCTCATATTTATTTGGATTGAATTCCACCTGCCAGTATTCCGCACAACTTTCTATTGGATGTACATGTTGCTGTAGCTCAGACAACCTTCCTCACTATCCAAAAACACTAGCATCTTTCATGTTACTAATCATACGTTCTACATTCACATTCAAATCATTAATGTATATCACAAACATCTAAGGTCCCAGAACCTGTTCAGACTACTGGTCACAGATTTCCAATCAGAAACACATCCTTCCTTCACTACCCCCTGTCTCCTATCTATCTATCAGGCCTATTTGTGGATCTAAAGAACCAGTACACCTTGGATCCCACATGCCTTAACATTCTGACCAGCCTACCATTCAGAACCTTGTCAAATACCTAACTAAAGTCCATACAGATAACATCTACTACCTTGCTTTGTCAATCTTCTTAGTTATCTTCTCAAAAATCTCAAATCAAATTAGTGAGGCTCGATTTTCCTCCCACAAAGCCACACTGGCTATCCCTGATTAGTCTAAATGTATATCTATCTATATTACTAAAAGTCTCATCTTGACCACTTCCTGTTGTTCTGTATATTGATTTTAGAAAATCGCTGCCACTTACGGCTGTGATTTTTGGCCATCTTACTCAGAGTCCCCTTCCGCTGTGCAGGACAAGAGGATTTTTCCCATCGATGAAAAATAAAAGAGTTATTAGGGTTTAAAAAATGTTGAGATACTATCTCCTGAAGGCCACGCCCCTTCCGGAGGGACCATAAAACCCGGAAGTGTGGAGGTCCCTCAGTTCTCTGCAAGATGGGGGAGTGAGAGATCGCAATTCTCAGTCTGAGCTGTGAATAACACTGAACACATCTACTAAACTGTGAGTGGTTTTACTGACCTGTCAGTGCCCTTAATGTGCTTTGAAAATGTAGTTTGAAAGTGCTAAAGCTGTGTTGCCTTTGGTTTGAAAGTGCTAAAGCTGTGAAGCCTTTGGTTTGGAAGTGCTAAAGTTGCCTTGCCTAATTAAAGCTGCCTTGCCTAATTAAAGCTGCCTTGTCTTCTATATATAATTAAAAGTTTAATCTTGACCACTTCCTGTTTGCGCTTCATATTGATTTTAGAAAAAACGCTATCAGGTGCCAAGGATTTTTCCCATCAATGAAAAATAAAAGTTATTAGTGTTTAAAAAATGTTGAGATTCTCTCTCCTGTCAATCATGCCATGAAGGTCACGCCCTTCTGGTGGGAGTGGGTAGGGACTATAAAACCCGGAAGTGCGGGCGTGGCTCATTCTCTGCAAGATGGGGGAGGGAGAGGACACGACTCACTGTCTTTAGTGGCCTTGCGCCCTGCTAGAAATGGTATGAAACTGCACTTGAATTTGGTGGCCTTGCACCCTGCTTGAAATGGAATTTCAAGGAATAGCGTGAGTCTACTGCCAGCCCACTTGCCGTGAGTGAGTGAGCTGCCAGTACAAAAGGGTTGAGTGACTGAGGTGCCAGACCAAGAATCCATTCGGCCCACAATGTCAATACTAGCCCTCTGGAAACCAGTCCTTTCAGCGCACAACACCTATACTAGCACTCCAGAAAGCCCCCCCCCCCCCCCCCCTCTCTCACTCTTGATATGCTTTTTGATTTATTCCTCATGTAATGAATGATGGTTATAGTTTTAGGAGATCCCAGCCCCAAAACATTGGTGCATGAATTCCTCTTCTTCTTCTTCTTCTTCTTCTTCTTCTTCTTCTTCTTCTTCTTCTGCTTCTTCTTCTTTCGTATGGCGTGCACAGCCTAAAGTTGTCGGACAACTTGTTCTATTTGATCTTATTTGATCGTGCACGCCGGGTTGATTGCATTTGTCGAAACAGGGCGGACCACGTGACCAAGGTGCAATCTCCCACCCCCATGAATTCCTCATGTCAGAGATAGGCATTTCAGTGGTGGATGGAATAAACATTTATGACAATGGAATTTCTCAGCTGCTTCATCATAAGATCAGAAATGGGGATGCTCATAGATTATTGCACAATATATAATTTACAGTTCCTCATAAATCCTATGCTGGTACAAATGATCAAAACAACATCTTGGAATGGGTAAGTAACATTTGTATGAAACAAATCTCAATTACCATCTCCAGCAAAAGAGTGCCTATCCTTGATATTCAATGACATTGTCATCAATGACCAGAGATCCAACTGGACCAACCGCATAAGTACTCTTCTTATCGAAACGACACACAAGATTAGAAGTTGTTCAGCCAGAGCTGAACACACATCTCGGCATCTGCATACGATGGTGTCTGTCTTGCGCTTCTTGTGCGTGGTGGTGGAAAGATTGGTGAAAACAGGGCCGCGACGTGAACGCTCGTTCCTTGACCCCGCATAAGTACTGCGGTGGCAAGAACCGATCAGAGGCTTGGTATCCTGCGTTGAGTTACTCATCTCCTTCTGCCCACATGCCTTTCTATGACCCACAAAGCACATGTAAAAACCCTCTCCCAGTCATGATTCAGTCTGTCTTGGAAATATATCGCTCGTCATTTGTCATTATTTGGAAATAAATTCTGCACTCCCTCCACAACAGATTTTCGGGGCATCATCTCCAGATTGGTTAAAAACATGGCTCACCACCATCTTCTCAAGAATATTTAGGAATAATCAATCAATATTGGCCTTACATAATGTACTCATCTAAATAAATCAATCAAATAAGATCAAATAGAACAAGTCACCCTACAACTTTAGGTTGTGCACGCCATACGCAAGAAGAAGAAGAATAAGAAGATCTAAAAAATAAATAAATGTAGAATTGCCTCATTGCTGCTATCTTTGTTGGTTGCACTGCACGAGTTATTTGCTAAATTCAGTCAAAGTTAAAGTTCAATAGAATTAATCCCAGCTAAGTGGAAGTACACTGCAGTTCTAGGCTCTGGTTAAAGTCTAAAATTTCCAAATCTCATTTGCAAGGATCATCAAGCGGAAATGGGACACTTGCCAATGGAAGGGAGGAAAAACCAGAGACCGAGTCAAGCTGCATTGTTTATACATCCTACAATTCAACTCCAGAGTGAAATTGGAAAACAAACAAGTCTGCCTTATAGTTCAGGCTCAGTGTCTGCAAACAGAGACTTGGAAATTAATCTTTATCAAATAGCTATTGATAACGAATAAATTCTGAAGACTCCAGCTATACATCTGAAATGCCAGGTTATTTCTTGTGACTTTTTAAATGTACGCTTATAGTCAAAAGCTTCAGCCAATCTCAGTCCAAGAAGATCACCAAAGTAAACCATGGACCAATATCAGATTCAGATTCAGATTCAATTTTAATTGTCATTGTCAGTGTACAGTACAGAGACAACGAAATGCATTTAGCATCTCCCTGGAAGAGCGACACAGCAAATGATTTGAATAAATAATAATAAGTGTCCGGGGGGGGGGGGGGGGGGGGTGATTGGCAGTCACCGAGGTACGTTGTTGAGTAGCGTGACAGCCGCCGGAAAGAAGCTGTTCCTGCTGGTTCGGCAACGGAGAGACCTGTAGCGCCTCCCGGATGGTAGGAGGGTAAACAGTCCATGGTTGGGGTGAGAGAGGTCCTTGGCGATGCTGAGCGCCCTCCGCAGACAACGCTTGCTTTGGACAGACTCAATGGAGGGGAGCGAGGAACCGGTGATGCGCTGGGCAATTTTCACCACCCTCTGCAATGCCTTCCGGTCGGAGACAGAGCTGTTGCCATACCAAACTGTGATGCAGTTGGTAAGGATGCTCTCGATGGTGCAGCGGTAGAAGTTCACCAGGATCTGAGGAGACAGATGGACCTTCTTCAGTCTCCTCAGGAAGAAGAGACGCTGGTGAGCCTTCTTGATCAGAGTTGAGGTATTGTGGGTCCAAGAGAGGTCGCCGGAGAGGTTGACTCCCAGGAACCTGAAGCTAGAAACACGTTCCACCTCCGTACCGTTAATGTGGATGGGGGTGTGCGTGCCGCCCCTGGACTTCCTGAAGTCTACAATGAGCTCCTTGGTCTTCTTGGAGTTAAGGGCCAGGTTGTTGTCAGCGCACCATGCTGCTAAGTGCTGGACCTCCTCCCTGTAGGCCGACTCATCGTTGTTGCTGATGAGGCCAATCACCGTTGTATCATCTGCATACTTGATGATGGTGTTAGTACCATGTACAGGTGTGCAGTCATAGGTGAAGAGGGAGTAGAGGAGGGGGCTCAGCACACAGCCCTGTGGAACGCCGGTGTTCAGGGTGAGGGTTGAAGAGGTGTGCTTGTCTAACCTAACAGACTGGGGTCCAGTATCCAGTTGCAGAGGGAAGGAGCGATGCACAGGTTACCGAGTTTGGTGATCAATTTTGATGGTATAATGGTGTTGAATGCTGAGCTGTAATCGATGAACAGCATTCTTACGTAAGTGTCTCTGTTGTCGAGGTGGGAGAGGGCGGAGTGAAGTGCCGTTGAGATGGCATCCTCCGTACTCCTATTCTTGCGGTAGGCAAACTGATAGGGATCCAGTGTGGGGGGTAGGCAGCTTTTGAGGTGTGCCAGGACCAGCCTCTCGAAGCACTTGGTGATGATGGGGGTAAGTGCAACTGGGCGGAAGTCGTTGAGGCTTGCCGCAGTGGAGTGTTTTGGCACTGGCACGATGGAGGTGGTTTTAAGGCACGTGGGGACAACTGCCTGGGTAAGTGACAGGTTGAAGATATCAGTCCAGACGTCTGCCAGCTGCGCCGCACAGACCCTGAGCACGCGCCCGGGGATGCCGTCAGGGCCAGCAGCTTTACGTGCATTAGTCCTACTCAGTGCCACGTATACGTCGTAGGGGGTGAGTGTGAGGGGTTGGTGATCGGCAGGTAGCACAGCCTTGATGGCTGTCTCTAGATTGTCCCTGTCGAAGCGGCCATAGAAGTGATTGAGCTCCGCAAGGAAGGAGGCGTCGCTGGATGTGGGGGTGGTGTTGGCGGGTCTGTAGTCCGTGATGGCCTGGATGCCTTGCCACATGCGTCGGGGGTCGGAGTTGTTGTTGAAGTGCTCCTCAATCCTGAGCTTATGGCAGTGCTTGGCCTTCTTGATGCCCCTCTTCAGGTTAGCCCTGGCTGAACTGTAGGCTCGAGCATCGCCTGACCTGAAAGCGGTGTCCCGTGCTATCAGCAGTAGCCTGACCTCGCTGTTCATCCATGGCTTCTGATTCGGGAATATGGTCACCTGTTTGAGGGAGGTGACACTATTGATGGTGGAGTTTATAAAGTCCAGAACAGAGGATGTGTAGGAGTCAATGTCCGTGTGGAAGTCAAGGGTGGCCCGGGCTGCAAACACCTTCCAGTCAGTGTTTCCAAAACACTGCTGAAGTGTGAAGTCCGCTTCCTCTGACCAGACTTTAACTGTCCTCACAGTTGGTTTAACCCGTCTGATGAGTGGGGAGTACTTAGGGAGCAGGAACAATGAGATGTGATCAGACTGACCAAGGTGGGGGAGGGGGATGGCTTTGTAAGCTTCAGCCATGTTGGTGTAGACTTTGTCCAGTGTCTTGTCTACTCTAGTGGGGAAGGAGACATGCTGGTGGAATTTGGGGAGTACAGTCTTCAGGTTAGAGTGATTGAAGTCACCCGCAACAATGAAGGCTGCCTCGGGGTTGTGTGTCTGTTGATTGCTAATGGCAGTATGCAGTTCTTTCATTGCAAGCTTGGCATTAGCATCAGGAGGGATATAGGTTGCAGTCACAACAGTGGAGGTGAACTCTCTGGGCAGATAGAACGGTCTGCATCTAACCAAGAGGAACTCAAGGTTAGCTGAGCAGTGACTCTCGATGATGGTGGAGTCCGTGCACCATGCTTTATTTACATAAATGCACAGACCCCCACCTCTGGTCTTGCCGGAGTCCGATGTCCTGTCTGCTCGGAGTAAGTAAGAGATAGCTGGATGGCGCTGTCAGGAACGTCAGTGTTCAGCCAAGTTTCCGTGAGGATCAGGATGTTGCAGTCCTTGATCCGGTTGTGGGAGGTGATCCTTAGCCGGAGTTCGTCCATTTTGTTTGCCAGTGAGCGCACGTTGGCGAGGAAAAGGCTAGGAATCGCTACCCTGTGCGGGGCTAGCTCTAACCTGGCCTTTAACCCCCCTCTGCGTCCCCGGCGGTGTTTACGTCCGCGTCGCCGTCTGTTGGTGCTTCTGGTCGGCCGAGCTGGCTTGGTGCTCGCTGGTGTTCTATCGCTCCGTTGCACCGCGTCTACGTCTCCGTGGCTCCGCAGGCGGTCTTCAGCCCCACGGCTCTGCTGGTGGTCTCCAGCCCCGGGGCTTACCTGGCGTTCTCCAGCTCCCCGGGTCGGGTGGCGTTCTCCAGCTCCACGGGTCGGGTGAGGTTCGAGGGTCGGGTGTGGACCGCGGGTCGGGTGTGGACCGCGGGTCGGGTGTGGGCCGCGGGTCGGGTGAGGTTCGAGGGTCGGGTGAGGGCCGCGGGTCGGGTGAGGGCCGCGGGTCGGGTGTGGGCCGCGGGTCGGGTGAGGTTCGAGGGTCGGGTGAGGGCCGCGGGTCGGGTGAGGGCCGCGGGTCGGGTGTGGGCCGCGGGTCGGGTGAGGTTCGAGGGTCGGGTGAGGGCCGCGGGTCGGGTGTGGACCGCGGGTCGGGTGAGGTTCGAGAGTCGGGTGAGGGCCGCGGGTCGGGTGTGGACCGCGGGTCGGGTGTGGACCGCGGGTCGGGTGAGGTTCGAGAGTCGGGTGAGGGCCGCGGGTCGGGTGAGGTTCGAGGGTCGGGTGAGGCCCGCGGGTCGGGTGAGGTTCGAGGGTCGGGTGTGGACCGCGGGTCGGGTGAGGGCCGCGGGTCGGGTGAGGTTCGAGGGTCGGATGGCGGTCTCCAACCCCGCGACTCACCTGGCGGTCTCCAGTCGGGTGCTCCGTTGCTCTGATGAGCTCAGAAGGAAGGCGGAGATCGCCCAGAAAGTTGTTGCAGCCGCAGGAACCGAAGTCCAGAAGTTCCTGTCGGCTGTACGAGATGGATACAAGACTGCTCCGAGTGAGCAGCCTTGAAACAGGTAAGGGGATCGTCGCTGTATTTTTCATTGTAATGTATTGTAATGATAGTAATGTAATGATAGTTGAAAAAAGTATGCCTGTTTATTTTATGAGACATGTGATTTGTTCTTGTTGAACAGTAGGCAATCAGCTGCTTGCCATCTGTCAATGAGCTGCTATTCCTGATATGTGCGGCTGCTGACCAATTTGATGTATTGTGATGCATGTGTATATATGTATTGTGATCTATGGCCTACATATTAAAAATAATATGATAATTTATTGTCTGCATTAATTTGACACGGCGTCCAGGAAGCGTATTTGTGAATTCATATGAACAATGCATGCAAGGCAAAAAATAATAAATCTCAAGCCAGCTGACATTTACTCCTGATAGCAGTATGGTCATCAACAAGTGGGATAAGATCACATCCGTTACGTGTGGTGTTTTGCACCACACAAAGTAAATAAGTCCAAACCAAGTAAAAGTGTGTTTGATTTTTGAATTATTTTTTATCAAAGTACCTTTATAATCATGTTCTCAGTTCTTGGGAAATAAAACTCATCACACTCATGGCCACGTTCCCTTCCATTTTGTAAATATGGAAATCTGCAGGCTGAACTCTGCTTTTGATTACATTATTAGTGAAATGTTGTATTATCAGTTTCTAAAGGCAATAGTGTTTCCATACAAAGCACAAACATTATGCACTGACAGTGTAAGGAATATATATAGGCATATATATTGGAATATATAGGCATTACACCAGTTCTCAACTGGTCTACAATATTTCTTTCAGCCAACGACTGAAACATCAGGCTTTCAGATTTTTGCAAACTGAATTAAAAGGATTGTGAATATAAAGGCTTGGGTAATAGCTAAGGCAAGATGCCCCAGCTTGTCATTCATTTCATAGCATCGTTTGATATTTTAGACTATGCAATATTACTTTGACCTGCAAAATGACTTGCTTGTGTCTGAATCTTTTTAGCCCTCCAAATGCAATGCTCAGGCCAGAATGTTAACATTACTCTGAAGTAACTATAATAAAAGATACATTTTGTATTTCTTGAATTACTTAAAATGTGTTCTGTGTTCAGAAACAGCTTTACATCCAATGGAAATCCTTAAATCAAAGTCTATTTGCATAATTTACACGTTGTTTACACAGATATATGAAGTGTACTTTTTCTAATCAAAATGCAGTAGAGTACAGCAGGTGAAGCATTTAGGAGTAGCCCTAGATTCACACTATCCAGCAAAATCCAAAAACAAGGTTATATATACAGTGCAATTTTTGACACAGTAATACTAACACAAACTCAGAGGAGATAAAGTTTTAATTTCAGCTGGGTGCAGTATGGCCAGTAGCAGATCGGTTGTTCAATACACAGCTTGCTCCTGGACCCCATTGCAAAGGAAAATCTTATTGTCCCTGTAATTAATGACTATAACCCCTCTCACGGCCAATTTTGCATTGCCATGGAAGCATCTAAAATTCGCAGTGGGGCTTTTAATTTTTAAATTATGTATATTATTCGTGTTTTCAAGAAATGTGATCAATCGAACATGCTTTGACTATAATCACTATACTTATAATCAAAGTGTTGTGTGCACGTTATTGACTCAATTTTGCAACACTTTGTTGGTGCTATTTCAAAAAAGCAGTCTGCCAATTTGATGTAGTTGAAGAAATAACATTAGTCTGCTGGTTTAACCTGCAGCACATCTCGATGACATACAACCGGAGAAGCTTTGCACGTTTGCCATTGGCTCAAAATACTAGTTGGTAGGAGGGGTATATTTACGTGTCCTACATTGTGCCCGTGTAGAATGATCAGTCACAAATATTCATGCAATTTCTAAACTTACTATTTATGATCATTTATGACAACTGTTGTCATCCATTTAAACCTCTCTATCAGCCCAAGTGCAAATGCTCATTCTGTATAAATGATCAAAATGTCAAATAAAAAGTGCTCTGTGATGGGCCATGTTTCTGTATAAAGTCAGTAAGCAAAAATTATTTTGTAGATGACCTGATGACCGTTATCCCATGCATACAGAACTTTCTCTTTAGGATTGTAGTCAATCTGAGTGGTATAAGTGTACTCGTTGATGAAGGGTAACTTTGGATTTATCTCAGTGTCTGTGTGAGTATCATAAGCATAAGATACTTGGCCTTCTTTTTCATTATAGGTATCTACTGCATACAAAACACCACAGATGATGAAGCAGTTACCATAGGAATTACGTTTGAGGCCTGTTTTCCAGGTTGTCTCCTTCTTCATTGAAAGATCGATCGGATCGAGTTTACTGATGACGATTATTTCATTCTGGGAGTACTCATAATACAAGGCGGGGTAAATGACCCAGAGGCCAGTCTCGTCAACAGCAAAGTCAATGTCTGAATGTCCTCGCCATTTCCATGGTGTAGTGTCTTCATAAACCACGTCATGAAGAAGTGTCCAGGCTGCCACAAATCGCTGTCTAATATTATACTTAATTATATTCCGGGTAAACGCCCGATTGTAGTACAATGACCCATTGTAAACAACATGGCCTGTCCCAATCCAGTTGTAAGGAAGTTTGTACAAGTTGCTCCATCGTCCTATAGGAAAAGATGACAAGGTTATTAAAACAAAATATTGGTGAGTTCACTCAAAACCAAATTAAATCTACACTTAGAAATCAGATCCTTGCAATAATCTGCTCGATGGAGCCAAACAGTGAGAAAGCTCTGTGGGTAAGTCTGAAGAAGGGTCTCGACCCGAAACGTCGCCTATCTTCTTCGCTCCTTAGATGCTGCTGCACCCACTGAGTTTCTCCAGCCTTTTGTGTACCCTCGATTCTCCAGCATCTGCAGTTCCTTCTTTAAAACTCTGTGGGTATGTGGGAACAATGCCAACCCAATTTGCACTAACAAACTTCAGCCTGTACATAGACTTGATCCAACACATGGTAAAAAGTAAAATGGAAATTGCATGTTTGAATCGTACTGTAAGTACACTTTAGTTTTCCAGCAAACCAGTTGACAAGCTAAAGTAATCTATTCAGAAACACAATCTTAAAATGACAGTAGACAGAAAACATAAGTTATCAGTATCAAGGGTATGTCTGTTACACCTCTGGATATTTTAAAATGTGTTACAACTCACCTTGTTTAAAGTTTTCAAGGTTTCTGAATTCTATTAGGTTGTTTCCATAGTAATAGTTGGTCACGTAGATCTTGTTGTCTTTTGCCACGGGATCTTTCATCCAGGCGCCCTCATTACGGCCATAACTATGATGTTTGATAGGTGGTTCGATCATTGACAGTGTCCCATAACACTCACCTTCGCTGACTTTGGATAAAAAGAATAGTAGTTTGAGTCTCAGAGTGTGGGAAATATTTCAGGGTGGAACAGCACCCTGCACATTTCAATTCCAAATTGTTCATTCTGAATGCACTGAGACAGGAAATGATAAGTACTATATTGAACAATGTTTACAGTGTTATTGAACATGGGCGGGAGTGGAAATAGCGGCAACACATTGAACTTTGTCTGCTTATTGTGCTAATTGTAGTAAGAAGTAATGTAACCCCAATGAATCATGCTTCAAAAATGTGGTTCCATTTGAAATGCACATACATTATTTCATTTGGGAAAGACATCTCTATTCATTTATACCAATTGCATTGTATTTTAACAGATGGACTAATGGAAATTTATTGTGCTGTGTATTATCTACGTGAGAAAACAAAGAACTCTGAGATACAGAAGGATCTGGGTATCTTCAGGCACAAAAGGTGAGTATTCAAGCACAGCAAGGAAGTGGGAATGCTAACTCAATGTTTGTTAAGGAGCATAAACTCAATAGTAGGTTGGTTTTGCTTCAGTATTAAGGCATTGGTGAGACCACATCTGGAAGTACTGTGCACAGTTTTGCACAGGCCACGTTGTTTGCATGTATGACACTAAGCTTCTGAAGTAGATGCTCAATTTTGAGCTCTGTCAAGGGAAGAGGTTTCCAGCAAAATTCAAATGTGTGCTGCAAGCCTCCTTGAAGAAATACAGCATCCCCTTTGACTCGGGGAACGCTTAGACCATGCCAGTTAGAGCGGAGAAGGAATATTTCAGATGGTACTGAGTATCTTGAAGCCATGCATTGGGAACACACAGGAGCCCAGCATAAGCCATGATAGGAGCAGACCGCCTCTCAGAATACAATAACATGGTACCCTCAGGACTTTGGTAGTCCCAAAGCAGCACATTTTCCGGATGCTACTCCTATTGATATCATGATTCGCCACATCAGAGCACACAAAACCCATCCTCCATTCTGCGGGAACGCCCTAGAACATTAGCCTCCTTATTTAAGGATGGAGGTAAATATGTTTGAAGCAGTTCAGAAAGAAACATTCCAAACCTAAAATGGACAGGTTAACTATCTAGGAAGAATTGGTTGGGCGAGGCTCGTGTCAGATGGAGCTTGTAAGGGCAAGAAGGGACCTTGGTTGAAATATATTAAATTCTAAATAGGTATTGACAGGGTGGATGTAAAGAGGATATTTTCTATTGTAGAAGAATCCAGAACTAGGGGCCACTGTTTAAAAATAAGGGGATTCACATTTAAGACAGTGAATCTTGTTTATCTCACAGTCATGAGCCTTGAGAACACTCAGCATGAACCAGTAGAAGCACAGTCTTTGAATATTTTTAAGGCAGAGACAAATAAATTATCTACTTCAGCCTTAAACAAGGGTGTAAAGTTAGTGGGGCTAGGAAGGAATATGGAGTTGAGGTTACAATCAGATTACCTATGATTATATTGAATAGTGGAGCAGTGTTGAGGGGCCAATTCTTGCTGCTAATATCTATGTCTACTCGTTCTCATAAAAACACAGAAAATAGGTGCAGGAGTAAGCCATTCGGCCTTTTGAGTCAGCAACGCCATTCAATATGATCATGGCTGATCATCCTAAATCAGTACCCCATTCCTGCTTTCTCCCCATATCCCTTGAATCCATTAGCCCCAAGAGCTATATCTAACTCTCTCTTGAAACATCCAGTGAATTGGCCTCTACTGCCTTCTGAGGCAGAGAATTCCACAGATTCACAACTCTCAGGATGAAAAAGGTTTTCCTCACTTCAGTCCTAAATGGCCTACCCCTTATTCTTAAACTGTGACCCTTGGTTCTGGACTCCCCCAACATCGGGAAATGTTTTCCTGCATCGAGCCTGTCCAATCCCTTAAGAATTTTATATGTTTCTATTATCTACCCTCTCATCCTTCTAAATTCTAGTGAATACAAGCCCAGTCGACCCATTCTTTCATCATATGACAGTCCCACCATCACGGGAATTAACCTGGTGAACCAACGCTGCACTCCCACAATAGCAAGAATGTCCTTCCCCAAATTAGGAGACCAAGACTGCACACAATACTCCAGGTGTGGTCTCATCAAGGCCCTGTACAACTGCAGTAGGACCTCCTTGCTCCGATAATCAAATCATTTAAACACTTTTCAGTGTATAAGAATGCAAAGAAGAAAACAAATTAATGAAACTAAACTTTAGATATTGTAATTGAAAATAGGTCACATCAGCTGTTTTAAAAGTAAACATTTCAGTATTGTATGTTTAGATTAATTGCAAGATGCACACCCAGTTCTGGAGGGCAGATATTACATCTGGGATCTTGTCTGGTCTCATAGCCCTTGTTATTCCATACTTAACAATACGATTGGCTGTTAAATACCTTCTAAAATAGCATGGCAAGTCATTCATTTTGGGGGTAAATAGAGATGAACATTAAATGCTAGCCTTGCCCCATATGATATATTCAGGTCATGGAAAATATCAAACAATACCAAAAAATGCCAAAAATGTCACGATTTAATCCAGTTTGGAGTCAGAATCATTAGGGCATGGAAACAGGCCATTCAGTCCAACTCGTCTATGCCGACCAAATTGCTCATCCAAGCTAGTCCCATTTCTCTGTGTTTGACCCAAATTCCTTTAAACTTTTCCTATCCATGTACCTCTCCAAATGACTTAAATGTTATTGCCCTTGCCTCAACTACATCTTAGGGCAACCTGTTCCATATATGTGTTAGACTCTGTAAAAATGTTAAATTGTTTGATTGTTATTCAGTACTTTGTGAATGTACCTTTATTTGGCCTGGTTGGCTCTCTGATGGCCTCTGCGGTAGTTGTGCCAGGGGCAGCTGTGGTGGTTGGGCTGCTGGAGATGGGGGACGGTGCTGTGGTTAAATTCTCTGTGCTCCTGTCACCTCCCTCAGATTCACGAGAACTCTGAGCCTTCTCTCCCACTCTTGACTCCTGATCCTCGGAACGAGGCGTCCCTCTTGATGAGCTATCTGAAGGAGATTTTTAATAACATTAATCAATCTGGGTCCATTTCAAGCACAAAGTGTCACCAATGAAGGATGCAAGTTCATATGATATTTATTTCAAGTCTTACTTTCATAGCCCAGAGAGACGGGTTTTCTTTCTAGCAAATGATTTCCTTCATTGGTAGAAAAAGTAAGAAGGGCACACTGTCTCAACATAGGACTAAAAAAAAAATCAGCAGGCTCAGCATTGAAGTAATTGCTTGTAGGTGTGGAGTTCACTGGCCAAAAGGGTAGTCCGGCCAGAAGCCCAAATCACATTTACACTGTACATGCTGCCTGACCCGCTGGGGTCCTGATACCGTGTCTGTTTTTTGACTGACTGATATGATGGGCTGAATAACCTCCTTCTGTGATTATACTTTGCAATTTACTGGATGAGGTTTTATATTCCAGTTGCCTATACTTCAAATTATTAAGTTAAAAGGGTAGAAAATTGTGGACTGAGAAAGACAGGAAAACACCCCAATTATACCATTATCTGATGGCAACTTCAGTCACATTACAATTTCACAACATCTGATTCAGTTTTATCTTCTCCGAGGATTAAAATTTTTCCATAAAGATCATGAATTTATTTTGATTATATATACTTCAATTTCTGGAATGTGTAACATTTTTGAACCACTCCCTTTGCAAAATCAGCTACATGGGGTTTATCAAGGGTGTGTCAAGTCTCCAGCAGCTTCCATATTAAAAGGGCAATGGATGTATCAGATTGATTATTTCATATCAATGGCTGAAAGCCCAATTTAAATCTATTGTACATGCTGTCTGACCAGTTTCTATCCAATCCCCAAATGGGCATTTGTAGATGGTAATGATCTAAGTATAGGTGGATGGTCTCAGGGCAATTTGATTGCTGAACAAACCAAATAATCTTGCGTGCTACAAGATTCTACTGAAATCAACAGATCTAAAGAAAACATCAGATCAAACCAGAGTTAACATAGTTGGATTTTTCAAAGATCCCATCTGCAAGAATTTTCACTCACGATATTCATAAATACTTTCTCCAGTGTAAATCAACAAATCGTGCTTTGTTTAGTTAAACTGTAACTGAAAGCTGGAACAAGGAAAGAGTTGATGGAACAAGGATAGAGTTGATGGAACAAGGTGTGGCAAGTGATAGAGTCAGGTGAGCACAGCATGGAGATGGGGTGGAAGATTGCAACCTTCATGTGGTCCGCCCTGTTTCGACTAATGCAATCAACTCGACGTGCACAAACGGAAGATCAAATAGAATAAGTTGTCCAACAACTTTAGGCTGTGAACGCCACACGAAAGAAGAAGCAGCATGGAGATACAGGGGTAGAGATTGTACCCTTGAAATCTGGCTCAATGGGACAACATTCCAGAAGGTGCAAAGTAATTTCAGTACCACCAAATGATCAAACACAATTTATTTTCCTCCCCGAGTACACTTTAGTCGTGCGATGAAAAGGAAGGAATAGGTGGGGTCCACCTTTATAAGTAATTAAAACCAGTCTTGCAGTTGTAAAATAATTCACCAACGAAAGGGTTGCAGTAGTTAGAGATCAATCATTCTGCCCTAGGGCATTACTGCCGAATTCCTCAGAAAAGCCTAAATACCTTCAGAAACTTAAAAGTGATCTTCCTTCCATCATAGTGCCAGAAATGTGAACGATCACTGATGACTGCATAATGTTCACTGCCATTTGTAACTGTTTAGCAGATCACATCTGAGTGCAACATGATCCAGAGATCACATCCGAGTGCAACATACTGGGAACCACCAATGGTCAGAAATTCAACTGGACCAGTCACATAAATACATGGGCAGCACAGTGCTGCACTGGTAGAGTCGCTGCCTTACGGCGTCAGAGACCCGGGTTCGATCCTGACTACGGGGGCTGTCTGTACAGAGCTTTACGTTCTCCCTGTGACCGCGTGGGTTTTATCTGGGTGCTCTGGATTCCTCCCACACTCCAAAGACATGCGGGTTTGGAGGTTAATTGGCTTCTGAAAATTGTCCCCAGTGGATAGAACTAGTGTATGGGTGATCGTTGGTCGGCACGGACTCGGTGAGTCGAAGGGCCTGTTTCCACGCTGTATCTCTAAACTAAACCAAGCTAAACATGGCTACAAGAGCAATTGAGACCGAGTGCCCTGTGGCAAGTGACTCACCTCATAATGCCCTACAAGCCTTTCCACAAGTAAGGAGTGTGATGGAACATGCACCATATGTTTGGGTGAATGTAGCTCCAACAGCTCTCAAGAAGCTTGACATCATCCAGGATTTAGCAGCCTGCTTGATAGGCACCCAACCCACCACATTCCTTCCCCCACCAGAGCAGAGTGGTTGCAGTGTACGACACTTATAACAATGTACTGCAGTTGTACAAATGTACCCAGGCTACTCCGACAGCACTTCCTCAACCTGTGACCTCTACTATTAAGAAGGACCTGGGCACCAAGTGCCAGCAAACATCACCTGCTAGTTCCCCTCCAAGTCACATAACATAAGTACTAATCTTCCAGATTGTAAGCAATATATTTTGCTGGCTGAAGAGGATTGATACCAGCAAGGTCTGTTTTTGATTGCAGAATACTGTCAAGCAGAAAAGTGAGGGAGAGTATAGAAGCGGAGGTCTGTGTTAAACTAAATTAGCAATTTCTGATCAAGTTCCTTCATCTTCCATCAGATCTCTTCTCGACCCGACTGTTGGTTCTGCCCTTGAGTCACGTTTAATTTCTCTTTCCTCCCACACTGCCATAGAACTTCTCTTTTGTTATCGCCGCCCGGATTCCAACCCCCCCCCCCCACCCCCCCCAAAACATTTTCAAAGTTTATTTATCCTCCGCTTTTCCAGTTATGGGATGAGTCAATGACCTGAAACATTCACATTTTCTCCCTGCCCACAAAGCTGCGTGAGCGACTCGCCACTTCTGGCATTTTCGTTACTTGTTTCTAGAAATGTGCAAGTCAACATGCTTTGTAGCAACATAAATTTAACATGTTTGGAAAGCTGAATGTAATCAAGAAATTTTCTAAATGTAACACAACATGGGTGACATTTGATGATCAAAAACCTCATTGATAAACTCAAAGGCTTGTTTAATTAGAATCAAGTGGGGGGGTTTTTTAAGTGTCCTTTCAGTGGAAAGCATATTTTACATGCCGACCAAACAAACGTTACCCACAAATTCCCAGATAACTCTGACTTTCATGCTGACCCCATGACTGTACGAGGCTGAAGATGGGGAAAAGTGAATTACATGTGTTATTCAGCATCCTCCCTGCATGTCAGATGAATTAAGCACTGATATTGTTAAGGTGCAAGCTTTTCCCAGTCCAGAGGCACCCACATGAAAAAAGCAGATTAAATGCAGACTGCGGGCTGATTAGATCATTCCTTTACATTTCAATTCCAACATCCATATAAAGTGGGAGCTAATTATAGAAATCACCAGAGACTTGTCATGGCTCATTTTCTTCCTAAAGCCAAGGTGTTTGGATATGTGCTCTGGGAAATCACAAAGACTATGAAGAACTCTTGGCCTTGGGCAATCTCCATTTCCCTCCGGTCTTACTTCACCCACCAATATGCAAATGATGCCTCTGCTGGTTAGAGAGAAGTGGCTCCTCAGCACAGTAGTGGTGCTGATGGGTAAACTTCACCGGTCAGTGGGCAAGCTGGACATTAACAGGCCATCATACCCTCCCACTGGACGCAGAGCAAGCAAACACAAGCCCTTCAACCCAATTTGCTTATGACAACCATCTACACTAGTCCCACCAGCCTGCATTAGGCCCATATCCCTCTAAACTAGTCCTATCCATGTACCTGTCCCAACCTTTTAAATGTTGTTACAGTATCTGCCACAACTACTTCCTCGGGCCGCACGTTCCATATACCCACCACTGTGTGAAAATGTTATCCCTCAAGTTCCTATTAAATCTTTCCCCTCTCATCTTAAACCCATGTCCCCTGGCTCTTGATTCCCCTCCTCTGGGTAAAAGACTATGCGTTCACCCACCTATTCCCTCATGATCTTATAAACCTATAAGGTCACCACTCATCCAAGGATTCTAGCCTGCACAACCTCTCCCTGTAGCTCAGGCCCTCAAGTCCTGGCAACATCCTTGTAAATCTTTTCTGCACTTATCCAGATTAACAGCACCCTTCCTATAGCAGGGTGAGCAAAACTGAACACAGTACTCGAAATGCGACCTGTACGTCTTGTACAACAGTAACATAACATCCCAACTTCTATACTGAATACTCTGACTCAACATTCCAGCTCCTGTGTTTTGATCAAGATTCCACTATCTGTTGTTTCTTGTGCCTTCATCTTTAACCCATCCCATAATAAAATAGCCCAAGTTACCCACACCAGCTGATAATATCTGCCTGTCACGATACATGGCAGGCAAGAGCAACACCTCTCCTGTTTCTCGTAGAAACCCTCTGCAACTCCACCCATCCCAAAACTGCATCTTCTTTGGCATCCATTGCCATTCTCAATGTATCAAACAACCAACTATTAAATTAGATGAGAGATTAGGAGTGGCAATACTGCAGTAAGCATTGAGGAAATGATGGGAACAAGTAACTGGAGTAGACATACTAAATGTAATCTCCTTTATTTTTATTTGTCATCAAGATGTGCTTGAAGCTGCCAAAGCCACATTTATTGTCCATTCCTAACTTTTCTGAGGAGGGGGTGGGGTTGAACAGGGTGGGGGCACAGGTGGTCTGAGCAGGGTGTAAATGATGTGGGAAGCTGCAAAGAAACAGTTGAACTAGATCTCTACTTATGAAAATGTTACAGCAATCTAGATTGTTTACAAACGCATTCATGTTTACTTCAAGATCAAAAGTACCAGACTTTTCTCTGTAATTCAGAAGCATAAATATGATTGCATTTGTACTTTAAGCCTGTATATAAATATTTTGTTGCTGAAAAACCATTGATTATAAACAGTGGTTATTGAACTTTAAAAAGTCAAATTAGTCACTCCAAATCTTGCAAACCGTTTAATGAATAATACAGGGCCACATAGTGGATGAAGATGAACAGAAGAAAACTGCGTGTTGCTTCAAGTAATGAAAATTCCACTATATAGTCAGAATAAATTATTTTAAAAATAATAAAGTATCTCCTTACTTGGCAAGCACCGAAATGTCTATATGGATTTCAGCACGACCTTTAATAAGGTTCGGCATGGTAGACTGCTTTAGAAGATTGAATTGCATGGGATCCATGGAGCGCTAGCCGCCTGGATAAAGAGTTGGTTTAATGGAAGGAAGCAGAGGATGATGGTGGAAGGTTTTTTTTATCAGACTGGAGGCCTGTGAATAGTGGTGTGCCTCAGGGACCTAAGCTAGACCATTGCTTTTTGTGGTTTACATCAATGATTTAGATGAGAACTTAGAAGGAATTAATACTAAGTTTGTAGATGACACTAAAGTAGGTGGTGTCATTAATGGCAAAGATGGTTATCATCCCCCTTCCCAGCTCCCCCACATAGCCTACTGTCTGTGCCTCTTCCTTTCTTTTTCCCGCCCCCCCCCGACATCAATCTGAAGAAGGGTCTCGACCCAAAACGTCGCCCACTCCTTTTCTCCATAGATGCTGCCTCACCCGCTAAGTTTCTCCAGCATTTTTTGTCTACTTCCTTAATTAGCAATGATATAATTAATGCTTATTGCTTTTGTTTGATTCAAGTTTTATTTCCATGTAAATGTCCCTAAGTAAAATGTTTTACGCTCTAACTCGTCCAGCGTTTAAAACCTTCACCTAAAGTTAATTGAAATCATTGTTTCAGAGTTCTGTAATAAATCTGCATGATTGATTAGTTGGGCATTATGATGACATGTTTGTGGGACCAAAAGACGACAAGAGAGAAGGCAAAGAAATGCAACAACCTATAAATGGGAGGTGTTGTGAGTCAACACAGAATTTGCAGAACTTTCTTGCACACAAGATCTAGACATAATGCATTTCAAAATCAACCCTACACACCCCAGGCCTCCCACTGTAGAGTCTTGAAAATTAATTCCCATTATTACCATGTAGATAAATCTCCCGGACCTGATCAGATATATCCAACGACACTGTGGGAAGCTGGACGAGCCCTAGCTGAGATATATGAATTATCATTTGACTCGGGTAAGCCTGGAGGGCTACAAAAGTTGTCTCCTCTATTTAAGAAGGGTTTCAAGGAAAAGCTGGGAACAGTAAACCAGTGAGTTACTGGAGAGTATTGTGAGGTACGAGCATGGATCTGGACATGGGAGTTCAGGTCATATGAATTAGATTGAGTTTTTGAAGAGGTAACCAAAAAGGTTGATGAGGGCAAAGCCATAAACAATGTCTATATGGATTTCAGCAAAACCTTTGATAAGGTTCAGCATGGTAGACTGCTTTAGAAGATTACATTGCATGGGATCCATGGAGCGCTAGCCGCCTGGATAAAGAAATGGTTTAATGGAAGGAAGCAGAGGGTGATGGTGGAAGGTTGTTTTATCAGGCTGGAGACCTGTGAGTAGTGCTGTGCCTCAGGGACCTAAGCTAGACCATTGCTTTGTGTGGTTTACATCAATGATTTAGATGAGAACGTAGAAGGAATGAATACTGAGTTTGCAGTTGGCACTAAAGTAGATGGTGTCATTAATGGCAAAGATAGTTATCAAAACTTGCAGCAGGATCTTGATCAGTTGGACAAGTGGCCTAAGGAATGGTTGGTGGAGCGAGTGCGAGTGCGAGATAAGTGCGAGTTGTTGCATTTTGGGAAATCAAACCAGGGTAGGCCCTTCACAGTGAATGCCAAGGCCCTAGGGAGTATTGTAGAGTGGAGGAATCGCAGAGTGCAGGCACATAATTTTTTGAAAGTGGCAACACAGGCCGATAGGGTGGTCAAGAAGCCTTTGGGTATGTTGGCCTTCGTCAGTCAGAGTATTGAATATGGAAATTCGGATGTTATGTTACAGTTATTCGAGATATTGGTAAGGCTAATTTTGGAGTATTGTGTTCAAATTTGGTCATCCTACCACAAGGAGAATGCAGAGAAAGAGTGTAGAGAAGATTAACGAGGAGGTTTCCAGAACATGAGTGCTTAAGCTCTATGGAGAGGTTGGGTAGATTAGGACTTTATTCGTTGGAGCACAGGAGGCTGATGGATGGTCTTAAGGAGGTGTACAGATCATGAGGGGAATGGATAAAGTAAACGCACAGAGTCTTTTACTTAGAATAGGGGAATCAAGAACCTGAGGACATAGGTTTAAGGTGAAAGGCAAAAGATTTAAAAGGAAACTGAACTGATATCTTTTTCACGCAGAGGGCGGTGGGCATATGCAATAAGCTGCCAGATGAGGTACTATAACAACATTTAAAAACCAATTGGACAGGTTTTACGAGGGATACGAGGCTAATGCGGGAAAGTGGGACTAATGGGGGATTTGGGTCGACAAGGGCAAATTGTGACATAAGGCACCATTCTGTGGTGCATAACTCTATTATGCATTTCCCTTTTAAGAACACTGTGTAAAGTTTGAGTGTGTCCAGTATATCAGGCATGGCAATAAAGAAAGGCAGAAGACCTTTCTGCTTCTGCTTCCCAGCCACTGTAGAACCACTGATTCCCAGCTGCTAGATGGACCACTATGTGCGTGCACTGGCATCTTTTGAATACAGAACTCGCTGAGGGTCTGTGTGCTTTGTAACTCAAATAGCCAAGGGACCAGATACACCCTCACACATATGCCTCCTGTCCTACAATCAACCTCCTCATGCACAGACCGCAGTCTCCTAATACCTCCCAAATGCACCCAGCCCAAATGCCCAATGCACCCCTAGACATACTCGTACCCCCTACACACAACCTAACCACACAAAGCCTACATACACAAACATCCCCATACACTCATAACCCGTCCACACCAATCAACCCACGTACCCTTGCGCACACACACATGTACATTGCCCCTGTACACACAACCAACAGCACACACTCTCCATTCAATCAAAAACCTACACACCCATACTACCTGAAACACTAGCAGAGTCAACAATTACATTAATACTTAAGATAAAGATGTGGAAGAACCCGGATCATATAGAGCTATTGCGTTGTTAAACACAGATCAATAAATATTAGCGAAAATATTAGCTAGAAGTCTAAGCAAATATGCTAGTAAATTAATACATCCAGATCAAACGGGGTTTATCCCTAAGAGACAATCATTTAATAATTTGAGACGTCTGCTCAACATAATGCATTCACACCAAACTGAAGATTAAAAACTATCAATTATTTTGTTGGATGCAGAGAAAGCATTCGATCAGGTGGAATGGGATTATATGGTTAAAGTATTGCAAAAATTCCAACTGGGAAAGAATTACATTCTATGGATTAAATTGCTATATAATAAGCCAATGGCCAGAATATTAACTAATAACATTTTATCTACAAAATTTCAATTGTCAAGGGGTAATAGACGAGGATGTTCACTAGCACCGCTGTTATTTGCTCTTATAATTGAACTCCTAGCGGAAAGAATTAGAACTCATCCGAATATCCATGGCTATAATACAAAATATTCAAATCATAAAATATCATTATACGCTGATGATGTACTATTGTACATCACAAAACCTCATATCACTATACCAAATATATTAAATTTAATCGAGCATTTCGGATCATTTTCAGGATACAGAATAAATTGGAATAAAAGTGAAATCATGTCAATAAAACTGAAAGATTCTACACATCTCTTACAGTTTCCTTTTAAAATTGCTATAGAAAAAATTAAATATTTGGGTATTGAAATTACTAGAAGCTATCAAGACATGTTTAATGCAAATTATAAACCTTTACTTAAGAAATTATATAATTTAATTAAATTCTGGAAAACACTTCCGATGTCTTTAATAGGCCGAATAAATGCTATAAAAATGATTTTTCTACCACAAATTCTATACCCGTTCCAATCAATTCCAATATACCTACCCAAAATGTTTTTTAAAAACTGGATTCAGACATTACAAATTTTATATGGGATTATGAGTCCCATAGAACACACTTGAATAAATCCAAAGCAGTAGGGGGATTAGCACTCCCTAATTTTATGTATTACTATTGGTCTGTAAATATTAGAAATATGATTCAATTGCTGGATAGTTCTCCCCAGCAACTGGATTGGATTATTATGGAGAAAGAGGACTGCTCCCCTTGTAATATTGGAGCGATCCTTCTTTCACCAATGAAGTTGAATAATACAAATTATAACAAAAATCCAATTATACATAGTACAATTAGAATTTGGAAACAAATAAAATACAACTTAATATTAAGAAATTTATCTCTCCTATCTCCTATAGTTAAAAACCCTTCATTTAAACCCTCAATTATAGATAAAGCATTTATACAATGGGAAAGAGCAGGAATTAAAACGTTGGGAGATTTGTATGAAACGGGAAAATTACTATCATTTAAACAATTACAACTAAAGTACAATTTGGGAAACAATTAGTATTTTAAATATTTCTAAATATGTGACTATCTGAAAAAATATGCACAAGAATATTACAATATGCCAGATTTACTGGATGAAGCAATGAATACAAAGGCTGAATCAGCAAACTTAATATATTATATTTATATAATATATTCAAAATTTCCAAAGAAAGGTGGGAAGAACACTTATTAAACGTGCATAAATGTTCAATTAACGCAAGACACATTTTAATACAATTTAAAATCTTACATAGATTATACTATTCAAAAACTAAAATAAGTAAACTTTTTCCCAACGTCTCATCTATTTGTGATAAATGCCAGTCTCAAGAAGCTACTATAGCGCACTCATTTGTCTTTTGTACAAAAGTAGATCTATAAGACGTGGTCTGCATTTATAGATCTACTACAAGGATAGGGTGCAAGTTACCTCAAAAAGGTACCGGCGTCGGGTCTTGGTAAAGGGGGATGAAAAACTGTCGAGTTGGTAAATTCCTTTTGTGTGATGTTTATAATAAAGTAACTGGATTTTCCTTTTTTCTTCTTTCTCTCTTTTTTTTCCCTCTAGGGTCTATCTCTTAATCTCCTCTCTCTAACTCCTCGACCAAGGGTTCTTTTTTCTTTCCTTTGGCACGCTTCTTCACTTTCACAACTCTCTCTCACTTTCTCTACTTTCTCTGTTTCTATTCTATTTCTCCATTACAGCCTTAAAAATTAAGGGGTACAATTATTGTAATAATATATACGGGACGTACACGGATGTAATTTACTGTACCTCTAATAAATACAAATATTTAAAAAATAAAAAAAAGAGAAAAAACCTACACACCCGAAACACCCATACAAACCTATCATTCTCCGACACGCACACACACAGACACACACACACACACACACACACAGACAGACCTGGCATAATGCGGTCGTGGCAGGAACTCTAGCCAATCATTTTAATCTTTAAAAGTTTGCCTCAGGGACAGGAATCAGAATGCAAGGGATCCTCTATTGTGTTTGACCGGATCATCCCTCCGGAGGGGAATGCTTCAGGAAAAGCTTTTGGGAAAGAATTAAGCTAAACTACAGGAAAAACCTGTTGGCAGGCAGGAACAGTGTGATCAGGAAATGACAGACTGCCCCTTGAAGTTTGTGAGCACTGACTGGGGAAACAGGATGCACACCAAAATATTCTTTATGGCTTGAATTGTTTAAAGCTCTTTCATTTAATCTTAGACCTCCTGTGGTTTTTTTTTGGAATTGTTCTACCCGGAGTTTGTCGGAACTGTAGGAATACCATTCAACTGAGAGAGAGCGGAGATAATGCAGATTACATACCGACTATCAGAAGCACCCCCTTGATGACAACAGAAGCTGGAATATAGAACAAATAAACAGAATGCTGGACGAACTCAGCAGGTCAAGCAGTATCTGCAGAGACAAAGGGTGCAAGACACATTTCGGGTCAAGGTCTCGTATCAGGACTTTGAGAGAACAAGAAAAATCAACAGTAGATAGCAGTAGGTAGGGTATGGAAGAGGCACTGGTAAGTTATAGATAGAACCAGGTGGGGAGAAGATATTGGGCAGATGGGACCAGGTGGGGGAAGGGATTATGGTCTCCATGCCTACAGGACGATATCCCAACATTGATCTCAAAGCTACATAGTTGAATTCGATTGAATGCTGAGATGACTGGGTTGTTCCAAGAGAGATTTAGTAGCGAGGAAGGCTTCTCCAATAGATTGTTGTGTACATTTGGAGCCTTAGTACTGTTGTACATCGCCTGTGAGATGGTTACAGTGCAATTGAATAAATCATCCAGCTCTTTGTGCACTTTGTATTTGCCAAGAAGGTCTGGAAAGGGATGCACTTGTTCTTGTCAATGCTTGCCCCAGACTCTACGATCTACTGGCTGACCCCAGAAAAGCAAACAAGACATCAACTGCTACCAGCAAGTAATTTAATGAAACTGATTAATATTCACTGGAGCTTGCAAGAATACATGATCCCATTCAGATTCACAAGAATTTACGAGGATTGAAGGGTTAGGGATCTAGAGGCGGACAGCGGGATAGTCTGGAACCTAGTGAACATCTCAGCATACGGTTCGCTTGGTTCCAGAGGATCGGAAAGGAAGACAGAGGATTAAAAAGAGAAATGTCTCCAGGAAGAGGATCGTAAATCCTTGAATTGTTGTTCCCAGCAACAGTGGATGCTCCGTCACTGAACATATCCTGTCAAAGGTTTGAGCAGGATTTAGATTGCTTACATATATTGACAGAGAAATGGCAGCTGGAGTTTAATGTGAGGTGTTACAGTTTGGGGAGTCGACTGTAAGGGAATAATATACAATTAATGGCATGACCCGTAACAGCATTGTTATACAGAGGGATCTTGGGATCCAAGTCCCAGAAAATGGCAAAACAAGTAAATTGAGTAGTAAAGAAGACATATGGTAATGCTTACATTTAATTGTCGAGACATTGAGTATACGAGTCAGGAAGGCATGGTGCAGCTTTATAACACTTTGGTTGGGCTGCATTTGGAGTAATGGGGCAGTTCTGGACACCCCATTACAGGAATTATGTTGAGGCCCTGGAAAGGTTGCAGGAGAAGTTTACCAAAATGCTGTCTAGGTTAGGGGATAGTAAACTATAAAGGAAGTTTGAACAACATTTGAATTGTTTTCTCTGGAGTGTTAGAGGTTGAAGGGAGACCTGATAAAAATATATAATATTATGAGAGGCATACATAGCATGGAATCTCTTTTCTCAGGATGGAAATGTCAAAGACTAAAGGGAAAAGTTTAAAAGAGGTGTTCAAGGAAGTTTTTTTTTAAAACAGTGTGATGGGTGTGTGTAACTCGCTGCTGGTGAATGCAGATACAATTGTGGCATTCAAGAGACTTTTGGATATGCACATGGATATGCAAGGAATGGAGGGATATGGATCACGTGCAGGCAGAGATTAGTTAGATCATGTTCGGCACAGGCACTGTGGGTCACCGGGCCTGTTCCTGTGCGGTACGGTATGTGACTGCAACTCAAAAGATGGTTTAACAGCTTCACTCGTAGATTTCATGATGGAGAGACTAAATTGTACTCTGTATTTCCGACCATCAAATCAAACCTGATCAGGGAGACCGATTTTATGAATGTGTGGAAATCCTTTCCAACCAAATGATATAACAACTATTCTGAGATTATGCTCAGTGTGAAGAAGGAGATTTTGAAGCTGGGCCTCCAGCTGCTGCAAAAGGATGCAGGCATGGAGGACAAACAGGTAGTGACTTATGGCTAACCTTGAAACTATTCTAGCAATATTTGAATTATCAAACAATACAACAAGAACAAAATTCAGCATTTCGGAAGTGACCTCGCCAGGAATCAGTGTCACCGCCTACCGATATACGCTCTGCCTTCTGTGAAGATGTTCCAACCTAGGAAATGTTGACTGCTTCTTTTAGGTTAAAGGTTTAGTTATGCCTGTCTGATTTTAATTCACCCATTGAAGTTTTTGCAGGTAGACACAATTTACTCTCATACAACAGTGTGGATTGGGTTTGACTTGGAATGTGGTTAAATCTAAATGCGCGGAGGGAAGGGAGGGCAAATCTTGTTTCTATCATGGATTCAGCCCTCAAATGGCTCATTGTCAAGCTTTTAATCATTGCTGTTGCAATTCATCTGGAACCAGTCAAGGGCAAACACCTCAGTATCCTTTTAACCACTCCTATTCCCCCAAACCCAAATACAAGTTCAGACAAGTAACGTCTGATCTGAGGGATATTCCCTTCAATCTGATTCCAATGTATGGTTTCAGATCAGTGCAACTGAAACCTACGAGTAACCTGGCAACAATCACCTATGTTATCCTTGGCAATGCTAACAAGAAATAAAAGGCAAAAAGATCCAACAGATACTGCTCGTCATCAGTGTAAGAGAAGGTGCAACAATGAAAATATAATCATGCGGCTGTTGTTATCAGCTTCTGCAGGGCCACTCCCAACACTCAACATTTCTCTTCCCTGTATAATCTATTGTCTGACTGGATTTACGTGAGAAAACAAGTTTTGTTTTGTGATACCAGTGATGAGCATTTTTCAAATGCATTATAGATTGTGTTGATGGAGGTCTAATTTGTCTCAGTTCACCATCAGGTTTGGTGACCATGGGCGATGATCTGCAACAACAGCAAGTGAACCATTTCAGACGTTTACTGCTGTTCATGGTGATGGGGAGTTCTTTGATGATGCAATCAGACCCGTCTATTGTGCCGATGTGTTTTCCCATATGTTCCCTTGCCTTTTGTTTAATGACAGACAAAATATTACATCATGATAATATAATCTGCAATTATTTCTAAAAACTGACCATGAACATTCTTGAAGCTGAAGTGTACATTACACCAAAAAATGTTGTGTGAAGGGTTACATTATCCAACATTGTAGATAAAGGAAATCTTGTTTGACATTGGAGACCAATTTAGGCTCTTGCAAAAATAAGCAACAGTTGTGGTCTTCTGCAACATGACAACTATCGTTGATCATGTGGGAATATGGACGCATCTTTACAGGATAATAGAGAAAACAGATGCTAGACCACCAGGAATCAAGGGTAAGACCGACCACCCTGCAATCACACAGATTATAATTGGACCACAAGGAAATGCTGACCTCCACTTGAAGAATGAAAATCAGTAAAATAAATACTTGGATTGTTGTTATGAAAATAAATGTGATGGAAATGTTCAAACAAATAGGAGACGAATGACCATTGTTCTCAATACATAGACAAAGGGTTTCTTAGATTCACCAGAGCCAGCCAATTCTGCAGTGTCCCTGCAGAAATAAAGTATCACGCCCCAAGCGCTGGACCAGAACTGTTGCCTTAAGGGCCTGTCCCACCAGCACGCGATTGCATGCGGCTAGCGCGACCTAACGTGTTCGCTTGAGCCATACGGCCTCGCGGGGCCGGTCCCACTTCGATCGCCGGAGGCGTATGGAGTTGTGCGGGGCTGGTCTCGACATCGTGCGGGGCTCCGAAAAACTGACACTGTCCAAAAATTCCGCGTGCTAACGGTCTGTCGGCCCGCAGCTGCATTGAGGACATACGCAGAGTACTTGATATCGTACACAGTGTCTTGACGGCGTTAGCCTAGCGCGTGGCGTTGCGCGTTGTCATCACCGCCCGGTGTGCCGTTGCGTGATGACGTCACCGCCCGAGGCCATGCAGGTCAAAATTCAGTCGGCCCGCCTCCTGCCCAGCTGATTGGTGAGTACGATGTCGGGACCAGCCCCGCACAACTCCATACGCCTCCGCGGTTCAAATTAGGACCGGCCTCGCGAGGCCATACGCCTCAAGCGACCACGTTTGGTCGCGCTAGACACATGCAATCGCATGCTGGTGGGACAGGCCCTTTACGGAAGTGATACGGAACATCATCAAGAAGAGAGAGAGCACTGGTGAGCTTACTAGTCGCAAAGGGACTGGCAGGCCAAGGAAGACCTCCACAGCTGATGACAGAAGAATTCTCTCCATAATAAAGAAAAATCCCCAAACACCTGTCCGACAGATCAGAAACACTCTTCAGGAGTCAGGTGTGGATTTGTCAATGACCACCGTCTGCAGAAAACTTCATGAACAGAAATACACTGCAAGATGCAAACCACTGATTAGCCACAAAAATAAGATGGCCAGGTTAGTTTGCCAAGAAGTACTTAAAAGAGCAACCACAGTCTGGAAAAGGGTCTTGTGGACAGATGAGATGAAGATTAACTTATATCAGAGTGATGGTAAGAGCAAAGTATGGAGGAAAGAAGGAACTGCTCAAGATCCAAAGCATACCACCTCAGCTGTGAAACACGGTGGTGGGGGTGTTATGGCCTGGGCATGTATGGCTGCTGAGGGTACTGGCTCACTTGTCGTCATTGATGATACAACTGCTGATGGTAGTAGCATAATGAATTCTGAAGTGTATAGACACACCCTATCTGCTCAAGTTCAAACAAATGCCTCAAAACTCATTGGCCAGTGGTTCATTCTACAGCAAGACAACAATACCAAACATACTGCTAAAGCAACAAAGGAGTTTTTGAAAGCTAAAAAATGGTCCTATTCTTGAGTGACGAAGTCAATCACCTGATCTGAACCCAATTGAGGATGCCTTACATATGATGAAGAGAAAACTGAAGGGGACTAGTCCACAAAACAAGCACAAGCTGAAGATGGCTGCAATACATCCATCCGGAGGGGCGGGGGGGGGGGGGGAGGGCGGGGGGAGGAGGGGGGGGGGAGGGGGAAGGGCGGAGGGCGGGGGGGGGAAACCAGGGGGGGGGGGGAGGGGGGACAGGGGGAGAGGGGATATATCCCAGGACACACCCGTGTACCCCGTGACCACTCCTCCCTGCCATGTGACCGACTGCTGGGGGTTTGTGTCGCTCGTGGCCCAACCACCGGGTGCAGCCACAATGGGCTGATTTACAAATGGTTAACGTACTTTTAGATTGCACCAAGGACAATGCTTGGAATGTTAGTTTCAGTGAATGGATTTACATATGTCATAAACTGGTGGTTAATTAATCCTGACAAGTTTGCTTTGGAGTAGCAATCAGTTGTATTAAACTTGCGTGTCAAGAGCATCATTATACACGAGTATATAAGAATGCAGTGATGCAGACTAGGAAAGACTTTGACCGAATCTACAGTGTGTGTTGAACTATTATTTACCCAGTGGTGTGGAAAATAATAGTGACACTGGTGTTTTTGTGACATGGAAGCTTTTAGTCAGGGCCAGGCTGAGACACTGTTGCTGTGGAAGAATTGGCCAGTTACCCCCAGAGGAACTGTCTCCTGCAGATCTGACCCAGGTCCTGCCAAAGCTGCTCCTTGATCAAAGTAAATTCGAATGATAAAAGAGAATTAGTTGTTTATAAGTAAATAACTTTATTCCGTTGGAAAGGCAAAACCTACTGGTTAACAAATACTGGTGCTTTGAGAAAAGGCAGTAAACTTCTCCTGTTGGTATACAGGGGTTTCTGTAAACTATTTTCCATCTGAGTATTGCCTCACTTAATACCAGATTGTTATGTTTGCAAAATCCTCTGATTCCTTGGATGAAAGAAAATTCAGCTGAAAAATCTTCTGCTTCAGAAAGTTAATGAAATGTAATGGATTTCGATTTGTTCAGCTGCTCTGTTTTCTTAAAGTGATTTCCGCCTCAAAGTTTTAACATTCTCTTTCTTTTGTGGTATGTGGGCTGGAGCACATATTCCTACTTGATAAGGGATGGAAACTCCACAATAAATCACACAATGTGCAACACAGGCCCTCACTAATAATTCAATTGAATTTGCTATGTTTAAAAATTGGGAGGCAATAACCCTTAATAAGGTAACTGCATTCATATTTTGTCAAGTGTCTTAAAAGGTCATCAGACACATTGAAAGTGGTAGCTTAGACAAAGTGATAAATCTTCCTTGGCAGACTATCACATTTCATACGCTCAATATTTAAGCACAAAGAGATCCTGCATTGTAGCTGCTCAAAACACAGATGTTTCTGTAGATTTTTCAAGCAGTGTTGAAATTCTCATTTTACAGGGACACACGAGATCTTGAGTTAAATCGAGAGTCTTGAATCGAGAGGGCCCGATGTTCAGGCCCTCTTTCTGGGAACGATGGAACCCCGACGTCGAACGGGAGAACATCCTCAGCGGCCTGGACCTCTGAATCAGCCCCCTTCCACCGGAGTCCGCGGCTCCCGATCTCCACAGGCCGCGCTGGGCAGAGATTCGCGCTGGCGACCCCCGGCAAAGGGTCCCAGGACTCCGCAATGTTAAAGTCAGCGCCGCCCGTGTTGGGAGCTCAGCACCCACAGCTCCGCGATGTTGGAGCAGCGGCCCAACACTCCGGAGCTCCGAGCGGCGATCCCAGGTAAGGCCTCGCCCGCTCCGCGATGTTTCCAGCGCCTCGCCGCCGCTTCTGAAGCTCTGGTCCGATCCGGCAGTGAAGGCCGCGCCAATCCAGATGATAGGCCGCGAGGGGAGGGGGGGGGGGGGGCGAGGACACGACTCAAATAGCCTCATCCTCGCCAGGATTTCCCTTACCCTATCCGCTTCCCCCCCCCCCCCCCCCACTAAAATACTGAAAAAACCTAAAAGAAACACTCTAAACATAACAAATTTTTTTAAAAGACAACCAGACCATGGGCAGAGACAGCTAGCAGCAGCACCACCGGATATCCAAATGTCTCTTCTATCTGTTTTGCCAGTGATACAGTAAACACAACTCAGCCATTATCAAGGCATTTACTGGTAGATGTAGTGAGTGCTAAAGGAAAAATAACCAGAATGCAGCTTATCCCCTGCTCTCTCCTCAACACACTGGGACCCGATTCCCACTCTTCATTTAAATTCGCTGGGGCCCTGCTTCCCACTCCCCCTTTAAGCTCACTGGGCTTGCTGGAAAATTGGTTATACCGTGATGTAACATTTGAAAACATTATGAGTGTATTGGAATATTCATTGGACATAGAATAGAGTTGCCTGAAAAACCTGTCACTCTAGCACCCCAATGTCCCAAGTATGCCAGATTCACAGAATGTTACTAAATTGATCACACCTATTGAACAATATACCCTTGAAATTGAAGATTGCAATATTATCATACAGGCACACTGTCAGCTTGTGTGACATTAGTTTCCAGTCCAAATAGAGTAACTGATGATAGCTTTAAACTCGTTCACCAAGCACAATTTTGATGGGGAGTCAGTTTGAGGGTGTTCGGGGTGGAGAGCAGTTTCAAAACCAGCAATCTACACAATTTTTGCAAGTGTCCTAATGATGGGTTGGACACGTTTTCCGTCACTCGTATACAACTCACACTGTTATATTTGCAGCTGAGATTTGTTGGACATTTTATGAAAGCGAATGGCATGTTGGCCTTTATAACAAGGGAGGTCGAGTATAGGAGCAAAGAGGTCCTTCTGCAGTTGTAAAGAGGTCTAGTGAGACCACACCTGGGGTATTGTGTGCAGTTTTGGCCCCCTAATTTGAGGAAGGACATTCTTGCTATTGAGGGAGTGCAGCGTAGGTTTACAAGGTTAATTCCCGGGATGGTGGGACTGTCATATGCTGAGAGAATGGAGCAGCTGGGCTTGTACACTATGGAGTTTAGAAGGATGAGAGGGGATCTCATTGAAACATATAAGATTGTTAAGGGTTTGGACACGCTGGAGGCAGGAAACATGTTTTCGATGTTGGGGGAGTGCAGAACCAGGGGCCACAGTTTAAGAATAAGGAGTAAGCCATTTAGAACCGAGATGAGGAAACACTTTTTCTCACAGAGAGTGGCGAGTCTGTGGAATTCTCTGCTTCAGAGGGCGGTGGAGGCCGGTTCTCTGGATGCTTTCAAGAGAGAGCTAGATTGGGATCTTAAAGATAGCGGAGTCAGGGGATATGGGGAGAAGGCAGGAACGGGATACTGATTGGGGATGATCAGCCATGATCACATTTTGATGGAGGTGCTAGTTCAAAGGGCCGAATGGCCTACTCCTGCACCTATTGTCTATTGTGTCTTACAATGAGCACCAACAAAGCAGATACTCCTGAGTCAGTGTCTCTGTTAACAATACATTTGTGCAGTTCATTTGGAAGGGTGCACAATTTCAAAGAATTGTCAAATGTTTGGGTCAGTCAGAGATCATTCAGCCCAACACGTCTGTGCCAGTTATAAATGTCTGGATTACCATGATGAGATAAATACACCAGGAATTTGCTTTGTTTGTACTTACTTTTTCCGCCATTTCCTGTGTCTTCAAGTCCTCCTGCTTTGTAGTAGGTGACACTTTTTACAATACCTGGCTGTTGGATGCCAGGCTTGGCCTTGATGGTGGGCTGTGGTACTTTGGGGAAGGTCACTGGTTTTACTTTCTTTGCTGGTTTCTTTGTTTTCATCCCTTTGTCTCTTGGCACTTTGGAAGGAATCTTTCGTGCGAGTGGCTTTTTCTTGTTCTCTACTTTATTTGCATATTTCTTTACTTCCTTTGGTGGAGCTGTGTCCTGAAAATAAATGTAGATTCAGTAATAACCTAAGAAGCTCAGTCCTCTGAGCCATTCAAGCAAGCTAGATTTCTTTCCCATTTATTCATAATTATTGTTTTATTCACAATTTGATCCAGTCAAATCATACCAAGCACTATGAAGCCATCCACAAGTTGTGCAAAGAGAAAAATAACCAGAATGCAGAATTACAGCATTACTGCCACAAAGAAAGTGCAAATAAAAAGGGCTGCAATGAGGTAGGTTGGGAGATCGGGACTACAACCTTAGATTGTGAACAGCCATAGATTAGTTTAATTTCTTGTTGTACTTTGCTGTGACTGCAGCCCATTCAGGGCCTTGTGTTGCTGACATCCACCGATGTTGGAGTGGTTCCCGTCCTGCTTCCTCTACAAATATGTAACACTTTATCCACATTCATAATCTGGTTCTGATCATCTCCCAGGTTCTCCTACAACAAGGGTTCCCAACCTGGGGTAAATTTACCCCCAGGGAGTAAATTTGTTGATTCGGGATTTGTACATGTTTTTTCTCATTGACTGACTGTGTTTGGTTCTGGTATACCGGTATCATTTTGTTCATAAATAAGTGAAATAACATTGTTATGAGCTGTTAAAGTTGCCTGGGGTAAACAGGATGAAAAAGGTTGGGAACCCCTGTCCTACATGGTTCTCCCCTACTGCTTTTACTTGGCAATTCTCCCTATGCCATTACACTCCTGTTATTTCCTTGCACTTCTTGCCACTGCTAACTTTTTATTAACTAACCCAAATGTTCATAGCCAATCCCCATATTACAAATATGTGGCAGCAACTTCAACTGCTCAGTGGTTTATCTTGCCCTCTTTTCATGATCGGCTTTCCCCACATTGGAAACAATATTGAAATATCAAAGCTCACTTTCGACCGCCACTCCCCCCCCCCCCCCCCACAGTAAATGTTAATTGGAATCAGAGCTGTCCAATGGGACCAGATTCTGTGTGCTGAATTCAGGTCATGATCACATTCTGATTAGATACGTGGGTGGATTTATGTTCTGATCGTACATCTAGGGTCAGGTTGGGCTACGTTTGGCATGCTATGACACGGCAGCACATCTTTTATCTACCTTTCTGAAAAAGCTTCAGAATTGAGGCAGATTCCATTGAAATGACCTCATGAGATTATTACATTTACAGTGGCGGTCCGGTGCACAGCAAGTATGAGGAAGACCACGTCCTTGGGCACAGGGCAGGTTGGCTTTGCCATGCCATTCCAAGGTGTTCATACTTTGTTTTTGTAGATTACATTATCAGAATCGTTTGACTAAATTACTGTCTTGTAACTCTTTAAACAACTCACATACTTATGAAGTTTAAAGAAGCTCGCAGGACCACCTTCAATGGTAGCATTCTTCTCTTATATGTGGAGCAGACCAGATGAGCAGAATGGCCTAATTCTGCTCCTATAATTTATAATCTACAATCTTCTCTTTGTATTGTTTGATAACTCAAGTCTTTCACTCCCACTCTTGTGAAGCAAGAGTGTACATAATTCAACTGATGGATTGCTGTTCATGCGAGTAAAGATTTCACTGAGCACCGAGCATGATCTAAATGTTTCCCAAGTTAACTACAAGTCGGAGCAAAGGTATTTAAAAATATTGTTGGAAACATATTTCCTGAATGATTTAATGGTCAGTACAAAGTGGATACCTGTTGATTATTTCCCACGCCTGCATCCTTCTGTAGTAACTGGAGTCCCAGCTTTGAAATTTCCTTCTTGACACCGAGCATAATCTCGGAGTAGTTTTCATAACGTTTCATCTGGTCAGAAAGGGTTTTCACACTTTCTTTCATGAAGTCATTTTCCCTGGTCAGGTTCGATTTGATGGTCTGAAATATAGAATAGAATTTAGTCTCTCCATCATATAACGTTTAATATCATTTAACCCAGCTTCAGCGTTTCAGTCACATCAGCATGCGACCCAGGTGAGCAGATTTCAATGTTAGTCAGAGGCTTTGCTGAAGAGGAATGAATGATCCCCGAAAATCTGTACCGAATCATCAATATAGTTTCTCAGTAACAACACACAGCACTGCAATATGTTAAAGATGATTCATCGTCATTTGTACAAAGGGAAATATTTTGTCGACAGCCACGGTTTTTGTCCTATGTTGTTACAAACAAGCAATTAAGCCGAGGGGCTCGACAGCAAAGCTTCCATTATTGAAGGCAGTGTTTAGAGGCAGCAATGTATCAGGATCATACCACGGAATACAAGTCCTACACATGCAGCAAAACTCTATATCAACATTCTTACAAAAATACATTTAATGGAAACATTATCTATAATGAATACAAAAAATGACTTGCTTCTTCATCTTGCTATCTGCAAACAATTAAATAACGGATTCACTCATTGCCATACATTTATAATTGTTTTTTTGTGGTTCCAAGTAATTCATGGTTTTGGGAGTGAAGGACACTAATCTAAATTGCTGGATGGAGTGAACGCTTCCTGCGAAACCCATTTACTGGAATCCCCTTCAGGAAATTCACTCTGGACAACCAGACACAAAAACGTGGGCAAGCAATTATTTAAAGGGTATTAGGGTATTTCCGTCGGAGGCCGAGCTGAGCACTGACCAGACTGTACCTCATTTGGTTAGGTTTAGGTTTATCATTGTTACCTGTACCACAAAACAGTGAAAACCCTTGTTTTTCATGCTATCCAATCAGATCAGGTAATGTACACAAGTACCTGTCTTAAACATTGGGATAGTTGCTGCCTCAACTACCTCCTCTGCCAGCTTGTTCCATACACCCACCACTGTTTGTGTAAAAAAGATACCCCTCAGATTCCTATTAAATCTCTTCCCCTTCACCGTAAACCTATGTCCTCTGGTCCTCGATTCCCCTACTCTGGGCAAGAGACTGTTCATCTACCCGATCTATTCCTCGCATGATTTTATACACTTCTATAAGTTCACTCCTCATCCTCCTGTGCTCCAAATGAATAGAGTCCCAGCTTACTCAACCTCTCCCTATAGCTCAGAGTCTCTGGTCTTGGGAACATTCTTGTAAATTTTCTCTGTAGCCTTTAGAGCTTTACAACACCTTCTTTAAGCTTTGCCCATCTCACCATAAAGCTATGCCCTCTAGAATTGGGTTTTTTTCATCCTGGGAAAAAGATTCAGACTGTCATAGAAGAGGAGTTGAGACCAGGGGCACATCAGCCATGATCACAGGAACGGGGCAAGCTTGAGAGGCCAAGAGGCCTGCTCCGATCTTATTTTCTTATGTTCTGAAGCCAATACTGATGTTTTTTGTTTTTTTTCAGCCTGCATGCACAAGTGTGCAAGAGCATTTCAGTATCCACCGTGGGGGTAAGCTATAGATTTTTAGTTCTGTCAATGGGATCTCATGTTCATATACTATTCTGAGGAATACTCTCAATTGATATCTCAAATTGTTTCCATTGGAAGGAGGCTGGGGACCAATGGAGATGGGTATTAGATGGGAAACAACTTATTGAATGAGTGAGCATGCTCAATGGACTGGTTAGCCTAATCCTACTAATATACCTTACACATTTTATTTGAAAGAGAAACCCTCAAACCCACCTGGTCCAGAGTATGACTAAATCAATGTATAGCAACAGACCAAAGTCAGATTGATATAACAAATGGATACTTCTGAATTCACTCTTACATCAGAAACATAATGGAGCTAAGTACTATCATGAGTCAATGAGATATACTGTATGTCCTTCCCATGGTTCGTGCTACCAGGATTTCCAAATGATAAATACTACTGTGAACTTATTCCACATCACCTCTTCAAGATTGCTCATCTGTGTTGCCACTTTCCGTATATAGGAGTGAACTTTCATCATGTCAATGCTGTACAAAGTACCCTCCAGTAGGTCAACAAGTGACTGCAACTAGAGTGAGAACATAAAAAGTAAAGTTAAAAATATCGATCATTTTGTCAGGCAAAGTATCACCCTTTTAAAGTTTATTTTGTAAACTTAAGGACTCGAGAAGATAAAATCCACAATTAATAAATATTTATTTACCAACGTTCCCTTGCTTAGTCTCTTCCTTTCTCCTCAGCGGGGAGTTAATGGACATGCAAGACTGAATGGGTTACATTGCAGGGGACTGATGGGAGTGCTCTGCGGGAAGACATAGACAATAGGCCAAATGCCTGCTTATAATGCTGTTAAGAAATATATGATTAATCATTTTAATCCTGGCTAGTGACGTTTCCCAGGCCTGGGGGATCTGGCCATTCTAGAAAGTCAGTAATAGCTTTGGAGATAAAGTACCTTCAGGCTCTACTTGGGGGATGTGCAGAGCATTCTCACAATTTACTCACTTCCCTTGGATTGGATCATTATCCCTAGGGTCCTCCTCCTCCTCCTCCCAGTCGGGGATAATGGACAGGTTCTCAAACACCCACCTCCCTCCCCACAAGCTCGAAGCTGTTTGTATACAGTCAGAGATCAGACCCCTGGTGCCTCTAACACCACCACAGGCTCCATGCCTTGCAGCTTTGATCTGCTTCAGAGGCTACCCTGGTTGATTGGAAACCCAGTGTGTCAATCAGGCTGACATTTGGGTGGGGATTTTTTTTTTTTTTTTTTTTTTTTTAAGTCGCAACTGTCTGTTCCACCCCCTCTCCTGAAGCAAACCCACCGTGTCAATATCAAAGCCTTTAAATCCCCAGAGTCTTTCAATTTAAATGCACAGGAGGCTGAAACCAATTAAAGTTTAACTGCTGTTGGTGAGGCAGTGTTCCAGATGACAGATGCAAATTTTCAACCCCCCCCCAGATCATTCCCAAAATCCTCTATAATTAGTAAATAAACTACAGCTTTTGTTTATTCTGCGGTGGCATCACATTTGAAGAGCTTTCAAACTGTTAACATTTGATGATAATAGAAGCATTACCAGACATTTGCAAAGGAAAGCCGCGTTTATTTCATATGCCTATTTTTATAAGACTTCAATGAGAACAGAATTTATAGAGCTGTGCATTGTAACAAAAGTACCATAAAGCTATGTCTTTACGGCCGGTGGCCAAAGAATATATAGTGACGCAAGGAAAATAGTTAGCAATGTTCTTATATGACAGGTTTATAGTCTATTATATTAATTCACACAATGTGAATGTCACGACCAAGGCATTAAGGGTGCCAAATTGCCTTGTGGAAGGTAATAGTGAGCCACCTCCTTAACGGGTTTGGATTAATCAGTGGCTTGCTATGCCATTACAGAATCTGTCACATTGCTATGTTTCAGACGGGCAAGGATAATATGAAGGACATCAGTGAGCGGTGAGGTTCAGCATTGAGACTTGAGGCTGGGACGGCACCCTGTGGGGCACAGTGGGTGTGGGCCAATGCTGCCACTGAACCCTAGGGCAATTCATTGCCACGTGAGCAGCAACAACCGGGATCTGTGCTCAGTTTCAGTCTCCTGGGGTGTCGGCACAACGGGTCATGCAGCAACAGGCAGGGCAAGGGTAGTACAGGTTCCCAGCATGACAACATTGTCAATAAGACAATTCTAGATCCAATAACCCATTTTACTGCCAATTCCAATGGTAATCTTTCTGTGAACACATCCGGAGTGCTGATATGTTGCCAGTGCATGGCAGCTTGATGGTTACCAGCTCTGATATTCTGCTTTTAACTTAATGATACTTAGGCTCCAAGTATTAAGATACTAAGTTTAGACAAAGGAATTTAATGTAACATCTCCATGTTTGCAGATGACACAAAGCTGGGTGGCAGTGTGAGCTGTGAGGAGGATGCAGGGTGACTTGGATAGGTTGGGTGGGTGGGCAGATGCATGGCAGATGCAGTACAATGTGGATACATGTGAGGTTATCCACTTTGGTGGCAAGAGCAAGAAGACATATTATTATTTGAATGGTGCCAGATTAGGAAAAGAGGAGGTACAAGAGGACCTAGGTGTCCTTATACATCAGTCACTGAAAGTAAACATGCAGGTATAGCAGGCAGTGAAGAAAGCAAATGGCATGTTGGCCTTCATTGCGATAGGATTTGAGTATAGGAGCAAGGAGGACCGTCTGCAGTTGTACAGGGTGCTGGTGAGACTGCACCTGGAATATTGTGTGCAATTTTGATCTCCTAGTTTGAGGAAGGACATTATTGCTATTGAGGGAATTCAGCGGGACTGACATATGATGAAAGAATGGATCGACTGGGCTCATATTCATTGGAATTTAAATTGGATGTTCGGGAAGTCCAGAAACAGGGGTCACACTTTAAGAATAAGGGGTAGGCCATTTAGAACCGAGTTGAGGAAAAACTTTTTCAGCCAGAGAATTGTGAATCTGTGGAATTCTCTGCCACAGAAGGCAGTGGAGGCCAATTCAGTGGATGTATTCAAGAGAAAGTTAGATATAGCTCTTAGGACTAATGAAGTCAATGGATGTGGGGAGAAAACAGCAATGGGGCACTGATTTTAGGTGATCAGCCAAGATCACATTGAATGGTGGTTTTGGCTCGAAAGGCCGAATCGCCTAGTCCTGCACCTTTCATGGTGGGATTTGTCTCCAGAGTTAGAATGTGTCTCTTGATAATTTGTCCAGTAACAAAAGCAAAAGGCAACTGCATCTCTAACATACGTGAATTAGAAACAATAGAAACATAGAAAATAGTTGCAGGAGTAGGCCATTCGGCCCTTCGAGCCTGCACCGCCATTCAATATGATCATGGCTGATCATCCAACTCAGTATCCCTTACCTGCCCTCTCTCCATACCCCCTGATCCCTTTAGCCACAAGAGCCACATCTAACTCCCTCTTAAATATAGCCAACGAACTGGCCTCAACTACCTTCTGTGGCAGAGAATTCCAGAGATTCACCACTCTCTGTGTGAAAAATATTTTTCTCATCTCGGTCCTAAAAGATTTCCCCCTTATCCTTAAACTGTGACCCCTTGTCCTGGACTTCCCCAACATCGGGAACAATCTTCCTGCATCTAGCCTGTCCAACCCCTTAAGGATTTTGTAAGTTTCTATAAGATCCCCCCTCAATCTTCTAAATTCTAGCGAGTACCAAGCCAAGTCTATCCAGTCTTTCTTCATATGAAAGTCCTGAAATCCCAGGAGGGATCCCAGAATTAAAACCATGTAATATTTATTGATTCATTTACAGCAACAAAAGAACTTTTGTGCAATAAATCCATCAGCTGAGGTGGTTTTGGGTTTTCATATTTTACTCGACATTACTCTGGTACCTTAAAGAACTCTGGAGCCTGTTTCCTGAGCTTTTCCATTCTCCACTCATTTTCACAAGGGTTGAGAGATGAAGGAGGAGCCACGCAGGAACATCTACAGTCTGTCCCAGAGCTGACAGTTTCAACTGTGTAGAAGTCTTCAATGCGCAAGCTGCCATTCCGGATGCGACTGCAGGCATCTTTTGTCAGGGGCCGCATGATGCATTTGCAACGGCAGTCAGAGCCCTCAGATATCATTCGGACCTGATCATCCTCCCCAAACAGCTGTTGAAATAAAAACAATTCACTAGCAGGAGTGTGTAGGCCAGTATCAATGGGCCTCAGTATTTACTATAGCAAGGTACATTAACATGGCAATGCAATTACCGTCTCCAGCATGCTAAGAAACAAACCCATTATTTCTGTCTGAGGAAGGGTCTCGACCCGAAACGTCGCCTATCTCCTTCGCTCCTTAGATGCTGCTGCACCCGCTGAGTTTCTCCAGCTTTTTGTGAAACCTATCATTTCTGCCTGCTTCTGCCCCACTGAACTAATCTCCCCCTACCTTGAATCCCCACCTACGTCCGAAACACCACACACACACACACTCTTTAACTCCTTAATAACTTTCTGCCTTTAGGCCCCCAGTCACTTATCTTTATCACGAATGTCCAGTCCCTCTACACCAACCCCCACCAAGAAGGTCTCGAGGCCCTCTGTATTTTTCCTTGAACAGTGACCCAACCAATTTCCCTCAATTAACACTCCCCTCTGCCTAGCAAAACTTGTCTTCGCCTTCAACAACTTGCCTTTCGATTCCTCTCACTTTCTCCATGTTAAACGTGCAACCATGGGCTCACGCATGGGTCCCTGCTATGCCTGCCTTTTTTGTTGGTTACAACAAACAACAAACAATCCTGGTTCCAGGCATACACTGGTCCTATCCCCTAATTCTTTCTCCGCCATATCACCAACTGCATCCATGCTGCCTCCTGCACCTGTGCAGAACTCATGGACTTAATTAACTTCGCCACCATCTTCCACCTTGGCCTCAAATTTACCTGGTTTATCTCTGACATCTCTCTCCCCTTTCTTGATTTCTCTGTCCATCCCAGGAGACAGACTATTGACTGACATCTCTTCAGTGTCCTGGATTTCTGATTTTGCTCCCTCTCCCCCAGATGCAATAAGGACAGAGTTCCCCTGGTCCTCACCTTTCACCGCATGGAACACATTATCCTCTGATATTTATGTCACCTCCAACGTGATCCCACCACTAATCACATCTTCCCATCTCCACCCCCCGCAGAGACTGCTCCCATCACAACCCCTTCGTTCACTCGTCCTTTACCATCCAAACCACCTCCACTCCAGGTACATTCCTCTGCAACCGCAGGAGATGTAGCACCTGTTCTTATACCTCCTCCCTCGACTCCATCCAGGGACCCAGAGAATACTTCCAAGTGAGACAGAGGTTCACATGCATCTTCTACAACCTCATCTGCTGCATCTGGTGCTCCCGATGTGAGTTACTGTACATTGGCGAGCCAAAGCGTGGACTCAACAACTGTCTTGCTGAACACTTACGCTCAGTCCGCCAAAACCTACTGGATCTCCCAGTTGCTAATCATTTTGAACTCGCCTTTCATTCCCATCTGTTCTGGGGCACCGTCATTGCCAGAGTGAGGCCATAAGCAAATTGGAGGAACAGCACCTCATATTTCGCTTGGGTAGCTTGCATAGTTTACAACCCAATGGTATGAAGTTGAATTCTCTAATTTTAGGTAACATCTACAAACAATTCCCTCCCTCCCCCTCCTTCCTCCACTTCAAGTCTGTTAACTAGCTCCACAGCTTGCAATGATGTATCCCTCATGGGCTCACACCTGCCTCTAGCCGGCAATGCCTGGTGCCGCCCTGATTCATTGTTTTTTATCTTGTTTCGAGTTCCACCAACCCCCCCCCCCCCCCCCCACCCACACATACAATCAGTGTAAGAAGGGTCGCAACCTGAAATGTCACTCGTCCATTTTCTCCAGAGATGCTGCCTGACCCGCTGAGTTACTCCAATGTTTTGTACCTATCTTTGGTGTAAACCAGCACCTGAAGTGCCTTTTTAGAACATGCTGAGAAAGAGCTTGCATTTACTGAGAACCTCTCACACATTTCTGGTCTAAAAGCACTCAACGGATGGTGAAGGCCAGCTTAGAAGACAGTTAAGTATCAATATAGAATCAAGTGTTGTGGGTCAGGCAGCATCTCTGGAGGAAATGGATGTGACCTTTCTGCAGACTTCATCAATTCCTTCCCCGATACTGCCTGACCCACTGAGTTCCAACAGCACTTTCCTATTTTGTTAAATTAAGGTTGGCCTCCATTCAAAATAAACTCCATTATTCTTCCAATTAAGTCATTTTCTGATTGTTTAGGAAGAAAATCAGAACCAATTGTCAAGTTTGAATGTTTCACGGAAGCAGGAATGAGTTGTTTATTTGCAATAAATGTAAAGTAAACAGGAATGAGAACTTGCAAACAAATCGCTGTGGTTCTGGGCTAAGGCTTCACAGAAATCCTGGCAAAACCCAGGATCCAGTCTCCAGTACCGAGGTAATCAATAAGAATATAAACAAAAGCTAAAAAAGGTTTCTGGGAAGTTGTAATACCTCACAGCTTCCATTAACTTCTTAAGATGTTTGTTTGGGCTACATTCTTATCAAGAGAAGACCAGAGGTCTTCAGTATGTCACCATTTGGAGAGCTTTAGTATCAAATTAGCAGTAATTAATGTTGCTTTGGAAATAGAAAGAGTGAAAAGAGTCCAGCTGGAAGCTTCAAATATTCAGAGCACTCCACTTAATAGAGTTTGCACCCTCAGCCCTTTGTCCTGTAACTGCAAGTCTTTAAAGGTCTTGCATCTCATGCCTTTGTGGATACACAAACAATGACTGTCACACTTGGAAAGGTTTTCCTCATGAGTAAAGAGTGTTTAATTGTCATCTGTGCCAGCAATGAAACAATAACATTCTTTTTTTAACTGAGCTTTAAAGGCACTTTAATGCAATAATATACAAATGAAAAAATAACCAGACCATGATAGTGAAAAGCCGTAAAACGTGGTGGAATAAAAAATAAGTCTGCAACAGATCGTAGTTGGTGGGGCGTGTTGTGGTTAGTGTCGTGCAGTGTTCAAGGGCCTGATCGTTGTTGGAAAGAACCTGGTGGTCACAGTTTTTATGCTTCTGTACCTTTGTCCCGAAGGTAGCACCGAGATGAGAGCGTGGCCAGGGTTGTGTAGTCATGGGAAATTTAAGCTTCTTGATTAAAATAAGCAAGAAAGATTTGTGATCATGAACTGACAATGGGAAAATAATCAGACTAAAACAGGGCAAGTATATAAGAAATATAAACAGAAAATGTTGGAATATTCAGCAGGTCTGGTAGCATCTGTAGGGATAACGATAGTGTTTTCATTGTAGAAACAAGGAACTGCAAATGCTGGTTTACCAAGGAAAAACACAAAATGCTGGAGTAGCTCAGCAGATTAGGCAGCATCCCTGGAGAACATGGATTGGTGACGATTTGGTTTGGGACCTTTCTTCAGACTGATGCTGCCTGCCCGCTGAGTTACTCCAACATTTTGTGTCTTACCAACAGTGTTTTCATTAGCTGTGTGTCTCCCTGCCATACTGAGTATTTCCTGCATTTTCTATTTTTGCGATCAATCATGTTACAAACTTCCTTCTACCCAATTAACCCAAGTGGGGAAAGAAATATTGGCTCATCTGGCATTTAATTTCAGATTTTGACCATCTTCAGTATTTTGCTTTTGGACTCAAGTCATATTCAATCTGCTGTCACTGAGGAAAGGGTTACTCCATCGATAGTCGAGGTGAGTGAAATTTAAAAAACAAAAGGAAAATGAGATGCATGAATTTGACGCATGAAAGTAAAAATGTAAGTTTTTTTAATGTAGCTTAAAAATAAATTAGATTGTGTATATAAATTCTGAATCAAAACTGTAAATAACAAACAAAAATATCAACCTAAGTGTAGCAGTGGTAAAAGTGGGGGGAGGAGGGGATGCTTCCGAATCACAACCAGACCTGAATTCTGTCGTGTATCTGATGAGAAACCTCACCTAAGACTCAGTGTTTGACCAACACAAACAAGCAATTACAGGTTCTTTGATTGTGAACCGGTTGCATCGAATGCCCAGAGTTCTTGCTTGTAACAGCAGCAAAAAGAAGCAATATATGTATGTGAAATAACAAGCGTTTGCAGGCATGAATCGTGTTTTAGGGGGTGGCATTTCTGAGAACAGGAACCCTAGTAACATTTAAAGCAAGGACGCTTTCCTTTATTAGCAGAATCATTGAATACAAGACGAGGGGGATTACGGTAGAAGTGTAGAAAACTAGTTCAGCCACAGATTGACTCTTCTGGCCCCAGCATCACAGGAAAGAAGGGACGTATGAAGAATGTGGCATTGCATTTTAACAATACTTGTTTGTGCACTAGAATGTATATACCCCTGATTCATGAATAAGTTAATTAAAATTGGCAGGGATCATTTTCCAAACTCCTCCATATAATAACTGGAGCAAAATGGAAAAGGTTTATGCAAATATCATTAGATATATTCTCCTTGAGAAAAATTGGAATTATATACCAGTTTTGCATATAGATGGAAACAGGTATTGCAACCACTTCACAACTCTAGTAACCTGGGTTCCTAGTTGTTTCCTGTGGAGGTCGACGTTCTCGCAATGATTGTGTTGTGCTCTGGTTTCTTGCCATATTCTAAATAAATGCTGATTGGTAGGTTATTTCCAGTATAATTCAATTCAATTCAATCTTTAATTGTCATTGTGCAGTGTACAATACAGAGACAACGAAATGCAGTTGGTATCTCCGAAGGGCAAACTTACGAATAAATAAGTAATACATATACATATAAAAGTGGTATCCGTGCAATTTGCTGGTGATTGGATAGTCCGGGAGGGGGGGGGGGGGGGGGGGGGTGGGGGCAGGCAGTCATTGAGGTGCAGCGTTGAGAAGTGTGACAGCAGCAGAGAAGAAGCTGTTCTTGAGCCTGCTAGTACGGCAGCGGAGGGACCTGTAGCGTCTCCCGAATGGGAGGAGGGTAAACAGTCTATGGTTGGGGTGTAAGCTGTCCCTGGCGATGCTGTGCGCCCTGCGCAGGCATCGTTTACTATGGACAGAATATGGACATCGTTTACAATGGAGGGGAGTGAGGAGCCTGTGATGCGTTGGGCGATCTTCACCACCCTCTTCAGAGCTTTCCGGTCGGCGACAGAGCAGTTACCATACCATACTGTGATGCAGTTGGTAAGGATGCTCTCGATGGTGCAGCGGTAGAGGTTCACCAGAATCTGGGGAGACAGGTGGACCTTCTTAAGTCCCCTCAGGAAGAAGAGACGCTGGTGAGCTTTCTTGATCAGCGAGGATGTGTTGTGGGAACCAGGAGAGGTCATCGGAGATGTTGACCCCCAGGAACCTGAAGCTGGAGACACGTTCCACCTCCGTCCCGTTGATATGGATGGGGTTGTGCGTGCAGCCTCTCGATCTCCTGAAGTCCACAATGAGCTCCTTGGTCTTCTTGGAGTTGAGGGCCAGGTTATTGTCGGCACACCATGCTGTTAGGAGCTGAACCTCCTCCCTGTAGGCCGACTCATCGTTGTCGCTGATCATAAATTACCTCTCGTTGAGGTGGGTAAGCAGGTGAATCGAGGGTAGTTAATGGCCATGCGAGAAAGAATGGGACACAGCATTTGGTTTGATGTCAATGTGTAGAATGGCCTCCTCATCATAAGAAATATGATACAGGCAGAGCAGGCTGATAATATACAGCCATTCAATGCCCTTTGTGATGAATATGTTACATTGAAAGGGCAGTGCAGTTGAAGCGGACTACATGGACTTTGGAAAGACCTTTGACAATGTATGCGTGGTAGGCTAGTCTGGTATACACATCACATGGGATCCAGAGCAAACGAACCATTGGATACAGAATCAGATTAAAGGTTGGAGGCATGATGGTCAAGGTTTGTTCTTCAGACTAGAAATGGTTTGGAGGCGAATGTAGGTGGGATGGTTAGTAAGTTTGAAGATGACACTAAAATTAATGGCGTAGCGTATAATGAAAAAGGTTATCTACGATTACAATGGGGTCTTGATCAACTGGACTAAAGGAATGGGAGATGGGAATTTAATTCAGATAAGTGTGAGATGTTGCATTTTGGTGGGACAAACCAGGGCTGGACAGGTACATGGATCGGAAAGGTTTAGAACAATATGGGCCAGGCACAGGCAAGTTGGACTAGCTCAGTTAATAGTCAGCATGGACAAGTTGGGCAAATGTTTCCGTGCAGTATAGATTATTCTTGAAAACATGAACTCCTTTACTCCTGAAGCTGCCTACTATGCTGAGTTTTTCCGGCACTTTCTGGTTTTATTGCAGATTTCTATCCTCTGCAGTTTGTTATTGCTTTGCACTTTAGTTACATCTGCTCACTTTCCAAACTGCAGGCACTTTAATTTCTGCAAACTCTTTTTCCTCAAATCTCAACTTTGAGGTTATTTCTATGTTCTATAGCACAGACCAATCATTGTAATTGATGCCAGCACTCAGTTTGGTTGGCATTATTCCCCTCATTTGGATTGTTACTTTGATCATATATTTTAACTCCCTTTCATCTAGTTTAAATTTAATCTTGATAAAATTTTCAACCCACACAAGACATTTTGACTGATAATCAGACTCCTTTCAAGACAATTTAACTGTTAATAATGATCTAAAATGTTCAGTGCAATTGCTACTCATTTCCTAAATAACATTTTAACATGATGTGAAGTCCCAGAGATCATTTCAGTCGTTTAAATTCATGCCGACTTTGCTCCTGTGCCCCTGAGGCAGACTGTGTGGACCTATAATCCAGAACAGCAGCTGTATAGCAACTGTCATCCAACAGTTGATTAAACTTAGGGAACAAGTTCTGTATTAAAAACAAAGAACACGTAGTCAAAATCTTTTCAGACCTATTCCTGCCGTGGGTTAGCTGCACTACGATATTGTACGATTACTTTTGGGGAGTTAGGAGTGAACTACATTAGGTCTGTAAGGATTTTATGATACTACTTACAAAGTTCACATAAAAATTAAAAGTAGGTAAAGATATACAACGCATTAGCCGTCCCAGCTGAACAAGCCTCTGATCGTTCCTGATCACCTCAAGTCCTTAAAAAGAGTGGCCTGTCATATCATTAGGGGCTCAAGGAGGCAGGGGCCATGAATCTAACTGAGTGTGAACAACTGGGGCTTTCATTCAGAAAGGTTGGGAGCTACTGGTGTAATGGATATGGTGTAATGGACAAGCTAGCCAAATATATGACAGGAGCCTCCTGATGTCAGTGTCTGAGCTAGCTAGGGAAGTTAACGATGCCTTCACTTGAAATTCAATCTCTGAACTCCAGGACAGCCAGAAATGCTCCAGGCTACAACCAATTTCTGACGTGAAGCAAAGTTCTTGTATCACTTCTCGTTCCTTTTCAAAAAGGATCTGCCTTTCTGTTTGCCATTCTAACATTGGTTTAGGAAGAGGCACTTTTCACAATGTCAGGATTTTCTGATATTTTATGTACTTTTCAAAAATCCAGTGACGACCCTAATGCAAGGGTTAATGGATGCAGGTTTGTGCTTGCTAAAATCCCCGAACCAAATTAACAATGTCAGTGATATTGGCTGAGGGCCGAATACTGGCCAAGAGTCCAGGGGGGCTCTACTGACTAGGGCATTGGGAATTTTTATTCCACGGCAGGGGGTATACAGCGCTCCTTCTAACAGCTCCAGCAAGGGGCACCTTCCTCCCTCAGAGCAGAGACAATGCTCTGAATCACACTGCAGTGGGACAAGGGCCCGCCAAGTATCTGCTCAGATCTGCAAACTGTTTCTGGAATAACAGCAAAAGTTATCCTAGTACAGTGGCAACCCAGCTGCCCTATTGTTGAGGGTTAGGCTTTATTTCCGGAGTGATGTGACAAGATTTTGGACACTGTCCAAGACACTGAGGCAACAGTTGGGCATTGAACGGGGTAGGCTGACTACCAGGAGTTGGTGGGTGAACAGTCAGTTTCTTCCCACTTAAACCTAAAGATGGAAAATCTTAAGCTGTGCACTTGGGATTCTTCCACTAACTGGAAGAATGGAGGCCCCTTCTTGCCTTGCACATAGTTGGGAAATTCCACACACATAGGAGCACACTATTACTAAAGTGCAGAAGGAGACTGTTTGGCCCATCAAATGTAAACCTGTTCTCTGTCGGGTAAGACTTTGTCTTCCCCAGTTCTTTTCCTTTGGTTCTACATTATTTTCCCACAAGACCATCCAATTCCACTTTGAAAGGCCTGACTCCATTTAGCCCCATTCAAACTATCACCATTCTCTATATTTTCTTCCCACCCTCTTTTGCCTGCCGCTTTGAATCTTTATCCCTTGGTCCATCCTTGAACCATCCCACATAGTGAACAGACTCTTTCAAATTTCCTCCATCTAAACTCGACTATCCTGCCCAAACTTTCTCAGCTTGCCCTGCGTTGAGGACAACGCCAGCTTCTCCACTCTAAACCAGTGATGGAATTCCTCATCTTGGGGATCTTACATAAATTGTGAAATATTAAAACTACAAAAGTAACCATTTTACACTTAATCTTTAATGCTCAGCAGCAATCTCTCTGGCATTTTGGATTTAGATGCACAGCATTCAAATTACTAAATGTGTTTTGCACATAATATCAGTGTCTGTGTGAGATTTTCAGCAAAAACGGAAGTGAAAGCCAAAGAAACCTCATAACACTCCAAGCACTGCCGGCCGGCAGCACTGTCACCGTACTTTACCTTACAGTCAAGGAAATATTTCCTTTGCCTGTGAACTGTTATCATTTGGTTATACATACAATATATATAAAATCCCACCGAATGCTAACGAGCTAAAGCAAGTTAAAACATCCTATACGAATCCCTTTACCCATTTAAGTCATGAATCCTGCACCAGATTGCCCAAGGATTTTAGATGTAAATTATTCGTTGTGCATCTGATTTAAAAAAAACAATAATCTGTTCTCCTTTTAAATGTAATCCAGCAATCTTGAATCCCTTAAATTCAGCTGTTATAATAACAACTTGAAGTTCTCTGTTTTGTGCAGCACTGATATCCACACTTTGTGCAGGGTGAAGAATTAAAGTTGATCTGATCCTTTCTGTTCATCATTCCCTCTTCATGCAGGTTCCAGGTAATCTGCTCCAATTACTGCAGCGGCCCAGGGTGCAGCCCCCACTCCCCGCTGCTCAGTGTCCAGCCTCTGCCTCGCTCCTCCTGCAGAAGCCTCCCATGTGAGGAGTCACTGGCCTCTGTTCCTGACTGCTCACTCTTTGACCATAACATTGTACACTGCAAGAGACAATTCAACCCCTCCAGCTGTATACTATTCATTTAGATCATTACTGTCCTTTCTTCCACATTCCTTGATATCCCTTTCAGACAAAAAACTAGTAGTTTCAGTATTTCCAGCTGACCCATGTTACTTAGTGCAAAGACTTACCCCAGCACGGTGCATTTTAACTTCCAAATTGAACAACTTGGTCTCAAACTCTGACCAAACCCACCACAGAAAGTACCTCGGGTTACACAAAAAGCTGGAGAAACTCAGCGGGTGCAGCAGCATCTAAGGAGCGAAGGAGATAGGCGACGTTTCGGGTCGAGACCGTTTCGACCCGAAACGTCGCCTATCTCCTTCGCTCCTTAGATGCTGCTGCACCCGCTGAGTTTCTCCAGCTTTTTGTGTAACCCTCGATTCTCCAGCATCTGCAGTTCCTTCTTTAACAGAAAGTACCTCTCCTCGCCCTTCCAATCACAAAATCAGTTAAAATTATGTACAACACTTAAAGTCCAGATATTAAAGACAACACAAGATGTCAACAATCCGAAGCGGAACAATTTATTGTCACAAAAGCTTTAGACCCGCTTACAGATGTAGTGGCAGGTAATGTGACATGTTCTTCATTTGAACAAACAAGTGTTTATTTTAATTTTTTTAAATAGATATTGAAATACTGTTAAGCAAGTGCAGAAAATGCTGCCGATTGATGTCAAACTCTGGAGGCTGTCATTTTTTATAGATTTTGGAATTATGTTCAAAAGCCCGTTTTTCACAGATACAATGTCCGGACGAAATAAACTATAGACTGAAGTGGCAAACACTCGTAGGTAGTGTGATTGCCACGGAAACCTTTCAGATGAAATCATAGAATCCGGGAAGTCCTTCACAAAGTGAATTACATTACTTCATTAGTAGTGTTTTCTCCGATGATGAAAAGTAAACAGCGTGCTGCAAATCGGAGATCCGCTGAATCAACATCTTAAAATGTTAAAGAGTTTACATTTCAAATACATTTACTTCCAAATGTTTGACAAATAATTCTGCTTTGCTGAATTGTTTTATCACCACAATGGGCTATTGCAGGAATCGACACCAGACGCCTGCTCAATTCATGGTTTAAAAAAAAAACTAAATGCAGTACTTTGATTCTCGAAGTAAATTTAACTGGAGCACTTGACAAGCCATGTGTGGAGAAACGGGTCCAGTGACCCACCTACTGTGACTTTGCCGCCTTGAATCTGATCCAGATGTTCAGGAGAACTCTCAAAACTTGTTTATAACAACACGAGGTTGACTTCTGTGACTGATTGACTCGTACAAAGCCCACAGTGCCCGCCTGGCAATTAGTGTCCCTGTCTGAACTGAAACTTTGTTACTGTTCCACATTGTAAGACACTTAAAAGGAAACAGCTTCTTCCAAAAGAAATATGGACACTCATTTATTTTATCTGAACGAGATAACAACATTTATAGTAATAAAATTATATGGTTTAACATTAAATTAGTTATTGAAAAGATAACATTAGAACTCACCTTACTGGTTGCAGTAACTGCCTGTGATAGGATGAGAAGTGAAATAGTCACTTTTAGTGGTATCCACATTATTAATAAGTACATTTTATATTCTTGATGTTTGAGAGAGAGGAGAATCTGAGGGATGTTGCAGCTTGATGCGAAATCCCTATAACAAGACGAATCTAGTCGGCGCGCCAATGCTTTAACCAGACATGGCTTGGGTTCCCCACAAGAACGCGAAAGTCTTGCATTCAACTCCTCCTCCAACACTAGAGCAACTGCGGCTGTGCGGTGCACGATTCCGCTTTACTACCAGAGAAGGTTATTTTTAATTCCCACCGTGTATTGAATGTAAGGGAGGGGCATTAATGATTGCCAGTAAATGCCCACCCACTGACCGCGGGGCCAAAACGCACTGCACTTCCAATCTGCTAATGAATCACGCTTGCCGCAGATTTAAATGTGAAAAATGACAGATGTTGTTGGTGTGTCCTTTGGTTTTTCTGTGAGCTGCGCTGCTTCACTGGCAGGGAGGGAGGGAGGGAGGGAGGGGGGTGTTTGTGCGGTGAAACAGCGCGTGTTGTCCGGCTCTTCATCCAACTGCGCCTGGTCCGTCCCCTGTTCCCCGCGGTGGCTGCGCCATCTGGTGGCCTCCGACACAGGGTGCTGGAGCAACTCAGCGGCTCAGGCAGCACCTTGTGGAGGGAACGGACAGACGGTGTTTTGGGTCAAAATCCTATTGAATTTCCCTCTACTCAGCCCAAAACATCGCCTGTCCATTCCCTCCACGGACGCTATCTGACCCGCTTACTTCGACCAGCAGTTTGCATTTCTTCAAGGACGTTTTAAGCGCATCGTTGAACATTTTTCTCTGTTCACCTGGTATTCTCTATCCGTGACAAAACCAGGAATAGAGGATTTTTAATTTCCAAAAATAAACTTTGTTCAGAATAAAAATATATTAAAAAAACAAGAACAGTGCAAACATTTCTCAGCATCTAAACATTCATTAATGACATACTCAGTAGTACTTGCAACTGTACTTAAACCAAGCACCCTTGGTTTAAGTACAGTCTTGTCGCCCCAGTGGAGATATCCCTTCCCTGTTTGAGAATCCCTGATATCCCTCCCCCACCGAGCCTTGGCATTGGCTACACCAAGCTTCACTGAGTCCCTCAGCACGTACTCCTGCAGTCTGGAATGGGCCAGTTGGCAACATTCTCTAACAAGAATGTGCTGGAAAACCAACAATATTTGGGGAGACCAAAGAACATCTTTCACTGAGTTGATGGTCTTACAACAGCACTTGATGTCCTTCCCCGAATGTGTTCCTGGGAACAGCTGGTAAATCAGAGAGACCTCTGTTAATGATGCTGCTCCAGGATGAACCTTGACAAGGACCCTTGCATCATTCTCAGCCTTTTCTCTAAACCACACTGTGTAAAGAGGTGGGCAACCGTCTCCTATAAGATTCTGGTGGTGCAGGAAAGATTTGACTGGGAAGGCCCCTTTGGAATCTCTGAGCAGGGCAGTCTGCTCAGGGGACCATGCCAGAGGTCACACATAAAGGTGACCATCAGATGAGGGCGACATTGGGTATGCTTTTGCCCCTGTTGTCTGCGGACCTGTGCATCGTGATCTCCCGGATCTTCTCAGTATATCAGGGTCATAATGATCTACACTCAACTCTAGATCCAGGGAGATCCAACTGTTTCAAATATTTTTAACTGTAAAGCTCCCAATAATATTGCAACATGAAAATTGATCAATGTGCTGTGAACAACCTATTTCCAAATTTGCTCCGGGCAGATAGAAGTGACCAGATGTTAATGTCGGATTATGTGGCTGTGATTGGGATGAAATGGGGAAAAAGAGCAGACAAGTTGCTGGAATTAAGAACTTTGGTCAAGAGAATCTCAATTAAATCAAAAAGATTGGTACTCCTTAACCCAAAATGATTACATAAGTTCATGCCAAGGAGCAGAGTTAGGCCATTTGGCCCATCGAGTCTAGTCTTCCATTCAATCATGGGTGATCTAACGTTATCTCTCAACACCCTCTTCCTGCCTTCTCCCTGTAACCTTTGACACCCATTACTAATCATTACATTATGAAAAAGATCAAAAATCATATGATTAACTCCATAAATGTCCGCCTATCGAGAGAGGATCTGAAGAGGATTTGAGTACAAAGACGATTACATTTTTGTGGAATTTTATGAAAGTACACTGGGAATATAAAGGAAGGATATGCTCGCAACAGACAAAGTGTGATGAAGGCTCACCAGGTGGATTACTGGGGTGGGGTGTTTCCTTTCTGAGGAGAGATTATGCAGGCTGGCCCTATACTCCCCTGACTATGAGGAATGAAAGGTGACTTCCTTGAAATGTATGAACATCTCACATGGGGTTAGTTGGGAAATGTTGTGCTGAGGTAAAAGATCAGTCATGATCTTATTAAATAGTAGTGCAGGTGTAAGGGGCAGAATAGCCTATATCTGCTTTTATGTTTTATGTTTTTATGGAAGGTATTCAACAGAGAACTCAAATTATTCAATTCAAATGCAGGCCTTCGGTGATTTCCTGAACCCGTATTTGATTGGTAGCTTGACTCGTCCAAGAAATATATATTGACATTTTCAATGGAATTTATAAAGTGTTCACATTAAATCACCTGGCATGATGAGTTTGTTGTTTATTGATGATGTAAAGTGAGTAAACAGTTGGAAAGAAAGTAGCTTTAATTAAGAAGTACTAGTCATGAGTGAGACACTTACAACTGAGATTGGACTTCTGTAGTCACTGGTGGTGAGATTGCCCTTACACTTGAAATAAAGAGTGCATTCTCTCTATGCAATGCACTTCTATGTAAGTTTTAGATGACTTTAAAGAGGGCTGTAAATTATTGGAATAATTATTTTCAGTAAATAAATTAAATCAACCATTTTAATCAATAATTATTGTGATAATAAGTAATATTGTAATAATTGTTTGAAAGTTCTTGGTTGTTAATGTATGATATTGAATTACACAATCGTTAATAATACGAGCTTTCAATTTATGATTATAATGTTATTATTTTAGCTTCCACATTTCATTTTTTATCTGCCATGTTTAATTGGTTCTGTCTGGTAATTTGACAGAGTAATTAAGCGGTAGAGTTAAGTGAATTCTCACATACAACTCCCAAAAGACCTTGAAAAGATCATGCTTGTCTTGTTCATGACATATAGTTTTATTATAAGCTAGACCAAGAGGGACCCGTTGGGTCCCATCCCCTCAACACGCGGTTACGGGGGGGGGGCTGCAGCATCACACACACACTAACCACCCCCCACACACACAGAGGAGGGGGGGAGTCAGAGGGGGAGGAGGAGGGGGAGGACGGAGTGGGGGGGGGGGGTAGGGGGGATGGGAGGGGGAGGGAGGTGGCGGGGAGGGGTGAGGGGGCATGGGGTGGGAAGGGGATGGAGGGGGGCAGAGGGGGGGGAGGAGGAGAGAGAGGAGGAGGGAGAGAGGGGGAATGGTGGAGAGGAGGGGGAAAGGAGGAGTGGGGGAGAGTGGCGGGAAGGGAGGGGGAGGGAGGTGGAGGGGGGAGGGGAGAGGGGTGGGGTGACGGGAGGGCAGAGGGGGGAGAGAGAGGAGGGGGAGCGAGGAGGGGAAGGGGGGGAGATAGAGGGGGAGTGGGGGAAGAGGGGGGGAGGGAGTTGGAGAGGAGGAGGAAGAGGGGAGAGAGGAGGAGGGGAGAGAGGAGGAGGGGAGAGAGGAGGAGGGGAGAGAGGAGGAGGGGAAAGAGGAGAAGGGGAGAGAGGAGGGGGAGAGAGGAGGAGGGGGGAGAGAGAGGAGGAGGGGGGCGAGAGAGGAGGAAGGAGAGAAGAGGTGGGGGCGAGAGGAGGGGAGGGAGGGGAGAGAGGGGGGAGGGAGAGGAGGAGGAGAAAGGAGGGAGAGTGGGAGGGGGAGGGAGAGGGAGAGAGAGTAGAGAGAGGAAGGGAGAGAAAGGAGGGGGAGAGAGGAGGAGGGAGAGAGGAAGGGGGAGGTGGGGAGGGGGGGAAAGGGAGGAGGTAGAGGGGAAGGGGGTGGAGGAGGCGGGGAGGGGGAGGGAGAGGGGGTTGGCAGTGGGGGGATAGAGGGAAGGGGAAGGGGAGGGAGGAGGGAGAGAGAGTAGAGGGAAGGGGGGAGGTCGGGGGAGTGGGAGGGGGAAAGGGGGAGGGGGAGTGGACGTGGTGGCGGGGGAGAGGGGGAATGGGTAGAGAGAGGAGGGGGGGAGAGAGGGGGAAGGGGTGAAAGAGAGGAGGGGGAGAGAGGGGGGAGGGAGGGGAGGGAGGTGGAGGGAGAAGGGGAGAGGGGTGGGTGAAAGGGGGGGAGGGGGAGAGAGGAGGAGGGAGAGAGGGGGGAAGGGGGGAGAGAGAGGAGGGGAGAGAGGCTGGGAGGGGGGAGAGGAGGGGGAGAGAGAGGGGAGGGGGGAGAGGAGGGGGAGAGAGGGGGGGTGAGAGAAGGGGGAGTGGGGTAGAGGGAGGGGAGGGGAGGGGAGAGGGGGAGGGGAGAGGTTGGGCGGGAAGGGGAGGGCGAGAGGGGGGAGGGGGGAGAGAGGGGGTGAAGGGGGCGAGAGAAGGGGAGAGAGGGGGGATGGAAAGGAGGGGAGAGAGGAGGGAGAGGAGGAGGGGGGAGAGAGGGGAAAAGGGAGGGGTGTAGGGGGGAGGGTGAGAGAGGGGGATAGAGAGGGGGGTAGAGGGGGAGGGGAGAGGGGGGCTGGGGCACGTAACTCGCAGCTCGTGGAAAACTTCCCCAGCGCGTTGAAAATTCTGCGCAGCTTGCGCGAGGAGCAGAGGCATTGTGATGTCATTCAGCTCACTTCAGCACGTTAGATTTTAAAAAGATGTCAGGTTGGTGAACAATTTTAGTAAAAAGGGAAGGGGGAGAGAGAAAGAGGAGGGGGAGAGAGAGAGGGGGGAGAGAGAGAGGGGGGAGAGAGAGAGGGGGAAGAGAGAGAGAGGGGGGGCTTCACATGCTGCAAGGGCAGCGAGAAAACTTCTTCAGCGCGTGGGCGCCGCTGAGCGTGCGATATGCAGAACAAAGATCCTATAGCGGAGCAGAGCTGCAGGATCTTTGCTGCAGAACATTCTCAATCTTTCTGTGCCTTTTGAAGAACGGGGGAGTGGGTGGAGTAACGTATCTCGTGGAAAACTGCGCATGCGCGTTGACAGCAGCAGCATTAATCGAGAGCGGCAGTGGGGGGGCATGACCACGAGGCAGGTGGGCTTCGATTGGTGGGCATGTGGGCATTGTGACATCAGCAGCTGGCAAGCGGCGATTATTTTTTTTTAAGTGAGTTTTGTGAAAAAATGTATTCAAAACCTGGGGAAATAATTGACCAAATTTAGAGAGGAGTGGATTGCTGAAGTTATAAGATAAATCCCGACTGAAATATTTAAAAATCTCCCCGTTTTTGCGTCCGGTTTTCGAGGAGATACGTTTCAAAGACAAAATGACACACACACCCACACCCACACCCACACCCACACACACACGCACAAACACACACACACACACACGCGCATGCACACAGGCATGCAGACAGACAGACAGACAGACAGACAGACAGACAGACAGACAGACAGACAGACAGACAGACAGACAGACAGACAGACAGACAGACAGACAGACAGCTAGATAGATAGATTGCCATGGTCCAATATTTTAAAGATAGGTGTAGAAAAACGATTTGCATCCACAAATGGCAGCTTGTTTCATGTTTGAGTGAATGTTACAAACTTGAAAATAGCTTTTACTTTCGAGTATGATGATATAATTCCTTTAGATAATAAAAATATTAACGTTTTTTTTTCTAATGACAGCTTTCATCAGAATTGTTGAAAAACACTGATGGAATAGTTTCCTGCTTTTATCAGCAGGGGGAGTTGCTGAGCAAGGAACAAGATTGGATGTGGGATAGGGTTGGATCATCGTAGTAGTACTGTGAAGTGCTTCAGCTCAGCACTTGGTGACCAGTAAAGTGAAGTTTGTTCCTTTTTCTTGTTACCTATGCTTGATTTGTGAACATACATTTAGTGAGATTATCAAAAGAAACCTTAACATGTATTAGGTTTCTTTTTTTTCCATAATAAAAAATCCTACAATTAAATGTCTTTAAAAGATTTTTATGTGAAATACCCCTTGGCATTTCATACTGTTCATTCTTAATGTAAATAACATAACCAGAAATACTTAATTCTATATTAATGTTCTTTAAGTATTCATTAAGCGAAGGCTTTGTCTAAACAGTAACTATTTTCCATATTGAATTATAGTGCTTGTTCCACCAAAATTCTTTTTTGTGGGTAATTTTAATAGAAATTACAACAAAAGAGAGCTTTGTCTGATTTTAAATGTATTTGATGAAGCTGCATTCATTCTGTGCAAAGCAAGATTGCACTAACTGTTATGTGGTAATTAACAGATAATCAATTTTGGAAATTTTGAATCAGGGTCAAGTATTGAGTTTTATTTAGTTTATTGTTATGTGTAGAGCCAGGATGTTTAGGCACTAAAAAACTCAGAAACAGGCAGGCAAAAAGACATAATTAAATTACAAAAAAGGCACGAAAAAGGCATTTATTAATTAAAAAGGCATGTATTTCCACCACCAAAATATGATTAAAAATGATAATTAAATGACCAAAGTTGCCTGGTTGCACATAATTACTAGCATTTTTTCAAATTATCTGGTGTTAAACTATGCCGTTTGTCAGACAGAATATGCTTCAGAATAAACTTCTTTCTACCTCAGCTGAGGTCACTGGTGTATACCTGAAACAAGCTACAGACTTATTTTCATGTCAATATCTTGTGCATTATGACTACCTTTGAGAACTTTAGCTATGTTTGTATTTCTTCAAAATCTTTGTTAGCTAAAATCACTCACATTTTCTTTGGGTGTCTCTACCTACATCGCCAGGAACTTTACGAATATCATCAGTTACTTTGTTGAAAACCTGCAAATTAGTCACTAATGTTTTGCCACGTTTCTCAAGGCAAGTGATAGCATGTGGGAAGCTTACAAAATTGGAAGCAATAAACATAAGATCGTGGTGGTGGGACCTTTTCTGCATGATTTCACTGACGATGCTGACTGCAGCAGATTCTTCTTCAAAACAGTTGACAATTTTTTTTATCTTTTCAAAGTTTGCAGCATAGTAGAGTACAGCAGAGAGCCATGTACCCCACCTAATTAAAACGGGCTGAGGAGGTAGCGGAATCTCGGGTGCCATTTCCTTGAACAACTGCACACGTGACAGTGCTTTGAGGAAGATTTTCTTGACATTGGAAACTAGGCGATCGACATTTGGAAACAAGCTACGTATGTGCTTGACAATTCAATGAAGTCGTTGAGCTAAGCATGACAAATGCAACATTTTGGGGGAAAAATACTTTAAGAGCACGAGCAGCTTTTTTCATGTACGGAGTTCATTAGTCACAAACAGAAGAACATTCTCATGTTTTATACCTTCTGGCCAAAGTACAGCAAGTGAAGATGTAAACAACTGAGCAATAGTTGAGCTGTTTGACTTCTCCAATACTTCCGATGTCAACAAATACCTCTTTGATGGTTGACCTGCCTCCTGTGTACCGATGACCACATTGGCAACATATTTCCGCACACCATCGGTTGTCTCGTTTATTGAGATCCATATTTTGTTGCGTGCAACTTAATCTCTAATTTTCTGCACAACAATGTTGAGGTTGCTTTTGACATAATTATTCCATAATGATAACACGCTCAAATTTTCTTGTAATTTATACTATGTTAACACATTAATAATAATAACATTAACATAGAAAACGTCATTGTAATCACGGTACAACAAGAGAAAATAGCATGACCTTTTAGCAAAATGGCAAAAAAAGGCAGATTTAGCCACTCTATCGTGAAAAAGGCATTATCTTGGTGAAATCATCAAAAAAGGCATAAAAAGGCACATGGCATTTATGGCAAAATCCTGGCTCTAGTTATGTGTATTGAGGCACAGTGAAATTGCATTGGCCAGGATACCAAGAGAACTCCTCACCTCTTCCTCAGAGTCATGTTACGGAATCCCATACATCCACCTGAGAGCACAGGCAGAGTCTTGGTTTAAATCCACATTCAAAAGGATGCAGGTCCCTCAGACACATCTTAGACCGTGCTTCAGGACTGAGGTTGACTTCCTTCTAGTTCAGCCTGTGGGTTCCAAGACCATTGATAAGGGTGACCTGGGACCTGCAGGCTCTGCTGACTGGTATATCGACTGGTATATCGATGTGGACCAGGATTTCTGAGTTCAGGTCTCTGCGGTAGACTTGAACCCATAAACCTTTGACCACAGGCATACGTTCCACCAAATTGTCACAGTTGACCTCAAGTGTTACATTGGTATCCTGTAGATCATTGGAGTCGAAATGTGCCACGGCTTTAAGAGATGATATTAAGTCCTGTGCAAGGGAATATTCTCTATCAGACAGCATTGTGCTCATATGATTTTATAGCTGAGCTCATTCGAGTGAGCAATGATTACTTCACTTCATTGCTAGTTTTAGTCTTGGAGTTGGTGGGATGAATTGAGATGTGGATGATCAAATGCATTTTCTGGTCCATGTTCAGTGGCAACTCACATAAACAGTAAATATCCCAGATGCTCTGCATGCCAGGCAGCATATTTGGAGAGAGAGACACATTAGGTTTTTCTTCCATGATCCATGTCTTTGAACCTGGGAGTCTTACTGATTGTGGCTATGAAATGTCACAGGGCATTGATGGATCTGATTTTAGTAAAATATGGCATTGACTTTCCTTGGTAAAAATGCTTTCCACCATTTAACAGTCTGAGTCTGGAAATCATTCTGGGCCAACTGTAAATGGGCAGAAGTTGTTTCATTTCAGGAGGAATTGGCTTATGAATATTAGATAGCATATAGCTGGGTATTCCAGTCCTGACTATGAGAGGGAAGGAGCACAATTAAAACAGCAGCTGAAGTTGGTTGGCTACCTATGGTCTTCTCTGGTATTTCTGAGAATCGTCCTGAAGTTAGGATGCCCATAGACAATTTTCTATATACGGAATATGACATTTCATTGAATGTATTTCCTTTCCACCCCATGATATTAGATTTGCAAGGGCCTCTGAGTTATGTTCTGCTTTGGTAGTTTCTTTGTCTGTTTCTGGTTAATGTGATTACTATCGACTCGTGCAAGGGGAGAAGGTGCTTGGGTAGGTTGGGAAATTATGCACTTACTCCATCAATTACACTTGGCTCTGTGCATGAATGCTATTTCTCCATTTTCAAGAGGTACAGGCCAGAGATTCCCAGGATTTGGTGGATATTCTTCACTTTTCAAAAAGGTTGAGAGAACATTGTTGAACCAGTTGCTCTGTTCACTGGTAAACACTTACACAAATGGAGTTTGGAGAAGAGTGTTTATGTCAGGTGTATAGTTTCAGGCAAGCAAAGGATGGGCTCTGCCCATATAAAATAACTGGGCCTCAGTACTGCGGAGTACACTGACACTGGTGCACCCATCCTGCCAGAGGGTTTTGCAAAGATATAGTTGGTGGTGCTCCTGGAGAGCATTGAGATTTATACTGGAGGTAGTCCACCTCTCAGAAGTGTAAAAGAGGATGGGATCACTGCTATCTGGTACACCATGAATATCATGTCTGATCTTCAATCGCTCTATCCCTCATTTGGCGAAAGGCTCTGTTGACCCATTGGAGGTGTATTGATTTGTACCTTTGCTGAGAGGTGGCTCCCAAGATATGGGAAGAGGTAATTATTTTTGAGGGATTTGCTGTGGACCGTTATTGATGGAGAGAGATGTTGTGCATGATGTGGGGGGGGGGGGGGGGGGGGGAGGAGGTTAGTAGAGACATTAAATGTCAGGCTCATTCCCTCATGAACAATCGATAATATCTTGTAGTTCTGCCCTTTACCCTTATCGTCTCTATGCTACAATATAATGATTGAAGTTGGACCAACCTTGGTTCTGCACTGGAGGTGGTGCAGGATGCACAGTTTCCCCATTTGCCCTGCATATTAACTCCACTCAGGTGATCAACAAATGGGAGGTGAGCTGCAGCATTGTGGCAAAAAAATTGACCAAAAGTATTGGGGTAATGAGGTGATCTGCTTGACGCTGAGCTCAATGCCTTTCACACCCATTTCGAACATGCAAATAAAGTTCCACAAAGGCCCATCTCCCCATCCCCTGTTGACTCTGTCCTATACAGTGCCCTCCATAATGTTTGGGACAAATACCCATCATTTATTTATTTGCCTCTGTACTCCACAATTTGAGATTTGTAAAAGAAAAAATCACATGTGGTTAAAGTGCACATTGTCAGATTTTAATAAAGGCCATTTTTATACATTTTGGTTTCACCATGTGGAAATTACAGCTGCGTTCTTACATTGCGCCCCCATTTCAGGGCACCATAATGTTTGGGACACAGCAATGTCATGTAAATGAAAGGAGTCTTGTTTAGTATTTTGTTGCATATCCTTTACATGCAATGACTGCTTGAAGTCTGTGGATATCACTAGTTGATGAGTGGCATGGACATCACCAATAGCTGGGTACCTTCTCTGGTGATGTTCTGCCAGGCCTGTATTGCAGCCATCTTTAGCTTATGCTTGTTGTGGGGGCTAGTACCCTTCAGTTTTCTCTTCAGCATCGGGTGATTGACCTGGCCACTCAAGAATTGACCATGGTTTAGCTGTGAAAAACTCCTTTGTTGCTTTAACAGTATGTTTGGGATCATTGTCTTGCAGTAGAATGAACCTCCGGCCAATGAGTTTTGAGGCATTTGTTTGAACTTGAGCAGATAGGATGTGTCTACACACTTCAGACTTCATTATGCTACTACCATTAGCAGTTGTATCATCAATGAAGATAAGTGAGCCAGTACTTTCAGCAGCCATACATGCCCAGGCCATAACACCCCCACCACCGTGTTTCTCAGATGAAGATATAAAAAAAGTGGGTGGGGCGATTGACGTTGCAGCGGCCTCTGCAGTCCGTCTGTCTTTTTTTTTTTTTTTAATTTCTGTCCTGTTGAATGTATAGTTTGTTGTGGTTTTTATATTGTTTTTAGCAGTGTATATGTGGGGGATGGGGACGGCGACGGGGTGGGTGGGGGAAACTTTTAATCTCTTCCCTGTACGGATGACCCAACCTTTTCCCTGTCGGGTCTCCGTTGTCGTTGGGGCCTAGCACCGTGGAGCGGCCTCCAACCAGAACGACCTGGGGGCTCCAGTTGCGGAGCCTGCGGACGTACCATTGTGGGGCTGGCCGGCTTCGAAACGTGGAGAGCTGTGGTGGCGCGCAGCTGCGACCTGACTCCGGAGCTCGAAGGCTCCAGCCGCAGGTCCGGTCCCTGGTGGGAGCTTGCGGGTCCCTGGTGGGAGACCGCTTTTCGGAGCTCCCGCAACGGCAACTTCTCCCGCCCGAGTTGCGGGGGTGAAAATGACCCGGAGCGGGGCCTTATATCGCCCGGCGCGGCTTTAACGGCCACGGGACTTGCCATCGCCTGCCGGGGGATCCAACATTAAGACCTGGAGCGGGGCCTTACGTTGTCCGGCGCGGGACTTGCCATTGCCCGCCGGGGCTCCAACATTAAGACCCAGAGTGGGGCCTTACATCGCCCCGCGCAGCCTTAACGGCCGTGGGACCTGCCATCGCCCTCCGGGGCTTTTAACATCGGGAGAAGAATGGGACACAGGGGAGAGGCAAGACTTTGCCTTCCATCACAGTGAGGAGGAGATTCACTGTGATGGATGTTTGTGTAACTTGTGTTGGTTGTGTGTCTTGGTTCTTTTCTTGTTGACTGCAGAAACCAAATTTTGTGTGAGCTTCATTTGAGATTCAAATGACAATAAATAATTGTATAATTGTATAATTATATTTGGATCTTGGGCAGTTCCTTCTCTCCTCCATACTTTGCTCTTGCCATCACTCTGATATAAGTTAATCTTCGTCTCATCTAGTCCTCAAGACCTTTTTCCAGAACTGTGGTTGCTCTTTTAAGTACTTCTTGGCAACCTGTAACCAGGCCATCCTATTTTTGTGGCAACCAGTGGTTTGCATCTTGCAGTGTAGCCTCTGTATTTGTTCATGAAGTCTTCTGTGGACAGTGGTCATTGGCAAATCCACACCTGACTCCTGAAGAGTGTTTCTGATCTGTCAGACAGGTGTTTGGGGATTTTTATATACTATAGAGAGAATTCTTCTGTCATCAGCTGTGGAGGTCTTCCTTGGCCTGCCAGTCCCTTTGCGATTAGTAAGCTCACCAGTGCTCTCTTTCTTCTTAATGATGTTCCAAACAATTGGTTTTGGTAAGCATAAGATTTGGCTGATGCCTCTAACAGTTTTATTCTTGTTTCACAGTCTCATAATGGCTTATTTGACTTTCATTGGTACAACTTTGGTCCTCATGTTGATAAACAGCAATAAATGTTTCCAAAGGTGATGGAAAGACTGGAGCTCTTTTATACTTGCATTAAGGAGGCAATTAAACACACCTGAGCAATACAAACGCCTGTGAAGCCATGTGTCCCAAACATTATGGTGCCCTGAAATGGGGGGACTATGTATAAACACTGCTACATGGTGAAACCAAAATGTATAAAAATGGCATTTAATAAAATTTGAGACCAGTCTCACTGAAAACAGATCTGCTTTCCCAGGAGTAAACTGTTGGAAAGCGGTCGACCCGGATGGAGTCTCTGCATGGGTTTTGAAATTGTGTGTCAATCAACTGGTCACAGTCTTCACCGACATCTTCAGCCTCTCATTTTAACAAGTCTACTGATCCCTTCTGCTTCAAAGAAACCTCCATCATTTCAGTCTCAAGGAAAAATGAAATAACTTATCTCCATGAGTACTGCCCAGGAGCTCTAATATCAATCATAATAAAGTGCTTTGAAAGATTGGTAAATGGGCTGTCCCACTGCGGCGACCTAATTGGCGAGTTTAGAAGAGTTTAGGAGAGTTTGAAAAAATGTCATGTTGAAGACCTCCTTCGACTATGTAAAAGACCTCCTTCGACCTCCTTCGACTATGTTGAAGACTAGCTTCGACTAGCTTCGGGAAAATTAGACACCGAATAGTGGAGAGTGAAGACAACTTCCTTCGATCTCCTTCGACCTCCCTTCGACTATGTTGAAGACTATCTACGACTACCTTCGATTACCTTCGACTACCCTCGATTACCTATGAATAAAATGCCGACCCACTACGACACTACGTGGTAACGATAACATTTTTACATATTCCGATTGACATTTTCCCGTTGAGGCCGCTACCGCCTTATCTGAACATTTTATACTTTATTTCTCGACATTCTCGACTCATCACTGATTAAAAGTCTAAAAAAGTCAAAAGACTTTGAAATTAAAACCACCAATTTCAACTGATGACGTCAAGATGGCAGCTAGCAGAGACCAGTCTCAGTGAAGGTTTCATCCTATATTTGACAAGTTATATGTTATTAAAGCTTTAAAATTGCCAACTTTCACAAGATTATGATTCACATTTTTCCCCACAAACAGAGATCATTTTCACTGAACATTTTATGCTTTATTTCTCGACTTCTTACTTATTAAAGTAAAAAAAAATCAAAATACCTTGAATTTCAAACCGACCAGCTTCAACTGATGACGCCACAATGCCTCAACTAGCAGGGGGGGGGGGCGAATTGCTATCGCAACACGCAGGGCAAGTGCATTTGGAATTTTTTTAAAAGATCATTTCTGAGGAAGGCAAGGGGAGTGCTGGAATCTTACGTTCGGCAATGGCTTGAGTTGGAGGACCATGCCTCCCATGGGGGCTACGGATAGAAAACGGGTGCATGGGCTCGTGTGTGTTTTTTGTGAACTGGAAACGAGGAATGTACATCATTATTTACACCATTGGAAATTCAAATTAAATTCCAGTTACAACTGTGGCAGTGCCAGTAAAACAGTGAAAGATATTTATTAAGACCAGGCAGGGCATGTGGCTAGTTTCAAATGTGGTCATATTTCACCTGTCCATAACCTGGATGTCTATATGGAAGCTGTTACCACCACTACACAGCCTGAATTCTGCTGGGGTTTCCCATATCACTGATTCCAATCAGCCCGCAAAAAGAGGTAATAAGTACATGCATTTAGTTGGACAAGGGCTGATTACGGATAGTCAGAATGATTTTGTACATGGGAGGTTGTGCCTCACGATTCTGATTGAGTTTTCTGAAGATGTTACCAAAATGGTTTATGACGGCGGAGCTGTAGACATTGTATATATGGATTTCAGCAAGGCATTCGACAAGGTAGGTTGCTTTGGAAGCTTAGATCGCATGGGATCCAAGTAGAGGTAGCTGAATGGGTAAAAAATTGGCTTCGTGGAAGGAAGCAGAGGGTGATGGTGGAAGGTTGTTTTTTATATTGGAAGTCTGTGACTATTGGTGCGCCTTCGGGTTCGGTGCTGTGCCCATTGCTGTTTATCATCTATATCAATGATTTGGATGAGAACATACATGGCATGATTAGCAAGTTTGCAGATGACACAAAAGTGGGTGATATTGTAGATGGTGAAGAAGGTTGTCAAAAATTGCAGCAGGATCTTGATTGGTTGGGCAGGTGAGCTGAAGAATGGTTGATGGAATTTAATACAGAGAAATATGAGGTTTTGGATTTTGGAAAGTCTAACATGGGCAGGACATACACTGATTGGTGGGGCTCTGCGGAGTGTTGTAGAGCAGAGGGATCAAGGAGTGCAGATCTTGAAAGTGGTGTCACAGGCAGACAGGGCGGTCAAAAAAGCTTTTGGCACATTGGCCCTCATCAGTGAGAGTGTTGAGTATAGAAGTTGGGAGGTCATGCTACAGTTATATAAGATGTTGGTGAGGCCAGATTTAGAGTATTGTGTTCAGTTTTGGTCACCATGTTATGAGAAAGATGATGTCAAGCTGGAAATGGCACAGAGAAGATTTACGAGAATGTTGCAAGATGTTGAGCAGGCTAGGAATTTATTCCTTGGAGCGGAGGAAGATGAGGGCTGATCATATAGAGATGTACAAAATCATGAGAGGAATAGATTGGGTAAAGGCACAGAGTCTTTGCTCAGAGTAGGAGAACCAGAGGACATAGATTTAAGATGAGGGTGGAAAGATTTAATAGGATCCTGAGGGGTAACCGTTTTACACAATTGGTGGTGGGTGTATGGAACGAGCTGCCGGAGGAGGTAGTTGAGACCGGTACTATTACAAGGTTTAAGAAGCATTTAGATATGCACATGGATAGGATAGGTTTAGAGGAATATGGGCCTAATGCAGGCAGGTGGGACTAGTGTAGATGGAGCATGTTGGTCGGTGTGGGCAAGTTGGGCAGAAGGGTCTGATTCCACACTGTAAAACTAAATAAGTGGAATTGCATGTGGGATTTCAGATTGGATTAATAGCTCAAAGAAACATTTTTGTTAATTCATTGGAACCTTGACTATCCAATTTTTCTAATAATACAATGTAAATTGGAAGGGAAAAATTCTGGCTGGAAGTCTGTGACCAGTGGAGTTCCACAGGGATCTGTGCTGCAACCTCTGTTGTTTGTGATACATAAAGGTTATTTGGGTGTAAATATAGACGGGTTAGTTTAGGTTAGTTTAGTTTTGAGATACAGCGTGGAAACAAGCCCTTCGGCCCATCGAGTCCGCACCGACAAGCGAGCCCCGCACATTAACACCATCCTACACACACTAGGAACAATATATTACACGTATACCAAGCCAATTAACCTTCATACCTGTACGTCTTTGGAGTGTGGGAGGAAATCGAAGATCTCGGAGAAACCCAAACGGTCACGGGGGGAACGTAGAAACTCAGTACAGACAGCACCCGTAGTCTGGATCAAACCTGGGTCTCCGGAGCTGCAAGTGCTGTAAGGCAGCAACTCTACCGCTGCGCCACCTTGGCCGCCCTAACTTAATATGTTTGCAGTCGACACATAGATTGCTGGATTTGTGGACAGTGTGGAAGGTTATCAAAGTATACAGTGGGATATATATCAACCACAGAAATGGGTGGAGAAATAGCAGATGGCGTTAAGTCTGAGTAAGTGTGAGTTTTTGTACCTTGGAAGGTTGAATGTATGGGGAAGGTTTACAATTGATAACAAGACCCGTAACAGCATTGAGGTACAGAGGGAACGAGGTCCAGGTCCATAATGTCCTGAAAGTGGCAACACAGGTAGATATAGTGGAAAATAATGCATATGGTATGCTTGTCATCATTGGTCAGGCACTGAGTATAAGAGTCAGGGAGCCTTGATTCAGCTTTATGGGACTTTGGTTGGACTGCATTTAGAATATTGTGTGCAAGTCTGGTTCTCATTACAGGAAGAATGTAGAGGTATTGGAGACGGTGTAGAAGAGGTTTACCAAAATGCTGGCTGTATTACCGACAGGAGAGTTGGACAAAGTTGGATTGTTTTCTCTGGAATGTCAGAGGCTGAGGGCAGACCTGATAGAATTATATACATTTATGAGATGCATAGATAAGGTAAACAGTCAGAATCTATTTCCCAAGGTGGAAATGTCAAAGATTGGAGGGTGCAGCATTCTGAGAGAGGCAGGGTATAAAGGAGATGTGCAGGCTTTGTTTATTGCACAGAGAGTAGTGGATTTCTGCAACACATTGCCACGGGTGGTGGTGGAGGCAGATATGTTGGTGGTATTTCAGAGACTTTGTGATGAGCACAATGATATGCAGGGATTGGAGGGATATGGATCATGTACACGTAGAAGGGATCAGTTTATCTTGGCATCATGTTTGGCATGGACATTGAGGGCTGAAAGGCTGTTTCTATGCTGTATTCTTTATGTTCTATATTCTTTGTTAAGTTGCGAAGAACAGATCTGGCAAGTACATTGGAAGTATATGCTCTTCTATCTTTTTGTAATTTTATCCTCTTTGGGTTAAACTATTCGTCAGTTTGTGTTTTGAATGTGTGTTTTGCTGATATATTAACCACAATAGCAAGATTTCGGGACTCCTGATCAGCTGTTGACTTTTAATTATCCATTCCGTTGGGCACAGGTTCAGCCTGCGCCATACATTTGAACTCTGTGGGAATAGGTGATGCAGATTGCACAAACACACCCAGTAACCTTCATAGGAGATTTATTCTAGGAGATAGGGTTTGTTATAAAAACATCAATAAGCTCTGCAATATATTTAAACCTTGGGCCTATCATTGCCATAAAGCTTTGCAATTCATTAACCAAAATGTGAGATGATGATTGTTTTAGTTGGGATTACAATGGCATTCACTGTGTTTCAAATATTTATTTAACTCCCCTCCTCCACCCTCTTGAATGAAGTGGGGTTTAACCATTATTTGAAACTCATGGATAAGGCCTTTTCTGATTGTGCAGGTAATGAATTTTGTAACCTGGAATGTGTTTCAGCAAACTGCTGATGTCATCTCATCTCCACTAAATTCAATCAGCAACTCCTTTGGTGGGTTGCTTTGACTTTCAAAGTTACAGTGCAAAGGCAAGCTATGATGCCAAGACATGTCCTTTCAAGTATGTTTTATTTTCTCTTCTATGAATGCTATTCTTTAGCTAAGAAGGCAGGAACCATGCCTCTTTATATGTGTCCTGTTCTTTGATATGGCTGCTAAAATTTATATGAAAGTTATCTGGGGTACATTCAACATGAATTATAAGTAAAGCAAGCGATTGTGACCATTTTTGCCTCACTCCTAAATTTGCTTCAGTATCTTGTGGCATTTAGAAATTTGGCTGTTTCAATTTTGTGAGACGAGGAAAGGTTGTTCTTCTCACAGCTAATACACTGTGAGACCAATGATTAAATGTTTCTGGTAGAGCTATTGATTTCACACTCACGTTTTTGTTTCTCCTACAATATATGCCAATGAACTATCACCTCCCCCTTCCACAATCCTCTTAAAATGCATTCCTGGAAAAACCATCATAGATTTCGTTATGGAATTAAAACTGGATTTTAATTGTAAAATTCCTTTGATTTTTTGGACAGTGTTTCACACAAAAACAGATTGCTCCAAGCAGTGGCCTCCTGTTAGCTGTGACTCAGCTTCCACAGCCTGTTCATCACAAAGTTCCTACTTCTCTTTTGCCTTTTCCCATTTATACTTTGATCGTCTCCAGACATTTTACTATCAGTGCTTCCATGTTGATCTCTCAAGCCCCAGTAATTACTTTTTGGAAATTCTTCAGCAAATATCTTGTTCTCTGGGAACCCTGTTCTTCTCTTTGGAGATCTATGTGATTGGCTATATCAAATGACTTAAATTTAAGAGGACCTTTATTTCATTAGGTCTTCTCTGATGTTGTCCTGTCTTTCTTCCCCGTTTCAGTAAATCTTGCCCAACCCTTCATTCCATTGGGAAGATTTCTTATGCAGCCCTTTTTTCGTCCTTGCAACCTAGCATAATGAATAATTCGGTGTATATTTACTTGTGTTGTTTCATTGATGTGTCTATAAAGCTGCAGCAAATGAAAAAAAATCATTGTTACAGCCTCAGTGCATATGACTATTAAACCGTCTTGGTTCTTGAGATTGCAGTCCTGTGAAATTCTTGTAAAAATATTTCACATGTGGAGATCCTCTTCCACAGATGCTGCCTGATCAGCTGAGTTCCTCCAGCAGATTGTGTTTTGCTCAAGACTCCAGCATCTGCAATTTCTTGTGTCTCCATGAAACTCATCTTTTGGCTACTTCTTTCATTTTCGACCTCATCAATATTTTTGAGTTACTCCACCAATTTGTCTTTGCAGAGTGGAATGGATGGGTGCCGTGAATTTTGCCGGCGCGCAAGCGTGTTAGAGGGGGCCGGCTCCGCCAGCAGCACGCAGGCGCGGTGGAGGGGGCTGTGAGGTGGGCGAGCGAGCGAGCGAGCGGCTGGCTGTGCGCATGCTCGCTGCGAGGTGGCGAGCGGGTCGCGAGACCAGCCCAGCCGGGCGTTATCGCGGTGCGCGAGCGGGTGAGCGAGGGAGCGGACGGACGGACGCGCGGGGCTGACAGGTAACGGCGATGGACGACGGCCACTGAGCTCCCAGCCAGAGCGCAACACCCAAAGGATGGAGATCGAGAAAAGAACCAATGGCTACGAATACGAAGAGAAGAACGGTTTAAAGCCCATCAGTAGTAAGTGAGCGACGCGGTTTTATTTCTGCGGGTGTTTGCCCGGGGAAGCGGGCGTGCAGTGGCCCCGGGTTTCTTGTGCTGCTTCTGGGTGTCCGCGAGATGGACAGTGGTGGGGGGGTGAGAGGATTTGGGGAGAGGGTGAGGGGAAGGACCCCTTCTCCAGCTTATTTTAGTCGACAAACTGCAGCTGTGGGACATTTATTTGCAATGTGTTTCTCTGTAGTGATGAGTCTTTGTAAGGTCGTAAAACGTGAACTTTTGAACTTGAGAGCGCCCTGGAGCAATTAGGAGAAGGCATAATAAGGACACCGCCGAATTACAAAGGATGTATAAAAAGAATAGAAAACACCATCAATCAAAATAGCATCACATCATAAAACATTGCATTCTCTTAACCTCGAGTGGTGGCTTGCAGATACAATGCGCCTGGGAGTATTATTGGTTAAATTTAACTCCGGAATCAGTGAGATTAACCCAATTTTTGTTTAGTATTATTAAAATACGACCTTTAAATTATTTAATACAATCTACCCCCCCCCCCCCCTCCAATAACGGTGGGGTGTGATTTGGTGTTGGTGAGCTGAATGAGAAGGTGATCGTTAAGAGTAAAATGTTATTGAGAAGTTCCACATTGGATATTGTGTAACTTGGACATTAGATTTAAATGATATGCTACTTGAAATGTGGAGCAATCATTTTCTTTGTTGAAGTTGTCTTGTGCTAAAAAGTGGAAATTTGCAGAGAGCACCAAAGTAGTCTGATGAAGGGTCTCAACCCGAAACGTCACCCATTCCTTCTCTCCAGAGATGCTGCCTGTCCCACTGAGTTACTTCAACATTTTGTATCTACCTTTGATTTAAACCAGCATCTGCAATTCTTTCCAAAACATAATATATTTAACATTTTGTTGCTATACATGCTAGCTTTCAAATTTAATTTAATTGTCTTTTGCAGTATTCCCCCATTTCCTTCAATTATCTTTTTATTTATTTACTACTAGTCCTGTTTTGCGATGCGTTTTGCATTTATATGCATTCAGTATTGCACTTTTCTGGTTTAGTAAGTATTTAAGAAAAGCCATTGGTGTTGCAGAAAAACTGGAATATTGTTATTTATTTTGTTCAACGTTATGGTTACTGACTGTTGTAGATTTGTCAAATTTGCAAACGTGTGGCTGCTAACATTTGTATACTTTCGTAGTTCATACACCATTGTTTGACGTTAAACAAAAATATAATTGGATCTGGTGAAGTTTAATTTTTCACTAACAAACATCTTTCATTTTATGGTGCACAAAATGTGATTTGTTTTTGGTAATGTTACTAAACTTTACTGAAAATAAGATTTCAACTGCTCTATATCCTATCTAGGATGATCATGCTGCACATTAATACATTTTAACATGTTTACTGTAGGTTATGAGCTAGTTTGGTTACAATTTTCTGCCTTCCACATGGCTTTTGAAGATCAGATTACCTTAGAACATCTATATGAAGAATATTAAGTTAGAAAAACGTAATTGAGCAGTTTTATTATTTTCACATTGTAGTGAAGAAGTTTTTGTCTTATTGTGAGGGGGTTTAAATTATACTTTTCACCATTTGAATTGTTCACATTGTGGGTGATGCCATTTGCCAATCTCACGTCCTTGAGAACCAAACTGCAATATTAGTGTTGTCTTCTGCAGTTTGAGTCTCAATTGTTGAACTGGGCATGGCTAAAAACTTACTAATAGAGATAAATATTGAGATTCTGTAGAAACCTTTGACGATTTGAATTGTAGAAATGTACAAACGTGCCTGTATGCTGTGTGCCGTGTGTTTTGAATGGGAAGAAGGGTCTCGACCCAAAACGTCACCCATTCCTTATCTCCAGAGATGCTGCCAGTCAGACACAAAATGCTGGAGTAACTCAGGCGAAAAGGAATGGGTGACATTTCAGATCGGAACCCTTCTTCAGATGCTAAGTCTGAGATGCTGCCTGACCCGCTGAGTTACTCCAGCATTTTGTGTCTATTTGAATGTGAGGTTGCTTTTTATGTCTGCAAATTTCAAATATCATTTGAATTACTAGCCTTAGATGGATTTTAAATGTTGATGGATGGAGTTTGTTAATGTTATGGTGCTGTGATTGCGAGGGTGTTGCATGTTTGTATATTGTGAAAACGATACTAATGTTAATAATGTTGTAAAATTAGCTAAAGATTGTTTTATCTTTTAGAAGTCTAATAATATAATGGCAGAATTAATGGTACAACACTAGTATCATAAAGCAACTGTTCTGCTTGATCACAAAACTTAAAAGGAAGAATATAAAAATCAGTTTTGAATCAAGACTATTTTTCAGTATTCAAGAAACACTTTTGGTTCTTCAGTTATTTAGTCATCACCTGACTTTTAGCCTTGTGCCATAGGGTGAGAATTGAAGAGGAGAAATGTGGTTTATCTGTTAATCCAATGTTAACCAAACAATAGGGCTAAAATGGAGATGGAGGCCATCTATGGGGGAAAACAAAGTTGTGATTCATTGACCTAGCAGGGTTGACTATCAAAGAACGTGCATTTTTGATTACTTGGTGCAATAGTTTACAGAATATCTGGTTATTGGGATTGAAATATTAAAATAAATCAAGAAAAATAACATAGTAGGCATCTGCAGTACGACTCGGTGCATGGAGAAGTGCTTAATATTCTGGATCGAGGTGTGTGCTTTCTGTTTAAAGTGTGATATTTTAGAAGATGCCTTGGTTTTTTTGAATGTTGTTATCCACAAACTAAAACAAATGTTTGCTGAACTACATAGTTGGAAATGAGGTGATGTGTTGAATCATTTTTTTCTTTCACCCAGACACGTTTTGGTTTGTTATTTATGATTCAATTTATGATCAATGGGTGGTGGGAAAATGTCATTTAAAAAAATACTATGCAGAAGAATAAAAGTTTCAAGAAATGAAGAATGTGATGATTATATTCCTAACAATTAAAATATTTAATTTGGAGTGCAGCAAGGTTGAATTGTCTCATTGAAGACTAGGTGTTATGTAATTGTTTAAAATGATGACAATGCTCAATATTCTTATATTGAATAAGCTGTATGTAACTTATTGTGCATAGTTTTCAGTGTAGGTTATGATGTGGTACTGTGTTTTAGCTGCTATTTCAAATTATTTGTTGGAAAGTAACTATTAATTGTTGTATAATTTAAAAAAAAAGCTTTTGTTAGAATAATTGTCAAAAATAAATGAATTGTCTTAATTTATAACATGCTGCAGTAATTAAATGAAAACCTGTTGAATACTGGCATGCTATGTGCTTTCATAAAATTCACCGAAATCAGAGGTGGTCATTCCATCTTTGTAGATCTGCCTGGAAGTAAGTAGGCTTCTCTCATTTTAGGATAATAAACCAACAACTAAAATTCCCTTGAATCTTTTATCATCATTTCATTAATGAAAGGCTTCCCTCATTGATAACTTTACTTACACGCTGTTTGCTTGTTGAAATATAATGATTTATTTTGTGAAATAATTACTTATTTGTTCACTTTGCTTTCTAGCTACTTGGACTAATCCAGTTGCTCTTATTCATTGTTTTGTTTAGTAACTATCTATTTCGGGTGCTATGATCTAACCAAAAAGTGATTTTTATATTTCCAAATGGATAATTTTTGATAAATTGTGAAGTTTTTTGACTAATAATTCCTAATTTCAGCATTATTTAAAGGCAAAAGATAATACCCATAGTTTAGCTTAACTTTTCTGTGAGCAACGTGTGAATTGCCCAGTTTTGCTGGAAAATCACAACATTTAACTGGAAAGATTCGTCATGTGTAATTCTTCACACGTTTCTTATTGAATTCTAATTTTGATGGCAATGCAAATTGTCTAGTAATTTAGTCTTCCATTCATTCTGCAACATTTTATTTTAATATCTTCATTTGTTTCTTTCACTATGACCTTTATTTCCATATTATTGGATACTTAGCTCCAACATCTTGCATGGATGTTTGATTTCAAATAGGTGGCATATTAAAAAGAAATATATTCAGCTTCTAGAATGTCTTATTTTGCCTTATTAGTCATGCTTCTATTGAAATGGTGTTTTCACATTGCATTGGTTTGTGTGGTGTTACAAGTTGGTGCTAAGTTTCTCTCTGATTAGATGGCAGATGAAGGAGACGGTGATAAAGTTCCAAAGTTGGGCTAGAAGGAACTTTACTGCCTTGTAAATAATGATATTTACAATATAATACAATACAATATAATATCGTGGAATTGATGCCAAAACAGAAACATATTTGCAATTATATAATTCTAAAGTATATGGAGAATTAAAACAACCTGATTACGTGCATTCTGTAAAATATATTTCTGGTATTGGGAGAAATAAACATTTGTAAAGATAGCTGAGATAAATGGGGTTAGATTTTTGTTGATTCAATAAAAGTAATTGTATGCAAATTCAATCTATGGTTGTAAATGTAAATGATGTATGTTAACACTATTGTACCTTCTGCTTAAGGCACTTGCCTACAAGTTTTGTTACATTTCCTGTGTGTACAGTGAATGATCAATCAATGTGCACTTAGCAAGAAGCAGTTTGGATGCAAAATATCCTGGTGTTAGCCTGAGGTAACACCACTTTCCACTTGCTGTGTTCATCCCCGAAGTGTTTGAGTTAAACTTAAGGCTGCTGGGCAACATTGTTAATAAAGTTGCCTAATATTCTTACAAAAATAATGAGTTAGTGATTGCAATGGCCAAATGGATAAAATAAATAATCCATCTTCAGCAAATTATGAAACCAATGACCTGGAAGTGTTATTTCTGTTATATGACTAACTAATATGGCAGCCCTTTTGGTTCAAACCTGTGTCAGGGTGAGCAAAACAAAATTGAGTAGCTTCTGTTTGCTATTACGTGCATTGGCAATGTGTAAGTGCAGGCTTTTCTCTGAGTATATTAGCTAACGTTCCTTACTGGCAGTGACGGAATACATGTGGGAAAACAGTATCAACCAAACCACATCCTAATGATGAGAGGATTACTCGAAGGAAACTGATATTAAGGTTTTGATAATATTGGTTAGTTTGATCCTAACAGTGCTTTGTTAAATTGTGTTCACTTGAAGCCAAGATGGATAACAGTCTCGATCCGAAACATCACCCATTCCTTTTCTCCAGAGATGTTGCCTGTCCCACTGAGTTACTCCAGCATTTTGTGTCTATCTTCGGTTTAAACCAACATCCGCAGTCCCTTCCTATACATGGTATCTTTTGTTCTTTGATTCTTTGTTCCAGAATTTCGATGTTCATTTTTTCATTTGTTTGCTCTCTTCTGCTCTTTCTTGAGTTTTTTTGCTTTTAGTTGCTGTTGTTTAAATATCCGTGCACTGTATTGCTGTGACATGCTTATTCTACCTTCTGCACTCCCTCTTTCTCTCACTCCATCCTCCATTCACTTTTGTGCATATTTCAATCCTTGAATCCTCATGATCTGACTTGGCTCTTTTTAAACACAGCTTTTATCTGAAAATTGCTCCTCATCTCAGTTCTGATGCCATTCAAATATTTGACTAGTATAATTATTTGGCTGGAATGTTTTTTTTGTCATTTACTGGTTATTAAGGTAGGGAAGAGCACAATAAGGGCATCAGTGGAAGAAGCTGGCATCTGTGATCAAGGAAACTTTATCTTATCCACTAGGGGAGACCAAGTATTTGATCTACTTGAGCATTGACTTGTCTTTAAGAATTTTTCTGCATCTGCTTTCTGGTTCTCTAGCTCTGTGTGCACAGGACATACAATGAGGTGCGTTTTAAAGTTATGAAGAAATGTACCATAATATGTTGTTTTCATTTGGCAAAAGGTGTAGAACTGATAATGTATAACAATAATGGCAAATGCATAATTATGAAGTATTTGCAGATTATGAAAGATTTGAAATGTTTGCATTTGATAAATTAAAGATTGCTTATTGGAACTAATACTTTGGTACAGTGAATGTCACATAGTTTGATTAATGGTGTGAAAGGGAAATGTTAAATGTATTACCACTGTTAGGTTACAGGTTATGGATATTGTTTTATGAAATTTGTAAACATTTAGGAAAAACAACAGTACCAAATGAGCTTGAGTAGATTTGACAAATGAAACATACATGCTCAAAGTGTTTGTTCTCTTCCGGAACTGAAAAATATGCATGTTACTTTGTAAATTAAAACATTAGTCACTGTTGTGCTTTTCATTATAGACTGTTTTATTATCTCCAGCACGTGGTAGACCTCTGCTATATCCATATCTTGGTTCTGTTCTTGCGTATGGCGTGCACAGCCTAAAGTTGTAGATCAAGGGTGGACATCCAGGTCAGGACGGCATCAGTTACTGGGCGGAAGGTTTTAATACCACCAGGGAATAAAAGGATGAAGAAAGAAAAATACATTTCACTAAAGTATGGGAACAGCCCATAACCCTGGTGAAAAGTATTTTTCTTTCTTCATCCTTTTTCTCCCTCAAACCCTCCAATTATCTTCTTTCCAATCCCTCTACCAATTACTATAAATCCATGAAAAAATATTAAAAAAATTGCAGGTGCTGCAAATCTAAGCACAGCATTGAAACAGAAAATGCTGGAAATACTCAGCAGGACCGGCTGCATCGCTGTTCTGATGTAGCATCTCGTACCTGAAATATTTATCAAAGTAGATGCAGCGTGACTTCCTGGTATTTTCAGCATTTTCTGTTTTTGCGCTTTTTTAAGTTCTTTTTGACCCCTCAAACTGAGGGTAAAAAGGTTCTTCCTACTTTTTGTTAGATGCCACAGTTTCATACACGTCCAATTAAATCTTTGCGTCTTAGTTCTGAAGGAAACATCCCAGTCACTCCCCATGACTAAAATTTTCCAATCCTGCAACATCCTCATAAATCTCCTGCGCCTTCTCCAGCGCAATCAAATGTTTCCTGCAGGTTCCCTGAGATGTTCGCAGAGCTGCAGCTGCAGCCTGACAACAGTGTATTCAGTTCCTGCGTAAACCTGCTCTTTGCCACAGTAAATAAAGAAAAAAACATCTTTATGCTGTTAACTACATTCTTTATCTACCTGTCCTACCATCTTTAAAGATGTGCCCACTCTCAAATCTACAGGATAAGCCAGTGGAATAAAGAGGGAAGAGTCCTGAAAGAGATATGAACATTTCACAATTTTAAATGTGGACATTGCCTATTTGGGGGCTGATGTACACCAGCAAGCAGGGGTGATGGGTGATCACAACTTGGTGTGTGTTTGGATGTGGGCTGAAATATTTTAGGTGACCTTTACAGTGAGCAGGATGAAGGTGTGTGTTCGTACAGTCAAGTTTACAAAATGCAGTTAATTTATTATGGTTCATGGTTTTTGTAATTTAACTTGCTCTTTAAGATATTTTTACTCTCACATTGCAACTATACTCTAACAAATAACATATCAGATTATTTGGCAAATAGGTTAAGTAATATGCCGTAAAATATTATTTTGTTGTGAGGTTGGCATTTTCTTTGATAATTCGATTTGTTTTTCAACTTGTTAAAAAAGTGTTCAATCATTTCAATAACAAAAGAGTAGAAACCCATCTCTTATACTCTTCTTTGAATGAGGGCTTAAATGTTTATCCCGTCGATAAACAGCTTGCTTAGATGAGAAAGACTTTGCTTGCAAAATCTAGTCTAATTCACAGTAATTTACATAAGAACAGGATTAGAATCTTTTTCAGCTGGCCACTGTTTAGGGAATTCTCGTCATTTCAGGCTGTGTGGTATTGCTTTGATCCTTTAGACCTCCAGGTCACTTTTTATGTTATCTCAAATATTCATTGAAATGGTAGTAAACTTTTCAAGTATGTTAAAGTATTTACCTTTTTAACTCCCCATTGTGCTTGCCATAGAATATATTTAGAATGGTCTAAAATTTTTCTAAACACAGTTAAATATTAATACCTTTTAATATGTAGCAAAGGTAGTACATTGTATGGTATCTATATACTAGGCTATTTACCACTATCATTGAGCAGACCCTACAATGCAAAGTCATGTACTTTAATTCATCTTTGTATGGTTGCAAGGTTAGTTTGTCACGCATCGAGAGCTGTGTCTTTTACAGACATTCCTAGTATGTTCTTGCAACTGAAATCTAAAGGGCCTGTCCCACTTGGGCGATATTTGCAAGTCATTTACGCGACATCATATATGCGTGGTAACGCGCACTTGATGCATGCATGGTGTGCGTGGTGACGTAGGCAGTGACACGCGGTCGCCCCAGGATTTTGGGATTCACAAACTATTCGCACGCCACCTGCGTGACGCGCAAATGACGCCCAAGTGGCACAGGCCCTTGAGTGTCTTTGGAAAGTGGAGGTTCTTTGCAAACTGTATTATGGAAAGAGTTATTTATTTAAACGGTTAAACCAGTACTCTAATGTGAGTGGGTTCTCTTTTCACTGTGCAAATTGCTCACCATGTAGTTTTTTTCCAACAAATAGGCATTTGGAATTCAGTTTTCGTTTCTCCTAAATTTTATCTTCTATAATGTTTGTTTTAATCCAAAACTCCATAGCCTGATTAGTGATTGTTTGGCGCAGTGGAATTTCTGATGCCTTTTAAATGTGGATCGGCTCTCTGTCCCTAATAGCAGGCGCATCAAGATCTTTGTCATTAGGATAAGGCAAAAAATAAGTATCTATCTGAGAATATTTTCTCCCCAGATTTGCTCATGGTATACTCTTACTCTTCATTCTCCATTTCCTCATCAGCAGTTGTTTCTTAAACACTCTGCTCCTTTCCAAAACCTCTTTAAAAAAAAAAATCCTGTCTCTGCCACCCCTCCTCCCTGCCCTCACTAACCATTTTTTTCTATGTTGCATATAATGAAATTAGTTTATGACCATAATCAGTTCTATCCATTGGACTAGATTTGTTTCCCCCCTTATCTTTGTACCGCTAACAATATGAGGATGTGTTTCAGGTGACCTGAACCCACTTGTGCTTGTTTTATTATATTTAGAAGTCAATGGGAAATTGGCTGGTTGTTCATTATTTTTAAATCTTAAGATGGTGACAAGGTTCTGCTACCTTTCTTATTGTGCGCTTAAGTTACTGAAGAACCATAAAAAATGAATGATGCTTGTGCTGTTCCTCCACACCCATGCTAGCTGGTACCCAACACAAGTTTGTATTCAGAAAAAAGGGATAATCTCATCAGCTGCTTCAGTGTGGCTGATCTGTCGGATATCTGAATTGGTAGCCTTAAATAGTGTATACATACATGAAGCAAGCTGCTTTCCTCACCAAGACCACTTTTTTGCACCAGTTTGAATGTTGCATTTTTACATCCTTCACATGTGCACAGAATTGCTATTTTTCACAGTAAATATGCAATGAATATAAAACAAAACATAACCCAACAGCGCGTCAGCAGCATCTGTGGAGGGAATGGTAGCATTTGTGGGGGAATGTCCATTCCCTCCGCAGATGCTGCCTGACTTGCTGAGCTCCTATAGCACTTTGGGTTTTGCTCATGATTCCAGCCTTTGCAGTTCCTTGTATTTATATAAAGCATGTTGTAGGAAGTAGTTTATTATAAAGAAAGTAGTTGGGTGAGCGATATTGCTTGCATATTACAGGTAGTTAACAGTAACATATAGGCTGGTCCAAGCCTAACAGAACCCATTATGCTTTTCGGGGTTGGTTGCATATTCTACTGAAACCATTGTGTATCGGTCACCAGTACTTTATCCAGGTTATATTTACTTGGTGTCAGCAAGTGACAGATGGACTTTTGACCAGAGAGTGAATGGGCCAGGGAAGATGATTTTGGGTGTTGATTTCAAATTTGGCTCTGTCAGTGGCAGGATGAATTACTTGGATGGGGATTGGAGGAGTAACATTGCCTTGGCTCAGGGAGCTCATTTTCAGGCATCTGTTTCATGTTGAGCTCTGTGTCAGTGACAGGAAATATTCAAATCTCCCATTGTGTTGTGGTCTGGCAAATCCATCAGCCTAAGGGGAGTTTACAAGGGACTTTACCATTGGCTTGGAATAAACTGGAGGTATTGTGAATATATGTTTTGATTTCAGAATTCTGGAGTGTGTTTTTTTTAATATAATATTTTCAATGAATATATTTATATTTGATACTTGCGCTAATTAATGCAGGTGGGTGCTTTCTCAGCCATCGATTTTAAGTTTGGTGGTGGTCACAAGGCAAGAGAATGGAAAGTATTGTCTGGGAGTGGGAAATGGTTTCTGTTTTTTTCTTTAATTGTACCTTTGTCAGATGGGAATATCTGAGAGTGCGGATTGGGCAACGACTTCACCTAGCTCGTGGGGCCTTTTGTTGGGTGCAGGTCGCACCTAACGTGCCAGTGTAGGAGTGTGATATTATTTGACTCGACTATTGGTAACTCATTCCATATACCTACCACTCTCTGTGGAACCAATTGCCCCTCAGGTTCCCATTAAATCTTTCAACTCTCATGTTAAATCTCTGCTATCTAGTATTTGATTTTTCAATTCTGGGGGAAAAGATGTATTCATTCATCCTATTCATTCCCTTCATGATTTTATGCACCTCCATAAGATCACCCCTCAGCCTCCTGCTTTCTAAGGAATAAAGTCCTCGCCCACCCAACCTCTCCCTGTAATTCAGGCCCTCACATCCTTGTAAATCTTCTCTGCACTCTTTCCAGCTTAATATCATCTTTAGGGTAGCAGGGGTTATGGGACAAAGGCAGGAGAATGGAGTTGAGAGGGAAGGATAGATCAGCCATGATTGAATGGCGGAGTAGACGATGGCTTAATTCTGTTCCTGGAACTTATGAACTTGTGAACTTTCCTCCAGCAGGGTGACATATTTTGCTGTACTCGGACTTACCAAAATGCGAAGAAACAGTATTGGATTAGAGTTGGTGGTGTGTAGGGATTTGAGTGTGAATTGTGGGGATAATTTGGAATCATCTGATCCACTAGACCATTATAAGTGTTTAATACATATGATTGTCAGACTCATTAATATCCACAAAATGATTAAGAAATGAACTCTCCTGAGAGTGTGTTTTTGATGGATTTGGAGTTGGTAAGGCAGGTTTAATGCTAAACTCATCTGACGTCATCACTTTGAGGTCTCTCCTACTTTTCCTGCCAGGCTACATTTATACTTGCTTGAAGTGCTGGTCATGCAATTCATGGGCTTTGGAGTAGGATATCTGGTGGGATCCTGAGCTGGGTTCGAGTTAATTGCCTTAATGGGTTAACAGTGTTCGTGAGTACTAAATTAGTCTCTGCTACTATTGGGAAATGAAGAGTCAGTAATTATTTTCAAGGCTGAAGCCAGTTTTCCTGAAGCAAGATTGTTTGCAGTATTTGTCCATGACACCCATGTCAGTGTATTACTCATTACTGGGTTGAAGGTTTCAATATATTTTAATACAGGATTAACATAGAGATTTTTATGTTTCAGGGAGTCGAATGAGAAAGTCACCAGGAGAATGTGCTGTCAACTGATATCTGGTTTATCTGCCTACAAGACATTACGCTAACCCTTCTGTTTATACTTCACCTCAACCTAATTCATCTCTGTCAGATAAAGACAATTTCTCCGCTTTCTTCAAATGCTATCGTCCATACATTGCCAAGTCATTCAACGCATACACTGTTATATATTGGAACCTACACATGCATTCTATCCGGATCTACTTAGATGTATTCGGATACCAAAAGCATTGCTTAAAGCGTCCAACATTGTATTTAATGTTCCTGGTGATCTAAAGGCCAGATGTTAGTTGCTCAAGCATGGCAATTCGCTACCCTTCCCTTCCAGAACCATGATTTCCAAACAACCATCCTCTGATATTCCTTGAAGGACAGAATAGGAAGGGACAGCTGCCTGTGAAACTAAGATGAACTGGCTAATTATTTTGCTGCAATCACGTCGCACTTTTCCTCACAAACAAAAGGGACAGCAGTCCTCTCTCTTTTCAAAGTAAGCAGTAGTCCATTATGAACTATTGGCTCAAATACTCCCGTTAACAAATCTGAGTTGTTAATGGAGGAACCTGATTTGGAAGTTCAGTTAGCCAGTTCTGATTACATTACAGGCAAATAGTCTTAATTTGCTGGAATTCAACAACTAAGATTTTAGTCCTTAATTATAATTGCTGATAAATACATTTATTCCTCCTTTACACTACATTTTAAACCATTAATTGATTTGTATTTATTCTAATTAAACATTTAATTATCTATTCTAAATTTATTCTAATTAAAATTCTAATTCTAATTTGGATCTGTGCTTTAGTGGAATATATAAAATTTGTGAAATGTACAGTTTATTGTACTGAAGAATCAAATTTAATTTAATTATTAAAATTAAACATTTCATAGTTAAGCTTTTAACAAAGCAAACTCTGTTCCTGTTACTTCTGCATTGGAGATGTATTTGGATGTAAAATTATGTTAATGGTGTATACCGAACTGAATGCATTGTATCGTAGCAAATTAGAATTATTCAGAGTACGAGTGTGATGTGGATAGTGTAAAACATTTAATGTTAGCTTTGCCTTTTGGAGCTGATGTCACAAAGACAGATTGAACATGATTCTGTAGCTGAAAGAAATTTCTGCACTTGTTTAATACGACTGTTCATTACTGCTGATTGTTCTTCTGCTGTTCTTGAGATTTACAGGTGTTTGATTTTTGGATCTTTATCCAAATTGCATGGTTTAGGTATGGCTAGTTCTGAAGGACTTCACTGATTGGAGATTTTCGGAACAACCAACTGCATTCAAACATTGGTATAATATCTGTATTAGGCATTTCTCCAGGAATCCAGAATTTCTTGGGCATTTCTCCAGGAATTCAAAAGTAGGCAGTGGCTTTATGGGCCAGTTTTTTGGCGACTATAGACGAATGCACAACATTTTCAACATGTTGAAAAATATTCGGCGACAGTGGCGACAATTTCTGCTGTCGTAGGTTGACATAGGTGCTGTCGTAAGTTGGCGCCAGGTGTCGTAGGTGAATTCCATTATAACTAGTCCCTGGCAGTCGCCTAAGTGGGACAGGCCCATTAGGTTGCTGAGCAATAGGGGAGAGGTCTCTCACTACGATTATATCCACCAAGAGGTTTCAGTGAGCATGTCTATCTATACTTCAGAGTAATAATTTGTGAAATGTTTATATTTTCATACGGCCAAGCTCGGTGAAATCTGGCAAATGCTGCAGCCACAATGGCAGTCTCAGAGCAACATATGGTCTTGTTGCCTCTGATTATCTTGGTGGCCATGCTACTGAATTTGTTTTCCTCTGGGTTCTTCACATCAGAGCTGGTAATATTTATAACCTATCCTTGTTTTCACCCATTGTTGTTTAAGGAAAATCATTGACACTTCAGTTAACAGCTTCAACATTCCTCTCTGGAGGAAACAAAAGCATATCACTTGCCTCAAATACAAGATTCTCTATGCTGCAAGGTAATGTTGGCTGCAGACCCATTCCTCTGTGTCCACTTTGTTGTATACAAAAGAAATCGATGTGCTGAGTAAACTGGTCCAGTCAAACATGAGGAGGAGCTTTCCAGGCTCCAGGGAGGTACTAAATGCTGGAATAACTCTTCGGGTCAGGTGGCATCTCTGGAGCACTTGAATAGGTGATGTGTTGAATCAGGACTTGAAACGTTACCTATCCTTGTTCTCCTGGAATGCTGCCTGACCCGCTGAATTACTCCAGCATTTTTGTGTCCTTTTGTGTAAACTAGCATCTGGAGTTCACCAGTAAGGCATTGCCAGGGTGCCAGAAGGTGAAGGATAAATGCTGTTTTCCTGAGAGGACGGTAAACCTATTTCTCTGAAGTCACTGCCATGTAATTGGGGCAGTGCCTTACTAGCTCTTTAATCTGTTGAACATATTGCTGGATGATTGAGGACCTAAGAGTCTCATTGTGTATACTGCTCCGTGGTTGTTTAATCTGGATCACTCAGAATTTGTGTAGAAGTTGTAAGATTGGTTTTAAAGGTGAACCAAAGAAATGTGCATGTGTGAAATGACTATTCCATCTCCTTTACAGAAGACGAGCACTCATGCCTATTCCATCCCCCTTCTGTTAATCATTGCTACATCTGATTATGTGACTCTATATTCTGAAAATGAAAGGGAAGTGTATAATTGCAATCTGAGTGGCTGTCATTGTTGAATAATTGGTAGTGTTCAGTGTGTGATGGGCCAGTCTGCTTGCAGCAATATGTTAGGATGGAGTAGAACATATGAATGTTATGAATCTTGATTGTTGTTGGTAGTTGAGTGAGTCTGTGATGATTGAATAGCCCCCGAGGCCAACAGTGCAGATGGTGGTATATTCAGTGACAAGGACCATTCACGGAGCTATGGAACATCTTATTGCATTCTATTCTAATTCTTTGGGGTTGACCCATTACGTTGATCTTCATGGGCATTTCTTTCTGCTGCTTTCTAAGGCCTTCTCTAGAGGATCTCTGGGCACTATTATCATAATGCATCTCCCTCTTCAATAGGATCTTTCGTGCAGGACCTAAAAACATCAGAGTATGTTTTTTGCTGTTAAAACAAAAACACACACAGTGCTGGAGTAACTTGGGGTCAGACAGTATCATTGCTGAACATGGATAAGTGACGCTTTGGGTTGGGGCCCATCTTCAGACTGATTGTGGTGGGGGACGTGAGGAAGAAGAAAGCTAAAAGAGGGGAGTCAGCATGGCTTTGTGAAGGGGAAGTCTTGCTTGATAAATTTGTTGGAATTATTTGAAGAGGTAAATAGCAGGACAGACAAAGTAGAGTCAGTTGATGTTGTTTACTTAGATTTTCGGAAAGCCTTTGATAAGGTACCAAACGTTAGGCTGCTTAGGAAGATGAGAGCCCACGGTATCAAAGGGCATATACTAGCGTGGATAGCAGGTTGACTGGGTGGCAGAATACAAAAAGTGACAATAAAGGAGGCTTTTTCTGGTTGGCTGCCAGTGACTAGCGGCGTTCCGCAGCGGTCGATGCTGGGGCCACTGCTCTTCGCATTGTATAAATTATTTGGGCAAAGGGATTGAAGGCTTTTTGGCAAATTTTGCGGATGATACGAAAATAGGCGGAGGGGAAGGTAGTGCAGAGAAAGCAGGGACTCTACAGAAGGACTTGCAGGGCTCTCATTTAACTTTTTTTCTCTGTTGCCAGCCGGACAACCTCGGCAGCTTTTTATGTTGCCAAATGACATTTTAGGTGGTCATTTAAGATGGCTTGCATGACGTGTGCGATAATGTGCTCGGACGAAGTGCGTAGTTACCAGTCGGAATTATGGTCAATGAAGCATTCACATATTATTTCTGCTTAAAATGAAGTCACAACCTAAACATGTTCACCAATCAAGATATGATATATACCACAATGATATGCAGCAAAATTACAATTCAGTATCTCATCTCTTTTTACACGTTGCAATGAATGCAATTTCTATTATTTCTTTCCACTTCCACAAAATTCTGGTTGAATTATTCAGCGTATGATCAACCTCGGTGAGACCAAGCGCAAGCTTGGCGATCACTTTGCACAACACCTCCACTCAGTTTGCAATAACCAACCTGATCTCCCGGTTGCTCAGCACTTCAGGGCTCTCACATAACTCTTTTTCCCTGTTGCCAGCCGGGCAACCTTAACAGCATTTAGGTTGCCAAATGACAATTTAGGTGGTCATTAGGTGGTTTGCATGACGTGTGTGATAATGTGCTCGGACGAAGTGCGTAGTTACCAGTCAGAATTATGCTCAATGAAGCATTCACATATTATGTTCAAGAAGGAACTGCAGATGCTGGAAAATCGAAGGTAAACAAAAGTGCTGGAGAAACTCAGTGGGTGCAGCAGCATCTATGGAGCGAAGGAAATAGGCAACGTTTCAGGCTGAAACCCATCAGTCTGAAGAAGGGTTTTGGCCCGAAACGTTGCCTACTTCCTTTGCTCCATAGATGCTACTGCATCCGCTGAGTTTCTCCAGCACTTTTGTCTACATTCACATATTATTTCTGCTTCAGATAACTTGCAAACTAAACATATTCACCAATCAAGACATGATATATACCACAATGACATGCAGCAAAATTATAATACAATATCTCAACTCTTTTTACACATTGCAATTAATGCAATTTCTATTAGTTCTTTCCACTTCCAAACAAAAATGTGGTTGGATTATTCAGCATATGATCAACCTGTGTCAATAAATTCTGTACCTGGACATCAAGTCAAGTTTATTCGTCACACACACACATACAGGATGTGCAGTGAAATGAAAAGTGGCAGTGCTCGTGGACTTTGTGCAAAAAAACAAACAAACAACCAACAAACTACAAACAGAATGGAACAGAATCACATGTTCTTTTACATATTAAATATTGTGGGCGGTATTGTGGTACAGTAAAGTTAGTCCCTGGTGAGATAGGAGTTTACAGTCCTAATGGCCTCCTGGAAGAAACTCCTTCTCAACCTCACCGTTCTCACAGCATGGCAACGGAGGTGTTTGCCTGACCGTACCAGCTGGAACAGTCCGTTGCAGGGGTGGAAGGGGTCTCCCATTATCTTATTGGCTCTGGAGTTGCACCTCCTGATGTACAGTTCCTGCAGAGGAGCGAGTGAAGTTTCCATAGTGCATTCAGCCGAATGCACTACTCTCTGCAGTGCCTTCTTGTCCTGGGCAGAGCAATTCCCAAACTAGATTGTAATATTTCCGGACAAGATGCTGAGTAGAAGCACTGGAGGATCTTCGGAGACACTGTGAATTTCCTCAATTGCCTGAGGTGGTAAAGGCGCTGCCTTGCCTTAGGGGCCTGTCCTACAAGCATGCAACTCTATGCGATTAGCGCGACCTAACGTGGTCGCTTGAGCCGTCTGGCGTCGCGGGGCCGGTCCCACTTCGATCGCCGGAGCCGTGCGGAATTGTGTGGAGTTCGTCCCGACATCGTGCGGGGCTCCGAAAAACTGACTGTTCAAAAATTCCGCGCGGCAACGGCTTGTTGGCTCGCAGTCACCTCGACGCATGACACACTGCCCCGACATCGTGCAGGCGCATGCTGGTGGGAACGGCCCTGTACTGGGATCACCCGACCTCCGCGCGGCCCCCACTTCTAGTTTGATCGCGTTCACTGCATAGAGTTGCATGCTTGTAGGACAGGTCCTTTACTCACGAGTGTTGCAGCGTGTGATGTCCATGTCATATCCTCAAAGATGTGGACGCCCAGGTATTTAAAACAGCTCACCCTATATACAGTATCCCCATTTATCCTCAATGGTGTGTACGTCCTCGGATGATGTGCCCTCCTAAAGTCCACGATCAGCTCTTTAGTTTTTTTGATGTTCAAGAGGAGGCTGTTGTCCTGACACCAGAGTGCCAGATCAGCCACCTCCTCCCGGTAGGCCTTCTCATCGTTGTCTGAGATCAGGCCCACCACCACAGTGTCATCAGCAAACTTGATAATCGAGTTGCTTATCATATATGCTTAACCATGCACACTACAGATTGATGCTAGAATGTTTTCTGTGAAGGACCGAAAATTACCATGACATGGTCATAGCATGTGTCGTTATTGCTATTGGCACAGAAACACTCTCGCTTCCCACATAATTTATCCATAACAAAATATACAAGTTGCAAGGAAATTTCTATAGGCATTTTATGATAATAGCTGTTAAAACCGACTATACCCATCTGACAGGTTAAACATTACACTAACTGACAAGAGATGGCCAACGGACATAACTGCAGCAAAAGTTATTTTGGTAATATGTTAAAAGGTGTCAAAACAAGTAATAACATTGGGAAATAAAACACATTTGATTGCATTCCGTTATCAAACATAGTCAATGTTTGCTCTGAAGACCATGAAGCACAATAGGGTCAGAGGGTGTGTGAATCAGTGCGCGGTGGATAGATGCGGGGGGGGGGGGGGGGGAGAAGGCAATCGGTGTGGAATGGATTGATTGCGGCAGGTGAATTAGTACGTGTTGGTTGTGACGGGAGAGCACGGGAGATGTCAGTGGTGTTGAATGGGGGGTATAGTACGGGATGGATGGGGGGATCAGTACAGGATGAATGGGGGGGGATCAGCACCGTGTGGATTGGAGGGTCTGTGCAGGATGAATGGGGGATCACTACAGGATGCATGAGGGGATCAGTACGGGATGCATGAGGGGATCAGTACGGGATGCATGAGGGGATCAGTACAGGATGAATGGGAGATCAGTAAAAGATGAGTGGGTAGATCACTACAGGATGGATGGGGGGGATTGGTGCAGGGCAAATGGGTGGGTCACTACGGGATGAATGGGCGGATCAATGCAGTATGAATGGGGGGAGAAGTGCAGGATGGATGGGAATGGGGGTCAGTACAGGATGTATTTGGGGACCAGTGTAGAATGGATGAGGGGGGGGGGGGGTGGGGTGGCAGGAGGATCAATGCGAGGTGGGTGAGGTGATTAATAGATTGGGAGGGGAGCACAGGGGATGTCAGTTAGGCCTGAATAGAGGAGGGAATGGGGATCAGTGCGGGATGGAAAGGAGGGGTCCCAGGATAAGAGGGGTGGAGGGGGGCGTGCGAGCGAGAGAGAGAGAGAGAGGGGGGGGGGGGGGGCAGAGGAGGTGGGGAGGAAGGAAGGTCAGCGCTCCTCAGACAACATCGCGCTGTTGCCTTGCCTGTCCCTGTCCAACGCCGAAGTGCCAGCACCAAAGGGGGAGGCGGTTGGGATCTCCTCGCCACGGTGCAGCTCAAAGATCCTATAGGATCTTTGGTGCAGCTGCTTCAGCGGCAACAGCGGCCGCGACAGCGCCTCCTCCTCCCGCACCCCGCCCGGCAAAAGGAGACCTCCCTCTCCCTCCCTCCCTCCCTCCCTCCCTCCCTCCCTCCCGGCCTCGGCGTGCAAGAGGAGTTGTTTTGAAAGAGCCCTTAGCGGGTTTGCAGGCAGCGGCTGCTATCAGGGCGATAGCGGCCGCTATCAGGGCGATAGCGGCCGCTGCTTGCAAATCAAAAGATACTGTTGCAAATCCACCAACGGCCCTTTCAAAACAACCCCTCTCGCACGCCGAGGGAGGAAGGGTGAGGGAGGTCTCCTTCCGTCGGGCGTGGTGCGGGAGGAGGAGGCGGTGAAGCCGCTGTCATTGCCACTGTGCGGGGCCCGTCATTCGCTCCGATCCGTCGTCACCCCGCTCCTAGTATCTTTGCCCCGCACGGCAGCTGTTGCCGCTGCCGACACGAAACGTCACGTTCCTATTCGCCAGAAATGCTGCCTGACCCGCTGGGATACTCCAGTTTTTTGTGTCTATCGGTGTAAACCGGTATTTGCGTGCCAAGCTGGGCAAAATGACTCGGCATTTAGGTTGCCCGGCGGCACTTTGAGTGGTCATTGGCACCAGGGCAACCGGTAATTTCGAGCCCTGCGCTTCAACTCTCCCATTTAGAATCCAACCTTTCTGTCCTGGGCCTCCCTCATGGACAGAGTGAGACCCACCGCAAATTGGAGGAACAGCACCTCATATTTCGCTTGGGTAGTATGAGCATTGGCTTCTCCAATTTCAGGTAGTCCTTGCTTTCTCCCTCCTTCCCC